>JAJJWX010003804.1:0-1200000 GCA_023529315.1 Papaver bracteatum | reverse complement strand
ACCTCATTGTCAAGAAAAAATTCCATCTACTTAGAAAGGCTAGTGTTTATTCTAAATTGTTCAAAAATATCTAAAAGTTTGAGTTTTGATATGCAAATATCCAAAATAAGAAAATATAAAGATAAAAGACTTAAAAATAAATAAAAAAATAGAGATAGATACACAACACTAGTGGGTTGCCTCCCATTTAGCGCTTGGTTTTAAGTCGTCAGCCCGACTTGCAAGACGAATTCCCCATACACCAATAATCTGAAAAGTTGGGGATCCTCCCATAGAACCTGTTTTGCAAACACTAGCTTCGCACAAATATTAGTAATATAAAACAGAAATAAAGCTATTAACCGATAAAAGTTTCCCCACACACTTATTCTTGTCTACACTTGGAAGTGGGTAAAGAATATAGAAGTCAGGGACTACCACGGTTTCTTGTTCCAAAACCTGCATAGTATGAGAATCAAGCATCTCTAAAGGAGGATATCGATAAACAAAGTCATTCAACAATATTCTCGAAGCACATACATTCAAAACAATAAGAGGTAAGGGATAAGAAACAATATGCAAAGGGTTAGACAAACCTATCACAATCTCTTGTATCACGGAATCTTCTTCATCCATGAAAAACTCAAGTGAATTATGCACCTCTTGTATATCATGGTCCTCTATCAAACCTTGCAACCATTCTTCATCCGTTTCTGCTTTAACCGAAATCTCGGCATCAACATCATCATTACATGCAAGCTCAATTGTGTCTTCCAAAATATTGGTCATACTGGTTTCATTCTCAACATACTCCTCTTCATTAGACTCAAACCTTGTTGCAAAGTTCTGTAAAACATTAGTTTCATCATGCTCATGTACCTTTTGAATAGGTGCTTGATCATTATAAATACCAAGAGTTGAGTCAACGACACTAACGTCATCAAATATCTCCAAAGGTTGGTCCTTTTCAACATAATCATCTTCGTCTTCATTTTCAGACTCACCATAATAATAATCGTCGTCAGTTTCCCAACCTTTATTCCGATGTCGTTTAAGTTCCATATGAATGGTCCTACTAATTTCATCGACAAGCTCTTCTGAGGCTCCATCATCTTCCAACTTGGATAATTTCTGTGCAAGTTTCCTGACGTTCACACGCTTACCACCATTGACTACAATAGGTTCTCTTTCCCATGACTCTTCCCTTTGAATGGGTAAATGATCATAACTATGATCTGGAGTCGGGTAAGAAAAAGTGTTGTAGAAATCAGTTTGTGCGACGTTCTCTCTATTACGGTCAAGTTGGTCTAATCTTTGTTGCATGTCTTGCAATTCATTCAAAATCTGCATACAACTCGAATGAAGCAAATTAGAAGAAGAATTATCCCACCTTGGTGCTTGAATTATATACCCACTACAAGGTTGTTGTTGGTATGTATGAAAATCACCATAAGGTTCTCTAGGATATGCATCATATCCAATAAATTGGTTTTGATTGTATCTCAAAGTTGGTGGGTAATTTTCATAGTGTTGAGGTTGTTAAAAACAGTATCCGTTGTTCCAAGTGCTCCTTGCATAATAAGTACCTGAAACAAGAGTTCTCAAAACTATGTCAAAACCAGAAAATAAGAAAAACTAAAAACAAAGATAAGAAACCAAAAACAAGTGACAACCGCTGCCTCCCCGGCAACGGCGCCAAAATTTAATCGATGTCGAATGCGTCAAAAATAAATAACACTTTCTTACTACTCAAAATATATAATATAGCAAGGGCAAGAAATGATCGTTCCCACATAGAGGACTAGGTTGTCAATGTGTTTCGGTTTCTTATGCAAACAATAAGGGGATTTCTGATTTTTAATAAAGTAAAATAAACTAAAAGAAAACAAAACAATAAAGCACGCAAATCAAGGATGAGAAAATATTGGATAAAGGTTTCATCTTCATTAGAAAACAAGTTTTGAATGTATGATTAGAATTCATATTTAATCTCGCTATCATCAAAAGCCCTATAATACCTTATTGCAAGAATACTCCGTAAATTTCCTAAATTTATCAACACACACATTAGAGCTGCGTATGTGAATTCTACCTAAAGAATAACCTAACGCATTGCGCTAGATAAGTTCAATTCCTAGGAGCATTAAGTTTCAGAAATAGGCTAATCAATGCAATTTTAATACATTACACAAACAATTCTAACAAAGGTCGATTTCTACATATGATTACAAGAGTGTATCACTACAAACCGTAATCATATCATGCTACTCGTATTCAAGGTTATCGCTCGATGATGAACCCTAAAATAGCTATAGATATGGATGTATGCTCAATCAATTCTAGACTCAACTAAACAAACATTCAATCATATTGCAATACATCAATCATGCAATTATTATAATTAGTAGAAATCAAACGATAATATTGAGAGAAAACTAATTCATAAAATCCATAACTTGTTTTCAAAATCCAACTACATCTTTAACCAATAACAAAATCAACTACTTGTGTTTTTGGAAATCATCATCATAATAATCAAAGAAGAAATTATCATGAAACCCTAGAACAAAAGTAGAAGTCTCCCTAATGGAGATATATCTAGGTTTAGAGAAAGAGTTTTATATTTATATGTTTCTCCAATTATCAAAAGGATACTCTCTTCTCATAACCCATCTCCAATTAGTCCACCAAGCCAATGTGTGGAAATACCCGTGTGGAAATATATGTTCAAAACTGTTAGCCAGACTCGTTGACGTCATCGCTGGAATCTGGTCACCGGCGTCGGAATCCGGTCGCCGGAAACCTGTCTCCAGCCACCTGAGTTATGTGAAATTGTCACCATGAATTTCATACTTACAGCAGCTCAACTCTACTTCTCTGCAATTCAAAAATTCACAAGAATCATCCAAATTAATTCCTCATCTCTTGCGAAAACGTGCCTAAAAGCGTGCCATGTAGCTCATATATCCGGCCGCCAACTCTTGCATTCGACTCATAGCCCTTCACGATTCACTGAAACATTACGATCCACATTCTCACCCCTGAACTCCGGAATTCCGTGCTAGGTCACCGGCTCGCCGTTCTTGCTGCGTTTTGCACTTTTTTGCATTTTTGTTTAGGCACTTTCCACAACTCAACTAGCTCCTGCACCACCAGTGCATCACAAGCCAACCCACAACACACAGCTTTTCTGCAAAATCACACCATCATTGGAACACAACAACCAAACTGCAACCACAACTTCATAATCCATTAATAGCTCCATATTCTCTATATCATACACAACACCCTTCACGCCTGTCACTGCAGTTTCTTCCATATTCATCTTCTATAATTCAATCCCTTGGAATGCCATCACCTGCAATGCATTTGCAAGACTCCAGCTCATTCATCCATGTAATTCACACAATCCACTTCAGCTCCTTGTTGAAATCAACAATACCCTCAAGCACACTGTCTCAAGGCCACAACTTCAGTCAAACCAACAGCTGCGCTGCATCTTCTTTACTTCTGTTCCATTCTCCAATCTGCATCATTAGGTTAAACACAGATTGCCAACTCCATCACTTTCCTACGATTTCTACAATGCATAATTCGACACACAAACCAAACCCATCGTCAGAACCATTCATTTCCATATTCTTAAGCTTCAATCCACGATAACCTCAACTCCAGTGCCTCAGTTCATTTGCTGGTGTAAGCTTAACCTCCAGAACTTTCTCCTCTTCTAATCAGCTCTGTAATCTATTACACCACTGCATTTCCACCAGCAAAAGCATTAGTTCTTCCTTGTCATGCATCTGTAGCTACACCAGTTCTACTTCCTTACTGCATCCTGTATCCTTCAACAACTCCATTCATCCAAGCATCCAAAGCTCACATTACTTCTCAATCTCAAGCTATTCACTTCAATACTATAATAAATCCATCTGCTCAGGCCACCATTCTTCCCCCTGTGATTGCTTACCCAGCTGCATAATTCCATTATTGTTCAGCTCCCGTGGTTCACACCTGTCCTAACATACATCTAATTCAACACTTGAGCAACATCAACTCCACCTGACCCATGAAAATCATCCAAGTTCTCTTCAATTGAAGGCCACCAGCGAACATGAACTACATCTTCCTCCTACCATTAAACTCAGTCGATCTCAAGACCCATTAATCAATTATCATCTCTGTTTGTGGGAGAAAACTACTTCTGCAGGTTTAGGTAATTTTGGGTGTGTGTGGATGAGAAGTGAATTTAAACCTTCAACAAATGTGATGCATGATAAGCACTTTTGATTCGAGAGATAATCTGTACAATTCTGGCCTAAACCGAAGACATGGCCGTTCCATATTTGTTTCGGTCACAGGTGAAGGATGTGAGGTTGATCTTAGGGAGGGAAGCGAAGAAGTTGTTGAGAGTATGAAGGTGAAGGCTATTTGATGACTTGTTAACAGAAGGTTGATCATGCTAGAAAATGTTACAGGTAGGCTCTGGGTGTTGAATACAATGGTATTAACACTTGGTTTTTTCTGTGTTCTTGGAAATAGGGAGGAGAACCTATTTATACAAGTCGATAAGCCTTCATCACGTCTCTCGTGGGAAAGTGGAGGAAGTGGAGTGATGGAGGAAATAGAGTTGTGTGTTAGTGTCACACGGTTTCTTGCCAACTTCTCCTATCATCGCTAACCGCCCATGTTTCCCTGACACGATCTTGTGATGGCGTGTTGCACGTTGTAAACCTCCAGACCAATACCACAGTTTGTATCCCCCAGTTGTGACGTGATTAACGTCTCGAGTGAGTCGTGGGACCCACATAAGGTAGCAAACAGTGCTAGGTAAAATAATCAAGTTGCTTGTAGGTGCATATTGTATGCATGCGGTGCATTAAATATGCTTAACATGCTTGAAGACTACACAACCTTGATGAAAAGATTGCAAGTTGAAGTGACTCAACTAGCTATGTTCAGGCGTTGTTCGGAGGTCGCATGAGCGGGACCCACCTTGGACGGTTATGCCATGGGGAAGTGTGGAGGATGGTGATCACGGTGATACCTTGTTTGACACCTAACTCCCTTCCTAGGATATTCATCCAAGCATGCGAACTTGGACGGACGAGATTGATGGAGGAATAACCGTTGGATTAGGGTTTGGAAGGCTTGCAAGCCTCCCTTTTCACCCTAACGGTTTTCAGCCTTGGGAGGCGTGCATGGAGTGGCCGATCAGTCCAGCAAATAGTTGGGACGCCACTCTACGTGCCCATGCTTGTTGAAAGTCAATCAGAGCAATCTAAGTCGCTCGTTTCAGCCTACGATGATGGACAACCGAGATTAGAAAGGGCCGTGCATGCTACCTTTGGGCGCGCAAATCGAGACGGCTAGCTGCAACCGTTCACGGATGATTGGTTGGATGTGTATCTAGGCCCACAGTGGACATGCTAGTGTGGTCGGCCAACTAATATCGCCTTCCTTTGGCTTCCGTTTGTTTGTCTCAAAGTGGCTGCCTGCGACCACTCGATGCAAACCCTAATTTGGGGTTTCCGACCGATTACCTACATCTGACCGAATCTGGCATTTGCGGACCTCTTTTGGTGAGGTCGATGGTGCGAGGGGAATGTTGGGACGACGGTGAGCATGTGCATGCGCGCTACTCGGTCCCGCGCGTGATCTAGGCCGTCCAACCATGCTTGCGAAGTTGGACGGATGAGATCTATTTTTGAGTTTGTTTTCAGCAGGTGAGACTAATATGGGTAGTCTTGCATGCGTTCAACGGGGCTAATATAACCCACCGTCAGGTAGCCTACGTGTATTTGCATGTCGAACACAAGGCTTTGAGTAGGGAATTAATTGTAATGCTGTTAACCTACAGAAAATTGGGATGGTTGCTACATGCTCCGCTCTGGGTAGGTTATAATTCTCAGGGATGGTTGCACATGCTCCAATGAATTATCATGGTGAGAAATATTCATCACCTGAAGGCTTTATCCTTTGCAGGACGTCAGCTTACAAAAATTGGCTTTTTACAATTTTAGCCTTTAAATAGAATTCCACCATCAACATTAAGTCCCCTACCTAGCATGCAATGGTTACACTATTGTAGGGTAGGCATGAGATGGTGACAAATATACGTAAAAGAAATAAAGGTAACTAACCTTGGAAGGAAGCCGCTAGTGATTGTCCATGTGAACGCACCGTCGCAGGCATGAAACCTTGGGTGGGTCGGTTTCCCTTCTTGGTTTTTGGAAGCAAAAAGGAATCCTTCTCTAATTAGAATTCTTCAAATTTTTTCCTATAAAAGGGAGAACCCTTTTCCGTTTTTCCTTCACGATTTTTTTTTTTTGAGTGGACGTCCAGCTCTCTGCTCGTGCTTCCGCCTGCTGCCATCGTTGCTCCAGCCGCCGGAGTTCACCGTTGCCGGTTTCTGTCACCGCCGGCGCCGTTCTTCAGGTAAGTGCGATTTTTTTAAAAAAAAAAAAAAAAAAAAACCCTAATTGCTTAGGTAAAATTTTTCTGTATTTTGAGAGGATTGTAGGTGCGACTCTCGTATACCATACTTAATTCCTTTACTGCCTGTTAGGGTTGCGTAGTAAAAGAAACCATAAACATGTCGTTTGTTCCCTTTATCCTTGCATGTCAAAACCCGAGTTGTAACTTGATAGAACTGCTGCTTTGAACTTTTAGACACGATCCTCAACTGTAGAAAAATATGTTGACATGCGTGCTTAGTTTTAGGGATGTGCATATAGGCCTTAGCATCCGGCCTGCGTGACTTGCCTTCATTCCAGCTCGCGTGTCTCCACGGTGGCGCATCTATGGTGGTGTCAGGTGGCCGACTTGGTACCATACGTACGGTTTTGCTTCCATGTATGTGTTTGTTCGGCTTGGGCCAATCCACATATACATACCGGCCGGTGTTCGTGCCTGCATGACGAGTTTACCTGCAAGCATTGATCACCTGCATACCTTAACACATCTGCATCCATGCTTAGCGACTTGACTTTATGCTGGTGTTATTCTCAGCTTAGATAATTGTCTTGTATTATCCCAGAAATCATGATGACATTTTCTTTTCATCGCATTTGCTCAATGATGAACACAGAGGATAAAGCTACAAAGGTAGGTGCTGACCCTCTCAGATATATGCCAAACATAGATGATGAAATGCTTACTAAGTCTTTTCCAAACGTCAGGAAGCACCCCAACCATAATATAATCCTTATTACCGTTTCAGAAAGTGAAGAGGGTCTACCATCGTCTTTAGCAGGCGTGATGAGGTTTTTTATCCAGAAGAAAGAATATCCACCTTCCCATATTTACTTCAGAATTTTCCAGACTCCACTTAACTCATACGAAGGATGGATGTGGCGCATGTTGGGTAATGAAGGGATTAGAGACAACTTAACCAGGGTGTGAATTCTTGATGCTTATAAGGCGTCTGCAATTCTTCATGTCAAGAATAATATCCCAAGTTTGGTCGCTTTTTCTGCTCGATGGCGTCCTTCTACGAACACAGCTTTATGCACGTGGGGTGAAATGACTATCACTCTTGAGAGCGTGTCTGCATTAATGAGCCTTCCTGTCGCTGATAGTCTTAATTGAAAACTGTCTAAAGACGAAGATATCATCTATCAGGCTATAATTCAGAAGGTGAACGAATACGATCAGTTGGAGAAGAAGCCGAAATGTTTCTACACTTGGTGGGTAGGTGAATGGTCTTCCATGCAAGGTAATGATGATCTTAGCGCAGATGTATTCTTGTCCTTGTAGTTGTCCATAGATATTCTTGATGACGTATCCGACACAAAAACTATTATAAGGAAGATCATCATGTTCGCCATTAAGCTAGGAAAAGGTATAACTCTCCCCTTGGCTTCGTTATTCCTTGGCTCGCTATATGGTCACCTGAATGATGGTAGGCTCGGAAAAGTACCTACTACTATGTATAAACTGCAAGTGCACAGCGTCTAATGTAGACAGGGCAAATACAGGTCGATCCCACAGAGACTCGGTGGGTGTAGAAGTGATTCCAAAATATTACTAAACTGATTCAAATAAAAGTAACCAAAGGAGTTTGTTTTGTCGATACGACGAGATGATTTTCAAGTGACTGAAATAATAAAAGTAAATAGAAGTAAAAGATGCAAATAACACAAGGTGTAAACACGAAGAATATGGATACTAGAGCTTTCAAATCCACTACTAACCTACAATATGCACTTAACTTATGATGTTATTCTTGTCCTTATATCAGATTCAAGTTTAACTTGTATCTAAGGTGTTTCTCCAATGGATAACTTAATCACAACTAAAATATTTCTCCAAAGCATTAACTGTCTAGTTAAAGCACAACTAATCAAAGGATCAATAATATTTTTAAGCATGAGTTGCAGCATAATTAACATAGTGATATTCTAACTACAATGGATACATGGCATACATTGTGAGAGCAAAATGTTGACAAACTTGGATTAAATTATATCTTAAACAATTTCAAACATTCAAGAATAACTCACAAAGTATTGGTGACATATCAGTAGGCTAGAGCTTCATCTAAACTCTAGCAGAGAATTTTAGAACATGATGAAAATCGAAATGGTATTGCACTGATAAAAATTATGCTATCTCCTAATTTTTGCCGACCCCCCCTGGAGAAGATGTTCGGACATATTTATATAGGAAGATGCCTGACATATTTCCCAAGCGTGTATGATAATGTGTTGTTGCCCACGAATTCACCAACTGCCATCATTACTGCTACAAATTCCTTCACGTGCTCGTGTTCCGACCCCGCGTGTTCTCCTCCCACGCTCTGCTGCTACTGTCTTCTCACACTCACGAACTGTAGCTTTGTATTCTTTCCATGACTTTTTTCAGCTCCTCAGTCCCACGTTCGTCAGCTGCCCATTCACTTGATGTTTGTTCCTCACACCTTGCTGCAGTCTAACCACGCTGCTGTCAGTTTTTGTCTCTTCCCACGAGCTAATATCTATTCGCCTCCCACCTTGTTCTCTTTTCCAACGCAGTCAGTTCTTCATTCCACGCGCTGCTGGCTTCTTTACTCTGTCTCCACCTCGAGCTGTGTAGCTGTCCTTCCCCACGTCTTCTTTTCTCCCCACGAGCTCCTCTTTCAACTTTTGCCTCTTCCCAACGTCCTCTCTTTATTCTTTCTTTTTCTTCTCTTCTTCTTATACGTCTTCTCTTTCTCTTTCTCCCCACTTCTTCTTTCTTTACTAACTAATGTCCTTTCCTCCCACTACTTATTTTATTTTAATTAAAATTTAAATAAACAATGGGTGGAAATGTTTATATGATGGTGGGGTGTGGGGTAGAACATGGAAGGAGTGTTTGGCTAGACCAAGTGTATGAAGGGTGTAGACAAACTTTGGTGTGAGGCGGACGCTTCTAATTTGGATGCAGCTCCTAGAATCGATCGAACGGTCCAATTTTCTGCTCTTTTGGCTCCTCAATTCTTCCAAGCTTTATTTAGTACTTAAAAACACAAAATTAATTAGTACAAGTATTTATTCTTCAAAACAAAGGAAATACAGAATCTGGGATAATATATGATTTTAAAGCGCAAAAGATGAGTTAAATGCCAATAAAAAGGTGTAGAAATATGCACTATTTGGCACTCATCAAATACCCCCAAACCTGAATTTTACTTGTCCTCAAGTGAAACAGAAATTAAGAAATCCTAAATATACCACTGTCGCTGGTCATTCGAATGCATTTAGCGTATGCACTAAGCCTTTAAACCCCTAGGTGTCCCTAGTGGACGAGTTGTAGTCTCGTGAGGGCCTATCAGAGATGTACCCACAAAACCTTCTCCAATTTCAGAGCGTAACAGAGTCCCAAGCATCCAAGGATCTATGAGGACTTAGAGTTTCTGCATGCTAGTAACACGAAGTTAGAACTACCAAAGAACGCATTCTCATCCTTAAGAGTTGAGCGAGAAATAACCATACCATATGAAAGAATTCGGGTTCGAGAATAATCACAAGCCTCGACTTCTGCCTCACCTAATAGGGTTTTATGATAATTGCACTCAAAAAGACCGCTTTTTTAGTCTCTCATGTGTGCAGACAGGAATAAAGAGAGAAATCCTGCACACTTTGATGGTGGGAAGGAGAACCTTCCGAAATAATTTCTGGAGACTCCACAACATTGTGGACAAAAAGAATCTTTTTCTGATGATCTCTAAGAAAGGAAATCAACCATTAGCAAGGATGGGAGTACTCACTTACCTTCACATCCGATCGGCAATCAACACCACTCTCACAGCATCCATAGAAATGTCTTCAATTTCTTCGGTCTTCAACTGTTGATGATGAACTTCTGAACTTCAAAAATTTGACAAATTGTAACTTTTCTCTTCAATTTCCTTGTTGCTTGGAATTTTCTTCTTGAATTCTTCTTCTTTACCATAGTGGTATCAAAACTAAACTAAGAAAATAAACTACAAAATATTTTTTTTTTTTTTTTTTTTTTTTTTTTATATTTAACAATAATAATGAAAAAAAACAATAAAACTACTAACTCCATGGATGAAGGACTTTATCACTCAATTCTTTACAACTTGTATTGTCTTGATTTCATAAACTTCACTAATTCCCATCTTATTTTCTGTTCTTTTGTAAAATACCTCTTCAAATTTTTATATTGTATAGAATTCTGCTCTTTGTCTTTGTATTGTTGCATGTAAACCTTGGACTAATTTTTGATGTTTGCTATGCTCGTTGATGATGTGTTTCTATGGATTTGTTGATGTTGTTGAGAGAGAGTGATGCTAATTTCTCATCGAACTACAAGAAGGAGTTTTCATCTTTAGACGTCACCCTCATGATTGACAAAATTAGCACTCAAGAGATCAAAAATAGTGCTGAAAGTGGTGCGAAGTTGGGTAGCTCACCATTCCTACCCGGAATTGACGTACGGTGACACACACTCTAAAAGATTTTTTAGAAAGTCACAAATTGAAGGTCGGTGCCTCGCTTGATGTAAAAATGGGTAGTCTCCACTATGGGTGATCACAATTCTACTACCGAATTTCTTTACAGCACCTAATTCGCCCTCCGGCATGGCTAAATCCAACTTTAACGCTTTAATAACCTAAAAAAAACCCGATTGTGTTCTCCGGCACTTCCAAGTTCAGCTATTTCGGTCAGACTCTCTATGTAAACATAACTAGAAGCATACTAGTGACTCTAAGATCTCTAAAAGTTGGAGGTTTTATGCAAATATTTACAAAGGTTTTTTTTTTTTTTTTTTTTTAGAAAACTAAAAACTCTATATGAAAAAGACACCCCCAAACCTAAATCTAACATTGTCCTCAATGTTTCAAAGGATGATAAGAACACATATCAAGAGAACATGGCAGAGCAGATTTGAAGGAAAGAGATTACCAGATGCAAAAAGGTTGGTGCTAACCATAATTGAGTGAATGCTTTGAAAGCAAACATTATGAGCACAATACAAAAAGTTTGGTTAGCACACATAAACACTATGCAAAAATAAAAAGAAAAGGGAAAGATACTGGACTATTAAGCCATATGTATGTACACGGGTGGACTAGCTTAGTCCACATAGACGGGGTCTTCCAAGTCTACGGTCTCAACTTCTGGTGGAAGAGGCTCCAGAAATGGTTTCAATCTCTGACCATTGACCTTGAAGATATTTTTGGTCGATGGGTTTCCGATTTCAACAGCTCCATGCGGAAAAACAGTACGTACTAAGAATGGACCTGACCATCGAGAACGTAACTTTCCTGGAAACAAATGCAAACGAGTGTTGTACAATAAAACTTTCTGGCCTGGAGTGAATGACTTGCGCAAAATGTGCTTGTCATGGGATACCTTCATCCTATCTTTGTACATCTTTGCACTATCATATGCATCATTTCTAAGTTCTTCCAACTCATTGAGTTGGAGTTTCCTTTGTGTACCTGCCTTATCAAGATCAAAGTTGAGTTTCTTTATAGCCCAATATGCCCGATGCTCTAACTCAACCGGAAGATGACAAGCTTTACCGTACACAAGTCTGTAAGGGGACATGCCAATGGGAGTCTTGTATGCAGTTCTATAGGCCCACAAAGCATCATTTAAACGTAAAGACCAATCTTTCCTAGAAGGATTAACAGTCTTTTCGAGGATACGCTTAATTTCCCTATTAGAAACTTCTACTTGGCCACTGGTCTGAGGATGATAAGGTGTTGCTACCTTATGAGTGATTCCATACTTGCGCACAAGTGATTCAAAGGGTCTATTGCAAAAATGACTACCTCCATCACTGATTATTGCTCTAGGTGTTCCAAAGCGAGAGAAAATGTTTTCTTTAAGAAAAGAAAGAACAACTTTATGATCATTTGTTTTGGATGCAATGGCTTCTACCCACTTAGATACATAATCAACAGCAACAAGAATGTACAACTTACCTTCAGAGTTAGGAAATGGACCCATGAAATCAATACCCCACACATCAAACAGCTCAACAATCAAAATGGGTTGTAAGGGCATCATGTTTCTTTTAGATATGCTTCCTAATTTCTGACATTGGTCACAAGCAACGCAAAAAGCATGGCTATCTTTGAACAATGTTGGCCAGTAAAAACCACTCTGCAAGATCTTTGCAGCAGTTTTCTTGGCACTAAAGTGGCCTCCACAAGCTTGGTCATGACAAAAAGAGATGACATCCCTTTGTTCAGAATTTGGGACGCATTTCCTAATAATTTGATCCTGGCAGTACTTGAACATGTATGGGTCATCCCAAAGGAAGTGTTTAACTTCCGCCAAGAATTTATAACGGTCTTGCTTAGACCAATGAGAGGGCATTCTACCTGTAGCAAGGTAGTTCACGATATCCGCAAACCAAGGCATTTCAGATACAAGCATTAATTGCTCATCAGGGAATGATTCTCTAATAAGCACTGATTCATCAGCAGATTCAGCATTCAACCTAGATAAGTGATCAGCTACAACATTCTCCGACCCTTTCTTATCTCGAATTTCGAGGTTAAACTCTTGTAACAAGAGTATCCATCGAATTAGACGAGCTTTAGCATCTTTTTTAGATAAAAGATATTTCAACGCAGCATGGTCAGAATATATGATGATTTTAGACCCTATCAAATAAGATCTAAACTTATCCAATGCAAACACAACAGCTAGTAACTCTTTCTCAGTTGTTGAATAATTCATTTGCGCGTCATTAAGTGTTTTACTAGCATAGTAGATCACATAAGGGAGTTTGTCTACTCGCTGACCTAAAACAGCTCCTACAGCATAGTCAGATGCATCACACATAAGTTCAAATGGCAAGGTCCAGTCGGGTGGTCTGACTATAGGGGCAGATGTAAGCAGAGCCTTCAATTGCTCCCATGCTTCCTTACATGCATCATCAAAGACAAATGCAACATCTTTTGCAAGAAGATTACACAAAGGTCTTGAAATTTTACTAAAGTCTTTGATGAATCGGCGGTAAAAACCGGCATGGCCTAAGAATGATCTTATGTCCCTCACAGAACGAGGTTGAGGTAAGTGTTGAATGATATCAACCTTGGATTTATCTACTTCTATTCCTTTTTCCGAGATGATATGCCCTAGAACAATGCCCGAGTCAACCATGAAATGACATTTTTCCCAATTCAAAACCAAATTCTTTTCTTTACATCTAATCAGCACACGAGTAAGATGATGCAAACATTCATCAAAAGAAGACCCAAAGACAGAAAAGTCATCCATGAAAATTTCAAGAAACTCATCTATCATGTCGGAGAATATGCTCATCATGCAACGTTGAAAAGTAGCGGGTGCATTACACAACCCAAAAGGCATACGACGATAAGCAAATGTTCCATAAGGACAAGTAAAAGTAGTCTTATGTTGGTCTTCGGGTGCTATGTGAATTTGGTTGTAGCCTGAATAGCCATCTAAAAAACAATAGTACCTATGTCTCGACAATCTTTCTAGCATTTGATCAATGAAGGGCAGGGGAAAATGGTCTTTCTTTGTTGCCGTGTTCAATTTTCTGTAATCAATACAAACTCGCCACCCTGTGGTCACACGGGTGGGGACAAGTTCATTCTTTTCATTTGGAACTACAGTAATTCCAGACTTTTTGGGTACCACTTGAATGGGACTGACCCACTTGCTATCAGGAACTGGGTATATGATACCCGCATCAAGCAATTTCAGAATCTCACCCTTAACAACATCTCTCATGTTTGGGTTAAGTCTTCTTTGCATTTCCCTGGTTGGTTTAGTGTTTTCTTCCAGATTTATGTGATGCATGCAAATTGTGGGACTTATACCTTTAAGGTCTTATATGGACCAACCTAAGGCCTCCTTATGTTCTTTAAGTACTTCTAAAAGTTTATTTTCCTGCTCTGTGTCTAAACATGATGCAATAATCACAGGCAAAGTATCAGAAGGACCTAAGAAAGCATATTTCAATGTATCGGGCAATGGTTTCAAATCAAGTTTAGGTGGTTCAACAGGAGATGGGGCAGATTTGGACTCAGAGAGTGGAAGTGGTTCCACAGCAGATTTCCATTTAGCAATGTCCATGGGTGGCACAGATTCAAGCAAAGATTGAACTTCACTAATGTACTTAGAATCGAAGAGATCTAAGTCGAAGTTATCTAGACATGCTTGCAAAGGATCCACAGATAAAATATCAGGCAATGAGTCTTGAATCAGACTCTCAATCATGTTAATCTCATGCAATTCATCATCATCACAATCTATGGGTTGTTGATTTACACGAAAGACATTCAGTTCCACAGTCATGTTACCAAAAGATAATTTCAACACTCCATTACGACAGTTTATGATAGCATTGGACGTAGCCAGGAAAGGACGTCCCAAAATAACAGGAATGTGACAATCTGGGTTTTGCACAGGTTGAGTATCCAGCACAATGAAGTCCACGGGGAAATAAAATTTATCAACCTTTATCAATACATCCTCCACAATACCCCGAGGGATTTTTACGGACCTGTCTGCTAATTGTAGCATAACAGGAGTGGGTTTCAGCTCCCCAAGACCTAACTGCACATACACAGAGTATGGCAGAAGATTCACACTTGCACCTAAGTCTAATAAAGCCCTATCTATTGTATGCTTGCCTAAAGTGCATGTGATAGTTGGACTACCTGGGTCTTTATACTTAGGTGGTGTTTTGTTTTGAATAATTGAACTTACCTGCTCAGTGAGAAAGGCACGCTTATGCACGTGGAGATTTCGCTTTTGTGTGCATAGGTCCTTCAAAAATTTTGCATAGGCAGGTATCTGCTTAATTGCTTCGAGAAAAGGAATGTTTATATTGACTCGTTTAAACATCTCCAACATCTCATTGTATTGGGTACCTTTTTTCTGTTGCTCTAATCTTTGAGGAAATGGAGCAACAGGTACATGAGATGGTGCATGTACATTAGCATCAGTGGAATTCTTAGAATCAGTATCATGCTCAGATTCCTTTTCCACAACGGGTGTTTTCTATGGAGTTGTAAGCACTGGTGAGTCTGATCTAGACTCACTCGACTGTGGTACACCTACATTGTTTTCAATAGCTCTACCACTACGAAGAGTGGTGATAGCATTTACAGGACTATGTGAAGTTTTATTGCAAGTTGAAGTACTTGCCTGAAATACATTCTTTGGATTTTGTTGGGGCTGACTAGGGAGCTTGCCCCTCTCTCTCTCACTCAAAGCATCACATATCTGACCCATTTTAAGTTCTAGATTCGTGAAACGTTGGTCGGTTGTCTTTTGAAGTTGTACAAGATTTTGGGTCAACAGACTGAAACTGTCTTCAAAACTAGGCTTTTTCTCTACAGGGTACTGAGTGTGTGGTTGTACTTGGGGGTTTCTAGGATATGAGTATCCCTGGTTGTTATTTGATGTTCCCCCTTGGACGGGCCCTTTAGACCATGAAAAGTTAGGGTGATTCCTCCACCCTGGGTTATAGGTTTGAGAGTACGGATTGTTCTCTTGCCTATTGTACAAAGCATTGGCTTGCTCGGTTTTAGACTCTTGAAATGCATGGAGGTCTGGACAAGTATCCACTAAGTGGTCTGAACCATGGCACGCGGCACAAGTGGCCATTTCAATTTGGTTACGGAGAGTAGGAGCATTAGGTTTTACATTCTTCTGTAGCTCTAGCTCTTCTATTCTCCTAGCCATAGATGCCATCTTTGCATTTCCCTCAAAGTCGGACTCAATTCTGTGAAAATTAGCTACACGGGTAGTCTCTTTAGGTGCACGGATGGACTCCCACTGCTGAGTCTTTTCAGCGACTTCGATTAAGAAATCCCAAGATTCATCAGCACTTTTGTCAATAAACAGACCATTGCACATTGCCTCAACTGTAGTTCGGGTCCTGACATCTAGGCCTTCATATAAAATTTGCACAAGTCTCCATTTTTCAAAACCATGATGGGGACATTGGAGCAATAATTCGTTGAATCTCTCCAAATATTTTGCTAGAGTCTCATCATCTAATTGCACAAAACTATTCAGACTTTGACGAATGGTCGTAGTCTTATGATTGGGGAAAAACTTTCTGAAAAACTCTTTTGTAAGTCCATCCCATGAATTAATTGACTGTGGCTGCAAAGCACACAGCCAAGACTTTGCTTTTTCTTTCAAAGAAAAGGGAAATAGTCTCAGTTTGAGGGACTCATCCGTCATTTGGTTGATCTGAAGAGTCCCACAAATTTCCTCAAATTCTCTCACGTGGTGGTAGGGATTTTCAGCATCAACCCCTCTAAACTTAGGCAACATATTAAGGATACTTTCCTTTAGCTCAAATTGTCCGACAGCAGCTGGTAAGACAATGCACGAGGATTGGCTTGTCCTCGTTGGGTACATGTAGTCCTTGAGACTACGGGGCGGGTTTATGTTATCACCCATTGTCTCAGATTGGTCGGGGCTTTCTACTTCAGGACTAGGTATGTCGACTATATCTGCTTGGGGAATTCTAACTAGTCGGTTTGTTTGGTCTCTAAAAGACACAATCATAGCCCAACTAGCACATCAAGCATGCTAAACACTCATACATCCATAACTAGTCGTTTTTTTTTTTTTTTTTTTTTTTTAAAGAAAAATAAAAATAAAATAAATATAATAAATACCACAAACAAGGAAGGGGAGTTCTATTCAATCACAAACAAGGCTGACTCCACCATAGTAAACCTACTGATTTCTAGCAAACAAAAAGCATGATGGCTCCACTTAGATTGTTTTCTAGACCAGCTTCTAATCCTTTGAAAGGAAATTCGTTACAATCTAAGCAAACCCTTCTGGAATCAATCTGAGTTAAAGTATATTGAATAGAGGCGAGGGAAGCTGCTGGAGCTTTGATACCCAAGGCCTCACCGTATCACAAGGCGGCGCAGTCACGCATTCAATTTACAGAAACTATCATGAACTTCGAAGTATGCTTAAAGAGTAACCAATATTTTCCGAACGACTTTCCTACTAAGCTCGTTACCTTATAGGTCTTGTTCTATTTCAAATTTTAAAGCTTAGGTTCACGTTTAGGTATCGTTTTCCTAAGGCGGGCAAGAAGAGAACGGTGATGAAATCCGAACCCTTATCTTATATGGCCAGTTCTTGCCCTTTACTAGGAAAATAAAAGCAGCCGTATTCAAGTCCTCAACATATATGCAGACGAAGGAATACAGTAAATCGCTAACATGGGATTCACGAGTGTTTCGACAAATTTACCTCCCGTACCAGACGGGGGATGAACCGTTGTTGTCGACTCGGGCCACGACTCCTATGTCATGAACGAACCCGAGGGGCCGAGGTGATATTGTAATCACCGTCCTTCTCTGCAAACAGTTTGATATTTAAATACTACCCTTCCGTAGGGTTTAAAAATAAAAATAGAATGTCCAAAGTCCAAAGTCCAAGAAGATAAAATGCAAAAGAAAAAGAAAATTACAAGTATAAATCCTAATACAATCTAAAAATAAATAAATAAAATAAACTCTTTTTTTTTTTTTTTTTTTTTTAAGAAAAATATTCTTCTTCCGCCTCCTTTAGATTCGCCTTTACTCTCAAGTCTTTTAAATATTTACCAAAAGCTTTGGTAAATTTTCTTTCGTTCCAAATTCTGCAAGGAAAGGACAAAAACAACAAAAACGTAAAGAATAACAAAAATAACAAGAGTGTACAGTGAACAGTTCCTTTGCTACAGTAAAATTGACTTCCGTACAGTAAACAACGACTGTGTACCGTGTTCTGTGTACAGTGAACAGTATTCTGTGTTCTTTGTACAGTGAACAGTCTACTTTCTACAGTGAACTGTGTACAATGAAATCAGTAAAGTGAAGCTAAAGAAGCAACTACACTGCCACCTAGTCCCCGGCAACGGCGCCAAAAACTTGGTAGGCTCGGAAAAGTACCTACTACTATGTATAAACTGCAAGTGCACAGCGTCTAATGTAGACAGGGCAAATACAGGTCGATCCCACAGAGACTCGGTGGGTGTAGAAGTGATTCCAAAATATTACTAAACTGATTCAAATAAAAGTAACCAAAGGAGTTTGTTTTGTCGATACGACGAGATGATTTTCAAGTGACTGAAATAATAAAAGTAAATAGAAGTAAAAGATGCAAATAACACAAGGTGTAAACACGAAGAATATGGATACTAGAGCTTTCAAATCCACTACTAACCTACAATATGCACTTAACTTATGATGTTATTCTTGTCCTTATATCAGATTCAAGTTTAACTTGTATCTAAGGTGTTTCTCCAATGGATAACTTAATCACAACTAAAATATTTCTCCAAAGCATTAACTGTCTAGTTAAAGCACAACTAATCAAAGGATCAATAATATTTTTAAGCATGAGTTGCAGCATAATTAACATAGTGATATTCTAACTACAATGGATACATGGCATACATTGTGAGAGCAAAATGTTGACAAACTTGGATTAAATTATATCTTAAACAATTTCAAACATTCAAGAATAACTCACAAAGTATTGGTGACATATCAGTAGGCTAGAGCTTCATCTAAACTCTAGCAGAGAATTTTAGAACATGATGAAAATCGAAATGGTATTGCACTGATAAAAATTATGCTATCTCCTAATTTTTGCCCCCCCCCTTGGAGAAGATGTTCGGACATATTTATATAGGAAGATGCCTGACATATTTCCCAAGCGTGTATGATAATGTGTTGTTGCCCACGAATTCACCAACTGCCATCATTACTGCTACAAATTCCTTCACGTGCTCGTGTTCCGACCCCGCGTGTTCTCCTCCCACGCTCTGCTGCTACTGTCTTCTCACACTCACGAACTGTAGCTTTGTATTCTTTCCATGACTTTTGTCAGCTCCTCAGTCCCACGTTCGTCAGCTGCCCATTCACTTGATGTTTGTTCCTCACACCTTGCTGCAGTCTAACCACGCTGCTGTCAGTTTTTGTCTCTTCCCACGAGCTAATATCTATTCGCCTCCCACCTTGTTCTCTTTTCCAACGCAGTCAGTTCTTCATTCCACGCGCTGCTGGCTTCTTTACTCTGTCTCCACCTCGAGCTGTGTAGCTGTCCTTCCCCACGTCTTCTTTTCTCCCCACGAGCTCCTCTTTCAAATTTTGCCTCTTCCCAACGTCCTCTCTTTATTCTTTCTTTTTCTTCTCTTCTTCTTATACGTCTTCTCTTTCTCTTTCTCCCCACTTCTTCTTTCTTTACTAACTAATGTCCTTTCCTCCCACTACTTATTTTATTTTAATTAAAATTTAAATAAACAATGGGTGGAAATGTTTATATGATGGTGGGGTGTGGGGTAGAACATGGAAGGAGTGTTTGGCTAGACCAAGTGTATGAAGGGTGTAGACAAACTTTGGTGTGAGGCGGACGCTTCTAATTTGGATGCAGCTCCTAGAATCGATCGAACGGTCCAATTTTCTGCTCTTTTGGCTCCTCAATTCTTCCAAGCTTTATTTAGTACTTAAAAACACAAAATTAATTAGTACAAGTATTTATTCTTCAAAATAAAGGAAATACAGAATCTGGGATAATATATGATTTTAAAGCGCAAAAGATGAGTTAAATGCCAATAAAAAGGTGTAGAAATATGCACTATTTGGCACTCATCAAATGATTTAGTGGAGGAGATGTATATTTCCAACGGGTACATGAAGGTGGATACATATGTCCACGTCGCCTTTATTCAGGCGCTTTTGTGGTAACACTTTAAGGGTTACGCTCACATTCCTACAACCTCAGTCCCCAGCATGTATGGTGGTTCGAGAATACTCCGTTGGCAGAATAGACGTCCAAAAGCTGAGGTGAGGCTTGCAGATTTGCTCGATCGTGTGAGTGCCATAGACTTTCATCCTTGGGGGATGGTTCATCCTTCCACCATCGTCCTTGTCATTGAGATGCCGTCTGAGGGGAGAGATATGAGCCCTGAAGAAGTCGTTTTCCCGCGGAGCTGTATACCAGGATATGTTCCTTCTTTTTGTGATGACAGGCTGAGCATCATTCCATATAATATTGATAGAGCCGCTCGTCAAATGGGTTTTGATCAAGGTGTTCCATTTCGTCGTCCCGCAACGCCTTCTAGAAAAAATTAAGTCATCATGCCTTGACGTTGATGTTTTCTCGCCGGAGCTGAAACTTCTTTTTCCTTCCCCGGGGAGAAAGCCGGTAGACACTTCTGGTTACAAAGATTTTTGGAGGGGGCAACTGTTGCTCTTTAAATAATTTGCTAGCAAAATGGAAACTGACCTTCGTGGTGAACCTCTTGATGACGTCTTGTCTGGTCATAGGCGATTGAAACCCCTTCTAGGAAAACGAGGCAGGGTTAACGCCACCGACTGCAATCTCAAGTACAAGAAAAAGAAGCAAGCATGTAGTCCAGTAATTCTAAACTCTTCCAATATGCAGGTATTATGAATTCTTTATGCTTAATTTTCAGTTTCGACTTCCATGAGCATCTTTTATTAATCCTTGTTGGTGATCAGAGGATTCCTGAAGAAAATGCCTTTGATGTACTGGCTCGAGTTTACAATGAGGAGCGTGGAGGCAACGGGAAGTCTGGAAATCTTCATGCTGAGAAGCCTGATAATAATGACCTTCATGTAGAGCAGTCTGGAAACTCTGATCCTCATACGGAGAAGTCTGGAAACACTGATCTTCATGTATATGAGTCTGGTAACACTGATCCTATCATAGACAACGATGAAGATGGTGCAAGCTCGATTGAAGAGAATGCCTTCCAGAGCAGTAATTTTAGTGAGCTTGTAGATGAGGTCGTGTCAGCAATCTGGACCAGAACTCTGAGGAGTCTGGAAGGGACATCAGCTGTGATGGTTCCTTCTAAAGAGATGTTGTCGCCAACAGTCGTTCCTGGTGCTATGTTAGACCTTACCTTTGATAATACACGTCCTGATCATGTGTTGGTTGGAGGGTTTAGCGTGACGGCTCAGTTTGAGGAGTTATATACCAAAATATGGAAGAAATATGGTCATATTGCCACCACCACGAAGCTGATGAGTCGTCTTGCTTTGGTCAATCGCGTTCAGGAGGCCTTACCCGCTATTCAGGAGATGAGCGTTGCAATTGGTCGTGATGTTTCTGAAGACGTGATGGAAGACTGGAAGTTCCACTTGGATGTGTTTGCGCAGTATGACTTCAATGCTCCTTGGTTCTTCAAAGGGTTTTATGCAATTCAGGAGATTTAGAAGAAGCAAGGTATGGTGCCTTCCACTGAATGCGTCGCTCGTCAGAAACAAAAGGTTGGTAGGTTGGCCGAGGAGTTGAAATTGCAGCAAGACGTTATCCGGAATATGGAATCCGCTCTTGCTCAGAAGAATGAGGTGTTGCTGAAGGACTTTCCCTGAAGTATTCATGCCGTCTACTTGTATTTTCTCTTTAGATGCTTTTCGAGTGATTGTGAGGATTTCCTTTCACACAGTTTGGTTTTAGGTTTTGAATTGATAGGTGATTGAACCTTGGACTGGTTTATTTATGACATGCTTTAATGAATGTTTGACTCTTGGAAAAGATTATTCTAAAATAGAATCTGAATCTTATATTATGAGTGATCATACATGTCATGTGAAATTGAAAACGCAATGTGAAAGGGAAAGGTGAGGGGGGGGGGGCGAGCATGCATGGTGCTTGCTCATTGAGTATCCTGTTCATATATGTAGGAAACCAAGTCCCCAGTAGGATATATAACTATCTTACAGTAACGTTTGCTGGAACTTACTTGTCTTTCGAAATCCGTGTATGAGAATGAGCACTCCCGAATACTTTCTCCCCAAAGAGCGCATGCTAATTTTTTGAGGGGAAAGGTTGTTTCTCTGAATTTATCTTATCGTGGACTATGTGTTTCAATGCGTGGCACTTGCTGGTGGGGTGATGGAGAAATCTATGGTAATGACAATACCTCGGGTTGGTTGTCTCTTGATCGGTAGGCGGGCGCCACACAGGAGGCAGTTGTACTTCTCCATCACGTACCCATGTCTCCAACAACTCCACAATATTCCTTATGGGAAATGGGAATCGTGGACCTCTTGAGTCTAAAATTTCCTGCGTCGGCGCGTGTCTGACTCTTCCCTTGGGTCTCGGTGTGAAGCACGCTTTGGAGACGGAATTGAGGCGTTGTCACGTGTCACCGCATCCGCGGTCCTCTTGGTCGGGTGATTCTGCTGAAACATGGAGGACGTTGCGCTAGTGATGGTATTGTTGTTGTGCTGGTGATTTGAAGGCGGCAAGCTCCTACATTCATATGCTCTCTGATTGATTTCTCCTTCCTCAAGTGTTTCTTCCCCTAGATGAATAGTCAGCACGGGTTGGGCATTGTTCTGAGCTTTGGAAAGAGCCTTGAGGTATAAATCTTCTAACAAGGATTCGTATGCAGTTGATTCTCTGTTTTTATCCGGCAAGCGTCGTAATTCTTCATGCTGGTCGATCCGTCTCGAGCTCTCATTGCCAGGTGAAAGGTATTGCCCGTCTCTAGGCTCTCTGGGGCCATGTGTTCTACCAGTTCTTCTGAAAACCTGACCTTCAGAATTTCTTACGTCATTAGTGATACTTCCTGGGTAGCTGCTTGCAGATCCCTCCTGTAACTGAGCCGATATGTCGTTCAAGAGACGGAAGGTTTCACTCTACCTTCTAGCAATACCTGCTTGATTTTCCAGGACATCTTCCAGCATCCTGGTCACATTTTCGATGACACTTGGATTATCCATGTCTTCTGAAGGATTTAACGAACGTGAGTACATCTCAGGATGAACTTCTGGGATTTGGTGAAGACTGAACTGAAAATTGAATCAAATCTAAGATCCACCCCTCCAAAGTTGAATAAAACTGTCAGACTTTAAAGATTCGAGTTTGGAAACCGAGAGATTAACCTCCCACTGTGGTCGCCAATTGTTTGTGGGAGAAAACTACTTCTGAAGGTTTAGGTAATTTTGGGTGTGTGTGGATGAGAAGTGAATTTAAACCTTCAACAAATGTGCTGCACGATGAGCACTTTTGATTCGAGAGATAATATGTACAATTCTGGCCTAAACCGAAGACACGGCCGTTCCAGATTTGTTTCGGTCACAGGTGAAGGATGTGAGGTTGATCTTATGGAGAGAAGCGAAGAAGGTGTTGAGAGTATGAAGGTGAAGTCTATTTGTTGACTTGTTAACAGAAGGTTGAGAAGGCTAGCAAATTTTACAGGCAGGCTCTGGGTTTTGAATGCAATGGTATTAACACTTGGTTTTTTCTGTGTTCTTGGAAATAGGAAGGAGAACCTATTTATACAAGTCGATAAGCCTTCATCACGTCTCTCGTAAGAAAGTGGAGGAAGTGGAGTGATGGAGGAAATGGAGTTGTGTGTTAGTGTCACACAGTTGCTTGCCTACTTCTCCTATCATCGCTAACCGCCCATGTTTCCCTGACACGATCTTGTGATGGCGTGTTTCACGCTGCACGCTTTAAACCGCCAGACCAATACCCCAGTTTGTATCCCCCAGTTGTGACGTGATTAACGTCTCGAGTGAGTCGTGGGACCCACATAAGGTAGCAAACGGTGCTAGGTAAAATAATCAAGTTGCTTGTAGGCGCATATTGTATGCATGCGGTGCATTAAATATGCTTAACATGCTTGAAGCCTACACAACCTTGATGAAAAGATTGCAAGTTGAAGTGACTCAACTAGCTATGTTCAGGCGTTGTTCGGAGGTCGCATGAGCGGGACCCACCTTGGCCGGTTATTCCATGGGGAAGTGTGGAGGATGGTGATCACGGTGATACCTTGTTTGCCACCTAACTCCCTTCCTAGGCTATTCATCCAAGAATGCGAACTTGGACGGACGAGATTGATGGAGGAATAACCGTTGGATAAGGGTTTGGAAGGCTTGCAAGCCTCCCTTTTAACCCTAACGGTTTTCAGCCTTGGGAGGCGTGCATGGAGTGGATGATCGGTCCAGCAGGTAGGCGGGATGCCACTCTACATGCCCATGCTTGTTGGAAGTCAATCAAAGCAATCTAAGTCGCTCGTTTCAGCCTGCGATGATGGACAGGCGAGATTAGAAGGTGGCCGTGCATGCTACCTTTGGGCGCGCAAATCGAGACGGCTAGCTGCAACCGTTCGCGGCTGATTGGTTGGATGTGTTTCTGGGCCCACAGTGGACATGCTTGTGTGGTTAGCCAGCTAATCTCGCCTTCCTTTGGCTTCCATTCGCTTGTCTCAAAGTGGCTGCCTGCGACCACTTGATGCAAACCCTAATTTGGGGTTTCCAACCGATTACCTACATCCGACCGAATATGGCATTTGCCGACCTCTTTTGGTGAGGTCGATGGTGCGAGGGGAATGTTGGGACGATGGTGAGCATGTGCATGCGCGCTACTCGGTCCCGCGCGTGATCTAGGCCGTCCAACCATGCCTGCGAAGTTGGACGGATGAGATCTATTTTTGAGTTTGTTTTCAGCAGGTGAGACTAATATGGGAAGTCTTGCATGCGTTCAACGGGGCTAATATAACCAGCCGTCAGGTAGCCTACGGTTGTTTGCATGTCGAACATAAGGCTTTGAGTATGGCATTAATTTTAATGCTGTAAACCTACATAAAATCGGGATGGTAGCTACATGCTCCGCTCTGGGTAGGTTATAATTCTCAGGGATGGTTGAACATGCTCCAATGAATTATCATGGTGAGAAATATTCATCACCTGAAGGCTTTATCCTTTGCAGGACGTCAGCTTACAAAAATTGGATTTTTACAATTTTAGCCTTTAAATAGAAATCCACCATCAACAATCTCTCAGTTCAAATCTAATTCAAACCCTAAATTGCAGTGTTATTCTTCTCAGATCAACATCAAAAGTCTCCTAACCAGTTCCATCAAAACCCATTCTCAGATCACCTCCAACTCAATATCCCAGACAAATAAGAACCCATCCTCTACTTTCTTTCAAATCAACAGCTTCATCTGAATATCAAACCATCTTCAAGAGCACAACCAGCGCTACCACCATCTGCATCTGAATTTCAACCACATACCCATTACAGCGACCACCATTTCCTACCTATTTAAATCCACCAAAACCCTAAGATGCACTGTCTCTTCTTGATTCAAAATAGCACATCACAGAACCTCTTTAAATCTGTAGCTTACTCACTCAATTCGACCCAAATTTCCACTCATCTCGATCTGATCCATGATTGTTCTTAGAATAAAAAGTAGCCGCTACTAATTACTAAAATTGGATTCAATTTCAGAGTTACTCTATGGTTGCGCCTCCATTTTTTCCTTTCTTTCTCTTTTTCCTCAATTTCAGATGTAGAAATGATTGAGATGAATGTGAGAAAATTCCTCTCGATTTGGGGTAAGGTTGGCTCTGGGTGCTAACAACACACCCATCTTCTAGATAAGGGCCACCTCATTGACATCCCCTTAATCCTCAGCTGGCCTGTCTTTAGTGCTCTTTTAAATAGGGTTTCCCCTTAACCTTGGCTCGGCTCCCAATATTGTTGGCGTATGAAATGACCATTTTGCATTTTTTTCTCAATTTAGGATGATTTCTTCTTCTTTTCCTCCGTATGACTCCAAAGTAGCTATAAAACTCAAAACACACGTAAAATATATAATTTACTAGACAAATAGCAAAGAAAGCATAACCAATAGATAGTAAAGCGAGGTGTATTCTACATCTATCATACCTCCTCAAGGAATATCAAGACGTATTCGCATGGACATACGAGGAAATGCCCGGCTTGGACGAGAAGATGGTCACTCATCATTTACACGTGAGACCCGGATCCAAACCAGTCAAGCAGACTCCAAGACAATTACGGTACGATGTAGAAGAATAGATTAAGGTAGAAATTCAAAAACTACTAGCGACTGGTTTCATCAAACCCGATTCATCACCCTACCTGGTTGGCAAACGTAGTTCTGGTGAAGAACAAGAATGGCCAGATCAGATGCTGTGTTGATTTTAGAGATTTGAAAAAATGCTTCCCTAAAGATGACTTTTCGCTCCCCAACATTGACATGCTAGTAGACGCAACCAGTAGACATGGCATGTTCTCTTTCATGGATGGATACAACGACTACAACCAAATAAAGATGTACGAACACGATGCAATTAAGACGACTTTTCGAACTCCTCTTGGAAACTTTTACTACACTGTGATTCCCTTTGGTTTGAAAAACGCCGGCGCCACATACCAACACGCCATGACCACCATTTTTCACGATACGATGCACAAGCAAGTTGAGGATTATGTGGATGACGTAGTGGTTAAGTGAAAAACTCGGGCAGCCCACATAGGAATACTGCGGTAGGTGTTCGAAAGATGTCGCGAATACAAACTAAATAGGAATCCATTGAAGTGTGCTTTTGGTGTCTCCTTGGGCAAGTTCCTAGGCTTTCAGGTAACCGCCGAGGGGATTAAAGTTGACCCAATCAAAATTCAAGCTATCCTCACGATGCCACCACTGCAAAGCATGAAAGAACTCCAGAGTTTCATGGGTAAAATAAACTACATTCGCCGCTTAATACCAGGATTATCTCAACTTGTTGCTTCATTTACCCCCTTAATGAAGAAAGGAGCAACCTTTGTCTGGACCGCATTACAACAAGAAGCATTCCGGAAGATTTAGCAAATGTTATCTTCCCCAGCCGTCATGAAATCATCCGTGCAAGGAAGACCGCTACACCTCTACACTGATTTTAGCGACACTTCTGTCGTAGCTATCCTCGCCCAAGAAGGTGACGAAGGGATTGAACACCCCATGTACTACTTCAGTCGAACTTTAAGAGATGCCGAGATCAGGTATCCCAAAGCAGAAAACACGTGCCTAGCTTTGATACACTCCATTCAGAAATTTAGGCATTACCTACTGTCCAATAAAGTGGTACTGATATCTAAATCCTATCATGTGAAGTTCCTCCTCTCAAAACCGACCCTGATAGGAAGCCCGGCCAAATGGCTCCTTCAAATGTCAGAGTTCGACATAACATGTGCAAGCGGTTACAGATTTACTGGCAACATTTCAGTGGGAAAATACCGCGACACTACGCGAGGACCTCCCTGAAGACTTTCCGGAAATATCTTTCATCCAAGAAGAAACATGGCTACTATTCTTCGACAGCTCCGCTACTCCTAACAATGGTACAGGAGGAGCCGGTGTGGTTCTAGTATCCCCAGCTGGTGAGGTATTCTCGCACTCCTTCAAGATAGACTTCCCCTGCACCAACAACTCAGCAGAATATGAAGCCTTCCTCATCGGACTATCCTTAGCTAAACGAGCCGGAGACACGCGTCTGGAAATAAGAGGGGACTTTAAACTACTTGTTAACCAGGTAAACGGAGTATATGCACTGAAAGAAGTAACCTTAGCCCCATATAGAGCCGAGGCGGAAAAACTGCTGAACTACTTCGCCCACGCAACCATAACTCATATTGGCTGCGGCGGCAACCAACACACTGATTTCCAAGCTACGCTAGCATTGAAACTGCAATTTAAAGGTCTTGAAGAAACCCTGATAGTAAAGAGACAAACTGTGGCTTTAACATGGCTTTCACAACCCGAAGAAGATGAAGCTGATGACTGGAGAACACCAATTATCTAAGAACTTAACAGATCACTTTTCCAGGGAAAGGTCAGTCTCAAAACCCATACGGCTCCTTGTCAAGATATCTCGGAGAGGGAGAAGCACAACAACAACTCAACTGCGTTAATGATGAGATCTGCGGGCAGACGTTAGTGATAACACTTTATCGCCATTTGCAACGCCTTGGATACTACTGGCCAGAAATGGAGGCCCAATCTCGATTACTTCAACGGACATGTCCCAACTGTCAATCGTTACCGCATCAATTAGAAGTTTTAAATATTGGTCGCGCTGGGGACTGGCAGGAGCCATACGTCGATTACCTTCGCGACGACATACTCCCCACCAATAAGAAGGATGCAGTCAAGATAAAGCAAAGGTCTGAGAGATTTGTATTCCACAAAGGAATTTTATACCGTAAGAGCTTCAGAGGAAGTTTGCTACGATGTTTAAATGAATAAGAAATCCCAGTCCTGATGAAAGAGATGCACGAAGCAGTACTACGGCCAACAATGGAGGATGACGCAGCTGCTTTCGTCCAGAGGTGCAAAAAATGTCAAATTCACGGAAACCTTATCTTAAATCGTCTGAATATCCAGCAATATTCTACGAGCCATCATCTGAATATCCAGCAATATTCTACGAATCATCAATTAATCGCCTGAATATCCAGCAATATTCTACGATTCTCCGTTATATTTCGTCACTTCAATTCGCGGTTCTTCCACCAAAATTCCACGAGTTAGTGATAAATATTCAACGAAAATAGGAATCTGAACATCGAATAATCCCTAGCAAAAATGGTGCAATTGTACTTAGCAAATAATGCACAGACCAGCATTTTGAGTGCGCAAACGAGCATTTCAAAAAATACGAATGAACGATGAATCTATGCAAAATAGGAAGGAAAAATAGTAATAATAAAATATTAGCAAAGACACCGAGGGACTGGGCTCATCAACCGTCCGGTCATGCCGTGACTAGTCTCGTGTTCAATTTTATATTTTATCATATTTTTCTATTTTTCCCTGATTTCATGAAAATTCTCTCGTTCAAGCAAATTTCCTTCGTTTTAAGGAAATCCTCTAATCTCATGATTTTATCAAAAATAATAAAACTAGGGAAGGGTGTTACGAGACTGAGCATCAACCGTTTAGCCATTCCCTAGCTGTGGTGATCCCCCACCTCACGTCCCCATTATTTTATTATTTCCTCTCAAATTATGAAAATTCCTTGATTTCATGAATTTTCCCTAAAACCATGAAAATTACCTAATTTCATGAATTTTATCTAAAATTATGAAAAATATGGTAGAATTGGGAAAAAACGTGGGACCGGACTCTAGCCGGCCGGCCATGCCCTAGCCGGTACCACACGCCCATTATTTTATTATTATTTGGTGTTTTGTTTCCTGATTCCATGAAAACTCCCTGATTTCAACAAAATACCTTGATTTCAACAAATCTCTTTGATTTTATGAAAATTCCCTAAAATCATGAAAATTCCCTAAAATCATGAAAATTATATATAATCGGGAAGAGTGTCTTGGGACCCGCGCTCATTGGCTGGCCGGCCGTGCCTCAGTTATTGCCGATCCCATACTCTCATTCCCTATTTTTTATTAATTTATTTCTCTCATCTCATGGAAGTTCTCTAATTTTATCAAAACTCTCCAGTTTCATGGAATCTCCCTCAAATCAGAGAAAATATATAGAATTTCTTAAAACTGAGAAGTATGTGGGACCGTGCTTGTCAGCCGGCCGGCCATGCCCTAGCCGTGTCCGGTCCCACACCTTGAAATTCCGTGCTTTATTTGTTTTCCCTCATCTCATGTATTTTTCCCAGTTTCAGCAAAACCATGGATTTTGCATATTTTCTCCAAATGTTGCTCAAACGTGCACCAGAAAATATCAAAATTATCATGACTGAAGCGCGGACATCATGGTGACACGGGCACATCCCCTTGACCGACCAAGGGTGATCCTAAGGCTTGCACACAGCTGGTCCCGCGTGTTTTAATGATTTTAACCTAACTTGCTCAATTGCTCATATTAGGTTCAAACTCTTTCCAAATAATTGGAAGTTTGCTCAAACAACCATCCATTGGTCGCGCTGCCACCAAGAGCCGGTCCCATGACCTCTTGGTCAGTCTTGCATTTTTCCATAAGTCAGGTTTTATTATTTGTTGCTCACATGAGCATTATTATAGTAAATGATTAAACCAACATTTAATCATTATTTCACCAACTGGTCCTCAAGAGACTTTGGTATTTTTTCTCATTCGAGCATCTGGGCGTTATATGGTGAACCCGTCATCCCATGTAGCCGGTCCTATGTTGATTTGCAATAAATCATCTCGGTAAAATTAGGGTTTTGAATCCAGATCTCTACAGAAACGTGATTCTGAGCAGATTCAAACACTCTGATGATTTTATGTTGATTCCATGATCAACATTCTTATTTATTTTGCTCGACCCAGCAGTTAGTAACTTAAATTAATATTTTATTTGGTCCTACTACCAATAATTCATTAAATTAGCAATATTCGCTCAGACTAGCAATATTTGCTCAGATCAAAGAATACAGATTCAACTATCAATATTCAACAATTCAGCAACACAGTTTGCTCGTCTTAGGTTGTAATGATACCTCGTCTCAGCAGACACGTTAAATTCATGAGTTTCAGAACATTTGCTAATCATGTTCAACTCAGTACTACATGGACTCATCGTCCCATGAAGTCAGCAACTGACTCCACAATCACGATATTTCAATCGTGTCACATGGGGGGATATTAACTAGGGTTTTGGTCTAGCGGTCTACGGCACGTGTGTTCACCCACGATGAGAATGTGGGAAAGTCGTGCAATCAGTTGGAAGAGTCAACAAAGTAATGGGTGGTAAATAACCAAATCTCTGCATGATAAGCAATTGGTTTTAACACGATTTCCCACTTCCCCACTTTCTGATTCCAGCAACTGCCACACTTCATGGGATCATGGTGTTTTTAACTTTGGCATTATAAAATATCTCTGAATCCTGATTGAAACGACAAGATTCGAATAATCGAACATTAGCCTCAACGAGCAATTTCTCATCAAAATTCATACAAACAATCTTTTGTCTACACGAATTTAGAGAAATCACTCTCAATTGAGAAAAATTCAATCATTCAGAGCATTCTTACGCTGAATTCACAACACACCTACAATCTCAGATCACTATTGATCTCACGCATTTCTCAGCTTCCTTCTTACAGATCAACCCATCTTATCTTATGACCGAATTGACTCTGGAACGGCCATTGTTCTTGGTTTAGGCCGGGGTCTTACAGATTGACCTCTCGAACTTAAAACACTCCCTTTTTGCAGTGTATCTGTATGAGGTTCAACATTTCGCTCAGTTCAAGGAGTCTCCACACGGTCGACTCTTCAATTTCGTAAAAACCAGTAAATCGTTTTTCCCCATCTACAGCTGGCAACCAAAACGAAGGCGTGCGATAATCAACGGTCACCCTTCAATCACAAGAGCAAATCCTAGGCATCCAAGGTTACCAGAAAACACATTGTAACCTTTGTCCCAAAACCCTAACTTGGTCACGACAAACCCTTGGCCCCACCATGCCAAGCCGAACTGCACATTTCCTTAGCCCTAGCCATGCTAGCCGCACCATGCGCCCATGGCATACCAAACCCTTGGCCCCACCATGTCAAGCCAAACCGCACCTTGCCTTATCCTTAGCCATACTAGCCGTACCATGCCAAGCCGAACCGCACCTTGCCTTGGCCCTAGCCATGCTAGCTGCACCATGCCAAGCCGAACTGCACCTTGCCTTGGCCCTAGCCATGCTAGCCGCACCATGCCAAGAAGAACAACACCTTGCCTTGGCCCTAACCATGCTAGCCACACCATGCGCCCATGGCATACCAAACCCTTGGCCCCACCATGCCAAGCCAAACTGCACCATTCCTTTGCCCTAGCCATGCTAGCCACACCATGTGCCCATGGCATACCAAACCCTTGGCCCCAACATGCCAAGCCAAACCGCACCTTGCCTTGGCCCTAGCCATGCTAGCCGCACCATGCTCCCATGGCATACCAAACATTGGCCCCACCATGCCAAGCCAAACCGCACCTTGCCATGGCTCCATGCCAACCTAGCCGCGCCACTATGCCGACCTTCCCTATGCGGCTACCAAAAACGAAGGCGTGCGACAATCAACGGTCCCCTTTTAATCCCATGAGAAAATCCTAGCCTTTCAAGGTTACCAGAAAACACATGGTAACCTTTGACCCAAAACCCTAGTTTGGCAATGCCAAACCGCGACAAGGCATGCCAACCTAGCCACGCCACCATGCTGGCCTTCCCTATGCGGCTACCAAAAACGAAGGCGTGCGATAATCAATGGTCCCCCTTCAATCCCAGGAGCAAATCCTAGCCATCCAAGGTTACTAGACAATACATGGTAACCTTTGGCCCGAAACCCTAATTTGGTCACGCCAAAGGCATGCCAACCTAGCCGCGCCATCATGCTGGACTTCCCTATATGGCTACCAAAACGGAGGCATACGACAATCAACGGTCGCCCTTCAATCCCAGGAGCAAATCTTAGTCGTCCAAGGTTACCAGATAACACATGGTAACCTTTGACCTAAAAACCTAATTTGGCCGCGCTAAACCGCGCCAATGGCATTATATCCTTTCCGCGCCACCATGCTGGCCTTCCCTATGCGGCTACCAAAAACGAAAGCGTGCGACGATCAACTGCTACCTTTCCTCTTAAGATGAAAAATCTCGACCGTCGAAGGTCACCAAGCTAGCAAGTCTCCCAGGAATGACTTTCCAGGCCACAACAAACAGCTTCATGTTTTCTACAAAAACATTCGAAACATCAACACATATCACAAACTGGGGGATCCTCTTTGGGTATTGGTTTGGCGGTTTACAGCATGCGGCGTACACTACGCCCGTCATAAGGAAGTGTCATAAGGGTGAGGCGGTTAGTAAATACAGGGAGTTAAGGGTGAAACACTCTTCTTATGGAACATCAATTCCATACGTTAACGGTTTTATGGAACGTCAATTCCATGCGTTAACGGTTTTATGGAACATCAATTCCATGCGTTAAATTTTTTATGGAACATCAATTCCATGCGTTAACAATTTTATGGGACATCAATTCTATGCGTTAACGGTTACCACCTCCTCCCATTTACTCACCCATTTTTCCATTACTTAATGAGACTAGAGTGCGTTTCACTTCGATTTGTATAAATAGGTCTTACCTATTTCCACCGAACAACAAGTTTAGTCAGGAGAATACAACACTCAGAAACATTTGCTATCTTTCCCTTTTGTTAGCTTCCCACTTTCTGATACAAGTCTTAACACAACTACTCTTCCAGAATCAACTATTCTGGTCTCATCACTTTTCTTGCTTCCCTCCCCAAAACCAACCCATTCTCCTCCACTTTGTGACCAAAGCAAGTCTGGAATGACCATTTCTTAGTTTAGGCTAGACTTGTACAGATTGATCTCTCGAATCTAAAGTACTCCCTTGCAGTACATTGTTTACCGAAATTAGCATAAACCATTTTCACCCACAAACAACTATACACCAAAAAAATAAAAACATAAAATGAAAGTAAGTATTTAGAACTCAAATTGGTTATGTAATCATCAGTAACTCCAAACAACATAAACAAAGAACTTGGGAAGATAAAAACGAAAAACAACATAGATTTGGTCTTTGGAAATGTATTAAAAAAAGTTTGGTAGCAAGAAAACAAAATAAAGGAATCAACTAAACCATTATGAAAGCAAACAACAAATTAATAAACAAAATGAAATACCATTACCTGATCTTCCTTGCAAGCCCTGCCTATGACCTTGTAGTTTGTGTGTGTTTTATGTTTTTTTTTTCTGATCAAGTCTGTGTCCCTTTGAAGGCCATCCATGACTTGGGTTTAATTTTTTTTTAGTCTCTGGCATAATAGTATTAATCTTTAAAATTATGCAGCCTTAAAAAATAGCATCATGAATTTCATGCTTCAGCATATTATCATTTCTGCACCAATAATCGACATATTCAGCTAAAGGAATTCATCCCATTCCGTGCTAGATTGACATAACATATCTTCAGCTTCTTAATTAACCTTATATGAGCATGTCTGGATAACGTCCATCCTTAATGCATTTGGTGAAACCTGTGAAGAGCCATGCTCGCATATACAACATTTCCACATGATGAAAAAATTGATTACTCAAATCCTGGGAAGGTAATCACGGCTTCACCTTTAATTCATTTCTCAGTAACAAGCTTCAATCCTAATTGGTATATGAACTGGCGGATGAACTCGACACTTTACTCAGACAATTTTTCTCTTAGTTTATAAGTTCAGTTGTATTTTACTTCCCAAGAAAATTATTGTTTTTTATTTCCTAGTTTTCTTTAGTTTAAGTCTGTTATTTTCAGTTCTTTATAATTGTAGCAATTATTATTATTAGTAATCCCTAGTCCCTTAGATTAATCAAGTTGAGTCTGTAATTCCTTTTATATCTTTAGCTAAATTTTAGTAACCTTGTAATAGCATTATGAGCACTACTCATATAAGAGCATAGATTGGGTCCCTCTCGCATTAACCCCTTTCTTAGTACTCCTTGAGCTAATCTCTTATTGTTTTCGAGCATTAGGCTTGGGAAAGGCACAATTAAAGCTAAAGACTCAATTTAAAGTGATGGATCAAGTTGAAAATCAAAGGAGTAGTCAGATATCTCTTGGGAAGTTTACCGCAACAATAAGATTCGAAGGCTTGACTAGCATCTTCAATCATATGCATCGAACAACTCTACCACTAACCAAGTTTATGTGGACACTGATGTTCTCACCAAAAGTATAGCTTTTCTTGTGGAAAACATTGACCGAGGGTCTTGACCTTCGACTCCAACATTTCCCCTCGAAGCAACCCTGATCTGAAGATTGCTATTCTGCTCCGAAATTAGGTTGATGTTGATTCTTCGTTTACCACTCTTATTGCAACTGATGAATATTAAGGTATTATATACCCTTTTGTAACAGTCACCTAGTTATTTAATATAAATTTCATGCTTAAAAAAATAACAACTAATCCTTACAATTTTCAGTAAAAAAAAAAACATAAAAACCTAAACAAAAAAAACTTTATATTCTCATCTAATCCTTCCAAATTCCATAAACCCTGATAAAAAGAAATTGATCTCCGATCCAACCAAGAAGAGGTAAATCTCCATCAACTTGTTCCATTATTAGCACAAATTTAAAACTTCAATTTTGAGAAATCAAAATCTTTTATTTACCAAGAATCGGTTTATGTAGATCTATCATATCAACTGATTATGGGTTTGTTCATTGTTCATGAAGATCATGTAGAGGAATCGGTTTATAGGATGACTAGCATCGAACAATTCTGGGTAGAAATAAGAATATGAAAAGACATCACCAGAATCGGTTTATAAGTGCATTTGCATAAACCTTCAGGGTAGAATTTCTTTTTTATCTTTGTGCTCCTACAATCAGTTTTTATTTACGTGGTAATGTACCGATTGCGAAGTCGTCTCTTCAGATTCCATTTCACAATCGGTTTTTATATATGTATCATATAAATCGATTCTTGATGTCGGAAATTCCTATATGATTTTCTTGTTAGAATCGGATTACATATGTTGTGTTATGTACCGATTGTTGAACTAGATATTTGTTTATTTAGATATGGACTTAGGCAGTTCGGCCACCTAGAATTTTATTCACGAGAGCTCAACCAGGAGGATGTTCATAGGGTACCACAACCCATGGTACCTAGAAGGCTCTACAAGTTCGTTTAAGACTGTAAGACCAGTCATAAGCAAGACCTCACACTGGCAAATAAGCTTTCACTAGAAGAGCTTGTTGATCTCATCAATTTTGTGAGGAGAAGAAGGGATGCGATTGCAGCTGTGAGAGATCGCGATAGATATTTAGAAGGTCTGTTTGAAGAAATGGCTGCAGCCCAAGCCTTTGCTGAAGAAGAAGCTGTTGCTGCTCTTAATGCTATTGCTCCTGATGATGGTGCACCATGATGTTCATGATATCTTTTAAATATTTTAAGTTTTAGTTTTTAATACGTTGGGTGATTTAAGTTTTTAACACTTTTTTGAATGATTATAGTTTATTTCTTGGATGATTAAGGTTTGAATTTAAATGCACTTAAAGTTTTAATTATAATTACTAGTAAGAACACATGTGCAATGCACATGCTTGAATTTTTACTCATCCAACAATACTAATTTGTAAGCAATAAAATTTTTTTCCGAAAACAAAAATTTACTATTCTTATTTGTACTCGTTACGTAGATAGTTGAAAGAGCTTTTCAAATATATAAATTTTAAAAACATTCGGTGTATATTTTGAAAGATATTAAGTTTTTAAATTTTTTGATCTATTTTTAAAACAATGGTATTTATGTAAATATGTAAAAAGTAGGGACAACTAAGTAATTTAGGGGGACTCCTACCAAAAAGAGTTATTTTCTTTATATTAGTATAAGATAAGATGTGTACAATGGGTATATGGTAAAACAAGTTTATGCATGCTTTAAACTCTGTTTTGCAAATACAGGCAAACAATCGGGATATACGACTACATAAACTGATTGTTGAGGTTCCATCATGGAATCGGTTTATGTGTGGGGTCAGTATAATCCAATTCTTCATGCCTTAGGAATGTTGTTTTTCTGTATCTTTTTCCGGTATGAATCAGAATACATGTGCATATATATAAATTGATTAATATCGGTGAAAATTCAAGTTTTTTACATGCGTATAATCGGTTTATGTTGCCAAACATAAAGACTAATTTTATCGGGCATAAAAACATAATCGGTTTTTTGGACATTCAAGAATACCGATTGTGTTAAATTATTTCACTTTTTTTTTCGAAAAAAACCAGTTATTGGGGTCTTTCTCTATATATAGAGACCTCATCCTTGGACCCAATTTTCCTTAAACTTGCTCGTTCTATTCTCTCATGTTCCATGTACCCCAAAACTACTTATTTCATACCTTTATATAAAAGAAATGACATTGTTTGACTCTGCGGAAGATTTGGCAATCACCAAAGCATGGTACACCAAAAGTTGAGTTTTAGATCACTCCTTGTCCGAGACCTTTTGGGCGAAGATATATAACAAATTTAGGCACGATTATGGGAACCTGGAGATAATAAGTCTTCAACAAATCCATGAGAGGCACCAAGTCATCATAGATGCGATAGTTTCTTTTATATCTATCCAACAACAGATTTTGAACGCTAGCCACTTTAGGTTGTCCCTTCAACAATTTGTAAGTATCTTTAGGTTTTATTCTACACAATCCAATTTTATTAATTTGTAACTAACAAAGTAAGTTTGCGTCGTGTTCTTGTAGCACGAAGACGTGAAAGTGCGCTACTTGGAGGAAAAGGGGGAAGCATTCATATTTGATGAAAGCTATCACTTCATGGTATCCAAAATTTCGGAGTACGACCCGGACTTTATGGTGGGTGAATCCGACTCGGATTCCTCGGAAGAAGATTGATAGTTTTAGGAGTTTTTGTGTAGGTTTTGTGGGTAGATTATCTATGTAAACCCTCACGAGACTATAACTCGTCCACTAGGGTTCAAAGACTTGATGCACATGCTAAGTGCATCCGTGATTCCTACGAAAAGGAGTAGATTTTAATTGAATGAATTATTTTTCTTACGAAAATGAAATAATCGGTTTATATATGACTCTAACAAAGACCGATTATGGGAATCAGATTTTATATATGCATATTTTAACCAGTTCTTGATGCCCTTCTTGAATTCCAAAGAACACTACCCAGAATAGGTTTACGAATGCATGAACGTAAACTGATTCTGGGTGGTTTTTTCGGAAAAAAATCAAAAAAATTCTGTTGTTTAATATTTTGCAGATCAATTTACATTAGTTGATCTCACATCTATTGATTAAGCAATTTGAGTTGATGTAATCGATTAGGGGAATGATTTGTCTTTCTACTGAGAAAAGATATTTCAGTATTTTAACTTAAGATAAGATACTTCTTTTAACACTTTTACAAGTGTATTTTGAAGAAGCACAAGTTTCTTATCAAGTGACTGAAATCTATATTCCTTATGATCCTTAGAACGGAATCGGTTCAAAGTTTTTTTAGAATTAGATTTCGTATGATCATTATTATTAGTAGAAGAAAGTTTTTCATTCTCTTCTGACTTGATGTTACTAGGCATATTACGTTGATCATGATCTGTTTCAGATGTGATCAAACAAGATTTGTAATCACGATCTGTAAAAATCGAGCAAGGACTTTCGGTTTCTTTATCATAGGAAATTATAACAAATTCATTAGTCAGAGTCTTAGATTGAAATCTTTGTTGTTGAATTAGTGTTTTATCAAGAACTTACACTTTGACAGAGAGATCCATATTTTATTTGGCTAGAGTATCAAGTTGTATGTCTTTATCTCATACTTCTTGTCTGAGAAGATTAAATTTTGTCTTTAATCTCAGTATTTCAGAAGACAGACGTCTAATGGGCTTTAGGAGTTTTACCAACTCTTTTCAACATCTCCTTTGACATCAGAGTCATATATAACCAATGTTATATTGATCATCTTAACTTCAGAATCATGATTCAAGGATGCAGCAACATTTTAACTTTTGAGTATTCGCAATCTTGCAATACGTTAACTGAATCAGACATGCATTCAAATCTTATATGTTGGATCGCACCAAACAAAGATTGTTAAATCTTTTTCGTGTTTGGCTGCTCTAATACCAAACTTGAAATGACGAGGGTAACCAAGTATACCTCAATCTTTTGTTTCAGCTTATAACTTTAGTATCTTAAATGATCATCTATGGACAAAGTCGAGACAATACAACTTCAAGATATTCACTTGATAATGCTTGTGGTCCAAAACCGATTTACTATAGCATCAGTGTCATACAAGTGTTATTTATTTTATTATAATAAAACAATAATAATGCGGAAGTAAACTGAATGACACAACAATATTTAGTTAACGAGGAAACCGCAAATGTAGAAAAACACCGGGACCTAGTCTAGTTTTGAATACTCTCAGAATTAAGCCGTTATGCAAAGAAAAAAATCAACTTCGTACATTTGAGACAGAGTAATCTAACTCTAGTTACTTAGTTCCCTCAGTATCCCTGGTGTTTGTGGGTGAAACTGTTTCTGCTGATTTTAGTAATTTTGGGTGTGTGGGTGAGAAACAAATCTAAACCCTAAACAATGTATTGCATGGGAGTACTTTTGATTCGAGAGATCAATCTATACAATCCTAGCCTAAACCAAGAAATGGCCATTCCAGGCTTGCTTCGGTCACAAAGTGAAGGAGAAGGGTTGGTCTTAGGGAGGGAAGCGAAGAAAGTGTTGAGACCAGAATAGTTGAATCTGGAAGTGTGGACGTTTTGCGACTTGTATCAGAAAGTTGAACTGGCTAGCTGAGTGGGAAAGATATCATATGCTTTCTGTATGTGGTATTGTTCTCCTGACCAAAACATGTTGTTTGGTGGAAATAGGTGAGACCTATTTATACAAGTCGCAACAAAAATGTACCCTGGTATCATAGGAAGGGGAAACGATTGAGTAATGGAAGAAGGAAGTAACATGTAACTCCTGGAATTTATGTTTCCATAATGAATGATACGTTTACACCATTACTTCTCACCATTACTAACCGCCCCGCTTTATGACACTTTCCTGTAACTGGAATATTGCACGCCGCACACTGTAAACCGCCAAACCAATAACCTGATGAGTATCCCCCAATTTGTAACATGTTTTGATGCCTCGAGTGTTTTCTTGGAAAATATGTAGCACTTTTCTACATGTGGCAAGTCGAAATTGAGAGGTTTACCGCAAGTAAATAGCCTATGTGATGCTAGGATCGTTTTTGGGCTAGTTTCCTAAAAATTGTCACGAGCTTACCAGATTGGTGGAGAACTTCGATGGCCGAGATCGCATCTTATGAATAAGGGTAGTCGTTGATTGTGGTTACCTTGCGTTGGTGCCTGTCAATGGCACAACGTCATGGCTTGCATGGATTGTGCGTGCTATTGGAACAGTTACATAAATGGTGCTTGGCGTGGCCAAGGAGCCGTGCAATAATTCGTCGTGGAAGATTTAGGGCTTGGCATGGACAAGGCACCATGGAATAATTCACCGTGGAATAATTAGGTCTTGGCATGGCGAAGGCTCTGTGGAAGAAATAGGGCTTGGCGTGGCCAAGGCGTCGTGGAAGAATTAAGGCTTGGCGTGGCCAAGGCGTCGTGGAGTTGGACCCACATGTGGCATGGCAACAGGAACAATGTATGCGTCGTGGAGTCGGACCCACATGTGGGTGGCTATTTATGGCAGGTTACCCCAATATAGTGGCATGGTGGAGCGCGTTTGGCTTGTTAGTTTAGCATGGTAGCGCGGCAGGGTGCGTTTGGCCTTTAATGTATGGTGGAAAGTTTAAAGCAACTTGATTGGCCATAAAAGGGGGCCGGCCAAACATAAGGAGTGACCACACTTTTGGTGAGAGTGTGGCGGATGTAGAGTGACCTGATTGGTCGATTAGAAGGGGGGACGGCAAGCATCATGGGGTCGGCCTCATTCAAAATGCGCGTGGTGCATTTAGGTCAACCTGATCGGTCAATGGGAAATATGGCCAGTTTAGGATGGGGCGTGGCCAGTGGTGCCAGCTGGCCTAAGGCATGGCCACGCCTCTCTTTGCTGCTGCGGCTCCCTGTTTTTCTTATTCTGGGCGAGGTTGCACCTTCCAATCCACGGAGGATTAATTGCTTAGTTTGTTTAGGCTTAATTTTAACAAGCAAGGTCTGGTATATTGCGCGAGGCGCGAAACCCTAACTTCTGCAAGTTAGTCAGGACGATTGATTGAATTCTATGTGTTGACACAGAGCTCTTTTAAGCTTATTGCCAGAGAGCAGCATGCTTTTCTGATTGAATACCTTATGCAAAGATCTTATCTTTGATATTTGGAGATTCGCGCTACTCTGCTGTGAGTGAACACAAATCGTCATGCCATATAAACATTAAGAATTCAGTTGGAGAACATAGCATATAAGGCATTCAGAAGAACTTATATTAAGTGAATAAACGCGAGGCACCGAAATTTACAGAATATCTGGGATGGTTGCTACATTCGCCAGTCTGGATAAATTTCATGTAAGTATATTGAGCGGCTCAATAAATTTTCCAGTGGAGTGGTTAGCACACGTGGCTCTGTTTCCTTGTAGAGTGATGTCACATAAGATGCAAGGTTTTACGATTTTAACCCTAAGCTAAAAACCATCATCAATATTAAGTCCTCTGCTTAGCTCGGAACAGTGGCATTGTTGCGGGGTAGGCATGAGATGGTGACAGAAGAGGATAAAATCGAAACAACAAGTCACGAAGAGATTGTCAGGAAGATTTGGCTAACCTTTAGCGGAAGGAATGAGGAATCCGTGATCCTTGCATTTCCTTTTGCGTAAATTCGTCTTGGTCGTGGGATGTTGGCTTCAATGCTGCATCTTTGGATAATGATTGGCAGAGGTGGCATTTTAACTTGGTCCATAAAATGGTGAACAGTGTTAGCTGTCTAGGTTAGAGAACTTATGGAGATGGCGCTTCTTTGAACGACTAAGATGGCGCTTCCTTGGCTGGTATAAATGGCACTGCTTCGAACGGATAAGATGGTGCCACTCTGGCTGGCTACGGAAAGTTGGATGGAGCGGCTAGCTTGGAAGGGCCGATGGAGAGGCTAGCTTGGAAGGGCCAATAGCGAGGCTAGCTTGAAAGGTCCAATGGGGTGACTAGATTGGAAGGGCCAATGGCATGGATATCTTGGAAGGTCCCATGGCGTGACTAGATTGGAATAGCCAATAGCATGGATAGCTTGGAAGGGCCCATGGCGTGGCTAGCTTAAATGAGAAACCTTCCTCCACCCTAATTCCAAAAGTGTTGTGCTTATAAAATGAAACCTTCTTCCATTCAAACTCAAACTCCAAAGTAATATGTATATAAAAGGGGTCGCACATCTTTTATTTTTATTTTTTGTAATATTGGCTTTGTTTTCACGTCTCCGCGTTAGCAGGAAAGCAGAGGAGTTGGCGAGCGTACTCCAGGTATGTGCTCCAGCGTTTCTCCTCCGTTTCATTTTTTTTTTTTGGTGTAAACCCTAGCCATAGACATATCCTCCATAAACCCATAGAAATACTTTTGTATGAATGATTCTTCTCTGCTAGAAATATCGTAGTAATATTAGTCGTCACATTGATAGTAAGGAGGCAAATTATTATACAAAGTAGGCACGCATGGATGGGTGGCTTCCATTAGTTATTCTCCCATGAAAACTAGGGTTTCCTTTTCTTATCGTGGTTGTGTGCACAATTTCCGTGGCCATGCATAACTTGGCCGAGGTCATACTTTCCGCGGCTTAACATGTTCCCCACGACATTGTCTAGTTTCGGCCAAGATGTACTTTCCACGACGTCACGTGTATCTTGTTGAGCAGACATCAGTCATCATTCCCTTTAGCCATGAGTGCCATGACATGTGGCCAAAGGATAAATTTCCTTAGCAAATGTGTTGTCGACTCTTGATTGCGATAACCAATTTTTTGATAAAATATTCATGTATGCTTTTCTTCAAAGTAGTAATATTTTTTTTGCTTTGCTTCGTTGTAGTTACTTCAAAAGCATAATGAATTTTGTTAAGATATCACCTAAAAGTAGTTCCTCCGCCGCGTTGAGAAGTTTCAACAACTCCAAACCGAACACATATAATGAGTTCTTTACGAAGTATGCTACGATTACAAAGATACATCCCAAATTCGTGGAAACTCTTCTGACTGATTCAGAGAATGATGGAGAAGTTCAACCGGTCGCTCTAGGGCGTATAATGAGGTTTTTCCTTCAGAAGAAAGGGTATCCAGCTTCTCCCATAGATTTAAAAATCTGCCTTAGTCCATTGCGCTCTTATTATAATAGATGAAGTTTATGATAAGACGCGACCACGTAAAAGCCAACTTAAATGAGGCGCAAATAATGCATGCTATCATGGCGTCTGCGGCACTTCAAATAAGAAAAGATATTGCAGGCTTGATCACTTTCATCTCCAGATGGTACCCGGAAACTCACACGGCTATATGTAGATGGGGTGAGATGACTATTTCTTTGGAAATCGTAACCGTTCTGTTGAGTCTTCCAATAATTGGGAAACTTGATGTTGTCTTGTCTGATGAATAAGAATAAACGCAAGCCACTTTGGTAACGAAAGCAACGGAATATGTTCGAAATAATGAGGAAAGGTGTTTCTATAACTGGTGGGTGTCTGAGTGGTTCACTGATGAGCCGGAGTCGGATCAAGTGCTGGATGATATACTCCATGTTGCTGCATTTTTAATTCTGTGGCTATCCAGAGATTTTTTCGATGATGGCTCTGGTAAGAAGGAGATAAGACAGAAGCTCATCAAATTTGCTATCAAACTAGCGAAATGCATTGCTCTTCCCATCGACAGTTTATTTCTTGGATCTTTGTACCCTCATCTGGATCACTTACTAGCAGACATGTACTTCTCTAATGGGTATATTAAAGTGGACTCGTATATCCACGTCGCCTTTCTTCAAGCGTGGTTGTGGGAGAATTTCAAAAATTACGCTCCTAACCCGAGAACCTTGTTTCCTGATGCATATGGCGGCACTAAGATACTTTGTTGGTTGGAGAGGCGTCCAAGACCTGGCGCAAAACTCATTGATTTTCTTGACAACTCGCATGCAGTTAAATTTCTTCCTTGGGCCCCGGTCCATGCCTCCATAGTTCAACCAGAAACTTTTGCTTCCACACCGAAAGTGATATTGCGTTCCGTTGAGGGGAATATGAGCATTGGAGAAACTGTGTTCTTGCAAAGCTGCATACCTGGGTATGTACCATCTTTTTTCAGAGGATTTTGTGGACTAGTCTCTTACAACATTGACAGGGCTGCTCGACATATGGTCTTTGACCAGGGAGTCCCATTCCGTCGCCCGCTGATAACTCCAGATGAATCATTACCCGATATTCTTGATTACAACGTCTTTGCACCGGATAAAAGTCTTCCCTTCTTTCTCCCAGAATGAAAACTTGTGATGACTCCCAAATATAATATCTTCTGGCAAGCTGATTTCCTCGCCATTCATCAGTTCGTGTAGGATGTTGTGACAAATACGCATGGTAAACCTTCATCTGCGGTTCTAGCGAAGCATAAATTGTTGAAAGAGCTTCCTTCGGGCAAGATAAAATCATATAGCTTGGATGCAGACAGTCTCCAGAAAAAGGAGCAAAGGTCAAAAAATCGTGCAGGTGGCTTCCAATCGGATTCGACATCTCTTATGACTTTCAGTTCTTTCAACACGTAGGTGTGTGTGATTCCCTCACTGACTTGGCTGAATTACATAAGTTTTCCATTTCCCCACTGACTTTTTTTCTTTTTTCTTTTTTAACTTAGGGGCTTGGTAACTCGAATATCTTTGCTAGACTTTCCCACGGCCAAAAAACGGCGCCTCTTGAGAAAGCAGAAAACGAGACTGAATCTCTTGAAGAAGAATCCGAAGAGGAAGAAAGCTCGAGATCCGGTGATGAGAGGAGCACTTATGAATATAACAGCGAGTCTTCTTCCAGTGGACCCAAAAATGAGTCGGTGAGTTTCCCACGCTTTTCTCTTGGATTATTTATTTACACCGAATAAATGATTAATTAGTGATATTTACAGGAAGAGGTTGCTTCCGAAAATAACTCTAAGATGGATGTCCACGGCAATGAAGGTATAACAGTGTCTCCAGTCATGGAAACCGTACCTATTAGCAACCCGGAGATGGAGACCGATCGTTGTGAAGACGCCGATGTGCTCTATATGATGGAAAACTCCCCCACGGCTGCGGGCGCAATTGTAGCCAAAGAATCCTTATTGGTTGCGGAATCGATTGCATATTCCACTTTCGACCCTCCGTTCTTGACTCCTCATGAAGATCACATGTTGATTGGAGGCTTCAGTGTACCTTCAAAGTATGCAGAGTTGTATACAAGGATATGGGAAAAATACGGGCACATTTCCACGACCAAAAATCTCACTAGCCGATTTGCGTTGGTCAAGCGTGTGGAAGTAGATTTATCCTCGATTTACGATATGTGCAATGTGACCAGCCATACCTTTCTGGAGATGTGATCTCAAGCTGGAAGTTTTACCGGGATATGTGTGTAAACTTTGAGTTTAACGCCTCCTGGTTCTGTGAGGGATTTTCTGAGATCCAAAGGCTGCAGGCTGAAGCGGTTGATGGTCCTTCTACTGATTTGATTAATCAACAAGAGGTAGAAGTCGAGAAGTTACCCTAGGAGTTGAAGCTGAAACAGGAGGCTCTTCAAAGCATGAAGGATAATTTTTCCAAGAAGAACGAGCCATTGTTAGGCAATTTTCCTTGAACATTTTTATTTTCTGAATTTCTTTTCTTAGGTTTCTTTTTTGAAAGGCAAAAGAAACGCCTAGTTTATGGTTTGGTTTTTTGGTTTTTGGATTGATAGATGATTATTTTTTATAAGAGTTTTGGATTATTTTTGGATTAATGGCTTTTTGCTTAATTGATATGTCAAAATATGAATTACGAATGTAAGTAGCAAAATCATGCAGGACCGTGAACGTTGCATGAGAAAGGAAGAGATATGAAATCTTGGGATGATTGGGTCATCGGCTTCCATGATAAATGTGAAAATCCAAACAATAGGTCGTGTAAACATCATCTAGCAAACTTACTCGCTTTAGGGTCATTCATCAAAACTGAGTCTTCAGGTAGTAAATCTGAGTCTTTACGTAATTCCCTTCTTCCCAAGAGAAGTCCCCGGTCGTTCTTTATTGTCGGTGGACATATTTATGTCGATCCGTGGTAAGGTGGAGAATCCCTAGTCCCCAGACGCAGTTCTCCAGAACCCATATTTTCTTGGACAATGCGCTTCCAAGCATGGCATTCACTGGTAGGATGATGGAAACGAGAGTTGAATTTGCAACCGAGAGATTAATCTCCTATTGTGGTCGCCAATTGTTTGTGGGTGAAAACCGTTTCTACTGATTTTGGTAATTTTGGGTGTGTGGGTGAGAGACGATTCTAAACCCTAAACAATGTACTGTACATAAGTACTTTTAATTCGAGAGATCAATCTGTACAATCCTAATCTAAACCAATAAATGGCCGTTCCAGGATTGCTTCGGTCACAAAGTGAAGGAGAAGGGTTGGTCTTAGGGAGGGAAGCGAAGAAAGTGTTGAGACCATAATAGTTAATTCTACAAGTGTGGGCGTTTTGCGACTTGTATCAGAAATTTGAACTGGCTAGTTGAGTGGGAAAGCTATCAGATGATTTATGGATGTGGTATTATTATCCTGACCAAAACTTGTTGTTTGGTGGAAATAGGTGAGACCTATTTATATAAGTCGCAACAAAAACGTACCCTTGTCTCGTAGGAAGTGGAAACGATTGAGTAATGGAAGAATGGAGTTACAGGTAATGCCAGGAATTTATGTTTCCATAATGAATGATATGTTTACACCATTACTTCTCACCATTACTAACTTCCCCGCTTTATGACACTTTCCTATAACGGGCGTATTACACGCCGCACACTCTAAATCGCCAGACCAATACCCTGATGAGTATCCCCCAGTTTGTGACATGTTTTGATGTCTCGAGTGTTTTCGTGGAAAACATAAAGAACTTTTATAAGTGTGGTAAGTTGAACTTGAGAGTTTTTCCGCATGTAAATAGCCCATGTGATGCTGGGATCATTTTTGGGCTAGTTTCCTAAACCTTGTCACAAGCTTACCGGATTGGTGGCGAACTTCGATGGCCGAGATCGCATATTATAAATAAGGGTAGCCGTTGATTGTGGCTACCTTGCGTTGGTGCCTGTCAATGGCACGACGACATGGCTGTCATGGCATGTGCATGCCATTGGCACAGTTGCGTAAATGGTACCTGGCATGGCCAAGGCGCCGTGGAAGAATTAGGGCTTGGCGTGGCCAAGGCGCCGTGGAAGAATTAGGGCTTGGCATGGAGAAGGCTCCGTGGAAGAATTAAGGCTTGGCGTGGCCAAGACGCCATGGAGTCAGACCTACATGTGTCATGGCAACATTGGCCTTGTTCCCACGCCAATCACATTGCTCTGGGATATGTTATTTGGCTTTGGTAGCAATTTTCCCAAATTAGGGTTTGGCATGTTGAAACCCTAGTGCACGTTGCACGCGGCTACGACATGGCGCTACTAACCTTATAGATTCATTTCTGCAAACAAACAAAAGAATCCTCACCCAAACATCTACTAACAAATATTAGAATGTTCAACGACTCCTAGAAAAACGAGTCTTCTGTAGTAATAACTCCACAACCCAAACAACTGCTCTCTTACACATCTTATCTGTAGAAAATTTACCTTTATGCATTAACAGATACAGGATTTTTCACAGCGGGGGCTAACCTAAAAGTAATTAACATGAACCATTTAAAAAAATATTAAACCAAAGTTATTAGATAGTGTAATTATCAAAATGTTAAACGACGTTTTTTGAAGTCTCTAAAATCATCAATTATTGAATTTATACAAAACTTCCTCACAATTTCTTTTTCAGTATTCACAACCAAAGAGTGTGCAAGGAATTCATAACCCATTTCGTTACGAAGTCTAGTTTTGATAATTTTCATTTGCCGGAAATACTCGCTTTGCTGTCGGAGTAGAAACTAGTAGGGTAAGCACAAGTTCAATCACTCGATATACAAGGGTAACTTCTCTTCCCCAAGGGTATTTTGACCTCTTTTTCTTGTAATCTCTTTGTACATATTGCTATTTATTAATACAATTTAGATTTACCAAAAAAAAAAAAAAACTTGCAAATTTCATTAATTCTAAACGAATTTTACCCTTATGAGGATCCAAACTTGAGATAAGAATAAGTAACTTCATAACTTGTACATTGAATCTGCTACTTAGTTTTTGTAGATGAGCATCTATAGTTACATGAAAAATATCCACAGGGAAGTGTTGCATAATCGTAAACTTACTTGAATGATGACAAGCTTGTACTCCTTCTTTTACTAATGGAATATAATTAGCATTCAAGAATTTCTATATTTATTGCCCCACAAAATGCAATTACCTATGTATCTAATTTATCTTCTCCAACATATCTCAATTTTCGAAGAATGCTTTAGTTAATGAACAAATTAGAAAAGTAGACCACTGGTCGTGTGTCAGCCGAGCAAATATAATTCACTTTCTCACTCTACTAAATATGAATGAAGTACGTGGTAAAAAAGAGTTCGTATCCACAGAGAGGCAATTGTTGTTATGCAATTTTCAGATTCTTAAGTAACCAAGGGGGGATTTTGTTCTTATCAAAGCAATAAAACTAAATTGAAAGCAATGTAATAACAAAAGTAATCAATAAGAATAAGGAGAAGATATTGGTCACGGGATAGTATCATTCACAAACATGTATTTTCATCAATAACTATAATTGATATTTTAATCTCTCATTTACTAAAAGTCCTAGGATATCTTGATCGCAAGTATATCCCGCTAATTCCCTGATTTCATCACAAACACATTAAAAGATGCATAAATGAATTCTTCCTAGAAAGCAACCTAAAGTGTAAAAGCACAATTAAGTTTAACTCCCTAAAAGCACTAAGTTCTATGGAATAAGACTAATCAAAGCAATCAAATGTGTAAAAGCACTAATTCAATTTAACCAAGGTTATGATTCATTTGTGACTAGTAGGATATATCACTACAAGCACTACCCACAATTATGCTACTTAGAATCAGGGATAAACAACTTTTTCGTATTGAAAACCTTAATATAGCTTTAGAAATGAATGCAAATCGGATTGATTCCGGACTCAACCAAAAAAATAATCAAATCATATGACAATATAAACCATGAATCATAAACAATAAATTATTGAGACAAAACTAATGCATTGAATCAAATATCGTTTGTGAAATCCACTTTAGCCCATAACCAATAATAAGTTTTTAGCTATTCATAGCCTTTAGGTTCATCATATTCATAATCAATAATAAAATGAAGAAGATGAAAAATAAACGAAAGCAAACCCTAGTCTTTGTTCTCCTCCAAAACTCCAGTAGAAAAATATATGATAGAAGAAAAATAGAAACTTTCGCCTTTCATAGCTTTTCATCTTTCCAAAATTAGGTCTTCAAAGCCCAAAGTCCAAATGATCCAATAAGCCCATATGTGAGGAATAACCCATGTAAAAATCTATCCTACCGGAAAACTGGTGAAATGGCCGGAAGTTGGCAGGAGTCCGGTATCGGAAAATATTTATGGTGACTGGAAAAGTCCACCCGGTCAAACGTGTTAACTCGGGTAGTCAACTGATTCAACTCGGTCAAGTGCCACAGTCAGCTAACTGACTAGTTGCTAGGCCAAAGCCAGTTTGCATAGGACAGAGTTATGCTGCACCATGATGGCGCTTCACTAGCTCAACATCCTACCCTACATTGTTTCAGCTGCATTACTTCTTTGCTCCAGCTGCAATGCCTGCACCACCAACTCAATCCATTAGCAGCTGCAACTCATACAAATTCATTACCACCAAACCAGTACCACATCTTCCCTTTATTCAGCTATCAATGTATGTTGCAACTCCCATTAACCATCTCAAGACAAACCCAGCATTTCCACCTGCAATGCAATATAATCCTGCACATCCATTTATTATCCCCTTAAGCTGCGACTGTAACGTCTCTAAACTAGGCATTCACCATTTTAGTTCATGGCGGCAGCATATCTCCGCTCATCTCAGCTCCACAACACAACTTACAGTTAGATCATTCCTAGCATATATTTATAGCTGCAACTCCACTATACCTTTAGTTCAGCTGCAACATAATACATCCCACCTGAACTGCAATCTTCTCTAAAATATGTTGAATTTCTATAAAACCAACTCTTCATTAACTTCCATTCCATAATCACCACCAACACCTCCTTGTACAGTCAGAACAAACAAGCCATGGCATCACCAACAATCATATCATCATCTGTTTCAATCCAGTGTCACCAACAACATCATAGCAGCATTAGACCCTTAGTAATTAAAGCAAAATCTCAGAAACCCTTCTTTTCTTGTTCATCACTGTAGCCTTAGCAAATGGAAATCAACTCACAGAGGCAACTAACCCATTGTATCTTCATAGTCATCCTCAAATCCACCATTTCTTCTATTCACACATTACCTGCTTCATAATCACCCTGTAACAGCATCATCTTCTTAACCCTTAAAGAACAGTAAATACATCATATGCATCTTGTATGAGCAGCAACAAATCTCTCTTATAAACATCTTCCATTTGTTCTTCTCAGATTTTGATCACCCATCTGTATTTCAGCCACTTTAGTACCAACTCCTGCCAAAATTTCAAACCACAACCTCTAGCTTCCTTGCAAAATCAAGACCTAAATCTATGAATCCATTCCACCCATGAACATCACATCAAAACCCTAGTTTCCATTTCCAGATTCGTGATTTCTTCATCTTCCTGCTCTTAGAAATATATTCATCAAAATCCCAACTCTGATTTCTTACATTACAGCAAACCCCATCTCAATTTCTTAAATCCTCACCTCTGAATAGCTTGGATTTCAGCAGTTAAACTGCTGCTCTTCCCTCCGACAATTTCAGATACCAGCAAACCCATTAATCACCTCCTTCTCCTGATTTCTCGATCTGAAATTCATGGCAGCATCAAAACCCTAACTTCAATCGTGTTCAAGCTTAATTCGAACCCAAATCCATATCAAACCCATCTTAGTTTCAACAAACAACATCTTAAATTTCTTCTCCTACTCTGAATTGCTCCATCTTTGTCGATCTCTCTTCTCTAAAGCAATCATCCATGTTCTTGTGTTCACTAAATTTCTGGTGCAATGATCGAGTAAAAATAACTATTCTCAATTTTAGGTTTGTTGTAGGAAAAAGGGATTAATATTGACACCCACTTTAGTGGTTAAGGGGTAACCAACTCACACATGGCATGTCGGTCCCAGATAGCCGACAACCCATTCGCTTCTTGCTCAACTGTCAGTTATGGCAAACTGATGGTTCATTCTTCACTCCTTCTTGCACAACCTGGTATGATCCAAGTATAGCTCGCATGTGAATTGACCTCTTTGCCTTTACGCTCAAAAAGGACAATTTCTCCTTCCTTTGCTCTCAAGGACTCCATTGCACCTAATAACTTAATACTAAACATAAGAGATACATTTCACAAGGATAATAACAAAGAAACCATAAATACTAGATATAAAATTAAGTGTTTTACAACACCTATCAACCTCCAAATTTTGTGTTTCGAATCCTACAGACCTATTCCTTGTGTGAAATTTAATTAAAGATAAAAGCAGACAAAGAATAACCTAGGATAAGCTCCATAAAAGATTGAATCACAAGGATGATTAACGTACAACTTGCTTGTAATTTTAATTATAAAGATAAAAACAATATAATGTTGTAATAGGGTAAACACTGATTCTGCTAAAAATGGTAAATTGGGTGTGCCGCCGAGAAAGGAATCTAAAACCTAAACAAATGTACTGCACATGATTACTTTGGATTCAAGAGATCAATATGTACAATTCTGTCTTAAACCAAGAAATGGCCGTTCCAGTATTGCTTAGGTCATAAAATAAAGGAAAGGGGTTGATCTTAGGGAGGGAAGCAAATAAGGTGTTGAGATCAGGGTGATGAAGGTGTGGTTATTTTATGAATTGTATCAGAATATCGAACTAGCTTGCCGAATGTAAGCTATATGTTCTTGGTGTTTTTATGGATACTTGTGTTGATAACCAAAAACTGTCCTTGGTTGAAATAGATTGAAAACCTATTTATACAAGTCATAGTTGAACACACTGATCTCGTAGGAAGTGGAGGTATTTATGTAGTGGAGAAGTGGGGATCGTGTAAAAGTGGTGAAAACCATGTCCTTGTCATGAAGGGAAGACCGGTCAGCTTTACACCCACTACTCCTTTACTGCTATCAACCGTCCGCCTTTCCTGACACTTTATCATAATGGGCGTGTTGCAAGCCGCATGCTATAAACAGCCAGACCAATACCCCGATGAACATCCCCCAGTTTGTGACATGTTTGATGTCTCGAGTATTTTCGTGGAAAATATGTAGCAAGTTGCTGAGTGGGTCTTTCTTGCAAGACCTAATTATTTTGACCAATCACGCGCAATCTAGGCGGCGGGCGGTCATATTTGAGCATCTACCAGGAGCTATCCATGTACATTAAAGATGTGGTGGTTGGTCCCTATAGGAGAATGATGTCTGGTAGCCATTTTGACATCCTATTGGTTGGCACAAATTAAATCTAAACCGGTTAAATTAGCTATCCAAGTTGGATGGATGAGATGATTTGCAGAAGTTTGTGTTAATTCATGAAATTTCATAATCATAAAATTCAGATGTGAGACCCTCACTAAAACTGTTGTAGAATTCTCATACAAACTCGGATTTTGATGATCCGCCCGTCTATTCTTATCAGAAAATAATTTCATATCTTCTATCTCGGGAATATTCAGGTTTGAGCTCGTTTAGGAGGTGAAAACACCCCGACGGTAAAGGCTTAAGAAGAATTCAGGAGGAATTCTGTCAGTTTTCAGCCATGACCTAGCTCGCCTTTTAAGTTGTATCTTTTAGCTCTTTAATCTGATTGATGTGATTTTTTAGTATGTTATACTAGACATCCATACGAAACATTTGGCATGTAGTTAATACTCAAATTATTTACCAAATGATCCCAGATGTTCGTCCAATCTTTGGTGACCATTTAGATATCTTCCGACCAAGTTGAAGTGATATGATTGATCAAAGCCAAAGATGGACTGCCGGACACCTTTAATTAAAATTGTAGGCTGCATATTTGAAGTGATTGGTTGATGGGAAAGAGGAACCCGTAGACAACAAAATAAAAGAAGGAAGGCCAGCCAAAGGAGGATCGAGTTAGGGCCAAGTGGCGCGGCCAATCCCTTTCTGCCACGGCTTCTAGTCACGGTTTCCTCTTTTCCCATTTCTGGTAGGATATGCTCCTACTAGTTCCATGATGGATCAATTTCCTAGTTCGCTTAGGTTAAGTCTCGACCAATAAGGATCGAGATATTGTGCAGACGCAAAACCTAATTTTTTGTAAATTGATAAAATAGGTTAGAAAATTGAATTTTGCGAGCTGACACAAAATTAATCAATTTTGGTGAGTTTTGCGTGTTGATACAAAATCACTAATTTTTATCTCAGAGCACATGTGTGGCGTGTCTCTAATTGAGTATTTTCATGCACATCTTAATCCTGACATCTTCGGGAAACTCATGCTACTCAGCTGCGAACGAACATTAGTTATCATATCATGTCAATATTAAGAGCTCAGCCGTGGACATAGCATAGGGAAAATGCTCAACAAGCCATGCATTTAGTGAATAATGCAGGTGAGAGATTAATAAAATTTATAGAATACTTGGGATTGTTACTATGCACCAATATTATTCTAAATAAATTTCATAGGTATTAAACTACATAGTTCGTGTGTAAGCAGAGAGGTATAGACACTCATCAGCTTCTTGGCAGCTCTACTTCTTTGCAGAAAGCAGGTATACAAAATACAGGGTTTTACAATTTTGTCCATGAACTAAAAACCACCATCAACAAATATGAAAATAAAAATAAAACAAGACACCCGAAATTTTGTTGACGAGGAAAACTGCAAAGCATAAAAATCCCAGGAACTCGTCCAGTTTGAATGCACACTACATTAAGACACCTCAAACACTAACCTAATATAATAACTTTGGTCTGAAATGTAGTTGAGACAAAAATAAACCTTTTAAGATTGTTTGAACCATAAGTAAAAATACCACTTAATGGGCCCAATTGATACTTGAATCATCCTTTGGTCCTCATCCAATCCCGTTAAACAGTCAACCGAGGTAGCCCGCCAGTCTTCCCAGTATTGCATGAATTCAATGACCGGTCAATGGTCAAAGTTGGTCAGCTGTCAAAGTCAACGTCCGGTAAAGGTCAATGGTCAAAGTCAACAGTCGGTCAATACCCAAAGTCAACCGTCGGTTAACTATCGAAGTCAGTCGCCCCTATCCAATTTTCAGTCTTGTAGCCAGCAATGCTGCTAACCAATTCCCAGCCAAAAACTCTTCCGCACTGCCAGCCAGCCTCCACCCATACTGTCAGCCACCAGCCCAGTTTGCCAGCATGCAGAATTTATCATGCAGCATTGATTTCAGCAGTTTCATACATAAATCATCATGAAGGCATGCAACATTGATTCCAGAAGTTTCATATATAAATCACCATGAAGGCATGCAACATTGATTCCAGCAGTTTCATACATAAATCATCATGAAGGCATGCAGCATTGATTCTAGCAGTTTCATGCAGAAATCATGATGGAGGCATGGATGAGAGTTAATGTTATTTATGTTTATATTGAAATTAGATATAGGAGGGTATAAATAGGGAGAGCAGAAATCAGTTTTGGGGAGAGCCAAGAGGAGGGAAAAATATACTCTGTAATACAATGATCAATGAAAAATTACTCCCTAAGGGGATTCACCCGTGGACGTAGGCAACCATGCCGAACCACGTAAAACCTGCGTCTATTTTTGCCTCTAATTTGTTCTTCATATCGTCTCCTAACCCTAATTATTCATTAAATTATACATTTATTATGTTTCGTGCCCAAAAGTAATTTTGGGTACCAACATTGGCGCCGGATAAGGGGAATTACGAGAAAAGGAATCGTGTTTTCCCATTGAGAAAAGTTGTACAAAATGCTTCAAAATCATGTCCGTCAAAAAGCATTTTGAACTGCTTGAAAATCACTGCTGCAGTCCAGTTGAACGTAACTGTTGCAGTCCAGTCTGTTCATAATTGGTGCAGTCCAACTAATCACAGTTGATGCTGACCATGTGATCGCAGATACTGCAGTCAAGTTGATCGCAACTGCTGCAATCCAGATTCGTGGATCGAGATTTGCTGGAGCTATTACCTTCTGAAACCACTGAAATTGCATCACAAGTAAAACCGATGAAACCACCCCTGAGACGTTTGGTCCACGGTAAAAGATGGCGTAAAAAAATCATAAAAATTATTGCTGGATATTCGATCCGCAACATGGTCGGGTCCAGTTTTGATTTCAATCATTGCAGTCCAGTTGATCATGAAATGATGCAGATCGATTAATCACAATGCATCTGCAATCGTGTTGATCGAATCGTCGCGTCCAAGATCGCATTCTAAGCAACCAAATCGACTTCATCACGAAAATCACAAAGATTGTCGTCGTGGTGTTCGATCCGCAGATGTTCAAGTCCAAAGTTCTCAAATAACGCATTATGGCCTGTTCGAGTTTGTAGTATGTCAAAATCACTACTATCATGATCGCAAGGTTGCCAAGTTGCTGACATCTCTAGGTGCTTGAATACCCAAGAGAAAACCTCCGGAAAAGCGTGTCAGAAAAGTCCGCAAAGGTGCAGCAAAACCATGGTGAAAGGTCCATAAAGAAACATCAAAGATTCTAGATGAAAAGTCAACAGTTTCTTAAACTATTACAACAGCCGTTACAAGGAAGAAAAGGAAACAGCTGCGATTGAAAAGATCACATTTCAGAAAGCCGTTGCAAGAAGCCTTCATAGCAAAGACAACATTTTCGGAAAAACTGTCACCAAATGTACGGAGAAATATCATAGTTCGTGTAAAAAGTGTCGCGAAAAAAGTTCGAAAAAAAAAAAAACGGCGGCCAATGCCGGAGGCTTCCTCACCCACGTCAGGAGTTCAGTCACCCACATTTCTTCTCAGTCATCCAACTTTGATATTCTGTTAACCCACTTCAACAAAGGTTTTGTACACCCACATCCGTCAGTACTAAGGAAGAGTTCGATGCGCCATTGGTACATCAATCTTCGATGTCCGGATACTCAGACCGTTGATGCTCTGTGGTACATCAAACTTCGATGCTCTGGTTTACATCAAAATTTAATTCACAGGAAAACTTCGATGCTTAGGGTTCTATCAAACTTTGATGAACCGCAAATGTCAACAGTTGATGTTCTGTGGTATATGAAAATTCGATGCTCTATGCTACATCAAATTTCAAAAATGGTGCGCCACGTCGGCATGCCGCGTCAGCACCTCCACGTCATCAAATCATCCATCCATCAGGTGCTACGTAAGAACTTTGTGACTTCATTAGGTGCCACGTTAGCACCGCCACGTTATCAATTCGTCCAGTCATCAGTTGCCACGTCAGCACTTTGCCCAGTCATAGAGTGCCATGTCAGCAAACACGCCACATAAGTGAGTGATTCCACATTAGCACATTGACCCACGTCAGCTTGCCAAGTCAGCGATTTAGTCCAGCCAACTCTGCCACGTCAGCAGCAGCACGCGCGCGAAGAAAAAATCTTGTTTCGTCAATAACTTTTTCGTTTTAAGTCCGAATTGAGTGATTTTTGGATCGTTAGAATCGCCTTTCCATTCCCTAAAATATATAGGTGAAGATTCTTGAGTTTGAAAATTTTATTTTTTGACATTCCGAACGCCACATCAACCACGATCAAGTGAAAACTACGTATCACACTCAAAGTTCGTGAACGTTGTCGCGTCAAGTTTCTACCCAAAATCTACCCGGGTGTAAAGTTCGTAAGTGCTGTATTGATTCGTAAACCTCAACACGAACATATACGGTGCCGGTCAAAACTTATACAGTCTAATTGCTCGAACTACTGTAGTCTAATTGTCCTCAGCGATGTTGCGGGCCAGTTGATCGAAATTGCGACAGCCTTGTTTTCGTCACAACTGAAGTAGTCCGATTCTGCAATAATATCCGCAGTACTCTTCCGCATAACTACTACAGTCAGTTGACCGAACTGTTGTAGGGCGTTTCCTCAGCAAATACTGTAGTCCAATTGATCGAACTGTTGCAGTTCCTTTTCGTATAATTACTACAGTCCAGTTGATCGAACTGTTGTAGTCCTTTTTTCCTCAACACTGTATCAATCGCAGCTGTTGAAATGAAGTTCCATGGCAACTGTCTCTAATCCAGTTTTGATTCAACTAGTACATTTCAGTCCCATAGACAAATCAATTTACTAAGTCGAGACAAGATGCTAAGGAAACTATACTAATCATCGTCGCTGGAAAACACTGACATATTCAGTGGGCATCCTAATCACTTCATAAAAGAAGTCGCAGTAACATTTTCAATAAGGTAAGTATACAATTTACTTATTTTTGCATCTTTTCATATAATCATGCATACTTTTATTTAGTGAGACACATGTAATGTGGCGAGCATTTTCTCATGAGGAGATGCGCACATTCCAATTCTGCGCACATCTGGAATAGTGGGATTAGCCCCCGCACGAATTCCAGATAGCAGACATTTTCAAAATCCCATGCGCGAGCAAAATGCAGCAAGGCAGTGCACCCTTGTGCGAGCATCGAGCAGCATGACAATCACTATCTTATGGGGGCGAGTTGCATATCACTTCAACGCGACAGAAAATCGCTTGGGGGCAAAATATGTAACACCTCATAGTCTGAAATAACTCTTTTGGGGCGAGCTGCGTAACACTCCATACGCTTGGGGGAGAGTTACATAGCTCCTAATTGCAGTGCGGAATTAAGCTTCTGAAAATCGAAACTTCAAGTAACTCGAACTTCTTAATCCTCCAACGAGTTGCAGGATTAAAAGGGGGCGGGCATACACCATAATATTTTTACGCAATTATTACAATGAGTAATGTATAACTACCATAGTTATGTTGATTGAATTATTGTACTCCAGTTCAAAAGCAACTGCTGCATCGGTTGGACGCAACCGATGTAGTCCAGTTTCCTGCGAATTCTGTACTCAATTGGACGCAACTGATGCAGTTTAGTTGCACTCAGTTGGACGCAAATGATGTTGTCTAGTTTTATTTGTAACTGTTACACCTAGGTTTATCGAACTATTTAAGTCCATTCCCCTAGAAGCTGTTGCAGTCCAGCTAGGTTTGTATTCATGCAGTCCAGCTGATCGAAGCTGCTGCAGTCTAGCTCTGTTTATATTCCTGCAGTCCAGATGATCGCAGCTGCTGCAATCATGTTCGCATCTCCTGTAGTCCAGCTGATCGCAGCTGCTGCAGTGAGGCCCGTCTTTCCTGTAGTCCAGCTGATCGTAGCTACTGCAGTGTAACTCTACTCGTTGCTGCTGCATTCCAGCTGATCGCAGCAGATGCAGTCCAACTATGCTCGCAGTTCCTGCAGTCCAGCTGATCGCAGCTGCTGCAGTGCAGCTTGGTTCGTTGCTGCTGCATTCCAGCTGATCGCAGCTGCTGTAGTGTAGCTTGGTTCGTTGCTGCTGCATTCCAGTTGATCACAGCTAATGCAGTCCAGCTATGCTCGCATTTCCTGCAGTCCAGATGACCGCAGCTGCTGCAGTCTGGCTCGTCGCTCCTGCAGTCCAGCTGATCGCAGCTGCTCCAATGATCGATGCTGCTGTATTCTATCTGATCGAAGCTGCTGCAGTCCAGTTCGCAACTCCTGCAGTCCAGCTGATCAAAGTTGTTGTAATGCTCGATACTGTTGCATTCTAGCTGATTGAAAGTGTTGCAGTGTAACTCTGCTGCTCGTCATTCTTTGCATTCCAGTTGATCGCTGATCGATTGTGTTCAAAGCTCTGCATCCAGTGATCGCAATCTGCTAACTGCGTGCATCTTTGTTCGTTGTTGTTGCATTCCAGCTGATCACAGCTGCTGCAGTACAGCTTTGTTTGTTGCTGCTGCATTCTAGATGATCGCAGCTGATGCAGTCCAGCCATGTTCGCAGCTCCTGCAGTCCAGCTGAACGCAGCTGCTGCAGTGCAGCTTTGATCATTTCTGCTGCATTCCAGATGATCGCAGCTGATGCAGTCCATCCATGTTCGCTGCTCCTGTATTCCAGCTGACGAATCTAGCTGCCCCGAGTGCAGCTTTGTTCGTTCTTTGTTTCCTTCCAAATTGATCGCGAGATGATCTGATCCAATTGTGTTCGCAGCTCTCCGTACCATCGGTGATCGCATTCTTGCCGGTGATCTGACTTTGTTCGTTGTCGCTACATTCCAGCTGATCGCAGCTGATGCAGTTCAGCTATGTTTGTGAATCCTACAGTCCAGCTAATCGAAGCTGCTGCAGACCATTTTTGCTCAACGATGTTACTACACGATTTCGCTCATTACTGTAGAGAACAATTTTTTGTGGCCGTCACAGTCAAGTCCTACGCAACAACCGCATTTAAGTTTTACATCAGTATCTATCACTCACTCACAACACCACTCCACTCAAGCATCACGCTTCCGTTACAGAGCGGTTCAGCCTTCAATTCAGATTTTGCATACAACAATGGTTCATGCTCAACTGTTTCCCGTCGATCCCCTAGCCACAATAGCCTCACTTGGGGGCGTCTTGATTGTGATTTTCGCAAATAACAAGGGAAGTTCGCCAATCACCTCAACATCAATAATCCACACCTGGGGGAGAGTTTTATCATTGACTAAGGAAAACGGAATTTTCTTAACCCCCAACAAGTTGGAGGTTAAGAGGGGGCGATATTTGTACCATAAGTAAAAATACCACTTAATGGGCCCAATTGATACTTGAATCATCCTTTGGTCCTCATCCTAGCCCGCTAACCAGTCAACCGAGGTAGCCCACCAGTCTGCCCAGTATTACATAAATTCAATGACCGGTCAATGGTCAAAGGCGGTCAACTATCAAACTCAACATCCGGTCAAGGTCAATGGTCAAAGTCAACGACCGGTCAATAACCAAAGTCAACCATCGGTCAACTATCGAAGTCAGTCACCCCCTAGCCAATTTCCAGTATTGTAGCCTGCAATGCTGCTAACCAATTCCCAGCCCAAAACTCTTCTGCACTGCCAGTCAGCCTCCACCCATACTGCCAGCCACCAGCCCAGTTTGCCAGCATGCAGCATTGATTTCGGTAGTTTCATACATAAATCATCATGAAGGCATGCAGCATTGATTCCAGCAGTTTCATACATAAATCACCATGAAGGCATGCAACATTGATTCCAGCAGTTTCATGCAGAAATCATGATGGAAGCATGAATGAGAGTTAATGTTATTTATGTTTATATTGAAATTAGATATAGGAGGGTATAAATAGGGAGAGAAGAAATCATTTTTGGGGAGATCCAAGAGGAGGAAAAACATCTCTGTAATACGATGATCAATGAAAAATTACTCCCCAAGGGGATTCACCCGTGGACGTAGGCAACCATGCCGAACCACGTAAAACCTGCGTCTATATATCTTTGCCTCTAATTTGTTCTTCATCTCGTCTCCTAACCCTAATTATTCATTAAATTATCCATTCATTGTGTTTCGTGCCCAAAAGTAATTTTTGGGTACAAACAAAGATACTTTTCTCAAGTTAAGCCCATAAGTCTCTTCGTTTCCCTACAAACGCACTTGATTTCCATAGCCGATGTACTTTACAGGCTAAGAGTTGTTCTGTAGTCCACCACGAAGACATGTGTTACTCTGCCTCAAACATGACTCCTAATTGATTCCCTTTTTATAAAAAAATAATAGGTTGTGTACTTCTTTAATTGAGCATAAATCTTAATCAATCTAAGTCATTAAAAAATCAATCTGAAAAAAAGTATTAATGATTTCTTTAGTATCTTCAAATCTGGATTTCAAAAGATACGTGTTATACGCAGTCAAAATTGAAATTCTATCAAATCTGGAATGGCGTTATACCATAAGAAAAGAAGGTAAAACATACAGTGAGACAAGAAGTATATAATATATCAACTAAAGATACAAGTCTCGAAAATCTATCAAGAATATTCTTCTTATTCCCAATGCATCCCAAGTAAAGTCTTTCAAAGTAAATCTATCACCTTAGTTTTTGAAGAGCCTTTGGTGTTATAGGTTAAATTTTTCAACAAGATACATAATATGTAGGAATTAACCATTTTGTGTTGTTGATTTTCCATTTTGTATATATATCAACTAAAAGATTGGGTTATTGTTTATCAGTAATATATATGGGATGACTTCATTGTGTACACATAGACATTATAATTTTTCTTGAATAAAATTACAATTATCTGGGACAAAGGTGACTGAAAGGGCAAAGCATTGTCGTTACGGCACGATCTATTTCCATGTTACACAACAACAATAGTTGAAATTAATATTTTACCAAACATAAATTGATTATTTTTATAATTTTCTTTACTTATTAGTTTATGGTTATGAAATGCTCAACTGTTTTTTTTTTTTACAAAGCACATCACAACGAAACACAACCGAAAAATGTTTTTACAAAATTTACACCAATACCAAACTAAGCCTAAAATGGGTGTATGTCATCATCAAAGTTATTCCCTTAATAGAATATGATAAAAGACGAGCAAATAATTATAATTATAATATTTTTTATTTTTATCTTCAGTAATTTTTTCAAATCCACTATTCAAGATTCTAATGTCTCTACAAAATCTTTCGAATTCACAAACCCATAAAAAAACATTATTAAAATAATAAGACTTAACAGATTTGGCGAATATACGTAGGGTTTGATTATTAGACTAGTTTGTCGTACTTGGATATTATATGTCAATTATTCAGATCCTAATATCAATTATAGGCTAATTTTGTTCAATTGATAGCAAATAATATTTTTATTTTGTTTTGACGAAAATAATATACGGTGATTGGTAATTTTGGATACTATAAATACTAGGATTAGGTTTAGCATCCACTACAGAAGAGTTACAATGCTAAACATATATTTTGTATTGAGATACAGTTAAATATATTATTTATGGTAATATGAAATGGTGTATTTTCTATTTTTGGTCTAGAAATTATTATATTTTCCTGGGCGAAGTTGGCAGACCACTGCAGATTATAATAGTTTTTTTTTTCGATAAAGGGAAATATATTAACAACTAAACAAAGAGGGGAACATTGTTTTTTACATCATTACTTGACCAAAGCTTTTGGATCCAGCTATTTTTATCTTCTGGACTTAATAACCTAGAATCTACATACGAAATATCAAACTTGTTCAGATACTTGGCTAATTTGTCTGCCTTAGTGTTACAATTCCGATTGATAAAGAAGAAAGAAGATTTAGCAAAATAGCTATTAATGCTTAAAGATTTTGTTAAAACTGAGTTGTATCTCCAGTTGACAGCAGAAAATTCTCCTTTCATTCTTTTAATGACATTTACATTGTCATTGAGAAAACTTTTATTATCCTTACCGCAATCCTTTGCCCATTCTACTGCAGCTCTACATGCCCTTGATTCAGCTTCCTCTGCGCTGGAGCATGATCCAGTTCTTCCTGTGAAATCAGAAATAATACCTTCTTTGTCAAACATTAATAAACCCACAGCATACCTGCCAGAATTCTTTTTAAAAGCAGCATCGAAATAGATGAAAGTACTACTTTCATTACCAACTTCATTAGAACAGGAACAACTGAAATGTTTAATATCACATAATTTTTTAATCTTTGGGGAGTTTTCTAAACTTCTATTTGTTTTCAAGTATTGAGTTATATCTTTCTTTATGTAATTTATCAAATCTTGAGGCTCAGGCTTAACATTATCAAACACAACTCTGCACCTGTACTTCCATATATACCAAAGGATATAAGCATACAAATTTCTATTGCTTTTATCTTTTAACCAATCTAAACACCAATCATCGAAAGAGATGTTAGCTGATTTATAATAAACCGAATCCAAGTTTAAACCTCTCCAAATAGCTTCTGAAAAGATACAACTAGTGAAGATATGGTTAACATTTTCATTTTCCAAACAATTACAAAGAGGACAGTTTATATCTATAGGTATATATCTACCAAGAGACTCCCTTACTGGAAAATAACCTGAAAAAAATTTCGATAGAAAAATCTGAACCCTAGGCATCACCTTTAAATTCCAGATATCAAACCACTTAACTCTTTCAGTTATCATGTTTTTATCGCATAGAAAGTTATAAGCAGATCTAACCGAGATATTTCCCTCTTTAGTACATAGCCATTTTATTCTATCTTTCCCATATTCACTACTGGTAATTTCTAATTTCATAATTTCTTGAGTTGTTGTTTTATCAAATATGTTATTGATTATGTTAACATTCCATCTGCCATTATCTATAATGTCAGCAACCTTTTGATTTTTATCAGCTATGTAACCATTCTTTTGAATTGTGCATTTACCATTCGGAAGCCACTTATCTTCCCATATGTTGATGTTTTTCCTGTAGGTACTGAATATCGCAAGATAATAATTCACCAGTATCGTAATAAATAAAGGAGAAAAGAGTTATAAAATGATACGATGATAGAAGAAGCGCGGAGAAGTATGAAGTTTTGCGAGGATGGAGTAATTTTGCGAGTATAAGTTGTGATACTTCGCTACTCATGTACAGCTGTATAAATTTTACTATAAATAGGAGTTCAAATGTAAAAATTCGAGAGGTTCTTTGAGTGAGTGTTAGAAAATATCTTAGGAAAGAGAATAGAGAAAGTTGTAACTATTCTAATTCCATTTAGATACTTCTTTGTAATCAATTGAGAACATTAATAAGAAAATTGTTATTCATCATCAAGAACTTCTTGAGTTTTTACTAATTCTATTGAGGGTGTAGTTGTAGGTTATTCTGCAACTACATAATTGGCACTAGAAACAGGGATTTGAAGAATTCCTGTACCAGAAAAATGACAAGAAGAAGAAACACATCAGAACCATTAACTGAAGTAAGAAGAAGTGTAAGACTAGCAGGAGGAGAAGCAAATATAACAGGAGAACCTAGTAGGAGAAGGAGTAATCGAAGAAATCAAGCTCAACAAATAGGAGATCATGATCAAGTGAGTATACACACTTGGAGAACTGATACACCAGAAGAAGAAGATAGAGAACCACAAATCATAGAAAATGGGAGGTTGATGGGAGGAACAATTCTTGAAAGAGAAAGGGATATGTTAGAAACATTGAGACAAGGAATCCAAAAAGAACGAATGATCGAAAATGAAGAACGTGCCAAGTTAACAAGACAAAATCAATAATTGAGGATGGAAAATGAGATGCTACAAAGAAGGAAATCTCAAAGTGTTGCAAGATCAAATGTTAGAACAGAAAGAGAAGGAAAAAATTCACCGATAATCAATAATGAAAATAATATGCAAGAACAAACGCAGAATCAAGGTGAAAGAAACCAAGAGAATCGTTTCATTTTAATACCAAACCACGAACAAAATATGGAGAATTTACGAACAAGACCAAATCCAAGAGAAAACAATCAGAATCGAGAGGAAGAACATCAACTTATGGAAGAAACTGAGAGACAACAAGCAGTACATCAAAACAATCACGAGAATGGAGTAAAAAGATATGAAGAGGCTCGTAACAAACAAAATGTTGAGTATGAAAGAATTAAGAGAAGAATTGTAAATCAACAAACAGAAATGGAGAGGAATGAACCAAATTCTCGAATCAGAGTACAAGCAAATCAAGAAGAAATAAATCACAGAAGAAGGAGAAATGAAGAAGAAGAAATTCCTGATATTCGCATGAGAAGAATGAGAAGAATAGAAAGGGAAGAACAAGAATTCCAAGATGCTCTGCAATTGAACAATTATGATAATTTGGAAAGAAGATATTTGCAAAATTATGCAAATGAAAACATTAATGAAGAATATGATAGAATGCGAAGGATCGCAAGGGAGGAAGTGCAAGAACGTAGAAGAAAAGAAGCTGCATTAAAAAGACCAATGGATGAGAATTCTGAGGCAAATGCACGAATCTTTCGAGAATTAGTAGAAATGAGAGGGATGATAAAAAATAGAAGAGGAGGAGATAGAAGGCATATAGATGAAGCAATAGAAGAAGCTGCGAGGACTCCATTTGCTAGAGAAGTACAATTGGGAGGAATTCCACCAAAATGCAATTTGCCCACACTTACCAGTATCTTTGATGGGACTTCATGTGCTATTCAGCACATTAAAGCATACATATGATGCATGTTACAATGGGAGAATCATGATGCTGTGTTATGCAAGTATTTCGCATCAAGTTTAACAGGGGAAGCTTTAAAGTGGTTCGAAGGACTCCCTAAGAACACTATTACGTCATTCAGTCATTTGCAAGCAACTTTCCTTGGAGCATATATCACAAATCATTCTTCACGGCTTGGTATTGAAGATGTATTTGGTTTAAAAAAAAGAGTGGGTGAAAGTTTGAAACATTTGGTAAGACGATGGAAGACTATGTGCAGTGATATGGCAGGGCGCATGGATGAGAGATACTTGATTCTGTCCTTCATAAATGCGATGTTCGCAACTGAACAATTATATGTTCAAATCTTCAGAAGAAAGAATTCCATAATGATGACAGAGTTACGAGAATTCAAAGAAGAGTACATTACACTAGAGGAAAAACAAAACAGTATGGAATCATATCCAGTAACAAACACTAGCAATCAAGATGGAAGAGCAAATTTACTTCCCAAAATAATCAATGTAGTAGCAGGTACTTCGCAAACATCCTCACAAACTTCTTCGCAAATTTCAGAAGAGAAGAAAATCAATGATAGCCAGCCAAAAATGGTAGCAATGGGTAGTAGAGATCAAGAAGAGTATGATAGAGAGAAGAATTTCTATAATCGAATAGGAAATAACCAAATTCCAAGACTAGATCAACAACAAGAAAATTATGGGGAACAAAGGCAAAATTATTTTGGACAAGGGAACCAAAGACAAAATTATAACAACGGTCAAGGAGGTCAAAGAATGGTAAGGGAAGAGATAAAGTTGCCACCTTTGAATACAAGTGTAGAAAAGATATGGCAAGAAATTATCCTGGTAGAGAATATACCAACTCCATGGAACATGGGAAAGGAACCACCAATGGGTCCAAGAAGTCATGAATTTTGTTCATATCATCATTTTCATGGACATTCTACAAATAATTGCCATAATATCAAGAGGATAATCTTCCGAATGATTGATCAAGGAAAACTAAATCAATTTTTGCTTAAGCGCATACACTGAATAGCAACAATTACCACAGGCTCCAGCCATAACTCGCAGGGAGAACACAACAAAAGAAAAAGGAGAAGAAATCCTACATATAGAAGTGGGGTCAAAAGCAAGGAATGTTTTCTGTAATTCCATTGTTCATTCATATAAAACCATAGAGTATTTTCATGATAATGTGTTAAGCAGGGTATATGCGAGGGATGGTGAAGGAAAGGAAGTAATGAACATCGCAAAAATTTCACGACTTGAAGATTGGCAGAAACGTGAAATTTCTTTTGAAGCCACTGAAATTCCAAAAGGTTGTGAAGCACATGATAATCCATTGGTAGTAAGATTAGCAATTTACATGAATATGGAGGAAAACGAAGATGACATGGAGGAAGAATCAATTGGTCTTAATAGGATTTTGATTGATACGGGAAGTTCTGTCAATATCCTCTTCTATTCTGCTTACAAAACTATGGGGGGAAAAGATGCAGATTTAATACCTTCTACTTACATAATTTATGGTTTTAATGGAACTGCCAACAAGCCCAAAGGAGAAGTGAGCATGCGAATTCCATTAAGTGGAATGCGAACTGAAATTCTGTTCTGTGTTGTTGATGTCGAATCACCATATAATGCTTTGATAGGAAGACCATGGCTTCATGGAATTCTAGGCGTAGCTTCTACTCTACATCAGTGCATAAAGTTTCCTCATATGAAGGGTATTGGAATTATCAAGGGCGATTGGGCTGAGGGAAAGAAATGTTACGAGACAAAAGTAGAAGTTTGCGAAGGAAAAACTGTTGAGAAGGAAAATTGGAGAAAAAGAGCAAAGGCTGTGAAAAGAAGTGAAAATTTAATGGCAGAGGATTAAGGAAAAAGAGAATGAAATTACGATGATATAAGAAGGTAATCAGTATGTTTTCTCGTGGAAATGAGGTATGTGGAAAAACAAAATTCTTATTTCGTGATAAATTTTACGAATATTGTTTGCTCGCAGGAAATTGGGAAAAGTTACGAATTTCAGAATTTATATTCCGATTAAAATTTCATTAATTTGTGAATAAAAGACCACAATCTGTGATCAGCCTCCAAAAAAGAAAGAGAGCCGCAGAAAATTTTATACATGCAAACCTTTGTGGCGTACACCCTAGTTCGCGAAGCTATATTTCATAAGAGGCAAAGTCCTAAAGTACGTCATTTAAGGGGGTACCTATAACGTGGCTAAGGGTAACCGGAACACCACCAATGGCCCTTAGTACATGGTAAAAATTTAGGGGTACAACCCAATAATGGGGTACCTATCCGGGTTAGACACCTTGGATTCTCACCTAATCTAGCGACATTACGCAATATAAAATGCGGTGTAAGAAGATTTAGGTTTGGCGACTAAGGCATACTGTCTTTCCCAAGAAGTGCAGAAAACGATCAAGGCGCCGAGGTACACGGTTGAGTCAAGAGTGCCGGGTGAGGTTGAACCACATCTGCCATTTTTTACAAGTCTTGGCAAATGATGCACTTGGCCCAAAGATACCCCATAGGGTGCAACCTCGTAACTATAAGCCCTATAGGCAAAAAGGATAAGAGGTTGCGATCAAAAGATGGTTGTGGGCAGAACCGGATGGGAAGAGCTAACCTTGTATGGTCGATGTACGCTTCCTTGAAGGGGAAATCAGGGGGAAGATAAAGGGCAGCACCCTCCATTAGGGAGCTGATACGTGCTATAAGACGCAAATGTCACGAGGCTTCTTGTTTGCGAAAACATAAAGGCTTGTCATATTTGTGCAACAAATGAAGTTCTGCGAGCCTTCTAAAAAAAAAAAAAAAAGAAAGAAAGAAAGAAAAAAAGAATAAAGAACTCGCAGAACATAATAAAGAAGTTAAGATGAGATCAATGGGTCACTACATGAAAGTGTAGAGACGTCATGCGATTTCATCGCAAGACGGCAATGTCATGGGGCTTTATGTTCGCAAGAATATTTAGGCCTGTCATATTGTCGCAACAATTCCTGAAGAGGCTAAAATACTATTCAAAGAAGTTAAGATGAGATCAATGGGTTTTTGCATGAAAGTGTAAGAACGTCCTGCGATTTCATCGCAAGACGATAATGTCACGAGGTTGTATGTTCGCAAGAATGTTCAGACTTGTCATATTATCGCAAATACAAAAATTTACTACAAAAGAGGTGGCAAAATAAGACCTTTACTTAGGAAGGCATGATAAGACCACAGAAATTAATGAAATTCATTGCATCAACATCATTGAAGAAATTATACAAGAATATACATTATGAAGATCTGAAAGAAGACAACTTCGTCAATATCATTGAAGAAATTTTACAAGAATATACATCAAGAAATTTTGAAGAGAAGACAGCTCTGTCAATATCATTGAAGAACTTTTACAAGAAGTCTTATCAAAGAAGATAACATCATTGAAGAATTTTCACGAAGACTTAACAAAAGATGCGATTTTGATAGTAATCAAATACAGATAAGTTCATACTCGTAAAATGTTACGAGAATTAAATACTTCTTATACTTCTCCATATATTGAATATTTTTCTACAAATTCAATACTATTTATACTTCTTCAAGAGTATATCATATTTATTATACTTCTTCAACGGATATTTAAATTTTGCGAAGGTTAAGTACTTATTATACTTCTTCATACAATTCTTATACTTCTTCATATATTGGACAATTCTTCATGAATTGGATACTGATAATACTTCTTCAAAGATATTTTATACTTCTTATACTTCTTAAGGATATTTCATATTTCGTATACTTCATACTTCTTATACTTCTTAAGGATATTTCATATTTTGTATACTTCATACTTCTTATACTTCAAGGGGAGATTTATTATTTACCTTGCAACATTCCGCAAAAGGCAAAAGGCTCATATTTCTTATACTTCAAAGGGAGGACTTTTTATTCATAATCACAATCATACAAAACTTCGTAAGATAAATTGAGAAGGATATTCTAATACTTCCAACAAGAGTTGATCATCTGAAGAGCAATAATAAGGGGAAAAGGAATACTAAGCTAAGTCTTTAAGATATATTATTTCTCTCCACATGATCAAGTTATGCGAATAAGGGAAACAAACATCAAAGAAAGATTAATTCAAATTAAGTTTTGAAAAAGAGATTATTGGATTGATTCAAAGTGCAATCAAGAAGAAAATGTTATATTGAAAAGAAACAGAACATACATACAAAAAAGAGTGAAGTTATTTTTCAGGCGATCTATTCCCATCAGAATGATCTTCTTCTTCAACTTCACTATCATTTTCAACTTCACTTTCAGAGATTTCCAGATATGGAGTATCTTCAGGAATTTCTTCAGAAAGGAGCGTATGGTACTTCTTGAGAGGAATTTCATTATCTTCGCAAATCTTGCGAGTCATCTTAGCTCGAAAACGTTTGACATATAAACTATGGTTATGCTGGGAAATTAGAAGCTGAGATCTCAAGTCAGAAATTTTCTTATTACGATTAGCAAGGAGAGTTTCCAGATCGTTATTCATCTTCGCATAATTTTCTGCAGCAAGGAGAGAAATTAAGGAATTGGTTAGCAAATTACGAAGGAAAATTAACCAAAATAACTACCATCGCAAAGAATTTACCTTCTAGTTGCTTCTTATCATTACGAAGAGAAGAATTTTCAAGCTTTAATTGATTATTCTCCTCAAGAAGAGAAGAATTATCAATTGCGATGCTCGAAGATTGTGAATTATCTTCGTGACGAGATATTAATTCTGCGTTATCAATATTTAGATCTTCTACTTTCTGACGGAGACTTGAATTTTCAACCTCTAACTTCTTACAATGATTCAAAGTTTTCTTCTCAGCAATAGAATGACGTCTTTCCCAATCAGAAGCAGCTTCACAACTAACTCTTCCAACCTAAACAAGAAAAAAGGGGTTAGAAATCAACAAAATAAGTGAAATAAACAAGGAATAGAGAAGAAACTTACCATGCTACCTAAAGCATATAATGAAGCAGGAGAGACGAATCTTGAAATTCCTTTGAGGGAGTTATTATCAATTACAGTAGGAACTTTACAAGCCTTCGCAATAAGTTTGCGAGCATTCGCTGTAGGAGAATTTCCTAATCCACGAGAAGAATGGAGGAAAGCCTCTGAGATGCTAACCATTGCTGAGGTAAAAGTTTCTGGGATACTATAATCTTCATTTCCACCTTCATCAACATCATTATCATCATCTCCTTTATCATAAAGGGTATCGGAATTAGAACTAAAATCCTTCTCAGGAAATTTATCATCCTCATCACCAAGATCTTCCTCAATGTTTTCATTAGAAGAAATTACATTGGAATGAGATTTGGTTGAGAGTATCTTCTTTTTCCTCCTCTCGTAAACAACATCTTGAAGTTTTCTTTTTCCTTTGCGAAGAGAATCATCTTGACTACCAGAAGCTTGGGAAACCTTCGCAGAACGAAGAGTTTGTTGTCTTGCAGTAAGACTTTTAGAAGAAGTAGAACTCTTATTTTCACTCGCATCAATCTCAGGAAGAAGTGGAACCTGTAAATTCAAATAAGGATAAGAAACAGAGGCAACAATATATTGTTTAGAAAAATACAAGAGTGTTTCTTACCTCATTTGAAATTAAAGGGTAACAAAAAGATAAGGAGATGGAAGTACATACATTTCTAAAAACCCAAGGTTGATAATAGCGGTTACGAAGGTTCGCAGGAAGTTCTACTATCCCAGTAATATAAGAACCTGATAATATTAAAGGGTACTTATACCAATCTTCATCATTAGAACGACGAGGTGTCTTATTATTTCCTGAAGCATAATCAATATCGTGCATGAGAAGATCATCTGCTGCGATATTAGCTTTACGATGAAGACGAACACCCCAGCGATTATCTTCTTTCCTCGCAGGAATTAGTATGTAATTTTTGAAGAAACCCTCAACTGTATAATTCGCAGCAACAATTTCTATATTTTCAAATCCAGGTTTCCTAAGATCAACTAAATACAAAGATTTCCCAAAAGCAGCACGATTTGCGAATTCAACTAAGAGGCGAATAAAATCACCAGTCAATTGGTAAATGGCACAAGAAAAATTGGGGTGGGAAATAATTTCGTAGAATAAAGGAAAGTTAACATCATAAAGAGGAAGACCTGCGAGGATTTGACCTCATGAGATTAAAATTTTCTGATCATCTCAAACATAGTTGGTAAAAAGCTTCACACAGAGAGAAGATTTATTATCATAACCTTAAATCTCAGAGAGAATAAGGTCTCTATCAGCAAGTTCCGCATTAATTTGTTCAATAGTTTTCTTCTTTGGTGCCATTGAATAAAAGAGGGAAAATAGAAAGAAAAAAAAAGATAAAAGAGATTGCAGAGGCAGAAGTGGTGAAGAAGATGAATAAGAGAATAAAAAGCAAAAACAAAGGATAATATTTATAAGAGAGTTTGATGAAGATAAAAACTCATTAATACGAGTAAGCGTGAACGGTTGAAAAGAACGGTTACGAAGAAACGTGTCAAAAAGATAAGGGAAAAGTAAAAAGACGTGTTGCGAACTTAATGGATGGTAACAACTATACTACATTTACGAGAATAGGGATTCTCATGACATTTCTTCTTCGTAGAATCGACATGAGAAGAGGCAAGATGTAGGTACTGAATATCGCAAGATAATAGTTCACGAGTATCGTAATAAATAAAGGAGAAAAGAGTTATAAAATGATACGATGATAGAAGAAGCGCGGAGAAATATGAAGTTTTGCGAGGATGGAGTAATTTTGCGAGTATAAGTTGTGATACTTCGCAACTCATGTACAGCTGTATAAATTTTACTATAAATAGGAGTTCAAATGTAAAAATTCGAGAGGTTCTTTGAGTGAGTGTTAGAAAATATATTAGGAAAGAGAATAGAGAAAGTTGTAACTATTCTAATTCCATTTAGATACTTCTTTGTAATCAATTGAGAACATTAATAAGAAAATTGTTATTCATCATCAAGAACTTCTTGAGTTTTTACTAATTCTATTGAGGGTGTAGTTGTAGGTTATTCTGCAACTACATTTCCCATTACCTATTTCCCAACCATGTTTCTCCTTTATGATATCTAAGCCTTTGCAAATACTTGTCCAAACCCAAGATTTATTATTTTTCTTCCTATAATTTAAAGGGTGAGTTTTTGGAAAATATTTGGACTTTAAAATAATACTCCACAGTTTCCCTGGATTTTCTATGAGCCTCCAAGCCAATTTGGTTAGCAAAGCTAAATTAAACTTATGGGTATTTCTTAATCCTAAACCATACTTTTCCTTACTTATGGTGACTGAATCCCAAGCTTTAAAGTATATTCCTTTATTGTTTTTGTTTTTCTGCCAGAAAAAATCTCTTTGCAGAGCATTTATCTTATCTAAGGTCTTTTTTGGAAGAGAGAAGCACATCATATGATACATGGGCATTACACTAGTAACATATCTTATGAGAGTGGTTCTACCATATTGTGAGAGAAATTTGGCTTTCCAGCCTTGAACTCTATTGTAAACCCTGTCTAGCATACATTGGTAATTGAAAGATTTACTTCTATTAAAAAAATAATGGAGTACCTAGATAGGTATCAGTCTTTGAAATCCTATTAACTTTCATAATTCTAGCTAAAATCTTACAATGCTTATTTTGAATCTTTTTACTAAAATAAATGCCTGATTTCTGAAGATTAACTACCTGCGCCGAAGAATCACTAAAGATTTTAACACCTCAAGAAGGTTTCTAGCTTGAACTATATTAGCATTAGTAAACAGAAAAGCATCATCAGCAAAAAACAAATGGGAAATAGGAGGACAATCCTTTGTAACTTTAATACCAGAAATGTTACCATTAGATTCATCATGCAATAACAATTTCGAAAGATCTTCCATACAAATTATAAAAAGAGATAGGGAGAGAGGATCTCCCTGTATTGTACCTCTAGTAGGGTGAAAAGTATCTCATAGACTACCATTAACCAGTATTGCACAAGAAACAGAGGAAATACAGCTAAAAACAAGGTCACAGAAATCATCAGCAAAGCCTAAATACCTTAACATAACTATTATAAAGTTCTATTCTAACCTATCAAAAGCTTTGGACAGGTCAAGCTTCAAAGCCATGTACCCATTTTTTCTTTTACAGGTTTTCATAGTATGCAAAATCTCATGCGCTACAACTATGTTATCTGTTATTTGTATTTTTGGTATAAAAGCAGATTGGTATTGTGAGATTATTCCATCTAAGTATGGCTTTAGTCTGTTTGCAATAATTTTTGCAACTATTTTATATAAGGCATTACTTAGGCTAATGGGTCTAAAGTCATTAGGTGTTTTGGGGGTCTTATATTTTGGAATTAAAGCAATAAAAGTGTGATTTATACCTTGCTGAAAAGTTTTAGTTCTAAATATGTACTAGATCCAATCTATCAAGTCATTTTCCAAGATGTTCCAGTGTGTTTGATAAAAACCTGGGGGGAACCCATCAGGGCCCGGAGCCCCCCATGAATTCATAGAAAAGAGGGCTTCCTTTATTTCTAGTTCATTAGGAATAGCACTTAGATTACTATTTTCACTAGAGGGCTTCCTTTATTCCTACTATAATCATGCATGTATACCCTGATCTCGTAGAAAGTGGAAGTTGTGAAGGAGTGAGAAGGTGGAGATCGTGTGAAAGTGATAAAACCGTGTCTGTGTCATGGAGGGAAAATTGGACGGTGTCACACCCAATACTCCTCCACTTGTCAATTGTATGCATCTCCTGACACTTTCTCATAATGGCTGCATTGCACAACGCATTGTAGTAGCCCGCAAGACCAATACCCTGATGAACATAACCCCCCCCCCCCCCCCATTTATGACATTGTTGATGTCTCGAGTGTTTTTGTAATGATCCTTCCCTCCACCGATACTATCCGCACTTAGCCACTGCGGTCATCCGATAGTGTGGGTTTTTTAATGGACATCTCTACGGTAATCTAACAACAACTTTCCGTGAGCACCCATCCCTGGATTACTCCCGCCTGTGCACGCTTAACTGCAGAGTTTTCTGCCAAATTCAGAGCCAATTGTACTCAAAATGCCTCAGTGATATGAAAGGACAAACCATTAATATATTTCACTCGGAGAACCACAATTGAAATCGAGGTATTACAATACCACCACCATAAATTGGAACCGTCCTAAACTCCTGAATATATTTTCAAGCCCAGATCTCCGACATTCCCTACCCCTCATGACACAAGCACGTGGAACAACCTCGTCCAACGTACTCTCCCACCCTCGGAAGATGACATGTCGTTGGCTTTGATACCATTGGTAATTACCCTCCCTCAATCAATAACATCCCCATTTAGCCACTATGGTTATACAGTGTGGGTTTTTCAATGAGAATCTCTATGGTAATCCAGTAGCATCTTCCCGGGAGGTCACCCATCGTTGGATTACTCCAGCCTGGGCATGCTTAACTGCAGAGTTTTCTACCAACTCTGGAGCCAATTGTATTGAAAAGGCCTTCGTGTTAGGAAAGGACAAATTGTTATTTATATTTCATTCGGAAAACCACAACCGAAATCGGGGTATTACAGTTTTGGTACAAAATACTACTTAGTTGCAAATGTGACTTACATAACTAGGTTAACCTACATGACTAGGGTTGACCTGCATGACTAGGGTCGACTTGCATGACTTCCTCTTACCTGACTGACGAAGTTAACATGTTATGTGAGTACGTCATGTCACAGTTTGAATGGACCAGTAATGTGGAACACGTTAATTGTTAAGTGAGTCCAACACCATGACGTGTGAAAAGTGGTCATAGGGAGTGGAGGAGAAAATGTGTGATCTTCTCGGCAACTAAAATTGTGTTGTTTCTCGTATATTAAGACCTACATGTAAATATAAATTTCGACCAATCGTGTGCGAGCTATGATACATGTAGATCATGAGTGGCAATTAAAGTTTCATAACAATATGACTTTCCATGTGAGGTAGTCAGAACCAATGCATGGTGCTCATGATTGAAAAATTATATGAAGTAAGATGCGTAAATGAATTCGATACTTGTAAGATGTCGCGGACGTCCCATGCGTAATAACGGCTCAGATGGGTCGCAATTCCCTTATAATGATCGTGATGCTTTAAAAACGTCAAGTGTTATAAGTTTGAACTTCGTAACGTTTTTTTGAGAAGTTTATAGGTGTCGATCAACACTTAAATGCAACGCTTCCACTCCGTAATCAACACTTAACTGCAACGCTTACGCACTACGGAGCGGAAGCTTTGAATATCATAACGGTTTTTGTGACGTTTGCAAGTGTTGCAAACTTAACTTTAAAGTTTTTTAAAAAGTTTGCCACATGCGACTTACATGAACTGTCGCATGTGCGATTTACACGTTTTTGGCATCTCGGTCGGCCTACTTTGGCCGGTCATTGGGAGCTATGCATGTAGACTACGAGCACTCTGATTGGTCGATCGGAAAGAAGGGAGACATGTACTCACTGTGAGACCTGATTGATCCCTTTTGGTGACATGTTTTTGATTTCTAAAGGTTACGGGGCTATCCCTCTTTCGATGTCACAATAGTTTTGAATCTGTTGAGTCATGAGATATAAATGATGATTTAATTTATCTTCATTTTCATCATCTAGAGCCACTTGATTTTTGGAGTTTTCAGGACTTCACTTAGTATGAAATGGCTTTGAATGTCGTGCTTGTGTGTTTTTCTTTGTTAGACAAAAACTCATGATTGAATATCTTTAATCTCCTAACAAGTATAATTCTTGGTAAGGATTAAAGATCATTGGATTCAATGATGACATGTTTCTTATAGTCATATCTAGATGGCAACGATCTGAGAATCTTGCATATTGTATCTTTTTCAGAAATAGTCTTTCCAAGATAGAAAAAGATATTGACAATCTAAGTGAGTTTAACATGAAACTTTTCATAGGTATCGTTATCATCAATATGAAGGTTTTCCCGATCAAAGTAAGATGTTGAAGTCTAGCTTCTTTTTCTGAAGAGTCACCTTCAAATACAGTTTTAAGATTATCCCATGATGCTTTAAGGTTTCAGATGTATAAACATGATGCTGAAGATCTCGGCTTATTTTGTGTTATAGCATTCAAACCATTTAAGTTCTGCTTGGCGAGAGCCTTTCATTCACTAAAGTATGTATGTAGCTAATCTTTTCAACTCATTTTCCGAATTTTCTATCTTTGAAAGATTGTAATCATCAACGACTAATACCCAAGTATTGAAATCATCTAATTGAGGAAACGACTTCATAGAAAGTTTCCACCACAGATAACTAGTACCATAAATCTTGGTGATACGTGACCTGAACTGATTCATGTGAAACAAATATCGATTGTTAGATCGTTTCGTGTTTGCCTGATCGGACACAAATTTAAATGACGAGGGTACCAAGTACACCATAATATTTTCGTATCAACCTATTTAAGACCCACCTTATACAATCTTATTTAAGCAAAAATCACTAAAATATTATTTCGACAAGGCGTCCACTTGGAACAGGGTTAGTTCGGACTGAACTAAAAAAGTGGGATCAGATCAAGTGATAATTAATATACAAGTATATTTATTTTCATTACAAATCAATATAATACAGAAGTAAAGTAAATCACACGACACACAAGATTTTTTTAAGGAGGAAACTGCAAATGCAGCAAATCTCGGGACTTAGTCCAGTTTTGAATACTTTCAGGATTAAGACACTATACAAAGACTACTACCAACTTCGTATAGTTGAGACCAAGTAAACTAAATCCAATCTGGTGTGTGCGTGAATCTTAAGATGGAGTCTACTATCTTAAGTCGCTTCACCCGACATGAAGACTTCTAGGACTCCACTCCTTTTGATCGTATTCCGAAGTAGTAAATAGATAATATGTATTCGGTAGCCACTCTACCAATCTTAAAAACTATATCATAGATGTTTTGTTGAGTTATACAAAGGCTTTCCGTTTAACAAATTAAACTCCTTCATATTGGTTTAGATCAACCGCGATCTATATTATCAAAATAATCAAAATTTTGTTTGCAATATATTCACATTAGATCCAAAAAGAGAAATACAAGGAGATAGATCACAGATCTCTACAATAATAAATAAGATGTCTATCTTCTTTTTTTTGAAGGAGTAAATTTCTTGATTTCATTAATAAAATTTCAAATACATCAAGAACGAAAAGCATGAAAAATTACATAGATTATGTATCACAAAAACAAGATAATTATGCTACAATATATATATATATATATATATATATATATATATATATATATATATATATATATATATAATACATGATTTTCACATAATAAATTGATGATATTAGGGGGGTGGCTTTTGAATTCTGATTCAGCCATTTGAACTTGTCTTCTTCTTCAATAAGATTAAAATCTCCTATGAAAGGAGGGTAATATGCACGGTGCTTCATCATGATCGAAACCGGTAGTCATTGATCTTCATGGAAATGTAGACCTACATCACGCCGAAATAAATCATTTTCAATGATCCATTTGAAACGCTTAGCACAATTGAAATAAACACTCTACAGGCTATAAGAACAAACCATTGAAATAACAAAACCCTAAAAGTTAATTACAGGAGATCACAATATATAGTGATCGTTTTATTTAAAATTATAAATACTATAATAAAGATACCCAAATATGTGTGGAAGATCTGAATATTCAGATCAAACCACAAAGATTGAGATCTATTCTACAAGGATTGAAGAAGGAAAGGGAACAGTTGGGTATTTTTTTATTTGGAGCAGTTTTGAGGGAGAGAGAGATTTTTCTCTATATCAGTTTTGAAATAAGATGTCTATCAAGATAAACAAGCTTGTCGGATCCCAGTCATTCAAGTGTACACGAAATATAATCACATAGATCATAAACCAATCAGAAATCTTCTTGTCTTCAAATATTTGGCCTTCAATGTACCTACACAAATAACTTGATTCCCTTATGATCAATCATGCACAAAGCAGAGTCGGTTAATAATGGATGATTACAATCATATCTAAAAATAGATCTGAACTTTTGCGATCCTTAATCTAGTTCAAAAGACCGTATATCTGAAGAAAAGGATCATTGAACAAAAAAAAACTAGTGATTATCAAGGTTCAACTACTATTAGTCAATCAAATCAATAATCGAAAACTAAAATAACAATACTACTATAAACGGGACTTCTAAATGCTTCTTGAGCCCACACAATTTTTTAAATCAAGCGGACATAATAGGTTTCGCCTAATTAGGTTATTATCCTCTCCGAGTGAGTATTACAAATAATACTGCTAGTCGGATTCCCACACTGACTACGAGATGAAGTGTGTGTTTCCTGTAATAAGTTTGTAAGAAGAACAAAATTCTTAATTTATAGACCCAAGTGTTTTGGATACCAAATAATTTCTAAATCCAAAAATATCAAAATATATGCAATAAATACCAATTTTTGATTTTTCTAATTCCAACTAATATACCGAAATCTCTCATGGAGGACAACTCAATATCAGCTAGCATACAAGTATACTTTACTACTCCATCCGTCCTGATTTAGTTGAAGGTATAGGTGTTTTCACGTAGATTAAGAAAATGGAAAGAGATTAATTTTTTTCCATATATATCCCTTAATAATAATTGTTAAAATATTTAAATCTCCTAGTTTTTTATTCCTTGTTTCTAGTGGTTGATTCCAATGCAGGGTCAAATTAGGAAGAAATTGTGAAATTTATGGAAACCTTCATCTATTTTAGTACTAGAAAAAACCCTTAAACCTTCAAGTAAAATAGGACGGAGGGAGTAATATATTTTCCATAGATATGCTTTAAAAAAAACTTTTAAAAACAACAAATATCAAGGGTCTGACGGGCTATAACATGGAGTTTTACAAAGTTTCCTGGGAGGTGATAAAGTCTGACTTCATGGTTGTGAGAAAAATTGAGGATAAAGAAAGGTTAGATTGGAGGACAAATTGCTTTTCATAAGCCCGATCCAATAAAGAAAAAGTTGTTCCTCCAAAAGACTTTAATTCAATTAGCTTGGTTAGTAGTGTGTATAAAGTAATCTCTAAAGTGCTATCACAAAGATTATTAGAACAATTTTTCCTAAGCTTATTTGGGAAAATCAAGGGGCACTTATCCATGATAAAAAAAAAAATTATGGACATTGATAGAGATGCTAGACTAAAGAGTATCATGACATGTGTATTATGCAAACTAGACATTCAGAAGGCGTTCAACATTGTGAGCTGGCACACTGTCAAGCATGTTTTGCAAATTTCTGGTTTTGGGAAGACATGAATCAATTAGATTATGCGGTGTGTTATATCAGCACGACACTCTCTTCAATTTAATGGTAGCCCAACTGAAAGTTTCAAGCCTCAGAAAATTTTGAGATAAGAAGACTCACTCTCTTTATGTTTCTTTATAATGGTGGCCGAAATCTTCACCAAACTCATGAATAAATCAGTGTGGAGCTACAAATGATTTCAGGATTCTCAATCAACATTATTGGGGTGTCTCATTTAAATTTGTTGACGACACCCTAGTGTTTTTAGATGCTACTGAAGAACAAGCAGAAAACTTAGTGGTTATTCTTCAAATATTTGAGGCTATCATAGGGTTGGTAGTTGATCTTAGCAAGAGTGATGTGATAAGTGTTAGGAAAGATCACAAGATTCAGGCAATGGCCGGTATATTAAACTGCAACATTGAGAAAATTTTGCTGAAATATTTAAGATTGCCAGTTGGGGGAACAATAAGAAACACGAAAGTTTGGATTATGTTATTCAAAAATTTCGAAAGAAATTGACACCATGAAAAAATAAATTTTTCACAAAGGCGGGAAGAGTAGTTTTGATAAAGGAACACACTTTCTAGTTGTTCGTACCCAAAATAAATTCTAGGCACAAAACAAGATTATTTGATGATGGTTATATGAAAATTAGGGTTACGAGAGAATTAGAGATAAATAAAGAAGGCAAAGATTTACGTGGTTCGGAAAGTGTTGCCTACATCCACGAGGGAACAGAGAAATATTTTATTGATTGTGATAATACAAAGGTTTTTCTCCGGGCTAGCTAACCTAAAATTCCATGTAGGAATAGAAATTCCCTCCTGGCGAGTTGGATTTTTAGACTTTATTTATAGGCCAAAAACCCTAATCTAGTTCCATAATAACCCTAGATTTTTAGTTATCCAAAATAACCACATGGATTTGTACTCATCCTTTAATATTTGTGTCTATCATTGAAGATGCATGTCTATCTTGAGAGATTCTTGTATATCTTCACATGATTTGAGTTTATCTTAACAGATCCTTGTATATCTTCATAAGATTTGTATCTATCTTGGAAGATTCTTATCAATCTCCCAAGATTTGTAGCTATCTTGGATGACCCCTGTTTATCTTCCAAGATTTGTGTCTATCCCAAATGACTTCTATAATAAGTCATTTGGGCTTCCATAATAAGCTAGACTGGGCTTCCATAATAAGTCCTCTAGGTTTCCTCAATAAACCCAAGTGTGTTTCCTCAATAATCCTCCGAACTTCCTCAATAAGTCTGGTCCGGGCTTTTGGAATCTTCTTTAAAGGGATTTTTTGGGCTTGATTCACGGGCTTCTAGTGTATTTTATACACGGTACAAACACTAGTCTTCCAATATATTTCTTATCAATTCTCTATATAATAACAGAGTTTTTTCGAGCGCTCTCATTTACCGGAGTTTCTGGTTGATTCTGGCCCCACCAAACCTTTTAAAGGAAATTTGTTTTAATGGCACAATTGAAAACATGGAAAATATTATCTGACCCACAAAATATATTTTTTAATGGAAAACAATTTTTTTTTACCTAAAACAATTATATCGAAAAATATAACATTGCCAAAAATAAAATATTGTCGAAAACACAGTAAATCAAAAATCATTCACACATTCACGATTACATTCGTAAAAATAAAATAAAATAAATCAATCATGCATCAATAATAGAATTAATCGTGTAATTAATCAATATAAAAAATGTAAGAAAAATGTCAAATGTCCAGCTACAGTTCTCATATCATTATTTTCCTAACTATAGCTCCATTTTATTAATTAAAACTAAAGAATAAGATTACACTTCCGAGCATAATTAGAAAAAATAAAGTTGATGAAATTGGTCGTGGAAACTAACATTTGAGTCCGACATTGTGTTTTTCTTGCAAATAATTTTTTTTCGTGATCCTTTCCAAAAGTAAATAATTAAATAATTTTAGAGTCTGAAACAGAAACAGAAAAATTGAAGCAAGAATTGAAATCGAAAGCAAGCCAATACAAAAACGAGAATAACAAAATAATAAATCTTATTTTTATACACTTAATTGTTTTTCAAATGAGAGAAAATTACATACTTTTGGTTGGCAACCTAGCGACAAGCTGGGACCCAACACCTTTTTGAATAGCGATACCTAATCTATGGAAAATAAAGCTACCAACACCACTACTAGCGTCATTATTAACTAAGCAGTTCTTCAGACGCTTAAAAAAACATAAAGTATCCTCACCTAGTTCTCCTAAGGTAGAGAAAGCTAAAACACCCAGAACATAACCAAGTGAAACACACTTATCCAAATACTTAGTGTGTTTTCGAGCAACAGCATTAGAAATGGCTTTGCCAGGAGCAAAAGAGCGAATGCCATCACCTGCGAATGGAGAAACCCCTGTAACATCCATGCAAACATCCTTACCATTTTCCCAGTTAAGAACGAGGATATCAGCTGGTCATAGATCTTTGCCGTCATCCGTCTGAAGCCCAAGAGAAACTTCCTTGTGCGCAGGTACATTAGCTTTGTAGCAAATGTCAGCAACTATATCACGCACAAAGTCATGTCTGAACTTATACCCAAAATCTTTAGCACAGTGGAGTGCATGATCTCCATAAATATCCATATGCTTGTTACAGATAGAGCATGACCCATTCTCAACAAACAAAGGGATACCCAATCGGTAGCAAAGGACAGCTCTAAACTGCCTCGGCCCAAGGCATTGGTTAAGCCCGCTGATAGGAATCGCCAATAAATAATCTTGAGCATGCTTAACTTGGTTAGACTGCCATAAAATGGAATCTCTAGCAGACATAGAAAACTGGTCTGGGATCTTCTTCTTAATTGCATCAAAGTAAGTAACTGCCAAGGAATGCATGGAGGAGGGGGCAGTATCATCAACGCAATAAGAAGAAGGCAATCCACATACCTGAATAAAATTCTGCAGAGCCAACCGATAAACATTACCTTTGTTGGTATGGAAAAGGTCACCAAGGATCGCCTTTTGCATGAAGCCGTCGACATTGAGATGCGATATAACAGTAGGCTCGGGTGTCTGCCATGGTGTATATGCCGAAGCCACCATCCTTGATAGGCAAAGTAGATAATCTCTGCTGTAAAGGCCCAAATCCAGGGCCATCACCGGTGATAAGGAGCCTCAAATACTTGAACAAATGCTCATCAAAGATCTCAGTAGCTTTCTAAAGGGCAGCAAGATTGGTAGTACGTAATGCAGAATTTTTATACATTATTTTTCTTTAATTTGTTCATGCCATAATTAAAAATTAAATAAGTTTAAAATAAAAAATAAATAAATAAGCTGATTTTTAAATTTTTTATGTCTTAGATTTGTATATAAAAATATTCGCGATAACTAATTACGATGATATGAGAATAATGCAGGTATCCAAAATGCAATATTTCAAAATAAATTTTCCAAAATTCCGATAGATGTTAATTAGCTTATTTTTGGTAAATACAACATTATTTCCAAATAATTTGTTATATTTTCCTTATTTTCTATTATAAAAATATTATTAGCCTCGACATCACTCTATAAAACGTGATATTGAAACCCAAAACTCATTGGGCGCCGCTTCTCTCTTCCAGGTTAGTTTTCTTTTTTCTTTTCTAGGGTTTTGTTGTCTGCATGCTTGCATAATATTTTTTGTTTTATCCGTGAATTTTTTTTTTTTAAAGATCAACCAACGCTCTTCTCTCCTTCGAGAACATTAAGATCAACCAACGCTCTTCTCTCCTTCGAGAACAACTAGGTAATCCTTTATATCGTTTATAATTTTCCATTCACGAAAAAAACTATTAGGGTTTTATTATGTGATAATAAAATATCAATCGGTTTGATCGTAACTATTTTTTGTTCTGCAGGTCTTATAAGCGCTAAAACCAATGTTTCTGTTTGATCCTTGGTTGTCGTTAATTTTGAAGAGAAAGTGCATTTAGTTCAGATGATTTTTTCTCTAAGCTAAAATTCTTAGTTTATGCTAAAAATTGCTAGAGTTTTGCTAAACAAATAAATATGATTGTTATTTATTTTGCAGATCTTATTCAGCTAAACAAATATGAATTATTTTTTGTTGTGCAAATCTTATAGAGCATATATTATTTATCATGAGTAAACTACTTAAATTAGCTTTTATATCATGTGCTGCATATCCTGATAAACATCAACTAATACTTGAGTATCTGATTTATTTATTTTTTGCATTCATTTATTATTGTAGTTCTAATCATTCTTGTTGCTACTTACGGTTTACTGGTTCTTCATATTTGTCGGGAAGATGTAGATTTATTGGTTTACCTTCTATTGGCATTGCTTCTAATGCTTAGACCACCATTCACGAGGTAATACTACTTGAATCGATTTCACTACTTTGGATTTTATATTGTTGGTTTGTGTTTTGAAATTCTGTTGTGATTCAAATTTAGTTTTGTTTACTACTAGCATCTTTTCCTTATATTATTGTTACTTGATTTGTGTTATTGATGTTCAATTTTTGCTGCACTTGCCGATTGTTACTTGATTGGTCTTGATTGTTTGTTTTGCATACCATTGGTGTTCGTTCTAATGCTACCATTTTTCAGGTAGTACATATTTGTATCCATTGCTATAATATTTTAATATGAGTTTTTGTTTTTCACAATAAACTATTTGTCAGGTAACGTATTGCTATTCTATTTCATTTTTATAGTTTTTTACACAAACAATTTAAATCAAACATTCCATAGCAACCAATCGAGTAATCTACAAAATGTGATATCCCTTGCAACAATGGATGATGACTGGTAGGTTTGGTTATAAAATCGCGTCATCAGTTAAATTCACCTGTAGAGTCCACAAGAGTTGATCTCCCAAGTTGACCAATGAAGTAGTTCCTCTTATCTATTTTTCTTTACAAGTAATATCGATCGATCTCCCAATGAGCATTAATCATTTTTTTAGCTTATGGAATAAGATCAGGGATATCACTTTTCAAAAGGAGGGGAGGAAGATGAAAAATAGATAAAGGAGACGAATAGGGAAAAAAAAAGGACAATCCTCCTGGATATTCAAGACATTTGGTATATGAAGTTTCTCATTATGTGGGATCTTACAATTGAAATGCAAGGAACATGAAGATAATTTTGAGCAGTTTTGCTTTTTTCTTCTTTGTACAATGAGTAAACATCATCTTAAGATTTACCGTACCTCTGTAAGTATCATATTAATCTCTATAAGAAAGAAAATTTATTTACATGCTTTGAGGCTATTTGGTGCACATCATTTTTCAGATACAGGGAAGGATAATGCACATATGTTGGTTAAATGTGTTTACGAGAATGACAGGAAACAGTAGTACTACCTCCGTTTCTACCTCTTTTCCTTCCATAAACATATGGAGTATTTGTTTACAGTTGACAACAGTGGCCTTATTAATTAGTACCTCGCAGACTTGCGCAACATCTCTTTTCCTTCAAGTTCTATTGCATTAAAGAATTCCTACGACTGTAGCTTGCATTTCTCAAGTATCATTTCAGTTGCGGAATACCAAACCAAGCACATTCTTTTCATTTTTTGTCTATAATCTCTTTTCATTGTTGTTTATAATCTCTATTGGAAGTACGAGATAGTAACACTTGGCTAGGATCTTGCATATGAGAGACATGTAATACGTGGTTGACATGAATTTACTCTTTGTTGTTTCTTGAACGGTAATATTGTGCGTGGAATTCGGGAGCAAAATTCTACCAACCAGTTTTAGCTTTGTAACTGGAATTTACATAGTTTACATATTGGGTAACCCATAAATACAAGCAAGGATAGATGACGTGAAAGAGACCAATGAGCAGTTGCAATTAGATATTTCTTCTGAACTGAGTCCTACTTGGTTTCATATGTCAAGTCTTACTTTTTTCATACACAACCAACTTAATATTAGTTGGTAAAATCAGTTGTTAATTGCAATTAACCACATAACATCAAGGATTGGGCTTAAATATGTATGTAATCCTGCAGATAGCAAAAAATAAAACATAAAAAAATAAATAAGTAAATAAATCAGATATGTATCTTCTTCCAAGATATTGATATGATTAAATGATCACACGCTATGCTCTATAGGACCCACTATCAGGGCAAGTTCACAACTCCATTGCAACTATGGACATCAATTTTTTCAAATTGGTCGCTTAACTTGAAAAAAATTACTCAAATCATAGAAGCTTAAGAAAACAAAAATTATAACAAATTTTGCTCAACCAAGGCCAGGTGCTTTCCTAGCCAGATAGATTAGAGAATCAGGCTTTACGACTAAAAAGGGTAAAATATTTAGTTTGACTTTGAATTGTTTCGAGGGATTCCAAAGTCAATTTTTAACAGACATGGCAAGTAGGGAAGCTATAACTTCAGCAAAAATAAGAATGCTGACAATGTGTGAAACAAGACCATTAAACAAACAAAAGTATTTCCAGTTTAACATGATTTACTCTACAAAAATGTAAGTGAAATCCTACGATGTTCTTAACTTGGTTATTTTGAAGGAAACTAACCGATAAACAATTAACATGGAAAATTGGTATATGGAATTATCTGAAAAGGTTCGTGCATAATAATACGAAAAAATAAAAACAATTAACATGGAAAATTGGTATATGGAAAATTAGTATATGTGATTATCCGAAAAGGTTCGTGTATTATAATCTGAAAAGATATTATTTTTTGAAAAATATAAAATAAAAACCATTAAGCTACCAAATAAAATCATTGCCCGATATTCTTTTTAGGGATATTTTGATTTTGGGTCCCGATTTTGTGACCAGAGTTCGTTTGGGTCCTAAAAAGTTGCGAATTAGAGTTTGGGTCGGATTGACCGTCTTGACTGTTACCAAAATCATTTTTATTTTAATTAATTTATTTATAGAATTAACCACGTCATTTACTGTTAACGGCGTCGACTTAAATTAGCACGCGACTCGCACATTGTTTCTGCAACTAAAAAGTTCTTCATCTGAATGAGTATCCATGAAGCGATAAAACTTCATCACTCAGATTAATTTGCTTTCACTCTTTCAGGCTCAAAGAAAAAACCGAGCATCAAAATTAATATTATATACCAATATTAAACCCGTATATCATAGACAAAAATTAAAGAAACAAAAAGACCCAAATCTTATAAATTAATCAGGCTTTTCATGATTGGTAATGGAGCAAATGACAATTTTCAAAATTAAGATGACAAAGAAACAAGATTAGATTGGATTACTATTTCATTTAATCACCTTCTTTGATGCATCAAGACGTGAGGAAGGATAGGGGAGAAAACCCCTTAAACTTGACATAATTCTTCCCACCAAATTCTAACAAATCAATGGCCTGATGAATAGGTTCCCCAATTTCACCAGCAGAAAAATTGAATTTGAATGTTGAATGTACGAAGTATCTCATCTGGTGCATTCATACCCGGTACTTAATTGCACGATCTATTTTCTTGCGTAATTACGAGGCATACATGTGCCAAACGGAACATACAATGGATTGGTTAATAAATAGAGACCATACGTTAGTTTTGTCATTTCCATTTACAAACAAATTTTGTAACGGTCAAGATGGTAAAGTCGGGTCATGGGACCCAAACTCTAATTTGCAACTTTCTAGGACCCAAACGCAGTTCTGGTCACAAAATTGAGACCCTAAAATCTAAATATTCCTTTTTTTTTATCATAACAAAATGCTAATAGGATCACATACGGTGGGTTTCAAAAATTGAGTTGTTGCAATTATTGCTATATAAAATAGACTTTCTGATTTCATATTAACCTTACTAAAATTTTATTAATTTTCTTACAATATTTTGTTTAATGAATATTTAAAGCACGGATCCAATAATATATAATTAAGAAACAGCCATGTGCATCGCACGGGTACAAAACTAGTACTCTCTCCGTCCTAGTTTACTTGCCTAAATTGGATTTTGCAAAATCTTGAAAGGAATTCAAATTACTTTCACATACGCCATCAACCTCTCAAATTACTAGTTTACTATACTAATTTTTACATCTCTTGTAAAAGGAGAAGGAGACAGAAAATAGGGAGGAAAAGAGAGAGTTTTCTTATACATGTGTGTATAAAATACAATGTCTAAGCCTCTATTTATATACATAGAAGACTTGGTGTCCCAGATATGTAAACCCTAGACTTAGACACGAAGGGAATCTTAGTAAATAAACTTGGTTTATAACACTCCCCCTGATGACCATTGTGTCTAAGTCATTACAAACATATCAGGAAAACTCAAAAGATAAAAACCTGAAATTGCACAAGCATGTAAGACTTAAAACAGTGTTGGACACGCATATGTTGCCTCATTAAAACCTTGACAAGGAAAAACCCAGTGGGACAAAACCTTGACTAAGGAAAAAGAGTACAACACGATAAAGTCCGGTGAATGCACCTTGATTTGATGATGACGATCCCCTGATAAATACTTTAGTCAAATTCTTGGCTTGCAAATCTTTGAGTCGATACTTCCTAATTTTGGTGAACGAATTTCTTGAATGTAGAAGATAATTGTTCTGATGAAGTCTCTTTTTGTGTTAGTCTTCTAATAGTAGTGTACTCGAATCTTGAAGCTTCTCCAAATGCACTGAGAACTTGTGTCTTGGTTTGCTATCTTCAGAGATGATTTGCATATGCAGTTGATGTAGTTTCATCAACAAGGTTCCAATATGTAGTTAGAGTACCAAAGGTGAAATTTTTTTGTGATCATACCTTATATGGATCAAAATGATATCCAAATTCATAGGATATGTTTATGTTGATGTGGTCTAACAAAATGATCTAGTTAATGGTGGGAATCCACCAAATAACCGAAAACCATACAACTCCCCCTTGGATGACCACCATGTTGAATTAAATTGCCTCACTAAAACCTCGCCAGTAAAACCCAATGGGAAAAAACTTGGACAAAGGAAAAAGAGCACAAATATCAACATTTTGAAATAAAATAAATGTCATGTTGCCTCATTAAAACCTTGTCAGGAAAATCACATGGGACAAAACCTGAAACGAAGGAAAAAGAGTACAACTTTTGAAGAGTTATGGATGCTAACTAAACTATATGAGTATTACAGAAAATGAGCATCAATAATCACAACTCTAGTCTATCTCAACGACGAGTTTAAGCTAGCATAATTCAAACTGCAGATTTAAGAAAGGAAAGAAAATAGAATTTATGCTGCTAAAGCGTGGATTTTTGTGTTTTTAAGGACTCCTCAAGAGACCCATAAAGTTGATAGCATCAACTAATTAATCTGGATTCTTGGTTTTATACCAAATTATAAAAACACATAGAGGATTGTTCAACCTGACATAATCAAATCAGGTGGCTGCCTAAATATGCTCCCAACCACATTTCTTGTATAAATGCAATGCGAGTCCTTCAAGGACTACCACGCCAAAAGCATCATTCATGGAGAACAAAAAATTATTGAATCAATCCTTGGGTCTAAGAAAAAATATAACCCTCAAATCGTTTTTACAACGAACATATTTCTCAGACAACACATTATGACTACACCAACCAGTAAGTAATAGGTTTGGCAATTTTAAGGTGTTAAGTCTTGGATCCAAATTTGTGTTAACCAAGAAATAATAATCCAATCTAATTTGGATTGTATGCCAACCAATCACATATGTCGATATTTCTTTGTAAAGGGGTTCGAAACCACCATATTTTTTATGCCAGTAGCTACTGTAACCGAATATTCGACAATCATATTAGCTTATCACAATTCTCAAATATATGCATATCTTGAAGAAACAAAATTCACAGAAATACTGGTACCAGCGCCCGCAGGCATTATAATATCCTCATTTTCAAGTAAGGAGATATTATATTTGAGAAAGTGAATTTGGTACACTCAATTGGAGCACTACCAGTAGCCTCGTATAGAGCATTACTTGTTTGCTAGATGTGATTGGATTTTCCTCTTGGAGAGGCAAAAGCTTATATAAAAGCAAAATGAGACATTCACGCCAATTCTATAATGACTTCCTTTATCAAATTGATTATGATGGGAGAGAAATTGATATAACTTTTAAGTTAATGAATACCAACTTCTGGCAGTGTATAGTCTCCCCCTGATTATGGAGGAAATATCTTCATCTCATATACGAAAACAAGTTTCGTTGAGTATTATCAGATTAAATCGAGGACATACACTCATAATAATTTTTTTATTTTAACAACACCAGTTGGACTGTAGATACTGACTCCAAGAATCATTAAAAATTATTCGAAAAATGTAATCCACTTGATATACAAATATAACATCAACCATGGATTACTATATAAAATATCATTATAGCATATAAAATATGCAACCAAATCTCCAATGACCTATAAGGTCGACGAGATATCCATTCACCTAAGAATGAAATTATGGACACTTTATTTCATCAAAATAAATTAATTTTAAGATCAATACAGTCATTGCAAAGACTTATAAGAAAGGCTAACAAGCTGGGTGAGCACCCTTTGATCTTTATGTCCAACTACAAGTGAAACTTTTTTTTAAAAAAAATGGAGATTTACCACGAGGGAAAAAAAATGCTCAAACCAGCCACTCCTCTTGAAGTTTGCAATTGTTAATATTATAATAACGATACTTTATTATCCCCTTAGGATCGATAGGGAAAAACCAAATCAATTGGCTCATATGATTCTTTTTAAGAAAATAAAGAGATCATTTTCGTTGTTAAGGAATCCATGGTATCCCATAAGAAATAGAAACCAATGGTTTACTAGTAGAAATATAAAACCATGATTATAAAGGTTTGTTTAAACGATTATCATCAAACTATGAGAGAAAATATAAAATATTGGCTGAATTTTTTAGAATGCCAATTTTAGCATCTCCTTCCGCAAAATTGATGGAGAAAACTAATACCGGTTGGTATATACGATACACCAAAATGGCATCGATAAAAAGAAAAAGAAATGTCGATTTAGTCATCGCATAGGGAGAACCCACTTCGTGGTTCATAGATGGTTTCTTGTATAAAAAGAAAAGTAAAAACCATTAATCACATGATCTTTGTCTAGTGAACAAAGATACCAATTAAATTGGACGTAGGTTTTTCAACCATGCATGTGAATAATTACCGTGAAGGTAATCAAATTGCGATAATACCAATTTTGGTGATTACAATTTTATTAGAAGGATAAACACTGTAAACCATCTTTTGATGGATTTGTTTTTTTTTTCTTTCTCTACGAAAAAATTAGAAAAAATGGAAATCAAACTTTTTTGAAAAATTGATCACCAAAATATATGTATCCATAGTTGGATAATTAATCGTTCAAAATAATAATGAACAAATCGATCACAAACGTTCAAAATAATAGTGCACAAATCGATCACAACTTGGTTAATAGCTACTACAATCTCAGAATATGAAACCTTGTATATTGTACGTACCTTAAGGTCAAAAGAAAACTGGTCTCCACATAAACGTATTATATGTTAAGCCATGGTATATGTCCCATCAATCCAAATACCTTACATGAAAACAAATATGTGTTAGTGGTATATCTATATCTATCTATAGTATATAAGGAAGAAGGGGTCTGTGGGTCAATTAGGACCCTTGATTTCGGTCATCCTGCGGTCGTGATTGATTCTTGGGGATTTGACTTTGAGTCAAAGATGACCCTTGATTTTAAGCATCTTATTAATTTGGATGTCAGAGATTATGCCGCGGCCCGACCAAAGCTAACCTTAACCTAGCCGCTAAACCGTGCCTAATGTCAACCGGTAATACCCTGACCTCTAAACATATGTTCGATACCCTGACCACTTTGATAAAGGATTCTTAAAATTCTAAGATGACAAAGTTTGAGTTCACCGGTAAAAATTATACTTTTTTCGTCTAAAACTTCATTGCTTTGGATGGATACTACTCTCAAATTTGAGCTGTTTGACAATTCGATTAAACTATTTCCTACTTCCCTTTATATATTGAATTTTCTGTAGTATGATATGGGCGCATATTTAAACAAATTTGGTCCATCGGTAAGATTCCTAAGTTAGTTCACAGCATCAGTAAACAACGAAGCAGACTGGCTAAGCTATTCCAAGGAAATTCTTCTTTGCTTTTCATCTAATTTATTAAGCTTTCGTCTATTACAGATAAATTATACTAACAGTAGTTCATACTACTCTAGGCCACTTTTGAGGCTGATAGAAGCTATGCAAATTTGTTTCCTTCTTTTCTCTACGAAACGTATCGTAGGCCTGAATTTCATTAAACATTTTATATACACACTTAATCTATTATGTCAGAAAGTTATTAACATAATTTCTTTGTTTTGTTTTGCAGGAGATTTGTTGTATCAGTATTATGTTTATGGTTGCAAATTTTCTTTCCCTTTAGATGGTAACAGCCTGATTGGTGGTGATGCTAGGTTTTTTAGTGTACTGATGTCAGCAGGGAAAATCAGTCAAGATACGAGCTAATATTTGACTTATGCCACAATATGTCTTCCAGCCCATTGCCAGTGGATTAATATAGTATATAATTACAATCTGACCACGGGAATATAAACTCTACATGAGAGCTCATCTATCAAATCCATTAATTGACTGAAAAGAATCTCCAATCTGACCACGGGTATGGGCTTTAGGACATGAGGGTGCACATGAATCTGCCATTTATTCGTGAAATTATTGAAATTTAGGCACTACGGATAAATTTAAATCTCGCAAGCAATTGGAAAAGAGAATTGTTCCCCGGTGTACTCACGCGGGGTTTTCTTTTACAGGAGTACATCTTAGTACGTACCTTGGGATTTTATTTTACATATAACATCAATGTCGATTAGTGATTGAGTAGATTGACACTCCGAGCCATTAAAATAGAACCACTACCACCATCGGGATAAGTCAAGAATGTAGCAATCCTGAATAATCCGCATATATAATATTAGACTCAAAACTTAATTGCGTTATATGTTCTGCGCACCATTACAAAATGTTACTTCCTCGAATCCAACATGTTGTGCCAGTAAATTACTTTCGCTAACATCACTTGCAATGTGATCGCAGCTCGATGAAGGCGGACAATGTGCACTATTGACATGACGAGAAAGGGCGAGTCTGTGATGCAGCGGTCCAAACATTTAACACATAACACTATGGCAAATTGTATATGTAAGTCTCAATATAAGGGTCACTGAAATACGATTTGGGCTACCATACTCTGCAAGCCCTTATTTGGATAACTTCGCCATCTAATAATCAAAAGCAATGCTATGATCAGGTCCGGCACGGATAAGGAGGTTTCTTTGGAAGAGGAGATCACCCTAGTAATCCATCTACGAGAGCAGCATCCATGCAGCAAGATATGAATCCACATTCCGACATCCGGCAAACCCTACAGTGTCCTAATTGTGGAGCACTTTATTGGTTGGGGGAAAAACTGACCGTGTCATCAAAGAAGAAACCCAAATTTGTAACATGCTGCTTTGTGAACACGAAGATCACGTAGGGGTCAACGTGTCCACAACCAATCTTCGCATGTACAGAGTGTTAGAAAAAACAATGTTTTATTAAAATAAAAAATGCATGGACCATGTTTTGATCCCAAGACCTATTGCTCCCTAGATGTTTTTTCATGTGAATGAATAAAACATTAGTCCCATATAGACTAAAACACTTAGAGTTTTAGACTTAAATACCATGGGTTTAGCCTTAAGGGCATGGCCCTTTGGGTCTTTAGACCTTTGTGTATGGGGAAAGCCCTAGACTATGGCAAGGTTTCCTAAACCTTATTGCATTTCCCGTTCGCGCGGTGCTTCGCACGCCGCCGCCGTCCGGTCGGGTCGGGTCGGGCTCGGGAGTGGGTGTGGGTGTGGGTCTCCGACAGCCTCGAGAAGCATCTTCATTCACGGTGCATTTGACACCTGTGCCTCGAAGAGAATCTCGAATTAAATTTGGTAACGTTCGAGACGCGTGTTTTACGGATCTTGTCGTGCATTGGATTCTTATCCGAACGTTCAGTTTTTTCACCTATAAATACGAGAGAAGAATTTCATTTCAAACCATACCTTCAGAACTCTTCTCTTCTGAAATTCTTCTTCTTCTCTTATGCTTTCAGAAACAACAATTTTTTAAGTTTATAGAAACCTAAAATCGAGTTCTTATCTGAAACAAGTTGTAGTTTACAGAAACATAATTTTGTATAACTACTTCTTTGTTTACAGAATATTAGTTTACAGAAACATAAATTAGTTTTTACATTACTCTGAAACTGGTTGTAATTTCGATTTGTGTTTTTTGTTTTATTTCTGCTACCAAGTTCTAAGGGTTCTTTCTGTGTATGCTACACATAGAGGAGAACTAACAGTAGTTGTATCCTGGAGGTGATTTGCTAATTGCTATAGCATCTCAGAGGAGTAGCAAGCAATATTACCTTTAGCTCAGCGTATTTCATACGTGCCTCTACTAAGTTTTTTGATACTTTCATCAGTGCATCTCCGGTACAACAATAACACAGCAGTGCGAGCTAAGTATTTTTCTCAGTTACATACGAATATTGTCATTTATTTCCAACAATTTAAAGGTAATATTCGTTGCTATATAATTGTTGCTGTAAGAACATGGGAAAGAATACTGTAGAAAGACCACCAAAGTTTAGTGGTAAGGACTTTAAGAGATGGCAGTCTAAAATGTTATTCTTCCTAAACGACCAAAGGTTAGATGGACTTGCTTTAAATAGACCCTCGAGAAGACTTCATCACCGTGGTAAGGAAGATAAATTGGAAAAGTGGAATAGGAAGAATTACATGTGTAAGAATCATATTCTTAATTGTCTGGATGACTCCTTGTACGACTTCTATAATGCAAAAGAAAATTTTAATGCTTTTGATTTATGGGAAGCTCTTGAAGAAAAATATCATGCTGAAGCTGCTGGAAGTAAGAAGTTCTTGATGGCTAAGTTCTTGGAATACAACATGACTGACGAAAAGCATGTGGTAGAACAGTTCATCGAACTTCAACTCCTCATCAGCGTGATTCTTTCTGAAGGCATGCATTTTGATGAAGCTCTACAAGTATCGGTTGTGATTGAAAAGCTTCCACCCTCATGGAGAGAATACAAGAGGAGGATGCGACACAAGACTCGTGAAATCACCATGGTGTAGCTTGGCAAAAAGATCCAGGTTGAGGAGCTTATGTGCAGCAAGTACAAGAGCATGATATTGAGCAAAAACATGTCCAATAAAGCTCATCCTGGAAGATAAAGCTGCTTCAAAGAAAAGTCCTGGAGAATCCAGCAAAATGGGTAATAGAGGTAACAGACGTCGAAAACCCAGAGGTAACAATTTTAAGCCTAGGGGTGGTGTCACTAAGCACACCATCAAAGGAAACTGCTTTAATTGTGGTAAACCTGGACATATGGCTAAAGACTGTAAGGCCCCTAAAAAGATCAAATATGATCCAAAACAGAAAAATAAGGCAAACATAGTAGATGATTCTGGATATTTCACTAGCATGGTGTCTTAAGTCAACCTTGTCTCTAGTATGACTAATGTGAGAGACTGGTGGCTTGATTATGGAGCCACCAAGCATGTCTGTAAATTCAGAAATGTTTTCTCCTCCTATGCCATAGTAGGAGATGATGAGAAACTGTTCATGGGAAACTCTTCCACCGCGAAAGTGGTGGGGAAAGGCAAGGTCGAACTGAAGCTAACTTCAGGAAAAACTCTCGCATTGAATGACGTATTTTACATCCCAGACATATGCAAAAATCTTATCTCAGAAACCATCTTACTAGGAAAAGGTTTTAAAATTGTTGCTGAGTCTAATACTGTTGTAATTTCTAAGCATGGTGAATTCGTAGGAAAAGGTTATGTTACTGATAACATGATTAAGCTTAGTGTATCTGATTTGAAATTGAATGTTAATGCATCTTCTTCTGCTTATGTTTGTGACTCTTCACATGTTTGGCATGATAGACTTGGGCATGTTAATCTCAAATCTCTAGAAAGACTTGCTAATTTAGGTTGCATACCTAAAATAAAATTTGATAAAAAACAAAGATGTGAAATCTGTGTTGAATCTAAATATGCAAGAAAACCGTTTAATAAAAGGGTTGAACGTAAAACAGTTCCTTTGGAACTAATACACTCGGATTTAGGATACTTGAAATCAACACCAACAAGAGGTGGTAAAAAATGGTATATCACTTTTATAGATGATTACTCATGATATTGTCAGGTTCATCTTCTTAGAAGTAAAGATGAGGCCTTAGAGGCTTTCAAATTTTATAAACTTGAAGTAGAAAACCAAAAAGGAGTTAAGATTAAAACTCTTAGATCAGACCATGGCGGTGAGTATGTGATACCCATAGGTGAGTTTTGTAAAAATAATGGAATCATTCATGAAACAACTGCACCATATTCACCTGAATCTAATGGTGTAGCTGAAAGAAAAAATAGAACACTCATAGATATGGTAAATGCTATGTTGACAAGTTCAGGGTTATCTTCGAACTTGTGGGGGGAAGCTATCCTCTCTGCATGCTATATTTTGAACCGAGTTCCATTTAAAAAATCAGATAAAACTCCTTATGAATTTTGGAATGGTAAACAACCTTCATATGCATACTTTAAAGTGTGGGGGTGTTTGGCCAAGGTGGTCATTCCTCTTCTGAAGAAAACCAAACTAGGACCTAAAAAAGTTGACTGTGTTTTCTTAGGATATCCTGAGCATACAATTGCACACAGGTTTATGGTCATCAGCTCTGACCATAATAACATTGGTCAGAACACCATATTGGAATCTAGAGATGCTGTGTTTTATGAACACATATTTCCTTTAAGGTCTGGACCTCGAAAAAGGGTCCATGATGACCTCTCGGAAGTTCCATCGACTAGTCAAACCCCAACTTTAGAGTATAAGACTGAACCAAGAAGAAGTAAGAGGGTTAGAACTGAAACAAATTTTGGCCCAGATTTTTTGACTCTTACGGTAGATTCTGAACCCCAAACCTACAAGGAGGCTATGACTTCTCCAGAAGCTTCTTTCTGGGAAGAAGCTTCATTAAATGAATGGAAGTCCATTCAGCAAAACGAAACTTGGGAGCTTGTAGACTTGCCTCCTGGAAGTAAATCCATAGGTTGCAAATGGGTTTTCAAAAGGAAACTTAGAACAGATGGAACTATAGATAAATATAAAGCTAGGTTGGTAGCTAAAGGCTATAAACAACAGAAAGGATTAGATTTATTTGATACTTATTCACCAGTCTCTAGAATCACCTCGATTAGGATGTTGATTGCTATTGCTTCTATTTATGATTTTCATATACATCAGATGGATGTTAAAACTGCATTTTTATATGGTGAATTGAATGAAGAAATTTATATGGACCAACCTGAAGGATTTATTGTAAAAGGTTGTGAAAACAAAGTATGCAAATTGAACAAATCTCTGTACGGTTTAAAACAAGCACCTAAACAGTGGCATGAATTTTTTTATCATGTTATGATAACTAATGGCTTCAAGGTTAATGAATCAGATAAATGTGTTTACATTAAATCTGTGGATGATTCTCATGTTATTGTATCCCTATATGTTGATGATATGCTCATATTAGGTAGTAACCTTGATATTATTAATACCATTAAAAGCATGCTTAGAGATAATTTTGACATGAAAGACTTAGGCCCTACTGATGTAATCTTAGGGATGAAAATCAGAAAGACGTCTGATGGATATAGTCTTAGTCAATCTCATTATCTTTGAAACCGTACTAAAGAGATTTAATTATGAAAATGCTAAACCTGCATCTACTCCATTTGATCCCACTTGTAAGTTGAAACATAACAAGGGTAAGGGAATTGATCAACTTGAGTATTCTCGCATTATTGGTAGTCTTATGTATCTGATGAACTGTACAAGACCTGATATTGCTTACTATGTGAGTAGATTAAGCAGGTATACTTGCAACCCAGGGCAGGATCACTGGAATGCTCTCTATAGAGTTTTACGTTACCTGAGAGGGACCTCAAACTATTGCTTAAGTTTTGGGAAGTATCCTGCTGTACTGGAAGGGTATTGTGATGCCAACTGGATATCAGACTCAGAAGAGTGCAAGTCTACTAGGGGTACATCTTCTTACTTGGAGTTGCGTCTGTCTCATGGAAGTCTACCAAACAGACATGTATAGCTAAATCCACTATGGAGTCTGAATTTATAGCCTTGGAAAAAGCTGGAGAGGAATCTGAATGGATGCGATGTTTCCTGGGAGGAATTCCACTCTGGCCCAAGCCGGTGTCTTCAATCGCAATCCACTGTGACAGTAAAGCTGCTCTTGGTTGCACAAATAACAATGTATACAACGGGAAGTCTATACATATACGAAGAAGACACAAGACGGTGAAACAACTAATCTCTACTGGTATTATCTCGATAGACTTTGTAAAGTCCAAAGATAATCTTGCAGATCCTTTGACGAAAGGCTTAACCAGAGAGGAAGTTAAATTTACATCGAGGGGGATGGGACTTAAGCTCATAGAATAAATCACCATGAAGGATACTCAACCTTGTGATTGGAATTCCAAGATCAAGGTTCAATGAGACAACTAATTTATGGTGATATTGGGAAAGCACTATCTTTGTCCCTTCCTATGGTGTAACCGTGCGATAGTCTTTGCTGAAATTTTAGGATGATCTTTTGCGATCTTAATGGGTACCATGGCTTTGATTAAAGTGGGGTGTGGCAGGACACTCTTTATGGACTCACCTTTGTGGATGTTGGAAGTGGGGCCGCTTCCTATGAGAATTTGAGCTGATTCTCTAGAGACATTCATTAAGTCCGGGATTTTAGCCCATGGAAAAAATTAGCACAACTGCAAGAGCTTAGAAGCTGTTTTCTTTGGTTGAGGCATCAAGTGTGGCTTTAATTTCTTAATTGCATTCATTGTTGGCGGTTCAAGACATTGCGTTCACCGTATCAACAAGCAGTTCAGGTAACCTCTCACTAAGTTAAGGTTCAATCTTTGGGACACCTTAGCCTATATTGTTGCCTTATGTTTTCTCGTGTTTTATCGACATGTTTTATTATTCATGTGGGGGATTGTTAGAAAAAACAATGTTTTATTAAAATAAAAAAATGCATGGACCATGTTTTGATCCCAAGACCTATTGCTCCCTAGATGTTTTTTCATGTGAATGAATAAAACATTAGTCCCATATAGACTAAAACACTTAGAGTTTTAGACTTAAATACCATGGGTTTAGCCTTAAGGGCATGGCCCTTTGGGTCTTTAGACCTTTGTGTATGGGGAAATCCCTAGACTATGGCAAGGTTTCCTAAACCTTATTGCATTTCTTATTTCCTTTCCCGCTCGCGCGGTGCTTCGCACAAAAGCACGCACGCCGCCGCCGTCCTTCCGGTCGGGTCGGGCGCGGGCGAGGGCGTGGGTGTGGGTGTGGGTGTGGGTATATCCGACCCTTTATTTTTTATTGAAATTTTCCACACGTTTCTCCCACACATGTAAAGAATTTTATTCTTTGCCTTCTCGGTTTTGGATATCCGACAGCCTCGAGAAGCATCTTCATTCACGCGTGTCACACGGTGCATTTGACACCTGTGCCTCGAAGAGAATTTCGAATTTTTGAATGCGTGTACACTGTGTTTTTCACCTCTTCTTTTACCTTAACTTTTGTAACGTTCGAGACGCGTGTTTTACGGATCTTGTCGTGCATTGGATTCTTATTCGAACATTCAGTTTTTTCACCTATAAATACGAGAGAAGAATTTCATTTCAAACCATACCTTCAGAACTCTTCTCTTCTGAAATTCTTCTTCATCTCTTATGCTTTCAGAAACAACAATTTTTTAAGTTTACAGAAACATAAAATCGAGTTCTTATCTGAAACAAGTTGTAGTTTACAGAAACATAATTTTGTATAACTACTTCTTTGTTTACAGAATATTAGTTTACAGAAACATAAATTAGTTTTTACATTACTTTGAAACTGGTTGTAATTTCGATTTGTGTTTTTTGTTTTATTTCTGCTACCAAGTTCTAAGGGTTCTTTCTGTGTATGCTACACATAGAGGAGAACTAACAGTAGTTGTATCCTGGAGGTGATTTGCTAATTGCTATAGCATCTCAGAGGAGTAGCAAGCAATATTACCTTTAGCTCAGCGTATTTCATACGTGCCTCTACTAAGTTTTTTGATACTTTCATCAGTGCATCTCCGGTACAAAAATAACACAGCAGTGCGAGCTAAGTATTTTTCTCAGTTACATATGAATATTGTCATTTATTTCCAACACAGAGTGCAAGCATTAAGGTACAAATATGGTGCGAGATGCTTGGATAGATATTGATTCATTGATTCCAAACCCCGCGGGTTTCTCATGATCTCCTCAACATCCATAACGATAGATCTAAGAAATACATACGAATATAAAGGTAGACAAATACGGAATGTAAATGAGACAAGGATTTATGTGGTTCAGCCCTAAGGCCTACATCCACAGGTCTGGGGGGATTTCACTATGTGGTAAACGATTACAAGAATAGTCGAAAGACTTTGGGTGATCTCTGGAACCCAAAGGTTCATGCCCATACTTACTTATCACTGATCTCTCTTATTCTCTCTCCCCCAAATTGCTCGACCCCCCAAGTGTATTAGGGAGGGACATATATATAGCCTATCTAAGTGGGACCCTTGGAAAAGAGCTGTTGTAACCTTATCCTCTTGTGTTTTGTGCATAGTCCGCGGATCTCTTTGTCATCCCGCGGCTTCTATCATTCCTATGATCATCACGCTGATCAACCCTTGTTCTTGTTGTCGGTCAATTGACACGTGCCCTTCGCGCCAGGCGGTGTCAGTCTTCTCTTGTCACGTCTGTCAGCTGAACTTTCCCTGGCCGTTGATCATATCTTGCCTCGTGATAAGATAAAGTATATCAGGGCAGCTCTTTGGTGTTACGCGGGTATACCTTTCCTTGATGTTCCTTCATCTTCGATCGTTTATCTTGCCAGATGGCGCACTATCCAGATCCTACGGATGCTCCTATGTGTCACCCACCTTTGTGACGTGGCTTCCACGTGGTGCTGTTAGTACACGTGGCAATGGAGGTAAACAAGTGTATCTATAATTTGCCCCTATTCTTGTGACTAGGCGTCAGTTATAGTCAGAAGAAGAATCGTGTGATATGTTTTTATCTCCCTCCTCATAACTTCTCATAAAAAGGAGTCCTCTGCATTTATTGTGCACGTTTCCCGAACGAGGGAATGTGAATTAAATTCACATTCTCTGTTTACTCTCTGCCCCACTCTCTCCTTTATCTTCTTTACTTCTTCTGCAACTGTTCTTGCTGCTACTGCTGTTTCCGCCGCCGCTGCTGTTTCTGCCGCTGCTGCTGCTATTGACGCTATTGTTACTGTTGGAACTGCTGGTGTTGTCGTTTCTATTTCATTATAGAAGTTCAGGTAAGATCTTATTCCTATCTTACTCGCCATTTTTTGCCCCTGTTGAATCTTTGATGATAAATCATGATGGGTTTTAATCCCATGCATGTCATGGAATCGGATATTTCTCGTGCTGAACTGGGTGTTTTACCGGTTACGTTTTGATCCTTTTTGAGCGGGGTAATGAATAGAGAGCTTAATCGGCGGCGGGTGAAACTTAGGGTTTTCTTCACGTTTGTTGCTGTTCTTAAGTTTTTCCGGTTTTTCGATCTTCCCTGGCTTTGATTTTCCCTTCTATTTGTGTTTGTGGTCGCAGCTATGTCCGATCATCCACGGGTTCCTTATCAGACTCCTCCGCCGAGTCCTCATAGTTCTCCTCGGAGAGATCTCCATATTAGGGGTGGAACTTCGCATTATTCGTCTCGGGATCATCCTCGGGATAGACGACCGTCCTTATCCTCTAGTAAAAAGCCTTCGCTCCAGAGAGGTGATCCGCTGCGGGGGTCGAGATATGCCGCGATCCGACCTAGAGATGAGTCTCCCAAGGAGCAGCGGAATCCGCGCACTGAATTTTTAGATGTGCAGCCTCTCCGCACCATGCCCCCACCGCGGGTTAATCTTCCTCCGCCTTCATCTGTGCCTAGCTCAGGTAAGACAACTAAGAGTCAGCCCGCGAATAGGAAGGCTTCAGAGATTGAATCTTCGGGTGACGTGGTTCCTCTTAAGAAGAAGGTAGCGGATTCTGCGGAAGATGCTGCAGGAGACGCTTATGAAGATGACTCTGCTGTCACTTTTCGTCCTTTACCTTTAGGTAACAAGAAGTTCACTTTCAGGCACATAGATCTTGAAGCCTTCAAAGTGAAGCACGGTCTTCAGCACTTCGAGGTGCGCTTTCATGCCCATGATAAAGATATAACCTACGAGATGGTTACTAATTATCAGTACGATGCTTTTCATCTGTTGACAACCGTGGGTGCTTTCGAGCCTGGTTTGATGCTTCCCTTGTATAAAGCTGGTGATGATTTCTACTACCGGGTCTTATCTAGCCGCGATACTGCTAAGAAAAGTCATAACCGCGGAGTGCAGCAGTTGACGGGAAATTATCTTCGTCATCTCCGAGAATGATATCTTCGTAGTAAAGGGCAAACGATGATGACCTGCTATGCCCCCAACTTAGAGGAGGAGAAGGGATGGTATACTCCTGAAAATTTTAACAAGTCCTTCAGAGATTACGTTAATAGGAAGACACGTAAGCCTTAGTCCGTGAATCTGCGGAATATAGCTCCTGTCAAGGGGGAAATCTGCCTTTTGAGTGAAGTCAGTGATTCCAAGATGGCGAGGATTCCTAGCGCTGAATGTCTTCCTATTCCTGCTGATGAGAGAATCAAGCGCGATCATGATTATGAATGGTCTTCCACTGTTCTTGAAGTTGTTGGTCCGTGGGCCTATGGATGGGTTCCTGGACCCCATGGTTGGAAACCTACTGCTGACAGCTCCTATCGTGAAGCCTCTCTTTCTCGTTATGCCCATTACTGCCCTTGGCAGATGAGTTTCGAAGGTATGGATTTCGATTATAGTCATGATATTGATGACGCGGATGATGAGGATATCTCCGACGCTAACCTTCATCCGCGGAATGCTAAGGTATGTTTGTATTCTTCGTATATATGCCCCCTCCTTTTCTTAAGTAATGTGGATTATGCCAAGGAAAGGAGATACCCAAGGCTATTTATTATTATGTCTCGCAGGTGGTTAGAAAGAAAAAGATCAACCCCAAGCAATCATCAAATTCTCCTACCGAAGACTCTACACGCTTCGAGGATGTGAGCAGTCCAGTGAACGCTGAAGAGGATGTTTCCGACGAAGAAGAGCGGATTGATACTTCTCCACCCTTTCCAGAAGAAAATAGTGTTGGTGGTGTTGCTGGGGGTGTTGGCGTAGGTGGTGGTGATGTTGGTGAGGCCGCTGGTGGGGGCGTCAATGGTGACGATGTTGATCAGGCCACTGGTGGTGATGGTGATCAGGTTGCTGGTGGAGCTAAGTCGAGTGGGGCCGCTGATATGGAAGTCGGTCAGCAGCGAACCGTCGCGGACAAGGGCAAGGGAGTTTCTCTTGCGGTTAGTAGTTACAAGGATGGGGGTGCTTATGATGAGTTCTCTTTTGGTAAGGTTTTTTCCGGGGAGCAATCTTTCGATATGGCCGCTGCTATTGGGCTTGTCTCGGATTTCAATCTGCTCCCCCATGGTGATGATTGGGATGTCCTTAAAGGTAGCTGTGTGGGTGGTGTATCACGCGGATCTGATGCTGAGGTTTTGGTGGTTCATCCGGAGGGTTTTTTTGGCACCTCCTCCGCTGTTGGGGGGGCTTCGGCACAAGGCCAAACCAGTGCTTCACCTAGTGGGAAGTCCTTGGATTCTCCTTCTGATGATTTCTCGCAATCCTTGATCGCGGATGGAGATGATGATGTTCTGGCTTGGCTTAGAAAGAAGGACTTGCTTTCCGTGCCGCATCCTGCCCCTGTGATTGAAGGGGAGAAGGATTCGGACTCTTTTACTCCTCAGCACATGGAGCTGACCTCAGCGGAGGTGGTAGATAAAGAGTGGGACAAGAATCTCGTGGCCAGCGGGATTGATGTCATGGTGAATCCTCCCTCTACTGTTGCTGGCATGATGGCTATTGCTGATGGGTTCCAGTATAGTTATCCTCAGCAGAGGCTATTGGAGGTATGCGTTGTTATTGATAAACTCGATTTTACTTAGATGTGTTATGTGAACTAATTTATTTTTGATCCGTAGATGATGAGGAGTGAGTATCGTAACCATACTCTTTACCTGCTCTTCAAGGCTAAGTCTCTTAAGTTAGAGGCGAAACTCCGCCATCGTGAAGGAGTTCTTTCGAGTGCCGAAGCTGCGGTCTCCGCTAGAGATAGAAAAATAACTGAGCTGAAGGAGCTTCTCAAGCGCAAGGAGCAACAAAACGCGGACGAGGCCAGGCTTTGTTCCAAACTAGCTTCTGTGAAGGGAAAGCTAGAAATGGCTGAGAAGAATTCGTCGTCTATTTCAGGTTTGTGCCTCCTCTACTTTGCTTATCTGATGTTCCCTATATGTTCTGAGTTGTCTTGTTCTTTCCTCCTCCCGTTGTATTATCTTCAGTGGGTGGAGTCCCTGAGTTGATGTGGCTTCGTGGTGAGAGGATTCACCAAAAAGGTCGTATCGCTGAGTTAGTTGAGAAAATCAAGAGTGAATCAGTGAAGTGGAATGCGCGCGCGGATGTCCACAATGCTATGGCCGAAGAATGGCGCCAGAAAAAAATTTGTTTGGTAGATTTGCAAAATCAAAACGACCACGACCGTGATTTACTCAACGGGGCTCTTTCATGGACGCGGGGTAATCTCGAGGAAGCCCGCGGTTAGATTTCCGCACTAGGAGTTAGGCTTAATGATATGTAAGAAGAATTGCGGCAAGCGCGCTCTTCTTATCCTTCTGATGTGCGGGTTTATATGCAACGTCTTGCTAAGGAAAGAGATGACGCTAGGGCGGAATCTGGCGCTCTTAGTAGTGCCTTATCCGCGTCTCGAGATGATGTGGCTCGTCAGGCTGAATATGAGAAAAACTTAGAGGTGACTATGTATCGTCTTAACAAGGGGTTGGAATCGAAGAATGATGAGGTTAATCGATATCATCATTCGAACTCGATGCTTCGAGATGACCTTAGTGCGAGTCAATATGCTCATAATCTTCTGCAAGTAGACTATGATAGGTTATCAAATGAATATGATTATGCCGCAGAAGCACGGGATTCCGCGGTTAGCCATTGTGAAGGTATATGTCTTTGTTATCGAGTGTGTTGTGTTGCATTTGTCATTACTCACCGTCTTCTTCTAATATCCGCAGAGCTCCAAGGACAGCTTCAGGCTGCGAATGAAAAATTTGCCGAAGCTCAGGCTAAGTTAGTTCAATTGGAAGGCCAGGTCATCTATCATCGGGGTCTGGATTTGTCTCAAGAGGAAGCGATGAAGCAAGCTACTGAAAAGGTGGAGCATCTTTCCATTTCCCTAAATCAAGCTGAGATGAAGAGCGTAGCTATAGGATTTGTGGCTCGTAAGCAGTTGGCGGAGGAGATTAACAGGACTCTTGGTGAGATTGAGTTGGATCTCAAGAAGACCCATGGAATAAGCAAGAGTTATACTCGTCGTCCCGTGCCCACGCTCCCTTCAGGTTCCTCCGGCCCCTCATCTGGTGGTAGTGTTCCTTCGTCGTTAAAGGAGAAACCAGCGGATGGTGCTCCTTCTCAGTAGATCATATCTAGTATGTTGAGGATTGATCTCAGTTTCTTAATCTTCTTGGCATTTTTGCTACTTTTCTTGCTAGGTTTGTAATCAACTGCCGTGTAATAGATCAAACTTTAGCGTCCGAATCTGAACTTGTATTTTGTTGAATCCACATTTATTTGTTTTGTAAATCAAGTTAAGTAATTCCATAGATTTCGTAATTAAGTAGTTCCGTGGATTTTGTAATCCACGGAATTAGTTTTGTAATCCACGGGATTGGTTTTGCAATCCACGGATCTTGTTTTATAGAATTTTGAGAGTGTAGTGTTCATGCAATTCCGTAGGTTGGCGTCCTCGGAATTGTCTTGTGACCTGTCACCCCGTTCAGCTAATTCCTGGGCCAGAGGATTACTGAATGGTGGGGGTCTAGCCGGCACTCAAGGATAACGCGGCTTATAACATTGCTTGGATATCTCGTTCCATGGGAAGTCACCCCCTGGTCGTACACTTATAGACACTTATAGGGGAGTTCGAGAGATTGCATGTGTATGCTTTGTTCGGGTTGTTCCCGGTATATTGCAGTGGGTATGGTCCACGCTTTTTGCGGGACGTTCCCCTTGTCAAAGTACAATACAGGTTTTTAATGATAGTAACTGCACACGGATTTACATGGTTCAGCCCTAAGGCCTACTTCCACTGGGTAACGATAGTGTTGACATTTTATTAAGATATGTAATGGTTTTCAATATACATTCATATTTTGTTTCTTTGTTGATCTTCTTATGTACGGATGGGTATGTGAGTGGTATATGAGTATTAAGTAGATTGAGTAAACTGAAATGCGTACGGGTATATACATGTGTCTCATACGGTATTGGTTATGGGTATTGAGAGCATCGAAATGCGTATGGGTAATGAGCAGAGTTATGTCAACTGAAGATGAAAGTTTGTATTGATTGAAAAGTTGAGGCGTGCTATTCCTCCATCAGAGATAGAAACATGCAGACTTGTTAGTCGATTTTATTCTTCTGAAATGCATACGAAGGTGATATATAATAGGTAGTATGGCTTGAGGTATTTGGCATTCCACGGATGCCTGAGTATTTCCCCTTTCAAATTACGCAGATAGTAATATCCATTTCCTGCGATGTCGTGTATTACGTAGGGTCCTCCCCAAGTTGGTGCTAATTTTCCCCATTTCTTTTCTCGTTGGTATTGGGGGATGGTCCTTAACACATACTTCCCTTCTACAAAATTCCTGAGTTTTACTCTCTTGTTATATTCTCTGGCCAGCCTACGTTGGTAGTTTTCCATTCTTTGTAGAGCAGTCTCTCTCCTTTCTTCGATATCGTCAAGCTTCTCTAACATCATGTCTGTGGTGAGGTTCTTCTCCCATGCTTCTGTCTTCGTTGTGGGTAGTAGAATTTCCGTGGGGATTACTGCTTCCGCTCCGTATGTGAGTAAAAATGGAGACTCCCCCGTAGCCGATCTTCGAGTTGTCCTGTATTCCCACAGAACGTTATGTAATTGCTCGCACCATCGCCCCTTGTAATCGTCTAACTGTTTTTTGAGGATGAGTGCCAGAGTTTTGTTTGTGGCTTCCGCTTGCCCGTTGCTCTGCGGGTATATGGGGGTGGATTTGTTTTTTCGAATTTTGAAGGTGTCGAACTGCAAGTCGATATTTTTTCCTTGTAACTGTTTACCATTGTCGGAAACTATCTCTGCGGGGATGCCAAACCTGCAAATGATGTTTTGAAATATAAAAGTGAAGACGTCTGAATCACGAATTCTTGCCAGTGCCTTGGCTTCTACCCATTTGCTGAAATAATCCGTTGCCACTATTAGGAATCTTCTTTTCCCGGTTCCAGATACGAGGGGGCCCACTATGTCGATGCCCCATCTTGCGAAGGGCCACAGACTGTCCACGGAATTCAACTTTTTGGCTGGGGCGTGGATTATCCTGCCAAACCTTTGACATTCTTCACACCTTTGCGCCATTCTGGCCGCGTCTCGGATCATTGTTGGCCAGTAGTAGCCCTGCGTCTTTGCCTTATCTGCAAGTGATCTCATTCCGCTGTGATTTCCCGCATCTCCTCTATGGATGTCTTTCAGGATGTCATGTCCTTTGGATCTGGACAGACAACGACGAAGTGGCCCTAAGAAATATTTCATGTATAAGGTTCTGTCTCTTAGCTCGTACATCCCTGCTTTGGATTGTATTTTCCTGGCTTGTTTGGTGTCCTGGGGTAGTTTCCATTCCCGTAGGAAAGAATGGATTCCGAGTCTCCAGTCCTCTTCCCGACTGTAATCGTCGTCCTCATCTGCTCGTTGCATGATGTCATCATCCTGAAAGTCGTCGAATATGTGTTCTCCAACATCATCGTCGGAGATATCCTCCTCCCTAGACTTGCGTTGGTTAGCCGCGCATATCTCCTGGAGTTTGATAGATGGTTCGTACACTCTTGTTATCTTGATCGCTTTGACATCCTCGTTCTTGAGCATGGCTGATATATATGCCAAGGCATCCGCGTGCCTGAGCTCCTTCCTACGCATATATCGGAACTTGATATTTGGTATTTGGGAAACCAACTTTTGTACCAAATCCATGTATGCCATTAGTGTGTCGTCGTACATGTTGTATTCGTAGACTATCTGTTGGATGATTAGTTGGGAGTCACTTGTCAACCGCACTTCTTGTATCCCCATTTCGATTATCAAGCGGAGAGCGTAGACCACTCCTTCGTATTCTACAATGTTATTTGTATGGCCTTCAAATTCCAATCTAAATGCGTGTACAATCCTGTCCTCGGTGGGGGTGGTGATGACGATGCCTATCCCCGCACCTTCTCTATTTTTGGAACCGTCTACAAAGACCTCCCATTGCCGTGGGTTCACTGGTTCAAGAATATTATCCGGCTCTTTTTTCTTTTCAGCACCTGGTGTACCCGCGGGTCTCCATCCTTGTACGCGTACTTCTTCTTCGTTATCCAAAGGTAGGTCTGCTAGGAAGTCCGCCAACACTTGGGATTTCTGGGAGTGTTGAAGCTCGTAGTGGATGTTTAATTGGTCGAGGTATGTGCTCCATTTTGCTATGCGTCCAACCTTTCCTTCCCCTTTGAGGATGGCTTCTAACGGTGCTCGACATGGGATGCATATGTAATGCATCAAGAAGTACGTCTTCAGCTTCGCGGTAGACCATACGATGGCTAAGATCAGTTGTTCGATTATTGTGTAGTTTATTTCTGCGGAGTTCAAGGTTTTGCTGACATAGTAGATTGGATGTTCCTCCTTTGTGTGGGTCCTGACAAGTACTGCGATTACCGCATCATCTGTTGCTGCGATTTATAATGCCAAGACTTCGTCAGGGTCCGGTTTCTGAAGGATAGGGATCTCCGCTAGGTACTGTTTGATGCCTAGGAAGGCTTCTTCGCATTCTGAATTCCACTAAAACTTCGTTCCCTTCTTTAGTATGTTGAAAAAGAACTTTCATTTGTCATAGGATCTCGAGATGAACCTTCCCAGATCTGCTATGGATCCGTTGAGCTTTTGTACTTATTTTAGGTTCTTTGGGGATGCCATGTCTACTATGGCTCGGATTCTTGCGGGATCTACCTCAATGCCCCTTTTTGTCACCAGGTATCCGAGGAATTTTCCATATGTTACTCCGAAGGTGCACTTCTCCGGGTTTACCTTCATGTTGTGTTTCCTCATAGCTTCGAAGATGTCCCTCAGGTCTTGGTGATGGTTCTTCTTGAGTCTGCTTTTTACGAGCATATCGTCAACGTAGACTTCTAAGGTTCCACCAATCCATGGCTTAAAAATAGCATCGACCATCCTTTGATATGTTGATCCCGCGTTCCGGAGTCCGAAGGGCATCCTTACGTAGAAATAGAGGTCGTGGGGTGTGTAAAATGTTGTATGTTGCTGGTCTTCTTCTACTAAAAATAATTGATTGTACCCGGCATATCCGTCCATGAATGATAGTTCTTCGTATCCTTCTACGGCGTCGACTAGTTGGTTAATGTTGGGTAGTGGGTAACTGTCCGTAGGGCATGCTTTGTTCAAGTTGGTGAAGTCGATGCAGATTCTGACCCCACCATTCTTCTTTGGTACAATCACCATGTTAGAGATCCAAGTGGGATATTTGACTTCTTTTATGAACCCAGACTCCAATAGCTTTCGCAGCTCCGTTTCCACTGCTTTGTGATACTCCGTGGCCACCTTTCACACCTTTTGTCTTACCGGGGGTGTGCCTGGTTTAATGCGCAGCTCATGTTGTACGATCTTTGGATCTATTCCGGGCATGTCAGATAGTTTCCATGTGAAGAAGTCCTTGTACTCCTTAAGCAGTTTTACCAGAGAGGCTTCGCGTTCTCCGTCCATTAGAGTTCCTATTTTGATCTTCTTTGGGCTCTCCTATGTCCCGAAGTTAACTTCCTTGACCGCCTCCAAGGATGTGAATGTGGGTTTTGGTTCCCCAAGGTGAGGAACTTTCTTTAATTGCTATTTGGCAGGCTCAGGTTGTTTGTTCGCAAGGGCGTCCTTGCTAGCAGTTGATGTTGATGCTTACGCGTTTCCTACGGAGTGCTCCTTGGATAAGCCTTTTCCTGAGATTTCTTCCAGGTATTCATCGATGGATTTGTCCTTTGATTTTGCTTTGCTCCGAACCCTACGGGTTCTTCTTTTCTCGCCCTCTTCATTGTTGAGTTGCATCTGCATTGCCTGGCATTCCCTTGCGGAAGCTTGATCACCCTTGATATCCATTACTCCTAGGGGGGTAAGAAACCTAAGGTATTGATGGTAGGTGGCTACGAATACCTTAAGCTTGTGGACCCATCTTCGTCCAATAATGGCATTATAGGGCGAAGGTGCGTCTACCACACTGAAACGAGCGTCAACTTTCATTGGGACTGCATCCACCTGCAAAACAATATCTCCGAGAGGCTTCGTAGACGCACCATTGAACCCATGGATGGTGTGGTTCGAGGTCGAGAGTTGTTCGTCATTAAGCTCCATACGTTTGAAGGTATCATAGAACATGACATTTACGGAGCTCCCTCCATCGATGAGTATTTTCTTTATGTTGCATCCTGCGATTGGTAAGGTGAGGATCAAAGGATCGTTGTGGTCTTCCATGTCATCCTCAATGTCCTCGATTTCGAAGGTTAGGGGTGCGTCCATCCATTCTTCATGATCTTCCACCTCTTTCCCTTCTAAATTGTAAAGCTCACAATAGTCTTCAAATTGTTTCCTCAATCTTTTCCCTATCTGTGCAGTTAGGGTTGGTTCTTTGCTGTCTGAGCAGGATATAGTATTCACTGTGCGGTTGCCTTCTAGTAATTGGACTTGTTTGCTTCATTTGGATTTGTCTTCCGTTCCAGCCTTTTTGATATATTTCTTGATATCTCCTGCATCTATCAGCTTTTGTATCACTATCTTGAGATTTTTGCACTTCTCTGTCGGGTGCCCGTTTAAGCAGTGGAAATCACAGTATTCTTTGGACTTCTCTGAGGCCGGTGGTTGCTTCCCCTTAGACCAAGGCCAGCATAAGTTCTCGCGGTCCTTGATCTCCTTTAAGATGCGTGAGTAGCTGGTATTGATCTTCGTGTAGACTTGATCTTCGAACCTTCTTCCATTCCTTTTGTGGTCGTCTTTCGGATCCATTTGGTAACCTATGGATCCGCTTTCTTGTTCCGCGGAATTGGTCCGTGGAGGTCGTTGAGCCTGCGCTATCGGGTTCTCCCGTTGAATTTCTTCCAACCTAGCATGTTTTTCGATGATTATCCTCAAATCTCCCTCTGTGGCGGGGATGATACCGTGGATTTCGACAAACAATGAGCTCATCCTGTCCAGTCCCCATTTGTAACATTTAATACTCACCACGGGATCCACCTGTCCTATGGCTTGACATATCTTGTGCCACCTATCCGTGTATTCTCGAATGGATTCCTTATAGTTGATTGCAAGCGAAAAGAGCTTGTCCATTCCTGTGTTCACACCCTTGTTATACATGTAGGTGGCTAAGAACTTTTCGGTGAGCCGATCATATGAATCAATGGACCCTGGCTTGAGGTTATCAAACCAGGATAACGCGGATCCTTTCAGGCTCGAAGGGAAATATCTGCACAGTATAGCTTCATCATAGTCCCACCTGGCCATTACCCTGTTGTAATATCGTAGATGGGCAGCGGGATCCGCGGACCCATCGTAATATTCGAAGGATGGGACCGGACATTTCTGCGGAATAGTAGCCGTAGCTAACTGGTGCGCTAGTGGTGTAGTGATAACCTCTTTCATAACCTGTTCTAGTCTTCCACCTCCTTGCCTGGTCTTGATTTGGTTGATTTCTTCTAGCATCTCTGCACGAATACTTTCCATTGCCAAATAGTGCTCGTCTTGAATGGAAGACTGCGCCCTATTTGTAGGTTGCGGCAACGTGGCCTCATCTTCATCGTAGTAGTCTGAAGTCTCCGGATGATAGTCTGGGTCAGACCTCCTGCTGTTACGCACACCTCTTCGGGGTATTCTTCTTTGGTTACCTGCCGCGGGGACGCTTTCGAGGATCGCTCTCCGGTCTCTATTTTGTATCGCGGAGTTAGCCTCGTCTTGTTGATTCTCTAGCTCTGCATTTTGGAGGATCTTTTCTCTCAATTGCTGGTTCTCTTGGGCTAGTAAGGCCACCGCGTCCGTGTATGCCTTCTGATTCCTTTTTAGCTCTTCTAGCTCCGCCCATATTTGCGCAGACGGGTTTGATTCTTGACTTAGCGTTCCTGTCTGTAATTGAGCTTGTCCTTCGGGGGCTGCGGCATTGACTTCTTCCACCATCTGTACAACCGGTTCGATAATCCCTTGGTATCCTGCTTGCAGTTGTGCATTTTGTCCATTGGTCGGCGGCATCCCGTAGGGAGGGTCCTGGATTACCGAGCCTACTGCTGCTTCTCGGGGGTCAGTAGGTCTGGCTGTAGTTGTCACTTTGGAGACGTCTGCTTGAGGAGTTACTACACTAGGTGTAGAAGCTTTTGCCGCCGCAGCCTTCTGTGCTTCCATTGCAATGATGCCCGCCTCTAGGAGTAATGTTCCTTCCGCTCCATTCTGCGTCTTGCCCCCGGCTATGAGTCTATCGCCTGTCTGTTTGCTCCTTGTTACTATTGGCATATTCCTAGGCGCATCTTTTGAAGGTACCTTTGATTTCCCTATATCCTTGTTCTTTTCCATTGTAATATTCTGCAGAGAGAGCGCGGAGGTAAATCGATACAAAAGATCCACGGGTTAGATGTTAGTTTATGGCATCCATAAGCTAGATTTCTAGCTTTAAAGAGCACATTCAAACCACTGGTCTTGCAAATAGTATGAAAAACGTAGGTAGATGTGCGGAATCAATTGGTATAAAGAGGTCCGTGAATTTTTATGAGGCTCAGATTTATTGGTAGAAAATACGTATGAAAAAATAGTTAAAATATAGATCAGTCGGTTAGAGGTTATGAAACGCCCAGATCTGTTAGTAGAAAACACAGTGATCACAAATACGTGCGAAAAATAGCCCAAAACACAGATCTGCTAGTTAAAAGTCGTAAGAGGCCCAGATCTGTGAGTAGAAAATGCAAAGAATATATATGTGTGCGAAAAAATGAGTTTAAAACGCAGATCTGTCTATGTTCTAAGTAAAAAATTTGATGGAGAGGCTATAAAATCACAGGAAAAGATAAATCTTTTTACCGGGACAAGAGTCCCTGTTTCTAGCGCCAAATTGTGAACACGAAGATCACGTAGGGGTCAACGTTTCCACAACCAATCTTCGCATGTACAGAGTGCAAACATTAAGGTACAAATATGGTGCGAGATGCTTGGATAGATACTGATTCATTGATTCCAAACCCGCGGGTTTGTCATGATCTCCTCAACATCCATAACGATAGATCTAAGAAATACATACAAATATAAAGGTAGACAAATACGGAATGTAAATGAGACAAGGATTTATGTGGTTCAGCCCTAAGGCCTACATCCACAGGTCTGGGGGGATTTCACTATGTGGTAAACGATTACAAGAATAGTCGAAAGACTTTGGGTGATCTCTGGAACCCAAAGGTTCATTACCATACTTACTTCTCACTGATCTCTCTTATTCTCTCTCCCCCAAATTTCTCGACCCCCCAAGTGTATTAGGGAGGGACATATATATAGCCTATCTAAGTGGGACCCTTGGAAAAGAGCTGTTGTAACCTTATCCTCTTGTGTTTTGTGCATAGTCCGCGGATCTCTTTGTCATCCCGCGGCTTCTATCATTCCTATGCTCATCACGCTGACCAGCCCTTGTTCTTGTTGTCGGTCAATTGACACGTGCCCTTCGCGCCAGGCGGTGTCAGTCTTCTCCTGTCACGTCTGTCAGCTGAACTTTCCCTGGCCGTTGATCATATCTCGCCTCGTGATGAGATAAAGTATAGCAGGGCAGCTCTTTGGTGTTACGCGGGTATACCTTTCCTTGATGTTCCTTCATATTCGATCGTTTATCTTGCCAGATGGCGCACTATCCAGATCCCACGGATGTTCCTATGTGTCACCCACCTTTGTGACGTGGCTTCCACGTGGTGCTGTTAGTACACGTGGCGAGGGAGGTAAACAAGTGTATCTACATGCTTAGAGGGAAAAATAGGGATTCCTATGCTGCGGGGACCAGCACAAGAGTGGGAGCTGTATGACAAAAATGATGAATGTTTCAAGCTTTTCAGAAGATATACACGCAAGTACAACTGATCTAATGCTTTTGTAACTCTCGGATGTACAACCAAGGATTCTAAAGGGAAGAGGCCCCACCGTGTTTTAAGACACATGGACAGCTTCGATATATATCATGGACACCACATATTGCACAGAGAGGTTGAGCCCCGGCAGTAGGCCGGGGTGATACCTAATATCTCTCCCCTTAAAAGCCTTGACAAATAAATCTCTCACATTAAACGGTGATGAAACCCTCGCTTCCTATTGTCCTAGAAAGGCCTTTTATAATACAGAAGCTATGGTCAGGACACTTGGCATAATTCTATTTGTTGTAATAATTAAAATTTAGTTACAATTTGGATACATCAAATACTTAACTGTCTGTTAGTAACGGTGTTGAAAAAAAAGTAAGTGGACAATACTTATGTTAGAATTTAAACTTGAATTATTTAGTTACATCGTGTTTACACCTATACTTAACTGTACTTTAGTAAAGGTGGACAAAACTCACGTCAAAACCGTTAAATATAAAAGAAAAATAAAAAAACTCTTGAAAAGGAATTCCTGTAAAAAAGGAAATCATTAGCACACCAAAAAAAAAAGGAAACCGTTAAAAAAAAAAAGAATTTTTCTGCTTAACTAAGTAAAATTTTATACGTAGATTTCTAAACTCAGATTCCTTATCCGTGTAGTCTATACGAAAATCGTACTTCTTCAACAACTGCGTAAGTTATCGATCTTAAGAAAGTTAAGCGTATTAAAAGAAATGTTAATTGGGGATTCTGTTTCTTTGTTCTCATTCTTCTTCCGCCAATACCCAGACTTCTGATTAATCAGAAGATATAGTTCACTTGATAAGGTAAGTTAAATTTTATGTATACAAGCCCCATCACATAAAAGATACCATAATCGTTGATCAGACAGTCATTCCTTTGATTGTCTACCAATTTAACAAAAAAGCTAACTACATGGATTTTGTTGTTTTGAATCTGATTTGTTTCCTTCAAAAGAAAGAAAGGAAAAAAAAAATTGTGAGTGCATATAGTTTTTGTTGTGCAATTTGTTTTGAATCTGATTTGTTTCCTACATGGATTGGGATTCCTTAACAGATGCATGAAGGATGTGTAATCGTCTAATTGATCATATATGTCCAGTGAAACGGACCCCTAATATTTGTGTATCTTGGGAAGATACCAGCCATGTACAGGTTAGCTTGATCTTTATTATCACTTCACTCATCATCTTTGGTTATGTGGTTGGTTATTAATTATTCTCTATACAAATGAGCACATTCTAGCTAGGTTGCCGTAAAGATCAAGTGAAAGTTGGTTGTCGTTACAAGGTCAACAGAAAGACTGTGCAGCTATGCATCAGATCGCGCCATGATTGAAGAGGTACATAATGTGTACCAACTTCTATTTCTTTTTTTTTCTTTCGGAAGTGTGGTGTAATTTTTAAACTAGGAAACAAGATATGGCATGGTCGTTACCGCTTTAGACACTTGGATACGTGATAATACTTAATTCCTTACGCGTATGACAAGATTCATAGGGATCCTGTTTGAGTTACTTTGAGCTTTGCTGAAGTGTATGGTTTCATTAGGAGAGTGTTGGATCCCGATAGAAATGCTAATTCAAAGGTGTTGAAGTTAGGATTTCAAGTTCCAGTATAGTCATATTGTATAGTTAGTAACTGTTTACTACTTCTGGTGGAACTCTATGTAAATTCTCCTTTTCTATAATAAAACTTCACTTCTTATCAAAAAAAAAAAAAAAATTCGATATACATGTGCATGTCTAAATCAATGAACGAATGGGACTTTTAGTTGCCCATATATATGGTACGTAATCATAAAAAATAAAATCTTTTACGTTATGATATAACTGCATATTAATGTAGTCCATGATGTCCATCATACAGTGACAATTTTCTTTTCATGCTAATTGAAGGCGAGAGGCTTTTTCTTATGGATCAGTTGAAAATACTGGAAAAGAAAATTCAGTTGCCTCATTTGGATGATATTCAGTCTTTGCCATCCGTCTAATCATAAATACGAAGATAGAAGTAAAAAAAAGATCAGTTATGTCAAGATTTTTGACCTTATGTTATTAAGAATATTGTACCGACCTTTTTAATATCAACATATCTAAAGACATTTTTGAGAAGTTGACAGATCTTGAGACTGACAGCTTTTATGAGAGATAGCTGAGTATATGTGGTATCTTCGGCATCGGAGGGTATTTGACACACACCAAATATCACGGGATGAAGCCTTACGCACACCAAACAAATACATTGTCACGGGATGGGTTGAAGCACTCCAAGTTAAAACTGCATCGCCACGGGATGGGACGAAACCCTGCACACACCAAGTTAGAAATACATCGCCGCCCCGTGCACACCAAATTAAAATTAAAAAATATGTCCGCAACATAACATGGGGTACAAATCTAATCAAAAATAAATCACCACGGGACAATGAAACTATGTGAAAGCTCATATATTGTTATTCATGATATGGATAATCAAAAATGCATTGCCACGGGACGGGCCAAACATCAAGTTAAAATAAAAAATGCCCGGTGCGTAGCACGTGAGTTTTCGATTTCATCACTTGTTTTCATGATTTCCTTTTTGTTATTCTTATTTTTTTTCGATTTTCAGGCCCCTCGACACCCTTTGGTTTTCTTTTTCTTTTCGTTTCTATTTAGGGTTTATTTTTCCTTTTTTAGGGTTTTTCTTCTTCATTATGCCTAGACGCACCAGGTCTTCGACCTCTTGGACTTAGATTTCTCCTGCTATGTCTTTAGATTTGTCTGTTGTTCCAGTGATAGAAAATGGTTCCTGCTCTTCAGCCTCGAGATCTCAGACTGCTGCATTGTTTGTTGTTTCATCGTCTTCTTCCTTGGCTGGTAATGATGTCTGTCATTGTCCCTTTAAGGGTTTTCATGGCTGATGTGATGGTGTAAATGGGAGGGGATATGTTAAGGGATCTTTTCTACAGCATTTGCAGGGAAAACACTTTTACAATGACGCCAACAAGGAGTTTTGAAGGGAGCTTATTTCGAACGATGTTGGGGTTTACCAGGCCTGGGAGAAGGTTCTTCAACATCTTGGTATGTGGATATGTTGTAAATGCATGCATTTGCATACTTAGAGGATGCCCTGTAAGGGTAAAGGGGGCACCGTTCATGGTGAAGTCATTGCCGGACCTGCTGATGGTACAATAGTTGTTATTTACGGTCTTGTTGATGGTGGTTTTTAGTTTAGGGAGAAAACTGTAAAAGTATGTCTAACTGACTCGGTGTCAGAAATAGTAGACCTTAATATGTCTATATTCCGCAAGGAGTCTGAAGAATATATTAAAATATGATGAGTGCCTTTGCCGCTCTTCATATTGTATTAAACTCAAGCTCCTAGATAAATTGTTCACTAGTATAAAGCCTAATGAGTATTTAATCTCTCGCCTACATTATTTGCAAAATTCATAATTTTAACCTAATTTTTACCAATTCACAAAAATTAGGCTTTCGCGGCCTGCGCAATATCTCGAACCCTATTGGTCGAGACCAAACCTAGGTAAACTAGGAAATTGATCCACCATGGAACTAGTAGGAGAAAATCCTACCAAAAACGGGAAATAGGAAGAAAAGAGGAACTTCGACCAACTTGACAATTTGCTCTAACTCGAGCTTCCTTTGGCCGACGCTCCTTATTCTATTTTGTTGGATGTCGGCCCCCTTTTACCATCGACCAATCAATTCCCTCTAAATGCGCAGCCTACAATTTTAATTAAAGGTGGCCGACAGCCCGTCTTTGGCTTTGACAAATCAAATATCTTCAACTTGGTCGGACGATATCCAAAAGGTCACCAAAGATTGGACGAACAGCTAGGAGCATTTGGTAAATAATTTGAGTATGATCTACATGTCTAGTATAACATACGAAAAAATCACATCAATCAGATTAACGATCCAAAAGATCCAGCTTAAAGGAAGGGGCGGAGCCACATGGAAGGGTGGGTGTGCACTTTCCCACCCAGCCCATATGGTTTCCAAGCCCAATTTTTCATTTTTAGCCCAATATATCTATTTTTACCCATTTTTCACGCCCTTAAATGTCCACCCATTTATAACTTGCCCACCCAATTCTTAAAACCTGGCTCCGCCCCTGCTTAAATGCGAGCTAGGTCATGGCTGAAAACTGACAGTATTCATCCTGATTTATTCCAGAGTTTTATTGTCGGGCTGTTTTCACCTCCTAAACGAGCTCAAAATCTAAATATTCTCTCGTTAGAAGATAGGAAATTCTTTTCTGATAAGAATGGAGGGGTGGATCATCAAAATACGAGTTTGTATGAGAATTCTAATTCTACAGCAGTTTTAGTGAGGGTCTCACATTTAAATTTTCTGATTACGAAATTTCATGAATCAACACAAACTTCTGCAAATCATATCAGCCATCCAACTTGGCTAGCCAATTTAACCAGTTAAATTTAATTTGGGCCAACCAATAGGATGTCAAAATGGCTACCAGACATCATTCTCATATTGGGACCGACCACCATATCTTTAATGGATAGCCCCTGGCAGCTGCTCAAATATGATCGCTCGCCGCCTAGCTTGCGCGTGATTGGTCAAAATAATTAGGTCTTGCAAGAAACACCCACTCAGAAACTTGATACATATTTTCCACGAAAATACTCAAGACATCAAATATGTCACAAACTGGGGGATGTTCATCAGGGTATTGGTCTGGAGGTTTACAGCATGCGGCGTGCAACACGCCCATTATGAGAAAGTATCAGGAAAGGCGGTCGGTTGATAGCAGTAAAGGAGTAGTGGGTGTAAAGCTGACTGGTCTTCCCTTCATGACAGGGACATGGTTTTCACCACTTTTACATGATCCCCACTTCTGCACTACTTAACAACCTCCACTTCCTACGAGATCAGTGTGTTCAACTATGACTTGTATAAATAGGTTTTCAATCTATTTCAACCAACAACAGTTTTGGTTATCAACACAAGTATTCAGAAAACACTAAGAACTTATAGATTACATTCCACAAGCAAGTTCCACATTCTGATACAAGTCATAAACATACACACCTTCAGAGTTAACCATTCTGATCTCAACACCTTCTTCGCTTTCCTCCATAAGATCAACCCTTCTCCTTCATTTTGTGACCGGAGCAAGACTGGAACGACCATTTCTTGGTTTAAGCTAGAATTATACAGATTTATCTCTCGAATCTAAAGTACTCATGTGTAGTATATTTGTTTAGGGTTTAGATTCATTTCTCCGCGGCACACCCAAATTTACCATTTCCAGCAAAATCAGTTTTTACCCCAAAACAACAGGCGACCATAGTGGGAGATTAATCTCTCGGTTGAAAAATCGATTTCTCAATTTTTATTTCAATTTTGTCTATTCCAAAAGGGTGGATCTTAGATCTAGTTCAATTCTTAACTCAATTTACGTCCAACAACCAATTTCAGTTCTGGTGTTCGTTCGCTAAGAAGCTTCACAAAAATGCATTTTCAAGCAATGCTACTGGAAATGCCTTGGATAGTTGAGCACCAGTAAATCTCCCAGATGAAAGGACCAGAAAGCCTCGTAAAGACACAAGAAGATGTAACTACTACTTAGAAGGGCATAATGGTGTTAGAGCATAACTCAGTTGAACCCACCAAGCATTGATATGCAAGTTTGGTTGTCATATTTTAGTGAATCAAAACTCATTTAAAGAGTCACTTGATTATATACTAGAGTCAACTTCGTATAGGTTAGCTTGAAAATGTTAGGATATGAGACTTACAATTATTACATGAAGACTTGAAGAATGTGAAGAAGTATGGACCTACAACGACAACATCATCCTACCTCTTGAGGTTAGTAATATTGACTTGAACTGATTCATTCCCTAACGTATCTTTTAAGTCGTGCATATTGAAAACATAACTGTGAAGCTGTGTATAATACTCTAGTCAGACATGGTATTAAGTAATACAATATTAGGTTTATTGCTCAACCATTAAACTTTTTATATAAGACATAGACATGATCATATGAATACTATTGTGATTATGTATGGGTATGAGTGAAGATTTCATCCTAGGAAATAATGTTTTACATTCATTTAAAGGAAGTAAGTTCATAAACTTGTTTTGTGAATCGAAAGGGAAATCGCTGGGCTTATTGGTATACATTGCAAATCTATTCTGAATTACCAATATGTGTGTTTAGTATAACCACTCATAAACTTGTTTATGTATCTTGGAAAAAGTATTCACAAGGCCTGACTTATGTATTGGTATGACTTTTATTAGTGAAACCGATCTTAAGTAATCACTCAAGATGGTATGATCGATGCCTTGTAAATAAAAACTTTTATCTAGTCATTGGCGAACCGATCCTAGTAAGAGGTGCAACAAATTTACAAGAGGGAATCAATACCTGTAAGAGGTGCAACACGTTTTTAGTAGATAAGGGAACTGATCCTATGAACATGTGCAATAAGTTTGTAGTTTTGGGGGAACAGATCATATGGACATGTGCAACCAAATACAGGTAGTTACCATAAGTTGTGGGGAACCGATCCTAGTACCTAGTCAACCGAATTTGGGTAACTAGCATTTCTGTGCACAGTACTCACATGGAGGTATAACCGAACTTTTTTTGGTAGAACTGTGAAACCCGTGATTGGTGATTTGATAGGATAATCAATCACATAGTTCTTGGAATTCAGACGAACCAATTCTAAACTTGTTTAAAAGTGTGGCAAATCGTTTCCAAGATTGTAAGTATGAAAAAGGACTTGAAAAGTAAAGATGTCGACATACTTTGAACATGTGCAGTAACTCTTATCTTTAATTATTCAAAGATATATTCCTTAATAGTTAAAGGAGAATCCCATGATCGAAATAAATTGAGAATATTTTATTTAAGGTTTCTTAGTTTTTATATTCTATTTAATCGCCAGCAATTAAATGCATATCTTTAGAAAATAATAATTAGTAATATGCATTTACTGATTATAGATTTTTCTATTGGGATTTCGGTCAATATTTGGACAGTGCATTTCCTGGAATTATGAAAACCAATTTTGTGTTTATTGCATATCTTTGAGAATATTCGGTTTTTGGAAATTCCTTGGTATCCAAACTTCCTTGTCTATAAATATTGAAGTTTGCATTTCGAGCAAACTAATCCTCAGAGCTAGAAAAACTACCTAGTTTTGTTGTTACTAGTGGAGCGCCTATTCGGAGAGGATAGTAACCTAATTAGGCGAAATCTCTTATGTCCGCTTAGTTTAAAGACTTCTTTGGGATTGAGAAGCTCTATTAGTACCGTTGGTGGGAAACTAGATAATTGCGGTTTATTATTAGTTTTCGATTGATTTGATTGACTAACGGTTGTTGAACTTTGATTTCACCTAGTTTCTTTATGCTTGAGAATCTTCTCTTATGATATAAGATTCACCCAAACTAGATCGACGTTTCGACGGGGATCTTTAGACTGTTTGTAGATCTAAATATGTCTTGTGATAATCCAACATTAATAGAACCCGTTCGGTGTGTGATTGATCATAAAAGATTCAAGTTGATTGTGTGCAGGTGATGATTGGAGATTAAAGAAGATTTGAAGACAAGATGACTTTTTGGGTTTATAATATTTGGTGTGCACAATACTTGTTTCGGCTGGCAAAAGATCCAACTATAATCGGTTTATCTTTGTGATAGATTGTATTGATTAGTTGAGTAGATCGGCATCAATATACTTCTTTGTGATTAATAGTATTGATTGCATAGTCTAACAATTACTTCGATAGTTGTTGAGAAATGATCTAAGGACCCGACAAAGGAGTTTATTATTCCAAGAACGTGACTTATTACAAGTTGGAGGCGTAGGAATACTAAGGGAACTAGGTGAACTATAGGTTTAGTTGCTTGGTCTAAACTATACGAAGTTGGTTATATTTTATATAGCGGCTTAATTCTGAGAGTATTCAATTATGGACTAGGTTCTGGGGGTTTTCCGCATATGCGGTTTCCTTGTTAACAAAATCTTGTTGTGTCTTTTACTTTTCTATTTACGCAATTATAATTGTTTTATTATAATTAGAAGTAAAATACACAAAGGCTAATTCCTATTTTACTTGATAGACAATCCCTAGTGTTTGGTTAAGTCCGAACCTATTATCAATTAAACATACTTCGTTGTTGTATTATCTCGATCTCGTATCCATAGACGATCACACGAAGTGTGAACCTATTAGTTTATTGTCTCGACTCAGTCCATAGACAATCACTTTCAGAAAAGGACTTATAAGTGGAATATTTTTAGATTGAGGTATATTTGGGTACCCTCGTCTTTTCAATTGGTATCAGAGCAGGCAACCCCGAAGAGATATAACAATCTATGTTTGGTGCGATCCAACCTATAAGAAATGAGTCTACAAAAAGGAAAAGTGAAACCTAAGATAGACTCGGTTAACATATCTCAAGATTTGAGCAAGACTCATCCTGGGTTTAACCTTCGAAAGATGCTTAGAAGGGATGTCTTCTACAAGCTCTACCTACTCTTCTGAAAATATCTCCCTGTGTTCGCAAGAATAGGTTAAGTTAAGCCATTTGCTGACAATTAATGATTCTGATTTTGGATCACTTGATGATAAAGAAGATGTTGATTATGTAACTTCTCAGCTATATGAACTAAGCAAAGAGTTCCTTTCTTGTGCAACTGAGCTCACACTTGCACTAAAAAGAGAAGGAAAACCCTAGAAGAATTATGTCATATGAAAGATGAAAATGATCAACTCAATCGTGATCTTTTATAATGTAAAACTGATCTAGACTCCTTCAAGATCAATTCTTCCACGAAGATCCAATTCTTAGAAGCAAAACTAAGGAAAATTATTGATCAAGAAAAAAAAACTGAGCGGTTAAGAAAAACTGCAACTGATGATTACAACGCCTTAAAAATCTCATATGATTCTGAGACAAAGACATTTTTCGAACATGTCAAAAGACTGAAAAATGATATGTTTTCTTTAATGTCTGAACACCAATTAGACACATCCCTTTCGGGAAGGTACAAAAAATTAGGTTCAATCTATTCTTTGAAAGAAAAGAAGAATGTCAACAATAAGAACACTAAAAAAGGATTTTCATCTTGTAAAAAGAAATTTGTAAGGGATCACAAGATGAACCACTCACATCAGAGTTCTTCATATCATCAGGGTTATCGAACTCGATGTCTTTATTGTGGAAACAAAGGTCATGTAGTTAAGAATTGTGAACGACTTTCTTATTTGAACTCTGAAAATGCTTTCTCGGGACTAAAGTATAACATGAGATCATCTTCTAAAGAAATCATACGTAAATCTGATGCTTCTAAATCAAAGGATTCTCAAAATAACTCATCTGGTGTTGTTCACCACAAAAGGAAGAATGACCAGAAGAATATGAAGTGGATACCAAAGAAGACCAAGGAACTGAACAGAAAGGAAGCTGACAACGACTCCAGATTATTGACACTTAAGGTAATCCATAAATATCTTGATGATAGTAATTTTATGATGAATTTGGTTTATCGTCAGAAAAGATTAGGGTCCTTAATAAATCAAATAAGAAGAATTCCTCCGTTAACCGTGGAAAACTTAATATGTCTCATTCAGATACGTAGTATCAGGGAGAATACACTGACTCATGAAGTGCTCAAACTTAGTTTGATGAGTCCAGTGTATATTGTGGAATAGTTCGAAACTTGCGAGAATTATGAAGATATTCACATGAACACACTTTCCAAAAAATCCTTATTATCAAAAAATTCAGTTTTTCTATTAAAGGAGAATACTTGATTTCCATAATCCATGAACAAGTTTTTAGTCACTATTGATATATAAGTTTCGGTTTTATATCAGTTTTTCGCTCTTTAGTCTGAAATCAGGAATCATGGACAATTCAGATTATTACGTAAAGCTTTCTTCAAGGGTTTCAGAAAGGTATGCTGACAAAAAATGACTAATGACTCTTTCGGTCTGCTAAGGAAACAGATCTGCTTCCTATATGAATATGCATCATTCATGTTGTGTGATCGATTATGAAAAGGAGTTTCACAAGATGGCTCGAACTTGTGTCGAAACCAAGTTGGAAGTTTTTATGCTAAAACGCATCATTGAAAAATACTTACTAGTTCAAGCTCAAATAATCAAGCAACTAGATTTACTATCCAGAAGATTAAACGTGGAGGAACCTAACTTCTACAAGATTGAGGAATTAGTCTTCAATCAGGGATCGCTTCAGGGAATTCGGAGAGTCATCCCTATCAAGCGGAAGAGATCTCAAGATTATGAGGGGTTCTAAACCAAAGATAATATACATCAGTTTTTTGATTTCCTTCATTAATTGTTTTAGGTCTATTTTATGAATAAAACTATCTTATTATGAATAAAGTTATTATTTTATAATATTTCTTGTGATATTTTTTTATTACATAGCATGTGCTTAAATGATTTACTTTATTGCTATGTATGTTTATGGGATATTTGATTTCAATTTTATTACGTTGATATTCGATCTCATAATGTGTGAACCCTTATGGTTTGGGTGACTTTTTGATTTAGCGGGATTAAGTTCCAGCTCATGTTGGTAGGCTTTATCAAAGGATCATGAGGGGTTCCTGTAGAAATGATATGTGAAAAAGTCACAATATATTGAATCTTTTGGTTTAGCATAAAAGCATATGTTTTTCGAGGTTTCACCTTTTGCATCGCATAGTTAAAACTTGTTTTCAACCTTTCTCTGGTGAAGGTTGCTCTTTGTTGTTGTTCTTTTGTTTTGGCGGGAGGATGACAACTTCATTGGGGGGAGTTTTAAGTGAACTTGCACTTAATGACATATCTTAAGGGGAGAAGAGGATGCGGAATTTGTGGTAACAATCTTGTTAGTTAATTGTTTTCCTGTTTAAGAAAAGCATGATTGTATTTCATATCCTTATTGATTTTTCTTAACAAAATTTCGGTACAATTGATGTTAATTCCATTATTTGTGTATGGATGTTTGATTGTGAATCAATTGTTTAAGGCTAAGAAAAACTGTCGTTATCTTTCGTTATTGTTTGGTATCAATTGTTTAAGCTTACAAAATTTTGGTGCAATTGCTGTGCTGTAATGTCTATGTTTGTTTCAATGGCTTCCGGTTAAGATAAATGCTTAAGTAAGTTAATTTATTTGGTTTGTATGGATTGTTTATGGATTAACAAAAGTGTTTCAGGAACATTTGTTTAGTCCAAGTGATTTCCGGATAAGAGAAACTAAGTTTTTCGGATCTTAGTTAGACTTATCAAATGTGAAGGTTTCGGTTATTCAAGTCTAACCGAATACCTTAACAAGAATTACTATTTAACTAACCTAGTATTTTCCTTGTTTAAAAGTTAAAGGTCTAAGTTATTTTTGAGAATAATTAGAACCTGATGAGAAAAATAAAGTTAATTCTGATCTTTATTTTGATCTTATCGAACAAGCGATTGTATTTTTACAATCGGTTCAGAAAAAGAACTAAGGTGCTTAGTCCATTTTTGATGTGCTAAACTATTAGGAAAAATTGCTTCGGGCAATTGTTCCTAGATAACATGTTAAAACCAAATTACTTGTAGTTTCGGTTTTGATATTGGTTATCTACAATGGTGTGTAAAACCTCCGTGCTCAACACTTATAGGTTTGTAATTTCTCTTTGTGAGATTTGTAAGATCCTTTCGGTTTGTCCTTTTTTTTTCTTCGTTTCTTTGTCATTTTTTGACAAAAAGAGGGAGAAATATATGGAGTAAACAAGTGATATTGACTTGTTGTGAGTTGGTATCACTAAGGAAAGGATATGTGTGCAAAAACCTTTATTCTAATAAAAAGAGTGAAAGCATAGACTAAGGGGGAGTCACATACCATATGATATGTAGTTATGAGGAACTACATATAAATAACAAAGATGTGCGGATTGAAAATCTACCTATCTAACCTTTAGAGGGAGTATTAGCTTTGTTATTATAATATCAATAGTGGCATTTAAGGATTGAATTTAATGCAGGTTTTGTGTTGTTGAACTTGGAATCAAGCGTATGTGTACAATGAATTTTCGTAATTTGTTTATCCATATGATGTAAGAGTTTTGTCACTAAAATTGACAAAGGTGGGGATTGTTAGAACATAGCTCGATTGAACCCACCAAGAGTTGCTATGTCAAGTTTAGTTGTCATATTTTAGTGAATCAAAACTCATTTAAAGAGTCGCTTGATTATATACAAGAGTCAACTTCGTATAGGTTAGATTGAAAATGTTAGGATATGATACTTACAAGTATTACATGAATACTTGAAGAATGTGAAGAAATATGGAGATACAACGACAACATCATCCTACCTCTTGAGGTTAGTAATATTTGACTTGAAATGTTTCATTCCCTAACGTATCTTTCAAGTCATGCATATTGAAAACATAACTGCGAAGCTGTGTATGATACTCTAGTTAGACATAGTATTAAGGAATATAATACGAAGTTTATTGGTTAACCATTAAACTTTGTATATAAGACATCGACATGATCATATGAATGCTATTGTGATTATGTATGGGTATGAGTGAAGATTTCATCCTAAGAAACAATGTTTTACATTCGTTTAAAGGAAGTAAGTTCATAAACTTGTTTTGTGAATCGAAAGGGAAATCTCTAGGCTTATTGGTATTGTTATTCATTGCAAATCTATTTTGAATTACCAATATATGTGTTTAGTATAACCGCTCATAAACTCGTTTATGTATCTTGGTAAAACTATTCACAAGGACTGACCTATGTATTGGTATGAATTTTATTAGTGAAACCGATCTTAAGTAATCATTCAAGATGGTATGATCGATACCTTGTAAATAACAACTTTTATCTAGTCATTGGGGAACCGATCCTAGTAAGAGGTGCAACAAATTTACAAGAGGGAACTGATCCCTGTTAGAGGTGCAACACGTTTTTATTAGATGGGGGAACCGATCCTATGAACATGTGCAACAAGTTAGTAGTTTTGGAGAAACCGATCCTATGGACATGTGCAACCGATTACAGGTAGTTACCATAAGTTTTGGGGAACCGATCCTAGTACCTAATCAACCGAATTTCGGTAAATAACATAACTATGCACAATACTCACATGGAGGTAGAACCGAACTTGTTTTGGTAGAACCGTGAAACCCATGATTGGTGATTTGATAGGATAATCAGTCACATAATTCTTGGAATTTAGACGAATCAATTCTAAACTTGTTTGAAAGTGTGGCAAATTGTTTCCAATATTGTAAGTATGAAAAAGTATTCGCAAAGTAAAGATGTCGACATACTTTGAACATGTGTAGTAACACTTATCATTAATTGTTCAAAGATATTCCTTAATAGCTAAAGGAGAATCCCAGGATCGAAATAAATTGAGAATCTTTTATTTAAGGTTTCTTAGTTTTTATATGCTATTTAATCTCCAGCAATCAACTGCATATCTTTAGAAAATAATAATTAGTAATGTGCATTACTGATTATAGATTTTTCTGTTGGGATTTCGGTCAATATTTGGACAGTGCATTTCCAGGAATTATGAAATCCAATTTTGTGTTTATTGCATATCTTTGAGAATATTTGGTTTTGGAATTTCCTTGGTGTCCAAACTTCCTTGTCTATAAATATTAAAGTTTGCATTTCGATCAAACTAATCCTCAGAGCCAGCAAAACTACCTAGTTGTGTTGTTATTGGTGGAGCCGCCTATTCGGAGTGAAAAGTAACCTAATTAGGAAAAATCTCTTACGGCCTCTCAGTTTAAAGACTTCTTTGGGATTGAGAAGATCTATTAGTACCGTTGGTGGGAAACTAGATAATTGCGGTTTATTATATGTTTTCAATTGATTTGATTGACTAACGGTTGTTGAACTTTGATTGCACCTAGTTTTTTTATGTTTGAGAATCTTCTCTTCTGATATAAGATTCATTCAAACTAGATTAAAGTTTCGACGGGGATCTTTAGACTGTTTGTAGAGCTACATACGTCTTGTGATAATCCAACGTTAACAAACTCTGTTTTGTGTGTGTGATTGATCACAAGAGATTCAAGTTGATTGTGTGCAGGTGCTGATTGAAGATTAAAGAATATTTGAAGACAAAAAGACTTTTTGGGTGCATAATCTATGGTGTACACAATACTTGTTTCGACTGGATAGGGATCCAACTATAATTGGTTTATCTTTGTGATAGATTGGATTGATTAGTTGAGTAGATCGGCATCAATACACTTCTTTGTGATTAATAGTATTGATTGCATAGTCTAACAATTACTTCGGTAGTTGTTGAGAGATTGATCTAAGGACCCGACTGATAAGCACGTATATGCTATATTTTATACTCATATTTATATCAGCTGGGACTCAATATTTTGGCTAATGACATTATTTTAGTGCTTTTATAGAAAGTACGAGTGAATTCGATCATCTGCGGAATAAACACCTAAATTACAATTTAAATGGAGTTTGCGATAAAAATGACCGATGTGGCTATCAGCACCACTCAAGTTACAATGGGAGACAAAGCCTTGTACTTCGTCGTGGGATGTTAGGCTACCTATTTATCACCACAACCATTTTACTGCCAGAAAGAAGCAAAGGATAATAGCTTTTCTTTGTCATATCATGAGCCTACTAGTGGGTGTAAACAAGAAAGTGGTGCTAGTGGGTGTAAACAAGAAAGTGGTGTAACGTGTCCACCATCTCGTTTCGGCCAGAAGAAAGTCTCAAGAAGCAAATCTTCTTATCAGAGAAGGGTGAATGACAATTCCGTGGTAATTAAGTTATGTGGTTCCGTCGAAGCAGCTCATTGGCATGGATATATCGAAGGCAATGGTTGGTAAAGTTATGCATTTCGGCATGTCTGAATTTGTTGTGATAATGAAGACAGACCAGTTAACAAGGCAGCAAGTTGAGACAGTTGCGACCAGGAATTAGGCTGTGGCCTGGTTTGATGTTCTGCGAAGGAGAGGAAGAAGATGGCAGTGTTAATGGCTCGGTGATGGAGAGTTTGAGCTGGGTTTGAGTCTATGCTGGAAAATTGTGGAGAACTGATGATTACGAACGGCGACAAAGTTAGAGTTGGCTGCTGATGGAGCTATGAGGTGATATTTCAGACATTCAGGGAGTATGTTGTATACGGAATGAAGCTTGAATTGGCAGCGACGAGATAAGATGTTTGGTACTGGTTTGTGTATAAGAAGCTTAGATAGTTGAGATGGTTATTGACGCTGGTTATCTTGTGCCGAGACAGGGAAGTTCACGAGATTATTATGGCAGCAACAACAATGGTTCTGCTGGTATCTCATTTTATCAAGAATAAAGAAGCTGCAGTTGCAAGGGTTAACTACTCGATGGAGTTTATGTGTAGTCGAAGGAGCAAAGAAGTACAATTGCTGGAAGGAAAGAATAATGGGTATCATCTGCCGGTCGAGTTGGGTGCTCAGTAAAGAAGAACGCACGGATCTGCATGGGGAGCTTGGATGTGACTGAGAAGGTTGGCTGATGCGAGTAAGCTGCGAAGTTGCTATTGGTCGTCGCTCTGAACATGAAGGCGTTTGTGAGTTGGTCGTGATTAATCTGTTGCAGCTGGTGGATGACGAGATGTGCAAGGCTAAGGGTAACGGATGTGGTGATCATTCTCTAGTAATTCGATGGGTCTGATGTTGAGCAGCAATGGAGATGGTGTCCGTCTCAATGGTGTTGGTGGTTGTCGGTGAATGGAATTGATGCCATGGTTTTATGTGGCTAGAGATGCATGGGATAGACGGATAGAGGTACTATTGGTTGAATCGGTAGCCATGAATAGAGAGGGCTAGACAGAGAAGATGCTTGGGAAGGATGAGAGACTAGTTACAGGTGAAGTGGCTGGACCTTGGCAGTTTGGGATTTGGGAGTGAGGTGACCTAGTTGGGACTCTGGAAGATTTCCAATAGGTCTTATTTTCTAGCATCTAGCATTATAATCATCTGGACGGAGACAGAAATGAGGAGGTGCGGCGGAGGTTTCTTGGAGGGTTTGTGACAGAAACTTGAGGAGAAGAGGAAGTCCCCGCATAGTGTTTTGGAGCATAAGAAAAGGAGACGACGCAGAGGACTTTGGTTTGATCTTTTCTATTTTGATTATTATTTTCATGGGTTTTAAGAAATCCATTTCTATGTATTGCTAGATTTCATAACTAGGGTTTATGTTGAAACCACTTTGGGGTATTAGGATATTTGAATTGATTGATTGAGCAAAGACCTTAATGATTTGAATAAATTAACTCCGTGATTTTATATATTGATTTAATAATGAAAATAGTTGTTGCTTCGCCGGTTTTGTACAATACAGTAACCTATGTGCTTCATTTATAGGATTGCAAATATATTTGTCTAGTTATTTGATATCTCATGCTTGGGTTAAATCCTTTGATGGGTTATGCTTAGAATAGCCAGGTATTATTGGTGAACCTAAATTTAGTTTCGTATGATTTTCTCGCTAACGCAATTTGATGGTGCATGCTTGGGTTTAGTCTTTTAATGTGTCATGCTTAGGGTGTCCCAGTGATATTTGCGACTTTAATACATATAATAGGCGATGTCAATAGAACGAACGATAAATAATTATTCATGAGTTATGTTTCATTTCAGTAATTGAACAGAAATAGTAGTGGATACGATAAAACCATGGTTACTGTTTTTCCCATTGATTTTATTTTATTAGTTTAATTTTATTATTTCATTTTCCATTATAAAAATTCAAAAACATTATTGTTGGTTACTCGATTTGAGAATATTGGTTACAGTATTTCCACTGCTCCTTGTGGAAACGACCCGTACTTGCCGTTGTCTGCATTGTAGACAGCGTGCGATTGCGGTTTATTATATATAGGCATCTCCGGATCCTATCAATTTTTGGCGCCGCTTCCGGGGAGCGGCTGTGTATTATTGTAATTAGTATTTTTGATTTGTAAATAGTTTGGTTTTTATTTTTTTTATTTTTATTTTTATTTTTGTACAGTTTTAGGATTATTTTTTTCCTTTTGACTTGTTTCGTATTTTAGAATTTTATTTCAGGTACCTTTTTGAAAACGATGAATGCTTTGCGGGAGACGTCTTCTATGACGCTAGGTGAATACATGTATGGGTCACGGTATAAGGAAGTTCTTGCTTATAATCGCCTCCGGTATGGAACTTGGAATCTACGCAATTTCTCTATGGGTGGTTATTCAGATGAGTATAAACCCCAATACCATGAGGGTGAAAATGAACTTGACGATAGAAGTGATTTTAGGAATTATGATACCGATATAACATCTGAATCTATTGTATCTTACCCAACTCATGATCATTTAACTGATTATTTGTCTATTCAAAAGGACGAGAGTTGTGTTAGAGACACCATTTATTCAGATAATGATGATTTAGAAGAACATATTTATACAGAAGATACTATTGTTGAGTCTGATGACTTAGAGACAGTAGACGTGCATAATGAGATATTTTATAATCATTCAAATAATGAGTTTCCTATAAGTCACTTAGTTGCAGATAGCGATGAGGCTATTATTAATGATATTGCTGCTCCATTGTGCTCTTGTTTTTCTGATCCATCTTGTGATTTTCCAAATGTTGATGTGAATGTTGAACATATTGATATTGGTCAGATAACTTGTGTCGATGATTTTGAGCCTTTATCTGTTTGTTTAGCCCACTTTTCTGATTCCGATGACCCTATGATTATTGATATTTTCAATGCATTGCGTCCTTCAATGGTTACTCAAGGTAACTCAACAACGGAAGTTATTTCCCCGGACTTGGAACCAGATTTAGGAGTTATTGATATTGATATTGATAATCTTGAACCAGTAAATGCATGTTTGGATCATTATGTTGAGTTTGATGGTTCGATTCCTTTTGACATTGTCAATTCATCGCTTCCTTTGTTTTCTAGTGAAGATATTGTGTCGACGGAAATTATTTCAGCAGATCTTGAGCCTGATTTAGAGCATGTTTCCCAAATAGAGACTAATGATTTACTTATTTCGACTAAGGATAATTTTATTTTGGGAATGGATTTATACATCTTTTTGGAAGATTATATTGTTTGCAGGTTCATGTTCGCGGCTGATCTGATTTGTTGGATTGATCCCCAACTTTTCAGACTTTATATATACGCTTTGCAGTTCACTTTGGTGCATCAGCACCCTGTTTGAGATTCGTTGCTGGCACAAGTAGGGAAGCAAATACCTTTCGCTTCATGGGAGTCAACCCAGCAGATTTGTTCCTTTTACTCTATCTTTTATTTTTATTTGCATTTCAGATTTCCCACCTTAACTTCTACGTTGGATGACTCAATTACATTGAGGACAATGTAATGTTTAAGTGTGGGGGAGTGGCATTTTCATTATAAAAAAAATAACATATTATGACCAGTTGTGTATAGGGTCTATATATATTAAAAAAAAAATTATTATTATTATGATTGTTCGGGTTATGACCAGCTGTGTAGCGGGTCTTTTCTTTTCTTGCATGTTATGACCAGCTGTATAGCGGGTCTAAAACCAAAAACAAAACAAAAAAAAAAAAATTGTGTCGTCGGTCTTTTGTATGGCATTTGTCATGATCAGCTGTATAGCGAGTATAATTCTCTCTTATGATATGACCAACTGTGTAGCGGGTCAATTCTTGGATTTTGCTCGAGGACTAGCAAAATATAAGTGTGGGGGTGTTGATAAGCACGTATGTGCTATATTTTATACTCATATTTATATCAGCAGGGACTCAATATTTTGGCTAATGACATTATTTTAGTGCTTTTATAGAAAGTACGAGTGAATTCGATCATCCGCGGAATAAACACCTAAATTACAATTTAAATGGCGTTTGCGATAAAAATGACAGATGTGGCTATCAGCACCACTCAAGTTACAATGGGAGACAAATCCTTGAACTTCGTCGTGGGATGTTAGGCTACCTATTTATCACCACAACCATTTTACTGCCAGAAAGAAGCAAAGGATAATAGCTTTTCTTTGTTATATCATGATCCCACTAGTGGGTGTAAACAAGAAAGTGGTATAACGTGTCCACCATCTCGTTTCGGCCAGAAGAAAGTCTCAAGAAGCTAATCTTCTTATCAGAGAAGGGTGAACAACAATTCTGTGGTAATTAAGTTATGTGGTTCCGTCGAAGCAGCTCATTGGCATGGATAGATCGAAGGCAATGGTTGGTCAAGTTATGCGTTTCGGCTTGTCTGAATTTGTTGTGATGATGAAGACATGCCAGTTAACAAGGCAGCAAGTTGAGACAGTTGCGACCAGGATTTAGGCTGTGGCCTGGTTTGATGTTCTGTGAAGGAGAGGAAGAAGATGGAAGTGTTAATGGCTCGGTGATGGAGAGTTGGAGCTGGGTTTGAGTATATGCTGGAAAATTGTGGAGAACTGATGATTACGAACGGTTACAAAGTTAGAGTTGGCTGCTGATGGAGCTATGAGGTGATATTTCAGACATTCAGGGAGTATGATGTACACGGAATGAAGCTTGAATTGGCAGCGACGAGATAAGATGTTTGGTACTGGTTTGTGTATAAGAAGCTTAGATAGTTGAGATGGTTATTGACGCTGGTTATCTTGTGCCGAGACATGGAAGTTCACGAGATTATTATGGCAGCAACAACAATGGTTCTGTTGGTATCTCATTTTCTCAAGAATAAAGAAGTTGCGGTTGCAAGGGTTAACTACTCGATGGAGTTTATGTGCAGTCGAAGGAGAAAAGAAGTACAATTGCTGGCAGGAAAGAATAATGGGTATCATCTGCCGGTCGAGTTGGGTGCTCAGTAAAGAAGAACGCACGGATCTGCATGGGGAGCTTGGACGTGACTGAGAAGGTTGGCTGATGCGAGTAAGCTGCGAAGTTGCTATTGGTCGTCGCTGTGAACATGAAGGCGTTTGTGAGTTGGTCGTGATTAAGCTGTTGCAGCTGGTGGATGACGAGATGTGCAAGGCTGAGGGTGACGGATGTGGTGATCATTCTCTAGTAATTAGATGGGTCTGATGTTGAGCAGCAATGGAGATGGTGGCCGTCTCAATGGTGTTGGTGGTTGTCGGTGAATGGAATTGATGCCATGTTTTTACGTGGCTCGAGATGCATGGGATAGACGGAGAGAGGTATTATTGGTTGAATCGTTATCCATGGCTAGAGAGGGCTAGACAGAGAAGATGCTGGGGAAGGATGAGAGACTAGTTACAGGTGAAGTGGCAGGACCTTGGCAGTTTGGGAATTGGGAGTGAGGTGACCGAGTTGGGCCTCTGGCAGAAGTCCACCAGGTCTTATTTTCTAGCATCTAGCATTATAATCATCTGGACGGAGACAGAAATGAGGAGGCGCGGCGGAGGTTTCTTGGAGGGTTTGTGACAGAAACTTGAGGAGAAGAGGAAGTCCCCGCATAGTGTTTTGGAGCATAAGAAAAAGAGACGACGCAGAGGACTTTGGTTTGATCTTTTCTTTTTTGATTATTATTTTCATGGGTTTTAAGAAATCCATTTCTATGTATTGCTAGATTTCATAACTAGGATTTATGTTGAAACCACTTTGGGGTATTAGGCTATTTGAATTGATTGATTGAACAAAGACCTTAATGATTTGAATAAATTAACTCCGTGATTTTATATATTGATTTAATAATGAAAATAGTTGTTGCTTCGCCGGTTTTGTATAATACAGTAACCTATGTGCTTCATTTATAGGATTGCAAATATATTTGTCTAGTTATTTGATATCTCATGCTTGGGTTAAATCCTTTGATGGGTTATGCTTAGAATAGCCAGGTATTATTGGTGAACCTAAATTTAGTTTCGTATGATTTTCTCGCTAACGCAATTTGATGGTGCATGCTTGGGTTTAGTCTTTTGATGTGCCATGCTTAGGGTGTCCCAGTGATATTTTCGACTCTAATACATATAATAGGCGATGTCAATAGAACGAACAATAAATAATTATTCATGAGTTATGTTTCATTTCAGTAATTGAACAGAAATAGTGGTGGATACGATAAAACCCTGGTTACTGTTTTTCCCATTGATTTTATTTTATTAGTTTAATTTTATTATTTCGTTTTCCATTATAAAAATTCAAAAACATTATTGTTGGTTACTCGATTTGAGAATATTGGTTACAGTATTTCCACCGCTCCTTGTGGGAACGACCCGTACTTGTCTGCATTGTAGACACCGTGCGATTGCGGTTTATTATATATAGGCATCTCCGGATCCTATCACCGACAAAGGAGTTTATTGGTTAAACTGAAGAGCCTTTGTCAAACTCATATCACGTTGTTTGAAAAGAGTTGTTACCGAACAGATTTTTTGTTCATTTACTGTTTGGAATACGAACCAAATGAATTGTTCCAAGCACGTGACTTATTACAAGTTGGAGGAGTGGGAATACTGAGGGAACTAGGTGAACTACATATTTATTTGCTTGGTCTCAACTATACGAAGTTGGTTTGATTTTGTATAGCGGCTTAATTATGAGAGTATTCAATTCTGGGTTAGGTCCCGGGGGTTTTCTGCATTTGCAGTTTCCTCGCTAACAAAATCTTGTTGTGTCTTTTATTTTTCTATTTCCGCAATTATAATTGTTTTATTATAATTAGAAGTACAATACACAAACGTTAATTCCTATTGTACTTGATAGATAATCCCTAGTGTTTGGTTAAGTCTTAACCTATTATCAAGTAAACATACTTCGATGTTGTATTGTCTCGATCTCGTATCCATAGACGATTACACGAAGTGTGAACCGAATAGTTGTATTATCTCGACTCAGTCCATAGACAACCACTTTCGGAAAAGGACTTATAGGTGGAAAAGTTTTAGATTGAGGTATATTTTGGTACCCTCGTCTTTTCAAATGGATTCTCTAGAGATTCGGATGTAGCATCCGTCTCTGCAACACCTCAAGTGTTATATTGAGCAAACCGAAAATACCTCAAAGTTATCATTGATGTTAATGTCGCCAGGGTCCACACCCAGAGAGATAGATGTAAGATTTGCATAGTCGTCGTTCTAGTATGGAGATAGTCGACAAAAATCTCAACACCGGTAGATTCCTAGAAAGGCACCAATGAAGATTATGAAAGTAAAGGTCTATCTCTATTCCACCACTGCTACCCGACGAGGTGTCGAACTCGCAAAAATAAATTCCTTACTTCTTTTTAAACTAACTAGTAGTATACGGATAAGCAGGTCCGTTCCTAAGGGAGAGTAGAGCTAAAGTTGTCGATTCAATTTCTGAATAAGAAGAATGCAAATATGAGGATGGAAATGATCAATGACTCTTTCTCAGTCACGAAACATGAATATTATCAATATAGCTATGTTTCTGCAAAGTACCCATTACTAATAACCCTAGAATATTTAGTATGCTCAAATACTCCGCAATCTCAAATTCACCGGACACGGAAGCGCTCGGCTACCGGATTCTACTCATCAAGTTTCCTAGAAGTATGCTCTCTAGGTGTGACTCAACCAAATGCATTAAGTTATGTGAGATAGGCTATTCCTAGTGACAAACACATAAGCTCGATTCATCTACTAGTGTCATTCAAAACACATGGATATTTAACAAAATCCCATCATCAATATTCATGTAGCGCTACTTATGTTAAGATTATCTAGACAATTTCGGGTCGAAGAGTTCTCAACTAGCAATAGAATCATCCATAAATCATTCAATTTGCAACTCAAGCGATTCAAGAATAATACATAAACACTTTTGGCACGGTAGAGAATGAACCTAAAAAATTAGATTGCAAGAAAACAGGCTCTTTTAAATATCAATACGAGTTCAAGTTCGGGCGTCGAAATCGTCCCTAATCAAGGTGCTTAGCTACTGGAGTTCATAATGAAACAAAGAAGAAAATATGAAACTGAGACGCGCAAACCAAAACAGCAACAACAGCAAGTGGTGATGGAATGGTATAATGGACTGGATGATACGGTGGCGGCGTAGGAATGGAGGTATGGACTACAACTTTGGAGGTGGTACTGTTGTGCGAATTGGAGTTGTTGCGAACAGGTGGAGTGCTGGTGAGGGAAGCTACTATTATGAATAGAGGATGGAACTGAACTCCAGCTGTTGTTGGTGATGTATACAGGTGGTACTGGGAACTGGTGGTATGCAAGGATGGTGGTGAATATGCATGTGATGTGAATAGAGATGATGTTATGGAAGAGAGAGATGAACTGGATGCAGATGCAGGGGTGTGGTAGACTGGATGTATGGAGATGATGATGGATATGCAGGTGCAGATAAGATGAAAACTGGTGGATATGCTGGTGGTGTTGATGATTGGAGAGGAGCAGAAATCTCCTCTCTGTTGAAGATGCGGCAGTGGTGAGGGGTATGAGATTATTTTTGTAGCTTTAGGTTTAACCCTTTTTGTAGCTCAAACCTGCCTGCAATTGCAAATCGGGTAACAACCAGATTTTCCTAATCTCATTCGTTCTCTAAGATTCATCTTCATCTCCTCCGTTCATCACATAAAACTGACGGCAACATCTTCAATACATGGCTATCTTCTCGGCCAGAAAATCTTTCTAAAACTGCAACAACTTGATACCAAATCTTCTTTTCATGTCGGCATTGAAACATCACTTAGCCAGCGCTGAAAACTCCTAAACATATCCATCGAACCAATGCCAGGAGCTCCACAAAACTTGACCAATTCTCCATGATACTACCAGTCCCTCATACTCAACAGAACCATGGCTAAGTGCTGGCGAGACTGCTCACAAGGTCATGAAACTCAGGCAGACTATCCCACCTTTATTCCCTGTTTTATCGCTTTGAAACTAGTACAACCCAGCTTTATTTCTCTGCACTTCAATAACAAGTCCTCCTGGACATTGGAAACAACCCTATTTCTCATCCATCGAACTATGGAAATCCTGGTAAAACCGAGCTGGTGGCTGCTAAACTTGATGCTGTGAACTACTCTCTCGGGCCTTTCTACAAACACCGGATGTGTAGTTCGCTAATGATACAGTTTTGAGATTGCTATTGATTCCTAATATCTTTCAATCTCCTCCCCTGAAAGGATTCACATTCAACACACACATTGATAATCATGCATTCAATATCTCAGAACTTTACTTCAATCTATGGCAGACAACAACTTCGTGGTTGTTTTGCAGACTTGATAACTTGAACCTCTCATACAACTCAGTATTGTTGTCTTCTTGGTTCAAAACTAGCCTCAAACTCTGTGTTCATCTCGGCATCAATTACTTGTCCTCGCCCATCGATCACACCCCCAACGAACCATGGTTAGCCGACGAGAACCCTCTTGGCTGTGAACAAGGAGTAGCAGAACTTTATTTAAAAACTGGTCGTGAGCTACTTGGCTTCCTGTTTGTTTTAAGTGATTGAAAATGATGGCCTGATAAATTCACGTCTTCCCTTAGCGATTCTTTGGACTTCAGCTGGTTACCCCTTAACCTCATCTAAGATCCCATAAGCACTTTCTCATGAAGTGACATCTTCGCGCCTATTTCTTCTTCTTTGCACTGTATGACTCCAAACACCTATAAAACTCAAAAGAAGCGTAATATACAAAAAAAAATACAAGAGAAATAGCCGAGAAAAACGTAAGAAATTGACATTCAAAAGATGTATTTTAGGCACTTATAAAATTCCCCCACACTTAATCGTTGCTAGTCCTCGAGCAAACAAAACAAAACAAAACAATACAAAACAAAACAAAACAATACAAAACAAAAATACAACAACTCCGTGTCATCGAGGCTACGGTTACTCTTAGAATGAATAACAAGCCTTTAAACCCATAGGTGTCCCTAGTGGATGAGTTATAGTCTCGTGAAGGTTTACAAGAGGTGTACCTACAAAACCTTTTACTCCAAATTCCAACTACTTGTGTAGAATCTATGAACGAATCCAAAATGACTGATGTAGGAGGTACTCTAATTCAAATCCAATTCATATATAAGTTAACAAAGCTCTACTCAGAAAGTCGAACAAACCACAATACTCGGAATCTAACTAACCAAAATCACACATGAATAGATTAAGAAGATGGATATAGAGGTAGATGGTTGCGAATGTTTACTAAAGTGAATGTTGTTTCCCATATATGTCTGAAGGTCACTGCCAAGATGAACCTATGAATCCTAATGGATTGAGATACTGGTCTGAATTCTAATATCAACTCAGCTGGCATATACAAGGGAACCAATGGTCGATAATCCTAATTCTAGATCAACTCAGCTGGCATATACAAGGTAACCAGTGGTCGATTTATTAATTGAATATTAATAATAGTATAACTTTTTTTTCTTTTTCTTTTTCTTTTCTCTACCTTTTGAATTGACAACATGATTAGATATTTTGGATCCAAGCGCATGCTTCTTTTCAGCAGATTACATGGTAATTCCCATGGATCATGCGTTCCACGCTTGTTTAGGCGACAGAGACAGGGAGAACACACACATATTGCTATCTAAATGTCTTTTTTTTCCTTCATTTTTCTCATTTTTTTTATATATACTCTGGTTGGTCTAATTGGTCTGGTCTCTTATTTTTTTTAGTAACTCAATCACTTTATTTCATCCTAGCAGTAATAAAAATTCGATGTTAATGACCCACCAAATCACTTAGAGAAACAAAAAGTTTTCAAAAATAAAAACAGAAAGTGATATGGTGACATTCCGAGATATGGTAACAACTATCATGTTATTTCTAATACCTGAGCTCTGTCCTTTTAGTTAATGGGTTCCTCAACTCCTGAAACCAAGATGTTTTCATACACTTATATTGTTTAGTGTCATCCTGAAAGAACAAGTTTCTAGATTTTGAAGTTTCTCATGCAATTTATTTTATTTTATTTTATTTTAACTAAAGGCATCAAACTCTACAAATTTTATACAAATTACATAAACTGATACTCCAACTCATAGCTCTTTCTGAACAATAGAGGATAAACACTAAACTAGCTATTTAGTTGGCATCTAATCCCACTCAGCCAATACATATCTCATCGGAAAAAATGCCATCTACTTAGAAAGGCTAGTGTTTATTCTAAATTGTTCTAAAATCTCTAAAAGTTGGAGTTTTAAATCAAGCATTGTCCTCAATGTTTCAAACCATTGCAAAAAGAATAATAGGAATACTTGAAAAATATAAGGAAGTAAGAATTGGAATTGTTCACCTGATTAACGCATACGAGAAACATTCAAAATAAAGTCCCCATATATCAACAATCTGAAAATTTGAGGATCCACCCACAAAACAATCTACATATATTGGAAAAGCTTCACAAGAATGTTAGCAAATGGTGGGAAAAATGAAACTATCATCCCACGAGAATTACCCCCACACTTAGTTCTTTCTACACTCGGAAGTGTATATAAAACATAAGTGGAAGGCACTTCTAATAATTCCTCTTGGCTAACATGCATGGTGTTAGACTCAAACACATATGGTGGATACTTGGAAGCAAGAAATTCAGATAAAACTTTTGAAGCACATAATTCCATCCCCAAATGAGGTATTTTCTTAAAAGATTGATTAACAACTCTATGAGAAACTACTTCAAGTTTGGGAGGATCATCATTAGATATAGATTCACATAAAGGGTTAGACAAACCTTGCAAAATCTCTTGTATTTCGGGATCCTTAGTATTTCTGAAAAAGTCTATTGATTCTACTACATCACAAGTATCACAATTCTCATTCAAACTCTTTACGAGCCATTCTTCATAAGTTTCTTCTATATCCAAGTCCTCATCGGAAAAGAAATCAGAATCTTCCATAAGCAAATTATCGTAATCCTTATGTGCTTCGTCACAAGTTGACTTCTCATTCAAAGTATTCACAATCTCTGAATTAGGGGTGTTATTCACAAAGAAGTCATAATCATCAACGCTCTCATACACAACATAAGTCTTACCATTAATAACTTTAGTGTTTCTAGACTCAACTTCTTCCTTTTGAATAGGCGAATGATCATTATCACAATCAAGAGTTGAGCTAGTTACACCATCATTATCAATATTTAAGTATTCGTCTTCTTCGGAATCATCATACTCTAAATTGGCTTCTATGGGAATGTTAGAATAAGTTTGAACCTGTTCTTTGTTCCGCTTGTCTTGAATTTGATTCATGCAATTTCTAATGTTATCTATATTCCGTTGAAGTTCTTGTAGTGATTCATTATAAATCAGATGAAATTCACAAAATTGTTTTGTTGTTTGAAGCATTTGTTGCATCACGGGAATAGAAGATTCAACAAAACTATCATAATTTCAGATTTGAAGATTGCTCCGCCAAACTTGGATACATACCACTTTCATAGTTTTCAGCCCAAGTCTCATCCCTTTGAATGGGTAAATGATCATAAATACGATCAGGAGTTGGGTAAGACTCATTGAAACAAGGTCTGGTTGGGTGTCTACCAAGTTGTTCCACTGCCTTTAGCTCATAAAGAATGTGATCGAGCATCTGCGCATGTCTAAAATTAAACTGATAAAAAGTACAACTATCCTCCCATCCTTGTGATTGTTCATCATATCCAAAAGATTTGTTTTGATTATATCCCAAGTATGGTTGGAAGTCATAAGAATGAGAATTATATTGCTCACCATAGTATGTACGGTCTTGTGAACCATATATGTTGTTCCTAAAAGGAAACATCTTGAAAAAATTATGCACACAACTCGTTTAGAGACTTACCTCTTGTTCCCAATTGTGCACACGTAAGACAATTGATTTTTTATTTTTATTTTTATTTTGAACCTGAAATAAGATTCTTAAAAAGATAAATTAGCAAAAGCTAAGAATAAAAACTGAATGCAAAAAAAGAAAATCAAATAAGAACTCAAACTACCGACTGCTCCCCGACAGCGGCGCCAATTTTGACGAGGTGTCGAACTCGCCAAAATAAATTCCTTACTTCTCTTTAAACTAACTAGTAGTACACGGATAAGCAGGTTCGTTCCTAAGGGAGAGTAGAACTAAAGTTGTCGATTCAATTTCTGAATAAGAAGAATGCAAATATGTGGATGAGAATGATCAAGGACTCAATCTCAGTCACGAAACATGAATCTTATCAATATAGCTATGTTTTTGCAAAGTACCCATTACTAATAACCATAGAATATTTAGTACGCTCAAATACTCCGCAATCTCAAATTCACAGGTCACGGAAGCGCTCGACTACCGGATTCTACTCATCAAGTTTCCGAGAAGTATGCTCTCTAGGTGTGACTCAACCAAATGCACTAAGTTTCGTGAGATAGGCTATTCCTAGTGACAAACACATAAGCTCGATTCATCTACTAGTGTCATTCAGAACACATGGATATTTATCAAAATCCCAACATCAATATTCATGTAGCGCTACTTATGTTAAGATTCTCTAGACAATTACGGGTCGAAGAGTTCTCAACTAGCAATAGAATCATCCATAAACCATTCAATTTGCAACTCAAACGATTCAAGAATAATTCATAAACACTTTTGGCACGGTAGAGAACGAACAATAAAAAGATAGATTGCAAGAAGACGGGCTCTTTTAAATATCAATACGAGCTCAAGTTCGGGTGTCGAAATAGTTCCTAATAAAGGTGCTTAGCTACTGGAGTTCATAATGAAACAAAGAAGAAAATATGAAACTGAGATGCGCAAACCAAAACAGCAACAATAGCAAGTGGTGATGGAATGGTATAGTGGACTGGATGATATGGTGGCGGCATATGGACTGGAGGTATGGACTGCAACTGTGGAGGTGGTACTGTTGTTGTGCGAATTGGAGTTGCTGCGAACAGGTGGAGTTCTGGTGAGGGAAGCTGCTGTTGTGAATGGAGGATGGAACTGAACTCCAGATGTTGTTGGTGATGTATGCAGGTGGTACTGGGAACTAGTGGTATGCAAGGATGGTGGTGAATATGCAGGTGATGTGAATGGAGATGATGTATGAGATGATGTTGTGGAAGAGAGAGATGAACTGGATGCAGATGCAGGGGTGTGGTGGACTGGATGTATGGAGATGATGATGGATATGCAGGTGCAGATGAGATGCAAACTGGTGGATATGCTGGTGGTGTTGATGATTGGATTGGAGCATAAAGCTCCTCTCTGTTGAAGATGCGGCAGTGGTGAGGGGTATGAGATTATTTTTGTAGCTTTAGGTTTAACCCTTTTTGTATCTCAAACCTGCCTGCAATTGCAGATCGGGTAACAACCAGATTTTCTTAATCTCATTCGTTCTTTAAGATTCTTCTTCATCTCCTCCGTTTATCACATAAAACTGACGGCAACAGCTTCAATACATGGCTATCTTCTCGGCCAGAAACTCTTTCTAAAACTGCAACAACTTGATACCAAATCTTCTTTTCATGTCAGCATTGAAACATCACTTATCCAGTTCTGAAAACTCCTAAACATAGCCATCGAACCAATGCCAGGAGCTCCAGAGAACTTGACCAAGTCTCCATGATACTACCAGACCCTCATACTCAACAGAACCATGGCTAAGTGCTGGCAAGACTGCTCACAGGGTCATGAAACTCAGGTAGACTATCCCACCTTTCTTCCCTGTTTTATCTCCTTGAAACTATTACAAACCAGCTCTGTTTCTCTGCACTTCTATTACAAGTCCTCCTGGCCATTGGAAACAACCCTATTACTTATCCATCGAACCATGGAAATCCTGGTAAAACAGAGCTGGTGGCTGCTAAACTTGATGTTGTGAACTACTCTGTCAGGCCTTTCTACAAACACCGGATGTGTAGTTCGCTGATGATACGGTTTTGATCTTGCTATAGATTCCTAAGATCTTTCAATCTCCTCCCCTGCAAGGATTCACATTCAACACACACATTGATAATCATTCATTCAATATCTCAGAACTTTACTTCAATCTATGGCAGACAACAACTTCGTGGCTGTTTTGCAGACTTGATAACTTCTCATACAACTCAGTATTGCTGTCTTCTTGGTTCAAAACTAGACTCAAAGTCGAATCTACATCAAACCCATCCTTCATATTCAATTCAAATCTCAAATGCCTTCTTTAATCTCTCTATTCATCATCTATTGCAATAGCAGGACTTGTTTTCTTCCCCCCTGTATTCTCGGCTGCAAACCTGAATTCACCAAAACCAAATACTGTAGATTCGACCAAACTCTGTGTTTTGGCATCAATTACTTGTCCTAACCCATCGAGCACACCCCTAACGAACCATGGTTAGCCGACGGGAACCCTTTTGGTTGTGAACAGGGAGTAGCTGAACTTTATTTAAAAACTGGTCGTGAGCTACTTGGCTTCCTGTTTGTTTTAAGTGATAGAAAATGATGGCCCTGATAATTTCACGTCTGCCCTTAGTGATTCTTTGGACTTCAGGTGGTTACCCCTTAACCTCACCTGGGATCCCATCTACACTTTTTCATGAAGTGACATCTTCGCTCCTATTTCTTCTTCTTTGCACCGTATGACTCCAAACACCTATAAAACTCAAAAGAAGCATAATATACAAAAAAATACAAGAGAAATAGCCGAGAAAAGCGTAAGTGAAAAAGCGGGGGTCTAACAACCACACCCAATATTTCGATTAGCAATCTGTATGGACAACTCCGAGTTGTTTTCTAGAGAATCAACTAGACAGTTAGACTCAATCAATAGAAATATTCAAGGAGTTATTATCTTAATCTCTCAATTCGATTTACTCAAGCAAATACAATTCGCGAGTCTTAATCAAAGAGATCTATCTTGGATGGTACCAAAGACCAATATCCAAGTGTCAATCAATTTAAATCAACAACCAATAAGGTCGGATATTCTAATTGATTGAACAACGCACAACCTGTATTATTTCTATTATATAACGAAATATAATGCGGAAAAGAAATAACACAGACACCAGAATTTTGTTAACGAGGAAACCGCAAATGCAAAAAAAACCTCGGGACCTAGTCCATATTAAACATACACTGTATTAAGCCGCTACAGACACTAGCCTACTCCAAATTAACTTTGGCCCTGGATCGTAGTTGAACCCCAATCAATCTCACACTGATCCAAGGTACAGTTATGCTCCTACGCCTCTGATCCCAGCAGGATACTGCGCACTTGATTCCCTTAGATGATCTTACCCACAACCAAGAGTTGCTACGACCCAAAGTCGAAGACTTTAATAAACAAATCTGTCTCACACAGAAAAGTCTACAAGATAGATAAATTCGTCTCCCACGAATAAACTGATAGGTGTATGAAAACACCTTTCTAAGTATCGATTGGTTATGCTATCTTAGCTAGTTTTCGTGTGAAATTGTATTATTATCTTTCTTTTTATATTTTACGGGAATTTTAGAGCTTATTCCCAAAAAGAACAAGAATCGTCCAATTGGCCACAAAAGAGGTAGAATTTTTATCGCATGGAATCTATTAGGGGCAGTTGCGTAGGCATATCGGACGCTAGAAGCTCGTGTTAGCTAATGTACTGGTTCAACGACCAAAATACAAGCACTGATCGCATGAAACTTATGTACATGGGCTTGAATTAAAAAAAAAAGTGGGCTTGCATTAATCTGGGCTTGAAGCTGTTAATGTTCATAAAGGTATGTTAATTGGTATGTTATTCTTTTTGGCATAAAGGTTTTGTGGGTATATCTCTCGTAAGCCCTCACGAGACTATAACTCGTCCACTAGGGACACCTAGGGGTTTAAAGGCCTGTTATTCATGCTAAGAGTAACTGTATCCTCACGACATGGAGTTGTATTTTATTTTTCTTTCGTTTTGTTTGCTCGAGGACTAGCAAAGTTTGGGTGTGGGGGAATTTGATATGTGTATGAAAACACCTTTCTAAGTATCAATTGGTTATGCTATCTTAGCTAGTTTTCGTGTGAAATTGTATTATTATCTTTCTTTTTATATTTTACGGGAATTTTGGAGCTTATTCCCAAAAAGAACAAGAATCGTCCAATTGGCCACAAAAGAGGTAGAATTTTTATCGCATGGAATCTATTAGGGGCAGTTGCGTAGGCATATCGGACGCTAGAAGCTCGTGTCAGCTAATGTACTGGTTCAACGACCAAAATACAAGCACTGATCGCATGAAACTTATGTACATAGGCTTGAATTAAAAAAAAAAAGTGGGCTTGCATTAATCTGGGCTTGAAGCTGTTAATGTTCATGTACTGGTGGCTCGAGTGCGGGGACGTGCATGGCAGCTGTAGTATGGCATCTACGTGCAGTAAATGATGAATGTTGGCTGATGCTGCTGTTGATGCCATTAGACGAGAACGTGTTGTTGGTTGGCACTGAGGTGGAAGAATGGCGTTGGACTGAGATGATATGGAACTGCTGCGTTAAGAAGAAAGACAATACTCGACTGTTTGGGATTGATGCCACTGTGCCGGAGATTGATAGTAGAGCTCGAGTCTGTGAGTACTCGAGAATGGTGATGGAACAAATATGGCAGCAACGTTGGAACGGGAAGTGATAAACTCGGTGGTGAGTATTGGCAGTGAGGATAAGAGATCGAGGAGCTGTATGGGTTTGAGGTACTGGTATTTACACGAGTGGTCAGTGATCGATGGAGATGAGACGCTGTTGAGTTCACGGCTGGCAGTTGAGCATCGTGAACTATAAGGATGTTAGAGGATACTGGTTGTCTAGCGAGATGGCGAAGAAGCTGTAGTTGCTGGTAGTTGATGAATTCGGTCAGCTGTGTGCAGTCGAGAAAGTTAGGAAGATGCATGGGATTTGCTGTAAACGGTTGTTGATGATGGTCGATAGAAAAGAAGCTTGAGCTGAAACAACCTTATATAATCACAGGGAATGACGCTGCTGCTGTGCCAGGTGATCAATGAGCATGGGCAGGCTGCATCTAATGAAGGTTGATTGTTGGCTGGGAATGGAAGCTGATGGAAGAAAGCTCGACAGTTCAGGGAAGGATGGAACATGTAAGTGATGAGAAGCAGTTCTGTCATGTTGCTTCCGGGAATAGCAAATGGACGTCGATGCTGTTGGAGCCGTGAATAAATGGAGTCGCTGCCATAAAGGTTGAGTCTGCAATGAATGTGAAGATAGGAGCTGACGGATTGCAGAGAAGAACATACGCTGTATGGCATGTTTACGATAATGGCCTGGATTTGCAAGCCCACTTGACTAGATCAGTTGGGTGCGAAAGCCCAATAGGCTATTTAGCCAATATGTTTTACACGATCAGATTGTGGGCGCGACTAGTTCAAGTTCTGACGACTTTGGTGACCTACTTTGGAACGGGTTGTGATGCACGGGATATAATTTTAAGGAGCTGCAACTTTCCTATTTTTGCTAGGTTTTCTAGTTTTCTTTAAGAGGAGGTTACAAAACTCTATATATAGAGAACCCTAGGCACAATTTTAATATCTTCTTGACACATATCTTTTTTTTTTCACCGTTTTTCTCCCCCTTAGGGGGAGAACTATCTCTTTTCTATTCTTTTTATATTGTAAGGATGAATTCAAAGTTCTAATGTGAAGATCAATTATTTGCAAGTTTGTTTCAAGTTTTAAATTGATTCATTGTGGATTGTTTTTACCATATCGAAGGTTTATGATTGATTTTAGATTGGTTTGGGTGCGCAACCAGATTAGTTTATTAATCATTCTAATGCTAGTATAGAGTTGAGTCGACCCGTAATTGTCTCTCATCTCCTACACAAGTAGAAATCGCAAGACCTTACGGAGGGATTCTGTGGAGAAATTGCGAGTAAAGACAACACCAGTAAGTGGACCGAGCGTACCGAGTTTTAACTGCTGGGATCAAACCTAAATTCACAAATCTTAATGAGTTCTGGAAATTACATCTTGTAGTCGAGCGCTTCCGTGTCAAGGTGGTTCTTTTGAATAGAATCTGGTAGTCGAGCGCTTCCGTATCCGGTGATACAAGGAGTTTTGGGGATTGCTAAGCGTACCTGCTTTCCTACGGTTGGTGACAATTGAGTCTAACAAGAGATAAACGGGTACAATGTTGAGTTAACGGTTAGTAACTGCGAAGGATTTCTTCAATATCTTTTTCTTTTTATCGTTCTTTTACATTTTCGCCGATTTAGATAACATATCAATTGCATTACTCTTCGTGGGAACGATCTCTTTCTACCGCTATATTATATTTAATTAGTGGGAAATATATTTTTATTTTGTTAAGTAAACGACGCTCACCATAAACCTATAAGTTTTGTTCCGTATTTTGATAAATCAAGGTGAACAAGGACCATTCAATTAAACCAGACTTATATTCCCGAAGAACAGCTCAGTTTTATCAATCACCTCACAATAATCTTAATCGACGCAGCGAAGAAGATTATTGAGGAATCACAAATAATGAGACGAAGATGTTTGTGACTACTTTTATATCTTGCCTATAGGGAAAATTAATCTCAAGCCAATTATTACAATTGTACTTGTACGATGGAAAAAGCAAGATCAGATCACACAACTACAAGAAAAGTAGTATCGTTCTAGCTTCACAATCCCAATGAAGTCTTTCAGTCGTTAACCTGGTTTTAGAAGAAGAAAACCAAAGGTTAAAGGAGAATCGACTCTAGCTTAGCAAACTATATCACACAGAATGTGTGGGGATTAGGTTTCCCAGTTGCTAGAGTTCTCCCTTATATAGTCTTTCAAATCATGGTTTGCAATCAATGTTAGCTGGGTAACACAGCATTCAATATTCACCGTTAGATGAAAACCTGATTATATTCAAGCTAATATTTCTCAACCGTTAGATCGAAAACTTAGCTTTTCATACACACATGTACTTGACGATTTTGGGTTTGTGTAACCGTACCCAAACGTGTACAATAGTTGGTTCAATACTAGTTAACCAAATGGTTAGCCAAATGATAACTTTCATATCAACCATATTCTTCATCACCATAACTAGTCCAAATGAACTAGTTAGAGAGTTGTTCAATTGCTATGAGATCTCATGTAATACACAAGACACAATTGAAGCAAAAACGATGTGATTTACTCGAAGCGATTCATGAACTATAAAGCCACGGTTTGCAATAGCATTCCTTAGTTTATTAAGATAAGTTCACAAACATCATTTTTAGATATAACCACTCAAGTTCGCGGACTGGGTTCGCGGACTCAAGTTAACTGGTTGGAGTTCACAAACTCTAGCAGAAATTCTCGGGTTCAAAAACTTCCGTCAGTTCGCGGACTGAGTTCGCGGACTGAAATCGAGCTACAACTCCAGCAGAAATTCTCGGGTTCGAGAACTACGCACGTTCGCGGACTGAGTTGGCTTCTCAAGTTCCAGTTTCACTTGATCAACAAAGTTCATAAACTTCCGTTCAAGTGCTAAGGACTTATACATATATGTGTTACCACAACAATGTTTACATCCCCCAACGGTTATATTTTCTAAACTCTCATTTCAATCATTGAAACATTCTAAGAGAGCGTTATATAGTTGTTATTCACAAACTATTTTTCGTCAGAGCGATTTCCAAAATAATTGAAACGTAACATGACTTTCGTCACTAGGTAAAGATGAACTTGGCTAAAGCAAAAGCTTTACCAACACATATTTTGAGAAATAGATAAGCGAGATATACTCAGCTCGAAATATCACATGTGTATATTCTTAGTCTATATAGTAATACGACTTTTGTCTCAAGATATGGGATAGAGTAGATAGACTTTTGAGTCATAGATAAGTTCAAGTCTCCACATACCTTTTAGTCGATGAAGATCCACTGGTTCCTTGAGTATTACTTCGTCTTGTATGATGATTGCCATGGAGTTCTTGAGCTCAACTACACTTTCTATCCTAGTCCGAGACCTTATCTATAGTAGACTAGAAATCAAGACTTTATAGTTTTGATCACTAACATTGACAAACATGCTTGAGATAGAAACGCATGCGAGTTCGACCGAGCAATGCTCTAACAATCTCCTCCTTTGTCAATTTTAGTGGCAAAACTATTAATACATATGGAATACAAAAACTATATAAATAAACTTTGTAGCTCCTATTCCACATGTCTAATCTTCAATAATACTCGAAATCTTCGTCACTTCAAAGTAGTCCAATGATCCTAAAGGTTGTAAGTTTAGCATCATCGTTGTTAAAAATCCGTAGCTATAACAATGAGAAAAGCATCGGTTCTCAATCATTGTTATACAGTGTCATAGTATTATTACAAAGTGTCAAAGTCCAATTGCATCACAACTTCAACAACAATAATATGGTGATACTTCACCCCCCCTTAGTCAATACTCCATCTCACTTGGAAACCACTCCCCCTTACATAATGATCCGAAAACCATATGTATTTATAGTGTGAACTACATATTAATTCTCCCATTTTTTGTCAATAAAATTGGCAAAGGTACAAGAACGGGATCCTAATGAAATTTCCGTAAGAGACATTTTATGACCAAAGGTAAATGTATATCATCTTATTTAGATGCAATCATAAATCCGAAGCTAAATGCATTCATCAAGGAGTTTATAAAAACGCAAGGTAACCCCTATATTATTCCACAAGCGCACTCCCCACAAATATTTGGCAATTAAGCACAAGTTCAAAAGAACTCTCCCCCAGAATTTGTCATTCCCAAAGGAACAACACGAGTGACCTTAATTTCAAGAGAAAATGATGATTTTTCTTTTGACTCAACAAATTTCATACAAGTATGAATTTGGAATCCAACTAGAAATATTCAATCAAATTAACCAAAGAGAACCAAGATTAATTTGACTAAATATGCTCAACACAAGTAAACTTATGGAGACTTAATAAATCAATTAGATTAATCACAAGAACACTCGAAAATAATCTAATTGCCATACTCAACCAAACTAATTACAAAAGTAATCAATTTAATTGGCCACACTTGACATAAGAGAATTCTATGGAGCAATGACTAAGTTAATCATGAATAACCAACCCAGTCAAAGAAATGCTCAAACATAAGAAAACTTATGGAGTGATAACTAAATAATCACACAAGATGATTGATTTAGTCCAAAATACTCGACGTAAAGTACCTTATGGAACACAACTAAGCTAATCACAAAAATTATCAACTTTGGTTGTCTAATGCTCAACATAAGTCATAATACGGAGTCCCACATTAATACACAAAATATAAATCAGGAAAGCTCAATTACTGCGGAATTCACAAGGATTCATTCTATGTTTCCATCATCACTTGCATAATGACACACAATAGACATAATCCTAGAATCACAAAAGATTTTAACCTATCTTATATCAACAATTGACAATATAGGCTTAACTTTTGTGTTTTTCAAAAGTCTTGTAAGGACCCCCAAGCTCGTCAACGCTATTAGACTGGTCAAGAGACGATTTAGTCGCTAGTGACTCGATAATTTTATTTGTTAGAAACTAACCTAACAACGATTTAGATACGAAATTAATACCACTCGATAGATCTCGAAAAGTTAGGCGGAATGGACTATTAGAACATGTCAATCAGATGTCGGATGAATAAGATATTATCAGTATTCCGATGAATAAGTTAGGTGGTTTGAGATGGCAGTGTAAAGGAATGTTAGGTTTGTTGTATATGGAGTAGACTTGGTGTTGAGGGATTCAAATTACAGGGAGAAGATTATTGTCTAGTGGTGCAGATGAAGAACGTGAATGAGATAGTGTGTTATTTGTGCTTAGTCTCAACTGAAGTGGAAGTGTCGAGACATGAGATAATTCTGTGGGTGTTAGTATTGTTGTAAGATGATGGCATTGACATGATTGTGTCATAGAGTTGGCTGGATTGTGTTTTGTTGCCGATGAGCACGTAAGATGTTGATTGATGCAGTGAGGAATTATAGTTAAGTAAATCTTACAAGTGAAGTGAAGTGATTGCGGTCAGCTGGTTTGTTTGAGTTGAGATGATAGTCACTGCATCTACTGCAATTGCAGGTAAGCATAGTTTGAAGTTGTATCTAGAGATAGAGTTAGAGTTGAAATGGTTGTGTAGTGATCTAAAATGAATGTTTGTGTGACTGCGTTGTAAGAATGTGGGTCAGTTGAACATTGGAGTTGAATCTGTGATGTGAAAGGCTTGCAGTTGCTACCTAAAGGTAAGCTGAGTTTGTATTTGATAATGAGATATGAAGTTTTATGAATTGATGTATAGTTAAAATGTTATAAATGAAGTTATAGTTTGTATTCTTGTAGCTGTAATAGAATTAGGTTATTAATTATCCCAGTCAGATGTCTGACTGAATTTCCCTATCTGACTGAGTCGAACCGTGTTGACTCACCGAGAATCCCTGTCATGACCTGAGTTGACTCACTTGACCGGAGTTTAATAGTTGACCAAGACTTGGACTTAGACCTTGACTTTGACTGTTAGTTGACTTCTTCTGAACAAATGTTGACCGTTAGTGACTGTTAGTTGACTTTGAGGAACTTGGGCTTAGGTCAGTTTTCTTAATTAGATGTTTTGGACTCTTGTGGTCCAAATTAGACTTTGGTTTCTTCTACAAAGTTGTAGAGATTCTTAAGACTTAGCTAATGGACTATAAAACTAATCTAATTGAATTAATAAACCTTATATTTGCTAAAGATAGATGAATAAAAGGTATAGAACCTTAAATTGGCTTAGAACCATTATTCAGACTTGTATGATTCATGTGTGAGCCATTTTGGCTAGATTCTTAGAGTACTTGTGTGATTAACAGTTAGTCTATATTAACAACCATCGATTCAAAAGACGAACCAGTGGATCATGGATCTCGAGGTAGGTGTGGCTTGTCTTCAAAAGAGGTGGGAATGAATTTGACTCTTTTGTATTCATTATTGTTGTTTTTATAAAAGTTTATGCTTAACAAACTCATGCATTGTCTGTCCGTGCATTTCATACTTTGTTTAAAATGCATTATGATAATCCTGTTGATTCTATGAATCTTTCCACGATTTGGAAAGGACTTGTATTGTTTGTTGTCAGTATGAATTGTTATTGGAAATGAGAATTTCCACTTGTGGTATATAGGATACGCTCCTTCACATTTATACCTACTTTAATTCAGCTTTTATTGTTTAGAGTTGGTCGCCATGGTCTTGGTGGCATCCATAGCTATTGAGTGTGGTTAGCACGAATATTATTACATTGTTTGAAAGAAGGAGTTTGTTCCATATACATGTATGATTATTTCAGTGACTTAGTCACTGTTTAATGTTTCGGAAAAACATGTACGGTTTTCCAACTCTTGATTATGATTACTTAGAAGTTAAATGTTAATTATTCCCACTTCAATTTTTGTGACAGATCAGAGTTGCGCAGCGAAAGCTTCAAGGGTTGAGTTCGCTAGTTGATTAACTTTTGTTATGTTTATTATGTTGTATATTTTATTTGAAAACCAAATGACTATTATATATATATATCATTTGAGAGAAGATCTTGTATATATATTTCTGAGATGGGTTAGTTTTGGGTTAAGTTTTATAGCATATTTCTTATTTGATTGATTCAGTAAATGTTTAGTTTCAGTGCCTCTATATTTAGTTAATCTCTTGGATTAGTCAGCTGTTAGCTTAGGGGGCGCTACAAGTCTATTCATCCTTTTATCAATATTTGCATATCAATTCACGAACGACTTTACTTTTGACAAAATATGGGACAATCAAGTTCACAGATGTAAACAAACATATCCCATCAAAATATTGCAATATGTGAAATCAAAATATAATACTGCAACCATCATCTTCCAAACAATTTTAGAATTTTAAACCAAAAAATCTAAAAACAAGGAGATGAAAACATTGGATATAGCTATGTGTAATCACAATAATGGATATTCCAAAACACTAGTTATTCTTCTAAACAAAAGACAGAAATAGAAGATTTACTAGGCATTAATACCTTTGAGTAATTCATTATCGTCCCCGAACTCCTTGTCGTCAACAGCCATTAGAACATATGGTTCATTAAGAAAGGAGTTTATATCGATGAACCTTCTTGGATGATGTTGTCGAACCAGGGCCTTCTGAATCTCATGAGTCTTATACACAAAAGCCTTTACTTGTTGAATCTCCTTTCGCAGCTCCTTCAACACTTCAAGAACATCAGAAAACTTCTGAGAATTTGAAGGAACAGCTTTTGCCTTCCTATTATTCCTTCTTTTTCTTTTCAATGTTGGAGGCAATGGAGATTTTTTGTTTTCCTTCATGATTGATGGCTTAACAATCATATTACCATCTTTTCCATCAGAAGACATCATTCTTGGAGCGTCCATTAACGTATGGATTTGTGAGAGGAATTCACAATTAGCTTAACAAGTAGTCTTGAGATAAAAAAAGAGGTTTTAGAGAAGGAAAAGGAATGTAGGGTTCGAAACCTTTAACAGGTTCATAAACGATCAATTCTCAACCCTATAAAGAGTGAAATTGTCGATAATACCCTTTTTTTTTGTTTTATAGACAACAAAGACAAAAACTAAGAAAAAAAAACTTTTCTTAAAGCCTGAGTGGTACAAAATCATTGTCTCTTTGGATCAGGCACATGAGATAAGATTTTAAAAACAACATAATCAAGTTGCGTTATGGTGAATTACAATTTGTCTACCAATTTCCTCTTGGGAGGAATCCACAAACTTCTATCTATCAAAATAATTTGACCATAATTTCTTCTCAAATGGTCTTGATTTATCCTTAGAAACTAACTTCTTAGACAAAGATAAAATCTTACATACCTCAGCGGTCTTCTGAGCAAGTTTAAGCTTTCTTGATAGATGATTTGCTCTTCGTTGAAGTTTGTTGACGTATCTTTGTTTGTGTTTGAACTTGTAACACTTCGAGAGTTCATGTTATTTTAATGAACAATACGAGCATATCATACTTGGATAATAATCAGGCTTCTGAGATGTGCAAGCAGCTAGGCACATACTAGATCCTGAAACATATAAACAGAGTTTCCAAATATTGGGTCAACTTTGTCTTCCAGAATAGTTGGATTATATTCTGAAAGAATATCAATATTGATATGTGTATTGCTACAATTATCAAAATCAATATTTTCACCAAGAAGAGCAACACTTGATTTCTCGTTTTCATTAGAATCATAGACGTCAGACATTTCATCAAGAGTTGCAGTAAGACTTTTGTTCCCAGTGTATTTTCTCCGATTTGGACACTCATTAGAAAAATGACCAAATCCTTTACACTTAAAGCACTGAGGCATGTCCTCATCATCACTATCATCAATATCCTTGTTTTTAGAAGGAACACGATTATGAGGTTTCACTGATGCCTTAGGCTTATCTCTGGAGAACCGTTTACTTCTCTTCAATAGAAGATCCCTAAACTGTCTGGTGATCATCGAGACTGATTTTTCATGATCTTCATCTGATGAATCTGTCTCAAAGTGATCATTTTCAGAAATATACACTTTTTTACTTTTATCAAGTAATTTAGTGTCCTTCAGTGCTTTGAACGCAACATCCTTAGATTTGGATGAGTGTTCATGATCAAATATCTTAATCTTTACAACCAGCGTATTTCTGGAGAGAGTATCAAGGTTATTTCCCTCAACGATGGCATGCTTCTTAGAATCGTATCTAGATGGCAGCGATCTGAGAATTTTCATCACAATGTCCTTTTTCAGGAATAGTCTTACCCAATGCAAAAGATGCATTAACAATTTCAGACACTTTGCGATTAAACTAATCAAATGTTTCTTCATCTTCCATACGAAAGTTTTCCCAATCGGAATTAAGGTTTTGAAGCCTATCTTCCTTTTCACTGGAATTATCTTCAAATACGGTTGCTAAGATATCCCAAGCTTTTTGCGACTTAGTGCAATTCGACACATGGTGCTGAAGATTTTGGGTAATGGCATGTATGATCGCATTCAAACCGTCTGAATTTTTCTTTGTAGCAAGGATTTCGCAGGGGTGTATTCACCAATATTCTTTGGAACGTTCACATTTCCAACCGCCACTACGGGAGGATCATAGCCATTAACAACATATACCCATGATTGAAAATCACGTGCTTGAAGAAAAGCTTGCATAGCAATTTTCCACCATAAGTAATTAGATCCATCAAAGACTGGTGGTACGTTTATTGAGATAACACCTCTGGCCATAGAGTCAGATCGCTACAAACACAGACTTGTAAGGTCTTGAACGTGTTTTCCTGCTCTGATACCAATTGAAAAGCGGGGGTCTAACAACCACACCTAATATTTTGATTAGCAATCTGTATGGACAACTCCGAGTTGTTTTCTTGAGAATAAACTATACATTAAGATTCAATCAATAGAAAATACTCAAGGAATTATTATCTCAATCTCTCAATTTCATTTACTCAAGCAAATACAATTGGCGAGTCTTAATCAAAGAGAGGTAACTTGGATGGTACCAAAGACCAATATCCAAGTGTCAATCAATTTAAATCAACAACCAGTAAGGTCGGATATTATAATTGACTGAACAACGCACAACCTGTATTATTTCAATTGTATAACGAAATATAATGCGGAAAAGAAATAACATAGACACCAGAATTTTGTTAACGAGGAAACCGCAAATGCAGAAAAACCCCGAGACCTAGTCCAGATTAAACATACACTGTATTAAGCCGCTACAGACACTAGCCTACTCCAAATTAACTTCGGTCTGGACTGTAGTTGAACCCCAATCAATCTCACACTGATCCAAGGTATAGTTATGCGTATATGCCTCTGATCCCAGCAGGATACTGTACACTTTATTCCCTTAGCTGATCTCACCCTCACCCACAACCTAGAGTTGCTACGACCCAAAGTCGGATATTTTGATAAACAAATCTGTCTCACACAGAATAGTCTACAAGATAGATAAATTCGTCTCCCATGAATAAACCTATGAGTTTTGTTCCGTATTTTGATAAATCAAGGTGAACCGGAACCAATCAATAAAACCAGACTTATATTCCCGAAGAATAGCTCAGTTTTATCAATCACCTCACAATAAACTTAATCGACGCAGCGAAGAAGATTATTGAGGAATCACAAATGATGAGACGAAGATGTGTGCGACTACTTTTATATCTTGCCTATCGGGAAAATTAATCTCAAGACAATTATTACAATTATACTCGTACGATGGAAAAAGCAAGATCAGATCACACAACTACAAGAAAAGTAGTATCAGTCTGGCTTCACAATCCCAATGAAGTCTTTAAGTCGTTAACCTGGTTTCAGAAGAAGAAAACCAAAGGTTAAAGGACTCTAGCTTAGCTAACTAGTATCACACAGAATGTGTGGGGATTAGGTTTTCCGGTTGCTAGAGTTCTCCCTTATATAGTCTTTCAAATCAAGGTTTGCAATCAATGTTAGCTTGGTAACAAAGCATTCAATATTCACCGTTAGATGAAAACTTGATTAGATACAAGCTAATATTTATCATCCGTTAGATCGAAAACTTAGCTTGTTATACACACATGCACTTGATGATTTTGGGTTTGTGTAACCGTACCCAAACGTGTACATTAGTTGGTTCACACTAGTTAACCAAAAGGTTAGCCAAATGATAACTTCCATATCAACCATATTCTTCTTCACCATAACTAGTCCAAATGAACTAGTTAGAAAGTTGTTCAATTGCTATGACATACCATGTACTACACAAGACACAATTGAAGAAAAAACGATGTGATTCACTCGAATCGATTCATGAACTATAAAGCCACGGTTTGTAATAACATTCCTTAGTTTATTATGATAAGTTCACAAACATCGTTTTTAGACATAACCTACTCAAGGTCGTGGACTGAGTTCGCGGACTCAAGTTAACCGGTTGGAGTTCACAAACTCCAGCAGAAATTCTCGGGATGGGAACTTCGGTCAATTCGCGGACTGAAACTGAGCTACAACTCCAGCAGATATTCTCGGGTACGAGAACTACGCCAGTTCGCGGACTGAGTTGATGGCTCACGTTTCGGTTTTACTTGATCAACAAAGTTCACAAACTTTGGTTCAAGTAATAAGGACTTATACATATATGTGTTACCACAACAATACTTATATCATCCAATGGTTATATTGTCTAAACTATCATTTCAATTATTGAAACATTCTCAGAGGAGGTTATATAATTGTTATTTGCAAACTATTTTTCGTCAGAGCGATTTCCAAAGTTATTGAAACATAACATGACTTTCGTCACTAGGTAAAGATGAACTTGGATAAAGCGAAAGCTTTACCAACACATATTTTGATAAATAGATAAGCGAGATATACTCAGCTCGAAATGACATATGTGTATATTCTTGGTCTATATAGTAATACCACTTTTGTCTCAAGATAGGAGATAGAATAGGTAGACTTTCGAGTGATAGATAAGTTCAAGTCTCCACATACCTTTTAGTCGATGAAGATCCACTGGTTCCTTGAGTAGTCCTTCGTCTTGTATGATGATCTCCATGGAGTTCTTGAGCTCAACTACACTTTCTATCCTAGTCCGAGACCTTAGCTATAGTAGACTAGAAATCAAGACTTTATAGTTTTGATCACTAACATTGACAAACATGCTTGAGATAGCAACGCAGGCGAGTTCGACCGAGTAATGCTCTAACAGTAGTCACCACTCCTACCTGTCAAGGATTGTGACTGTATCCTCCCAAGATCCAGCTTACCTGTTTTGTTCCCATGAAAATGCAGTCTCTTCTGATCACAGTTGCTGCCAAGAATCGTTGCTGCTCATTTGTTGATACCAGCCGGGGATTAATCATAGCAACAACCACTACAGACAAAGGTAATCCGAACTTGTGCATATTTTAGTTTCACATGGAGGAAGTAACAGAATCTCCATTATGGATGAAAGATGGTGATATCCTTATCATGGTCAGCCCATCGACCATACAAGATAGAACCACGTAAACCACACTTGGGGACTGAGGCTCAACATGGAGTTCCTTCACTATCAGTCAAGGACATCTCCAAATCAGGTGACATGGTCAACCAAGAAGCCATAACCGTGAAAAGGTCACCACTTTTCAAAGATGCATTGTAAGGATATCATCACCTCCCTATCTGGAAGGCACCTCACCAACAAGTAGTATTTGGTTCAACCATCCATAAACACTGTTATCAATGAAGAATCAAAGAGGAAAGTCGCACCTCAGCAAGCCACACAGACCAACCAAATCATGTCTGCCACATCACCTACTCGGAACTCAGTACCGCCTACCCAAGGTCTGCATGAAGCTGCGCATCAAAAACCACATCAGTCGACAAAGTCGGATTTAGTGTTTCTAGATTTTTGATTTCCTATGGAAGGGGTGCATGGGCTTCCAGATGTTTGGATACAATGCAGGTCTATCAAGTGCGACTCCCGCCAATTGATCAACAAATGACGGATCCAAAAGATAGTCCCTTTCGTTAATTCGTCAACCACATTACCATCAAATACAATGGAAGTACATCTTCCAGGAAAAAATAGGCTCAAGATAATTTCACATGGAGACTACTAGCACAGGATGCCTTCACGACCCTCAACCAGGTTATTTCTTATTTCAACATCATCACTATCAAAACTTCACGAGACGCAAGAATTTCTCAATACGAAGCCATACACGTGCATCAAATATCCCAAAGAAAGATCCAGAGATACCTATGGCCGTATCACCCATGAGAAAATCCAAATACAATGCACCTCAGTTGAAGAATACTATCAAAGGACCCGCTTGATGATCAACAGTAAAACAGAACTACAGTTCATGTGAACGTTCCGAGACTCTTCAACAAACAAGAAAATCCGCATTAAATGTTGCATGAAGCACAAATGCATACTAAGAATCATGTGAATCATACTTGAGGGATTGAAGGTTTGCATAAGATCCTCTCATTGTAGAAAATCACTTTATCTCATAGAAGATAGACAACCAGAGAGCCACAAATTTGATGATGATTCCTTGCCCTCCAAAAATAAGCCGCATAGATATCTTCACGTATCTGACCACGCCATTGAATCTGCTCTAGTAACTACACAGAAGTGTAACTGGGCACTGCTCATCGCATCCCATTCTATACAACAATCCAAGACTCAGAAGGTAATTCAAAGGATGTCGCTTGGAACGAATTCCTTGAAGACTTGATAGCAGCACATCGGGAACAGAACGCCTCTCATCTCGTCTACTTCACCTAACGGCTCCGGAAGATTTTGCCTATACAAGCATCCCCAACATATCTTCATCGCAATCAGAAGGGAAAGAACATGCGTGAGCTAAAGATCCAGAATAAACACAATTTCATTCCGGTCAATGCTTAGGAATTTAAAGAACGTTTTAATTGCGGCTCAGCATTCCAGACACCAAATAACTTAAAGTCAAGGACGGATCAACAATGCAGCTACACTCCTCAAGATTAGTCCTGATATGACCATTGCCAAACATATATCTCATCCATCCATCTCAGGAGCACAATGGAGTTTGGAAAATTTTGAAATCCACTAGAGAGGCTGGATACTCATTCTTTTGAAGACAGAACCTTATTTCACATTCCGGAAAAGATCGATGGTACAGCTTATGTAGTTGCAGGAAATCCCACAACACACCCATATAATATTTCCTAGATCTAAATCTATTTCATAATCAAAATAAAGATTAAAGTGATAAAATTGTAAAATAAGACACAAGATTTACGTGGTTCGATCAATGTGATCTACATCCACAGGGTTAGGGTTCTTCACTATGATTATTAAAATTACATTTGGGTTACATGGAGACTCCATTATAAGTATTTGGAGCTCTAGATTTATTTTTAAGGGAAGAAGATGATAAAGAAAAATAAATCTCTCTCTCTGTGTTACAAAAAATATCTCTCATCCCTCTTTCTCTCTCCTGCTCTCCTCTTTATATAGTTACATAGTGGATGACAGTTCACACATAGTGGAGTACAGCTCATATTCCCCTTATTTTAGGATCCCTTTCTACGTTCTCTCAGGCTCTTCTACCTTCTCTCAGGCTCCGCTACCTTCTCGCAAGCTTTGCTACATTCTCGTGATCTTTTACTGTTGTGCGATATTTGGATCCTACATCTTGCCTCTTTTTCCTTGAATATTGCTTGAAGAGCGATCTTTAAGGAAAAATCCGTTGTTGTAGTAGTCTTTAATCTTTGTTGTTGAAGGAACGAGCGAAATAATACCAAACTTGAAAAGTACGTACTTACCTCTATTCTTTTGTGAAGTTCTGGAGCTTTGCGAAGTAAATAAGAAGTATCATCTCTTGAAGTATGCGAAGTATGAAGTATGAAGTATCTTTGAAGAAGTATAAAAATATTCAATCCTCGAAATATAAGAAGTATCCATCCTTCAATGAGAATAAGAAGTATTTCCTCTATTCTTGTGAAATTATTACTCACTTATTGGTGAAGATTCTTGTTATTCATTAATGAACGTCTTATTTGAAAATCATTTTTGCCGAGAAGATAAAGAACATAAAATGTTTTCTTGGTTATCCATAGTTGTCTCTATTCTTTATATATGGGGTAGAATCCTTGGGAAAATATTGAATGAGCGAGTTGTTTCTTCATTCTTATCTTGCCTCTGTATCATGTTTTGTGCTCATGCGATAGTACAATCTCTTCAAGTTGCTTATATTTGTGCAAAATAATTGAGCGAAATAATCACATCCTGCAATATAATCACATTCTGTGAAATTTTGACACATTCTGCGAAATTCTGCGATATTATTCCGTAAAGTTTTGTAAAATACTTGTGCGAATCTAATGCTTATGTAATGATTATGTTATGAAATGTGTATGCGATTTTTATGCCATGAAATGCTTATGTGATGCTTTTATGATGCTAGTGTGATGCTTGTATGATGAGAATGCTTATCTATTGCAATGTATAGCTAATGTTTCTAGTACTTAGCTCATTTTTGCTGCTCTAAAATTGATGTAGCTTTAAATCGCTCCCATTCTTCATTTCTCTGGCTTTGTCTCTAGTATATGCATTACTCTTTGCGTATTTATTGTTCTTCGCATGTTCATTTGCTTGGGCTTCATTTTTCTTGCTTTTATTCTTTGTCCATCTTTAGCTCATTATATCTCATTGTTTTACTGTCTCCACTTTTTATTCCTGCACTATTGGTATCGCATAATATAATATAATCAAAATATCAAAGGTGCATCATTTTCACTATCTCAATTTCATTTCTTTATACATGTTTGCAAGCATTTTTGCTTACACATAATCATCTTCGCAAGTTTATTTGCGTACTCTCTTATGTGGTCTTATTTTTCCTTCCTAGTTAAAGGTCTTATTTCGCTACGTTTCTTTTTTCTTTGCAACAAAATCGCAGGACGTCTTCACACTTTCATGTATTGACCCATTGATCTTGTCTTATTATTTCTCTAATAGTATTGCCTCTGCAGGATATTTTTCATGTGACAATATGATAGGCCTAAATATTCTTGCGAACGTAAAGCCCCATGACATTGTCGTCTTGCGACGAAATCGCAGGACGTTCGTACACTTGCATGTACTGACCCATTGATCTCGTCTTATCTTTATCTTTTGTATTATTGCCTCTTCAGGATTGTTGCACAAATATGACAAGCCTTGATACTCCCATGAGTAAAAATCCTCATGACATTTGCGTCTTAAGACACTTATCATCTCCCTAATGGAGGGTGCCGCCCTTATCTTCCCCCTGGTTGCCCCTTCAAGGAGACGTACCTCTACCATACAAGGTTGGCTCCTCCCATCCGGTCTTAACAACAACCAATTGTTTTCGCATCCTCTTATCCCTTTTGCATATATGTCTTATGGTTACGAGACTACACCCTAAGTGGGGTTTTCTTCGGGCCGAGTGCCGCATAAGCCAAGACTTGCCAAGAATGACCAGGTACGTTCCAGACGCCCCAGGCACTTTTGGCTCAACCGTGTACCTCGGTGCCTTGATCATATTTTGCACTCCTTAGGAGATACCTTCTCACCTTAGTCGCCCAACCTAAGTCATATGCTTAAGTTGAGAATCCAAGGCGCCTCTCCTGGATGGGCTTTATTGACCCCAAATCTCCATGACTCAGGTTCCAGGGGCGGTGTAACCTTTTCTTTGATCCATGAGGAAGGTACCCCCTTCTATGAAACACTTTAGGTCATACATTTGCCTCTTGCGAAATTTTTATTTCGCGAACTAGGGTGCACGCCATAGTAGGATCGTCCCTTTCTAATCTTAGATTTTTATTGATCTTAGATTGTCTCTTGCTAAATTTTCGCGTTTCTTTATTCTCTCAATTATTCTTTCATTTCTGTCATTTTTTTCATCCATTCTTTCATTTTCATAATATCATATCATTTGAAGCAAAGTAAATATTAAAGAGAAATTCTAATGCATTGTAATTCTGAAATCTTTGTAGTTGTGAAATCTTTGTAATTCTGCGATTGTATCGCATTTTGTAAATCAAATCAAAATCTTTTATTTTTTGTAAAATAAATATTCTAGAGAAATATATAAATTGAATTTTCTCGGTTTTTTGTAATTTTGAAATCTTTGTAATTTTGAAATCTTTGTAATCTTGGAATCTTAGTAATCTTTGTAATCATGCGATTGAATCGCTTTTTGTAAATCAAATCAAAAATCTTTTATTTGTTGTAAGTAAAATAAAATATTCAAGGAAGTGGTACTTAGCTTTCATGTGATTTGTTGTTGCTGTCGTCTCGCACGAAGTATATGGTTTGCTTGCGAAACTAGCATCCTTGAAATGCATAAACGTCACAAAAAATATAATTATCTCGCAGCAAAAAGAAGTGAGAGAAATGAGATTTGAACCCTTGACCTGCCTCTTGCATATTCTCGCACCATACCAACTGTACTAATCCTCTCTTGCGAAATATCTCTGCGAAACTCTCTCTTATGCGAAATAATTATGGACCAACTTTGTATAAATTTTGCATAACAAAAATAAACTATGATAAGCAAGAATTGATCCCGCGACCTGGTGCTTGCATTTATGCCTCCTGACCAACTGTGCAAGCTTATTTTATGCGAATTTATCATACACTTGTTAAAACTTATCTTCCTCTGGTAGTCTAAAAGATGCGAAAAATTCGCGGGAGGTGGGAATTGAACCTGCGTCCTCAAACTCATTGTATTCACCTCTGACAAACTTTGCTGGCTTCTATTTTCGAAATATCTGTGCGAAATAATCACCTACTTTCTTCTGTGCGAAATTCTCTTGCGAAAAAAATACACATTCGTTGGGTTTTGAACATGCGACCATGAACTCATTAACTTTACATATGACCAACTGTGCTGCCTCTTGTTTGCAAAATAATGAAACAATTTTGCGAAATTATTCATTTTTTCGCCCTCTGTAAAAAGAAGAAAACTATGCTCGCAAGCGAATTTGAACTTGCGACCATAAATGAACATACTGCTCTCTGGACCAATTGTTCAAGAACCTCTCTGCGAAATTAACGTAGAAATATTTTCTTCACTCTTCTATTCGCCATTGAAAATGAGAAGAAAATGAAAAATATGTATATGTGCGAATTCGAACCCGTGACCTACTGCTTATTCTCTCCAACACAAACCATTTGTGCGAATTTCTTTTTATAATAGAAATCACAACGTCTTGATCTTATCCTTATCTTCACAATTCCTTTATTTCCATCAATAATTTGCCTCTTGATTTTTCTCCTGAACATGGAAATCTACCATTGAAACTTTAGTTTTCTTCCCTGAATTTCACCTCAGCAATTAATTTTTTCTCTTACTTTTTTCATGTCTTTGAATCGTTGATGATGTTTACTCCCTGAAAGTGTGATTTCTTCCATGAAATTTTCATTTTTGAACCTAAACTTTGTAGATCAAGAAAAATATGAACCGTAATTAATCTTCATGAAAACTTCTTGAACCGAAAAATTATAGGAAGGATAAATCCTTTACTCGTCCCTATTTCTAGCGCCAAAAATTTAGTTGCAGGAAATCCCACAACACACCCCATATAATATTTCCTAAATCTAAATCTATTTCATAATCAAAATAAAGATTAAAGTGCTAAAATTGTAAAATAAGACACAAGATTTATGTGGTTCGATTAATGTGATCTACATCCACGGGGTTAGGGTTCTTCACTATGATTATTGAAATTACATTTGGGTTACATGGAGACTCCATTAATGAGTATTTGGAGCTCTAGATTTAGTTTTAGGGGAAGAAGATGATAAAGAAAAATAAATCTCTCTCTGTTACAAAAAATATCTCTCTTCCCTATTTATCTCTCCTGCTCTCCTCTTTATATAGTTACATAGTGGATGATAGTTCACACATAGTGGAGTACAACTCATATTCCCCTTATTTTAGGATCCCTTGCTACGTTCTCTCAGGATCTGCTACCTTCTCTCAGGCTCCGCTACCTTCTCGCAAGCTTTGCTACATTCTCGCGATCTTTTACTGTTGTGCGATATTTGGATCCTACAGCTTCTACACCCTATGGTCTAGGAAAAAGAACCTACATGTGATTAAGATGAGTCCTAATAGTGGTATAGGAAACTTCGAAGAAGTTATCATCCATATTTGGCATGTCATTGGAATCATTAATGCCTATTGTCTTAGCAGCGGAAATATCTCCAGCTAAAATACGAAGATGAGATGAACTTACCTTGCTGTTGGTTGGCCTATACGAAGATGAGGTTGGTCCTCTGTTCGTGAAAAATAAGAAAGAGCAGAAGCTCCCTTTATACCCGACGAATTTCTAAATCCGAAAAGGGAGTTTTCATCTCTCTAGCAGCTTCGCCGGTACGACTTCCAAAGAAGTTCAAACCAACTGATATCTCACCGGTAACATCTACCTACTTTATCTAATTAATTTTATTTTTCGTTTGTCACCATCTAGTGCTTACCCCGCAGCAATGTCACTGTTACGTGCTAAGCATGGGACTTAATGTTGATGGTGGTTTTTAGTTTAGGGCGAAAAATGTAAAAGTCTGTCTAACTGACCCGGTGTCAGAAATAGTAGACCTTGATATGTCTATATTCCGCAAGGAGTCTGAAGAATATATTAAAATCTTATGAGTGCCTATGCCGCTCTTCATATTGTATTTAAACTCAAGCTCCTAGATGAATTTTTCACTAGTATAGAGTCTAATGAGTATTTAATCTCTCTCCAACATTATTCACTAATGTATGGCTTGCTCAGTATTTTTTTCTATGCTATGTTGCCCAGCTGAACTCTTAATATTGACATGACGATTAATGTTCGCTCACAGACGAGTAGCATGAATTTCCTGAAGTGTCAGGATTAAGATCTGTATGAAAGTACTTAATCGGAAGCATGCTACGCTGCTCTCTGAGAATAAAATTAATGATTTTGTACCAACGCAGATAATTCATCAAATTTGATTAATTTTGTGACAGCTCGCAAAATTCAATTTTTTAACCTAATTTTACTAATTCACAAAAATTAGGTTTTCTTGGCCTGCGCAATATCTCGAACCCTATTGGTCGAGACCAAACCTAGGAAAACTAGGAAATTGATCCACCATGGACTAGTAGGAGCAAATCCTACCAAAAATAGGAAATAGGAAGTAAATAGGAAACCGCGACCTACTGGCCAATTTGCTCTAACTCGAGCTTCCTTTGGCTGGCGCTCCTTCTATTTTGTTTGCTGTCGGCCCCCTTTTCCCATCGACCAATCAAATCGCTCTAAATACGCAGCCTACATTTTTAATTAAAGGTGGCGGCATCCCGTTTTTGGCTTTGACCAATCAAATCTCTTCAACTTGCACTACACCAAATTCAGGATATATCAACTCAGATTAATAACAGAGCTAGTGCTGTTGCTAATTAGCAACAACAGGAAGCGTTGCTAAAATTTAGCAACAGCTTATTTCTGTTACTAATTTCGCAACCGCCAGGAGTCTGTTTCTAGTAGCAACAACATATATCATGAGCATGCGATTCACATGGTAACACTTTTTAATTCATCTTCCGCCCATATTTTTGATTTCTTTTTAAGTCTATTGATATACTTCCACCCCCACCCCCATTGACCCCTTGACTTTAGACTACCAGAGTTTATGTTTCTTTGTTTCTATCGATCGAAGAGATTACTCTCTCTTCCACCTATTCTTTTTCCCTTCTCAGCAGAAGACTCGAAAAAAAAAATCAGACCAAAAAAATTATGCTACCTTGTTCTACATCTTTCTTCTTTCCATATCGATTATTGTTCTGCTGATGATGAACTGCAGATATTGGATATTGAATTCGTGAAGGTCAACTGCCTTGTTCGATCTTATCTTAGTTTCATTTTTTTTAGATCGTGTTCTTCATTTTGATTTCTTTATGATCCAAGTTTAATATTTCTGCATATTTTTTGATTTTGGTTACATTCACGGTTTTGTTTTATGTCAGTATTCTTTGGATTCATAATCTAGAGTTTTTTTGTTTTTTTTTTCAGCAATTTAGGGTTATGATTTGGGGATTCTTAATTTTTCTAGGTATTTAGGGGTTTCTGTTTTTTTTTTTATTATCAGAATTAGGGGTTTCTGTTGTATTGTTGAAATTCTATTGTTATGTTTAATTTCGCGTTTGATATCTAGGGTTAAGTTTAATTTGGTGTTCGTTTGTAATTCTACCCCTTCAAACACATCCTTTTCAATCCCATCACTGATCCAACAGCAGCAAAAACCCATCTCGTCAAAACCCTAACCTGTAAACCTAAAATCATCATAATTTCCTGGTTTAGCACCTTCTTAATTCGAATTCCTAGTTCTAACATCAATCAAAACCCACTTTCAATCCCTTCATTCATCTGCAATTTGATGGAAGTAACCCCTTTCTTCTTTCCTATCATCCTGTTAAGTATTGTTTATGTTCTGGTGGCTTTTAAAATTGTCATTCATTGTTGGGGATTGTTAAAGGTGATTATTTTTAATTGTTATATTTCAGGAAAAGATGCAGTTCTCTTTGAAGTTAGTAAGGATGAGTCTTTTCTACATACAAGCATCTCCAAGTCCACACAACAATGGAGTTTGCGCCGCGGTGGAGCCGCACAGTCCAATATAAGGAGATGAGCAGCAGTATAAAACGTACTGCGCTCCTCCTTTTAGGATGATCGATATTCATACTGAGGAAAATAACCAATTGCGGATCAGCTTAAGTGTCCATGCAAGCTGTGGACTCGCTATAACTCAATGATCAACTTATGGAGCAGGAGAAATTCTTGCACTACCAACCTAGCTTACGTAACAGATAAACTGAGCACATCCAGTAGCCACAGTTCGAGGCTTACAGAATGAACAACTTATGGAGTCCAAAGACACAGACCACATTCACAGCCATGTGAACTATACAAAGCCACAACTGAAAGATCATAGCATTGCGAACTTCAGCAGTAACAATGTGAATCTTGCAGTTAATAGGAGGAGACTGGGAGATGAAAGAGTTCAACCAGTCAAGCTCTCAACTTATGATCAGCATCGTTTCATGCTCAGTGGAAGGCATATGCAGGTAACTGATTTTAGTACATAAGTGTTTTTGTTCGCTACTGATTTCATCTAGTATTATTTCATCTAGGGAAAATAGCACTAGTTTCTCCCATTGTGGTTGATGCAGTCATATATTCTCTTACTACCAATCCACTCATCGGGTATGTCTTTGTTGTGTCAAGAACAAACTGTAGTATATCTCTGTGGTTTTCTTCATTTTTTTTTTGTTTTATTTCATCCTAAATAAAAAAAAATTAGAAAAATTAGATTTTATCTTCAGAGGAATCTAATTCCACTTGGTTGTTTTGATTATTTAGACACACCTTTTTTTTTCCATTTTAGCAGTTTCAGTGTTTAAAGGGGAGATTTTTATATTCGTTTTGCTGTATTTTTTGAGGGGTGGTGGTGTTGGTGGAGATGAATGGGCATGGAGAAGAACAAACTGGGTTTGACATTAGGATTCATTCATTTTGGGGATCTCATTTATTAATGTCGTTGCTTAATTTATGTTATTCATGTGAAGATGTTTTGGTTTTATCTTTGTTGGAATGACATAATTTGATTTCTTTGATGAAATTGTATATGGTTGTGTTTTGCAGGTGGCATCTCCTTTGGAGACATTGGGAAGGGCTGCAGCTGAATTGGAGATAAAGAAGCTAGCATTCATAGGTATAGATAGGTTCATCCTCAGTGATTTGTTCTATGTACTTTATCTGTGACTGTATTAATAATCTTGTCTTGGTTTCAGGTGCAGATGCTTGTCGGCAAATATGGTGTTTCTGGTTAAGCGTAGTTCCTTTTGAACCCAAAAGGTAAGTATTAAAGTTAAAGGACATGGCTCATCTATAATTGATAGATCTGTGCCAACCAAGATAGTTCACTGATTTCATTCTCCCTTATCTACTGTATTCCAGAAGCTTGCTTTTATTCAACAAGCAATATTTCAAGTTTTGCTTCTGATAATCTTACTTCCCCACTTCGTATCATTCTTATTAGACTGATTCTTAAACTGATATTTCTTGTTCTGGTAATCAATATATGTGTATTTAAATTACATGAAAAGCTTCCATCTTGATGAATTTCTTCAACAAGGAGTAATTTCTGAAATTGAAGTTTTCTTGGGACCATGTGGGGACTACGCTATCCATCGTACCCTGTAAAGCATAAATGGAGGTACCCATGAATTGGGGAATTCCAGGTAATCACATGGTTACATATTATGCTGAGTGTCAATTACTCACTAGTTAATATCAGAAGTAGTATAATTGGATTGATATATGTATAAAATCTCTGATGTTAAGTAGTTATGAACATGCTTAAAATTATCGATGAATTCCAAACTACCAAAAGGAAGTTCATCCTCAGGAAAGGTTTGTAATTACTTGGTTTTAAATTAAAAATGTTTACCTTTTTCACTTAACAATTAGCTTTCTCGGTTCTTCATTCTGTAACTAGGTTGAAACAAAAAATCTTTAGTCATACACGAACTTATATGTGTGGACACTAGTATTGCACAAACATGGTGTATTCTCTTTTTTGGTCTGGTCATGTTTTTGAGATTTTTGAAAAGTTGCTAATGTAAGTTATCGTGTTTGCAGGAAATAGTTGGTTTTGAAGTGCTTTGGCTCAAAGTTGTAGCTGCAATTAGGTATACAATTTCCTAGTTAGTTACATATTATGTTTGTTATCACTGTAATAGAACATTGCATCTATTTACTGCTGCCATGTAGAACATTGTAAGTCGATTACCTGATTTTGTCGTCTTTATCATCTAAGTAAGTAAATTGTGATATTTGTAAACATTTCTATCTCCTATTCTGATACTTTTAAGTGAACCATCCATTAATTAATCATTTTTATTTGATGTTTAAACCTGTCAGGATTTCAGACCTGTCGATGTAACATGTCTTTGGTTCCCATTCTTAATGCTGCATATGTTCTTGTTTAATTCGGTTGCAAATTGTAGTTAAATTATTAGATCCTTGGGAATGTAGGGGATGAGAACTATCAGATTGAATTACTGGATACGGGATAAATCAGGGTATTGCAGGATAAATTGGTGGAAACCGGTTTTGACTAGGTCAACAAAGACTAGACCTTTTTTGTTCTTGTTGTAAAAGTTTAGCGACGGAAAAATTCTGTTGCGAAATCTGAACCAGAACAATTATATCATGTTCTAACAAAAATACCCCGGAATAACTCTAAAATTAGCAACAGATTTATTTTCGCAATAGCGGTTTTCTGTTGCGACTTCCGTTGCTGACCGAAATTAGCAACAGACCTAGAGCTGTTGCGAAAAACTGCTACAGGGTGTTTAGCAACGGCGAAAATCTGTTGCAATCCCAGTCAGCAACAGATTAAAACTATTGCTAAACATTAAATTTGGTGTAGTGTTGGTCGGACGATATCCAAAAGGTCACCAAAGATTGGACGAACAGCTGGGATCATTTGGTAAATAATTTGTGTATGATCTACATGCCAATTTTTTCTTATGTATGTATAGTATAACATACTAAAAAATCACATCAATCGGATTAACGAGCCAAAAGATACAGCTTAAAAGGCGATCTAGGTCATGGCTGAAAACTGACAGTACTCCTCCTGAATTCGTCCTGAGTTTTCACTGTCGGGCAGTTTTCACCTCCTAAACGAGCTCAAAATTCAAATATTCTCATGTGGGAAGATGGGAAATTCTTTTCTAATAAGAATGGAGGGTCGGATCATCAATATCCGAGTTTGTATGAGATTTCTATAGTAGTTTTAGTGAGGGTTTCACATCTGAATTTTTTGATTACGAAATTTCATGAATTAACACAAACTTTTGCAAATCATCTCATCCATCCAACTTGGCTAGCTAATTTAACCGTTTTAGATTTAATTTGGGGAAACCAACAGTGTAACTCGGTCGAACTCGCTTGCGTTGCTATCTCAATCATGTTTGTCAATGTTAGTGATCAAAACTATAAGTCTTGATATCTAGTCTACTATAGCTAAGGTCTCGAACTAGGATAGAAAGTGTAGTTGAGCTCAATAACTGCATGGCAATCATCATACAAGACGAAGGACTACTCAAGGAACTAGTGGATCTTCATCGACTAAAAGGTATGTGGAGACTTGAACTTATCTATCACTCAAAAGTCTATTTATCTCATATCTTGAGACAAAAGTCGTTTTGCTATATAGACTTAGATTATACACATTTGGTATTTTGAGCTGAGTTTACCTCGCCTATATATTTCTCGAAATATGTGTTGGTAAAGCTTTTGCTTTAGCCAAGTTCATCTTTACCTAGTGACGAAAGTGATGTTAAGTTTCAATCACTTTGAAAATTGCTCTAACGAAAAATGGTTTGCGAATAGCAACTATATAACGTCCTCTGAGAATGTTTCAATGATTAAAATGAGAGTTTAGACTATATAACCATTAGAGGATATAAGCATTGATGTGGAAACACATATATGTATAAGTCCTTATTCCTTGAACCGAAGTTTGCGAACTTTGTTGATCAAGAGAACCGGAGAAGTGCGTGAGCTAAGTCCGCGAACTCAGTCTGTGAACCCAGTTCGCGAATTGGCGGAAGTTCTCGACCCGATAATTTCTTCTTGAGTTTGTGAACTCCATCCGAGAACTTAAGTCCGCGAACTTGAGTAGGTTATGTCTAAAAATGATGTTTGTGAACTTACCTTTATAAACTAAGGAATGCTATTGCAAACCGTGGCTATATAGTTCATTAACAGATTCGAGTGAATCAAAACGTTTTTGCTTCAATTGTGTCTTATGTAGTACATGAGATTTCCTTGCAATTGAACAACTCTCTAACTAGTTCATTTGAGTCATTTGAACTAGTTATGGTGAAGAAGAATATGGTTGATATGAAAGTTATCATATGGCTAACCATTTGGTTAACTATTGTTGAACCAACTAATATGTACAAGTTTGGGTACGGTTATACAAACCAAGAAACGTGCATTTCATGTGTATAACAAGCTATGTTTTCGATCTAACGGTTGATAAATATTATCTTGAATTTAATCAGGATTTCATCTAATGGTAAATATTGAATGCTTTGTTACCAAGCTAACATTGATTGCAAACCTTGATTTGAAAGACTATATAAGGTAGAACTCTAGCAACTGGGAAACCTAATCCCCACACATTTTGTGTGATACTAGTTGTGCTAAGATAGAGTCGATTCTATTTTAACCTTTGGTTTCTTTTTCTAAACCAGGTTAACGACTTAAAGACTTCATTAGGATTGTGTATCCAGACCGATACTACTGTTCTTGTAGTTGTGTGATCTGATCTTGCTTTTTATATCATACGAGTACAATTGTAATAATTGGCTTGAGATTTCTATCTCCGATGGGCAAGATATAAAAGTAGTCACAAACAACTCCGTTTCATCGTTTGTGATTCCACAATATCTTTTTTCGCAGCGTCGATTAAGACTATTGTGAGGTGATTGATAATACTGAGTTGTTCTTCAGGAATATAAGTCCGGTTTATCAATTGGTTCCTATTTACCTTGATTTATCAAAAGGCAGAACAAAACTCTTAGGTATATTCGTGGGAGACGGATTTATCTATTACTGTAGACTTTTCTGTGTGATACAGATTTGTTTATTAAAGTCTTTGACTTTGGGTCGTAGAAACTCTTAGTTGTGGGTGAGATCAGCTAAGGGAAGCAAGTACGTAGTATACTACTGGGATTAGAGACGTAGGAGCATAACTGTACCTTGGATCAGTGTGAGATTTATTGGGGTTCAACTACAGTCCAGACCAAAGTTAGTTTGGAGTAGGCTAGTTTCTGTAGCGGCTTAATACAATGTATGTTTATTCTGGACTAGGTCCCGGGGTTTTTCAGCATTTGCAGTTTCCTCGTTAACAAAATTATGGTGTCTGTGTTATTTATTTTCCGCATTATATTTGTTATATAATTGAGATAATACAGGTTGTGCGTTGTTCAATCAATTAGAATATCTGACCTTTTGGTCGTTGATTTAAATTGATTAACACTTGGATATTGGTATTTGGTACCATCCAAGTTTATCTCTCTTATATTTAAATTGAGACTCGCAATTTGCTTGAGTAAGATTTAAATCGAGAGATAGAGATATAAACTCTTTGATGTACTTTTATCTAGATTGAGTCTGTATGTCTAATTGATTCTCTAGAAAGTATATTGGAGTTTGTCCATACACATTGCTAATCAAAATATTGGGTGTGGTTGTTAGACCCCCGCTTTTTCAATTGGTATCAGATCAGGCAAACACGTTTAAGACCTAAAAAGTCTGTATTTGTGGCGATCTGTATCTATGGACAAGAGTAGTATCTCTGATAAACGCGTCACCAGAAATAAAAACTCCGTCTCGTTTATTTCTATTAAAGAGAAAGATTCTTTAATCTCAAACATAGACGAACCTTGTGTTCAACCCAGACAAACAGGTTCAGACATGTGTTGTCCCGATTACCCTTCAAAAGAGTCTATTTCTCAAAATAAACGGGAAATAGCTGAAGAGAGTGATTTGATTCTAAATATCGCTAGAATCCAAGTTGATAGATTCAATCTGTTAAAACAACATGTCAATGTTCTTCTTGGTGTAATAAGAGACTACAAATTCAAAGAAAATATTGAAGATCATTCTTCATGTATGACTCCTGAGGCAAGCCTTAAAAAGGATGCATTGGAAATAGAACATCACTTGAGTAAGCTCTCTATTCAAGGATGCTCTAAGCAGTCTAATATACCACTACTTCTGTTATAACTGAAAATGCTCCAGCACAAGAAGTGAAATCGGATTCCCTTGCAATCAAGAAAGATGTGTTAGTCTCCTCTAATCAAGGAAATTCCACACCACATGGAAGGAAAAAATCTCCTGACAAGAATGTTAAGACTAAACTGCCTAATCACCAATGCGATCAGAAAGTATGTCTCCTTTGTGAGGAAAAAGGTTCTGTTATACAAAAGGGAAACTCTAGGTTGAATAAAAATTCTCTTGTTAAACTTCAACACACCTTAGACTTAATTCTCAAGGGTGTAACTGACAGCCATATGTCGAAACCCTCTGGTTTTCGCATTTACCCTGTGTATGTTACCAGGAAGGTCAGTTCAATGAGTTCCTCAAATGCTCAAAAGCAAAACATAAGTCTTAATAAGAATCATCTAAGGAAAGATCAAGTCATTTTCTCTGAAAACAACGTTTCCCTTGATATGAAAGAAATTCCAGGAGAAAGAAGAAAAATTGATGATATGAGAAATAACCTGATAGAGATAATTCAAGGGTACAAAGAAATTGTCAATAGGTTGTCATCCTCCTCAAGTCAAGACTCTTCTGGTAAGAATTCAAACTTTGTCTCGTATTTTGATGACAATAAGTTTTATGATAATTTCTCCAATCAAAAGGGATCCCTCTCTAAAATAAGAAGGAAAAAGAGACTTGATCGTAAACACAATTCTTTTAATTATCTTAGAGCTCATACTTGTGCTAATTAATCACAAGGGTTAAAGAACTTACTCATATAAATCTTGTTGAGTAAGATGTGTTAGATAATCAGTTATACTAATGGCAAAAAATTTTTTATTTAGTTAAGATATTTTCTTATCGTCCATAGCTAAACTTTTTCCTACAGACAAGTTTGCATAAGTATTTTTGTTTTTGTTTTGTTTTGTCTTATTCCTTGTGGGGTGTACTATATTCAAATGTGTACACAAGTTACCATCTGGAGTCAACTATTTTAAAACCCTAGAAAATCTTCCTCCCTAAGAAACCTTTAAATACCAAACCTTTGGGTCACGTTTACGTACTCTAGGTTATTTTGTGTTATCAAGAAATATCCTCCTCTTCACGAGCGTGTGGTTTTGCTAGAGGCTTTTTTGCTAAAGGTATTGGTTTTGAGTCCAAAGGAAGGAAGAAGAGAACCCTTGTTCAAGATAATCATCCCAATGCCTCATGTTACTATGCTTACTCACATAAGGATATTGATAATGGGGATATGATCTCTACTGAATTGGTTCATGACTTTCTTAAATATTACAAGGAAGAAAAACTATAACTTGATGGTACCTTGAAGAGTCTTGACGTGTTAAACACAGAGTTGGAAAAGGTTACATCTGAACTTGATCTCATGAAAACACAAATTAAAGACCTTCTAAATGAAGATATCTTTTCTAAAGTTGCAGTAGATGTTGTCGATCACAAGATTCAACGATCTCAAGACTCATGAGGATCCAGAACTGTCAATATGACTTCAGTTTGTGTTTGTCTTTGGCTTTGAAGTTTTTTCGATTTAGTCTTATAGAGAACTCTTTAAAATCTCAAGAGATTGTGCATCTTGAGGAAGACAATAAGGAACATGAGTCAATTCAGGAGTTCGTTCTAAAGAAGATGCTTGAAAGAAAGGATCACAAATCCTGGATTGATGATTCTGTCAAGGATTTAACTCATTTTCAGAATGATTCAAAGGTCGAGTTTGCAAATCTTCAATTGTAAATAAATCAACTTCTAGATGGTCAGGCCAAAATTCTTGCTAATCAGAATCTTCTGATACGCAATCAAAAGAAGCTCATCATGGACTGTGTCAAAGCTAGACAACTTTCTCGGGTTGTTGATCAAAAAGTTAGTGTTCTGACTTACGAACAAGGTGTGTCTACAGTCAAGAGAATAAAGGAAATTAGCGATACATTCTTTGATGTATTCATTGAAAGATATGAGGTTTACAATGAACTCTGACTTTTGCCTAGTAAATCTTCTATTTTTCTTGTCTTCGTTTAGATTAATAACTAGAGTTTGGAATAGATATTAGTGTGATTACATATATCTATGTCCAACGGTTTCATCTTCATGTTTTTAGGTTTATTTGTTTAAAATCTAAAAAAAAATTAGAAGATGATGTTTGCAGTATTAATATTTATGGTTTCATATATTGCAATATTATTATGGGATATGTGTGTTTGCGTCCGTGAACTTGATTGTCCCATACCTTGTCAAAAGTAAAGTCGTTCATGAGTTGATATGCATATATTGATAAAAGAATGAATTGACTTTTGACAAATACAAAAGTTAAGCCTATTATGTCAATTTTTGATGGAAGATAGGTTAAAATCTTTTGTTTTCAAGGATTATGTCTATTATATGTCATTGTGCAAATGGTGATGGAAAATAGAATGAATCCTTAAGTATTCTGTAGTAATTGATCTTCCCTGATCCATATTTTGTGTATTACTGTGAGGATCTTTAATGTGTCTTATGTTGAGCACTAAACAATCAAAGTTGATTATTTTTATGATTAGCCTTGTTGTTGTTCCGTAAGGTACTTTATGTCGAGCATATTGAACTAAATTAATCATCTTGTTTGGTTATTTAGTTATGACTCCGTAAGTTTTCTTATGTCTAGTATGAACAATTAAATTGATTACTTTTGTGATTAGTTTAGTTTTGTATTCCGATTAGATTAATTATGGGTCCTCTTGTGATTAATCTAATTGAGCATTTTTAAGTCTCCATAAGTTTACTTGTGTTGAGCATATTTGGTTAAATTAATCATGGGTTTTCTTACGGTTAATTTAATTGAATATTTTTGGATTCAAATTCATACTTGTATGTGATTTTTTATGTCCAAAGAAATCCTTATTTTCTTTTGAAATTAAGGTCGCTCTTGTTGTTCCTTCAGGAATGACATATTATGGGGGAGAGTTATTAATTGAACTTGTGCTTAATATCCAAATCTTTGTGGGGAGTTCGGATGTGGAATATTATAGGGGTTATCTTGTATCTTTATAGACTCCTTAATGAATGCATTTAGCTTTGGATTTATGATTGCATCTAAATAAGATGATATACGCTTACTCTTGGTCATGAAATGTCTCGTTTGGAAATCTCATTAGGATCCCGTTCTTGTACCTTTTCCAATTTTATTCACAAAAAGGGGGAGAATTAATATGTAGTTCACACTACAAATACATATGGTTTTCGAATCATTATGTAATGGGGAGTGGTTTCCATATGAGATGGAGTATTGACTAAGGGGGAGTGACATATCACCATAGTATTGATGTTAAAGTTGTGATGGAATTGGACTTTGACGTTGTGTAATGATACTATGACATTGTATAACAATGATTGAGAACTCTTGTTTTCTCGTTGTTATAGCTATGGATTTTCAACAACGATGATGCTAAACTTACAACCTTTGGGATCATTGGAGTACTTGGAAGTGACGAAGATTTCGAGTAATGCTGAATATTAGACATGCGGAATAGGAGCTACAAAGTTTATTTATATATTTTTTGTATTCCAAATGTATTGATAATTTTGTCTCTAAAATTGACAAAGGGGGAGATTGTTAGAGCATTGCTCGGTCGAACTCGCATGCGTTTCTATCTCAAGCATGTTTGTCAATGTTAGTGATCAAAACTATAAGTCTTGATTTCTAGTCTACTATAGCTAAGATCTCGGACTAGGATAGAAAGTGTGGTTGATCTCAAGAACTCTATGGCAATCATCATACAAGACGAAGGACTACTCAAGGAACTGGTGGATCTTCATCGACTAAAAGGTATGTGGAGACTTGAACTTATCTATCACTCAAAAGCCTATTTATCTCCTATCTTGAGACAAAAGTCGTTTTGCTATATAGACTTAGATTATACACATTTGGTATTTCGAGCCGAGTTTACCTCGACTATCTATTTTTCGAAATAAGTGTTAGTAAAGCTTTCGCTTTAGCCAAGTTCATCTTTACCTAGTGACGAAAGTCATGTTAAGTTTCAATCACTTTGAAAATTTCTCTGACGAAAAATGGTTTGTGAATAACAACTATATAATGTCCTCTGAGAATGTTTCAATGATTGAAATGAGAGTTTAGACTATATAACCATTGGATGATATAAGCATTGTTGTGGAAACACATATATGTATAAGTCCTTATTCCTTGAACCTAAGTTTGCAAACTTTGTTGATCAAAAGAACAGGAGAAGTGCATGAGCTAAGTCCGCGAACTGGCGGAAGTTCTCGACCTGAGAATTTCAGCTGGATTTTGTGAACTCCATCCGGGAACTTAAGTCCGCGAACTTGAGTAGGTTATATCTAAAAACGATGTTTATGAACTTATCTTTATAAATTAAGGAATGTTATTGCAAACCGTGGCTATATAGTTTATGAACCTATTCGAGTGAATCAAATCGTTTTTTCTTCAATTGTGTCTTATATAGTACACGAGTTTCCTTGCAATTGAACAACTCTCTAACTAGTTCATTTGAGTCATTTTAACTAGTTATGGTGAAGAAGAATATGGTTGATATGAAAGTTATCATATGGCTAACCATTTGGTTAACTATTGTTGAACCAACTAATGTTCAAGTTTGGGTACGGTTACACAAACCTAGAAACATGCATTTCATGGGTATAACAAGCTATGTTTTCGATCTAATAGTTGATAAATATTAGCTTGAATCTAACCAGGTTTTCATCTAACGGTGAATATTGAATGCTTTGTTACCAAGCTAACATTGATTGCAAACCCTTATTTGAAAGACTATATAAGGGAGGACTCTAGTAACTGGGAAACCTAGTCCCCACACATTCGGTGTGATACTAGTTGTGCTAACCTAGAGTCGATTCTCCTTTAACCTTTGGTTTGTTCTTCTAAACCAGGTTGACGACTTAAATACTACATTGGGATTGTGAAGCCAGGCCGATACTACTTTTTTGTAGTTGTGTGATCTGATCTTGCTGTTTCTATCGTACGAGTACAATTGTAATAATTGGCTTAAGATTTATATCTCCGATATGCAAGATATAAAAGTAGTCATAAACAACTTCGTCTCATCGTTTGTGATTCCACAATATATTTTTTCGCTGCGTCGATTAAGACTATTATGAGGTGATTGATAATACTGAGCTATTCTTCGAGAATATAAGCCTAGTTTATCAATTGGTTTTTCTTCACCTTGATTTATCAAAAGACGGAACAAAACTCATAGGTATATTTTTGGGAGATGAATTTATCTATTACCTTAGACTTTTATGTGTGATACAAATTTGTTTATGAAAGTCTTCGACTTTGGGTCGTATCAACTCTTAGTTGTGGGTGAGATCAACTAAGGGAATCAAGTATGTAGCATCCTGCTGGGATCAGAGACGTGGGAGCATAACTTTACCTTGGATTAGTGTGAGATTTATTGGGGTTCAACTACAGTCTAGACCGAAGTTAGTTTGGATTAGGCTAGTGTCCAACTGCTTAATACAGTGTATGTTTATTCTGGACTAGGTCCCGGGGTTTTTCTGCATTTTCGGTTTCCTCATTAACAAATTTCTGGTGTCTGTGTTATTTATTTTCCGCATTATATTTGTTATATAATTGAAATAATATAGGTTGTGCGTTGTTCAATCAATTAGAATATCTGACCTTTTGGTTATTGATTTAAATTGATTGACACTTGGATATTGGCATTTGGTACCATCCAAGTTTATCGCTCTTATATTTAAATTGAAACTCGCAATTTGCTTGAGTAAGATTTAAATCGAGATATTGAGATATAAACTCTTTGATGTACTTTTATCTAGATTGAGTCTGACTGTCTAGTTGATTCTCTAGAAAGTATATTGGAGTTTTTCCATACAGATTGCTAATCTAAATATTGGGTGTGGTTTTTAGACCTCCGTTTTTTCAAATAGGATGTCAAAATGGCTACCAGCCATCATTCTCCTATAGAGACCGACCACCACATATTTAATGGATAGCTCCTGGCAGCTACTCAAATATGACCGCCCGCCGCCTAGCTTGCTCATGATTGGTCAAAATAATTAGGTCTTGCAAGCAAGACCCACTCAGAAATTAGCTACATATTTTCCACAAAAATACTCGAGACATCAAACATGTCACAAACTGGGGGGATGTTCATCAGGGTATTGGTCTGGAGGTTTATAGCATGCGGCATGCAACACGCCCATTATGAGAAAGTGTCAAGAAAGACGGACGGTTGATAGCAGTAAAGGAGTAGTGGGTGTAAAGCTTACCGGTCTTCCCTTCATGACAAGGACATGGTTTTCACCACTTTTACACGATCCGCACTTCTCCACTACTTAACTACGTCCACTTCCTACGAGGTCAGTGTGCTCAACTATGACTTGTATAAATAGGTTTTTAATCTATTTCAACCAACAACAGTTTTGGTTATCAACACAAGTATCCAGAAAACACCAAGTACTTATAGCTTACATTTCGCAAGCAAGTTCCATATTCTGATACAAGTCATAAACAACAACACCTTCAGAGTTAACCATTCTGATCTCAACACCTTCTTCACTTCCCTCCCTAAGATCAACCATTCTCCTTCATTTTGTGACTGAAGCAAGACTGGAAGGGCCATTTATTGGTTTAGGCCAGAATTGTACAGATTGATCTCTCGAATCTAAATTACTCTTATGCAGTATATTTTTTAGGGTTTAGATTCATTTCTCGGCGGCACACCCAAATTTACCATTTCCAGCAGAATCCGTTTTTACCCCAAAATAGGTCTGTCCCAAGCTATGGAGTTTTCTGTTTTTCTTGTTGTTTATGTTGCGCCGGAAGTCACCGCAGTTCAGGAGATTATTGCAGGCGAGGATGTATTCTCTTTGGAGATGTTTCATTTAGCATTTCAGAGACAGATTTATACTGTCTCATGCATTCCGCACCAATGCAAGCTTGCATTTTTGAGAACTCTTAAGTTCTACCTCGACAAAGTTCTATCCAGCTCGGATAATTGTTCAGCCTGGATAAAACTTCTCATTCTTCCAATCGACACATTGTAGGTCTATAGACCTAAGTGATATGCATAGGAGAATTCAGGTATAAAGCTTCAAGTCAGGGTCATTAACCAAGCACTCTCTGATTGGAAGGATGGTAATGGTTGCGCCTTGGTCCGTAGACTGATTCAAGACTATGTCGCTTAAGAAGAAGCAAGATGTTGTTAACTTGAATACATGTAGGAAGAAGATAAGTTGTGGACATTTTTCAGCTACGATTCGGGTGTTGTTTTCCGGCGGTATTTCCCCTCGCAATGAATCCACCTTGGCCGAATTGCAATTAAAACATCCAACAGCACCACCCCCTTTTATTCCGCCAGAATTGGTTAGTGCTGACTCAATTGTGGTTGATTCTAAGGTAGTTCTTGGTGCCATCAAGAGTTTCCCCAAAGGGACTTATTGTGGTCGAGATGGGTTGCGTGCGTAACATTTAATAGATGCTTTGAGTGGTACGGCATCACCGGTAGCGGACAAGTTGTTGCCTTCAATTACAGGGGTTGTCAATTTATGGCTTGCAGGTAAATGTCCCAGTGGTTTAGGAGAGTTCATAGATAGTGCACCCCTAACACCATTATTGATGTTAGGTGGTCATCTTAGGCCGATAGCTGGTGGTACCATTTGGCACAGATTGGTCTCTAAGATAGCTGCTTTCTCCGTTGGCAAGGCTATGACTTCTTACTTGGGAGATCATCAATTTGGAGTTGGTGTGCCTGTTGGAGGTGAGGGTATTTTACATGTTGTAAATGGTTTGCTAAAGTTAAAAGGTTAGTCCACTAGTATGTCAATGTTGATTGTTGACTTCTCCAACGCTTTCAATATGGTAAGTCGGTTCACCTCATTAAGGAAGTTCGACTCCATTGTCCATGTATTTCACGTTGGGTGGAATTTTGCTATAGTAGGCCTACTAGACTTTATTATGATCAATATACTTTGTCCTCATCTCTTGGTGTTGAACAAGGGTACCCTATCGGTCCGCTGTTGTTTTCCTTGACACTCTGTCCGCTTGTGAAAACCATTGCATCTCAGTGCAAACTTGATTTGCATGCCTGGTACCTTGACGATGGGACTATTATTGGAGACACTCTTGAGGTGGCTAAAGCTCCGAGTGAAAAGATGAGGGTACCCAAATATACCTCAATCTAAAACTTTTCCACCTATAAGTCCTTTCTCCGGAAGTGATTGTCTATAGACCGAGTCGAGACAATACAACAAATCGGTTCACACTTCATCTGATCGTCTATGGATACGAGATCGAGACAATACGACAAAAAGATAACTTGCGTGATTGAATATGGATACAAGATCGAGGCAATACAACAACGAAGTATGTTTACTTGATAAATGATTCGGACTTAACCTAACACAATAGGATTACTATCAAGTAAATAGGAATTAACGTTTGTGTAATTTACTTTAAATTATAATAACAATAATTATAATTACGGAAAATAAAAGTAAATGAAACAACAATATTTTGTTAACGAGGAAAACTGCAAATGCAGAAAAACCCCGGGACCTTTTCCAGAATTGAATACTCTCAGAATTAAGCCGCTATACAAAATTAAACCAACTTCGTATAGTTGAGATCAAGCAATTAAACCTATAGTTCACCTAGTTCCGTCTGTATCCCCACGCCTCCGACATGTAATAAGTCACGTACTTGGAACAATTCCTTTGGTTCATATTCCAAACAGTAAAGGAACAACAAATCTGTTTGGTATTAACTCTTTTCAACCAAGTGATGTGAGTTCGACAAAAGGCTCTTCTGTTTATCTCAAATAAACTCCTTTGTCAGGTTCTTAGATCTATCTTATCAGCAACTACCAAAGTAATTGTTAAGATTTTGTAATCAATACTTTTAATCACAAAGAATTGTATTGATGCCGATCTACACAACTAACCAATCCAATCTGCCACAAGGATAAACCGATTATAGTTGGATCCTCTTTTACCGAAACAAGTATTGTGCACACCAAAGATTATGAACCCAAATCAGAAATCTTCAAAGTCTTATTTATCTTCAAATTTTCTTTAATCTTCAATCAGCTCATGTACACAGGAGTCTGTTAACAATGGATTATCACAAGACATCTTTAGATATACAAACAGTCTAAAGATCCCTGTTGAAACTTCGATCTAGTTTGAATGAATCTTATATCAGAAGAGATGATTCTCAAGCATAAACAAACTAGGTGTAATTAAAGTTCAACCACCGTTAGTCAATCAAATCAATCGAAAACAAAAGATAAACCGCAATTATCTAGTTTCCTAATCAACGGTACTAATAGAGCTTCTCAATCAAAAAGAAGTCTTTAAACTGAGCGGTCGTAAGAGATTTCGCCTAATTAGGTTACTTTCCTCTCTGAATAAGAGGCTCCTCCAGTAACAACACAACTGAGGTAGTTTTGCTGGCTCTGAGGATTAGTTTGCTCGAAATGCAAACTTTGATATTTATAGACAAGGAAGTTTGGACACCAAGGAATTTCCAAAACCGAAAATATTCTCAAGATATGCAATATATTCCAAATTCGGTTTCCATAATTCCTGGAAATGCTTTGTCCAAATATTGACCGAAAATCTCTTAGAAAATTTCCAATTAGTAAATGCACATTACTAATTTTCAATTTTCCAAAAATAAAATCAACAACCTTGAATAAAAGATTCTCAATTTATTTTTCGATCTGGGATTTTTCCTTTAGCTATTAAGGAATATCTTTGAACAATAAAAGATAAGCGTTACTACGCATTTTCAAAGTATGTCGACATATTTACTTTGTAAGTCCTCTTTCATACTCAAAATCTTGAAACCGATTTTTCACACTTCCAAACAAGTTTGAAATTGGTTCATCTGACTTTCAAGAACTACGTGATTGATCAAGAACACTCAATCACCAAACATGGGTTTCACGGTTTTACCAAAAACAAATTTCGGTTCTACCTCCATGTGGGTACTGGATTTAGTCACACTAGCTTTCCAAAAATTCGGTTGACTAGGTACTAGGATCGGTTCCCACATATATATGGTATTTAACTTGTACTTGTTGCACATGTCCACATGATCAGTTCCCCTTTATACTAAAAACTTGTTTCACCTCATACAAGGATCGATTCCCCCTTTTTGATAGGTTGCACCTCTTACTAGGATCGGTTCCCCTTTACCCAGAGCTGGTCATACCAATAACACTGAATCGATCATACCATCTCAGGTGATTACTTAAGATAGGTTTCACTAATAAAAGTCATACCAATACAAAATTCAGGCCTTTGTAAATAGTTTTACCAAGAACATAAACAAGTCATGAGCAGTTATACTAATCACATATATTGGTAGTTCAAAAGATATGCAATGAATAACAATACCAATAAAGCCTAGCGATTTCCCTTTCGATTCACAAAACAAGTTCATGAATTTACTTCCTTTAAATAACTGTAAAATATTGTTTCATAGGATGAAATCTTCACCTTATACCTATACATAATCACAATAGCATTCAAACGATTATGTCGATGTCTTATATACAAAGTTTAATTGTTAAGCAATAAACCTCGTATTGTATTCCTTAATACTACGTCTAACTAGAGTGTAATCATTCATGCTTCGCAGTTATGTTTTTAATATGCACGACTTGAAAGATACGATAGGAAATGAAACAGTTCAAGTCAAATATCACTAACCTCAAGTGGAAGGATGATGTTGTCATTGTAGCTCCTTACTTTTTCAAGTCTTCGCAATACTTGTAACGTCTCATATCCTAATACCTTCAAGCTAACCTATACGAAGTTGACTCTAGTGCATAATCAAGCGACTCTTTAAATGAGTTTTGGCTCACTAAAATATGACAACCAAACTTGACATACCAACACTTGGTGGGTTCAACCGAGTTATGCTCTAACATTGAGTATTATTGAGTCTGAAGGCCCGAGTATAGGTTTACATCTTAATCTTAATATAAAGAAAATGGAGGTTTTCTGGCCGACCGTTGATCCTAGAAGTTTTGATAAAGATGTTTTTCCTCGGGATATCGGCAGACCAACTAATGGTGTTAAAATCTTGGAGGGGCCTGTGAGTCTAGATTTGAACTTTATTAGTGACATGGCGCTGGCTCGGTTTCACAAGACCATCCAGCTAATATCCGCCATCAAAAACTCAAGGACCCTCAGAGTGAGATGTTATTACTTCATAACTGTACCGGTGTGTCCAGATTGTACTTCGCTATGGGCACCACCAACCCTGCTGCTTTACAAAATGCCACTGAACTATTTGATGATCATTTATTTCAGTATGTGAGACTTCTTGTCATAGGGGATGGGGCGGGTTTTGGACCTTTGCAATAGCGTATTGCTACTCTTCTCATTATAGAAGGTGTCTTTGGAATTTACACTATGTCATACACCCGTAACTATTGTTACCTGGCTTCATAGAGTCAAACGGTTTAGGTGCAAAAGGCGATTCTTGATAATTTATTCTCTTCAGACAAAGGTTCTGCATATCATCCGACTCTTCATAACTTCACCCATTTATGTGGGTTGCCTTCTAATTATCGTGTTGATGATAATTCCCCCCTTTGTAGATGGTGAATTTTCGACAAAGGCTAAAATCGTAAACCCATAATTATACGAACTTCTGATCTAGCAATCAGATGCGAGTATTGAGACACGGGTCTCTCATCGAACCTCTGACTGAGAATACTGTCTCTCATAATACATGCATATATGTAGTCTCCCGGCTAGACAACGACATATCTGTATTGAGACACGGGTCTCTCATCGAATCTCTGACTGAGAATACTTTCTCTCAGAGTACAAGCAGATATGTAGTATCTCGGCTGGAAAACAAAATATCTGTATTGAGACACGGGTCTCTCATCGAATCTCTGACTGAGAATACTTTCTATCAGAGTACATGTAGATATGTAGTCTCATGGCTAGGCAACAACATATCTCATGAATACTGAACACTTCAGTAATTATTTCTATATAGTATCACAAGATGGACGGCTCCTAGATAGCTTTCTCTGCTAGTATAGAGCAATAACGTCTTCAGGATACAAACAACGAGTTTACCCAAACTATATAAAGGATATGAAGCTCCAGCAAGATCATATCGGGATAATTAATGCTCCAAGACAGCTTGCTCTGCTAGTATAGCACCATAAGTTAATTATTCTTAAATTCTTGGATTCATCCACTGAATTTCCGAAAATATTCAAATATTTTCGTAGTATTTCATTATTGCAAACCATGGTTCTTCCCAGCAGAATTCCACGGGTTAGTAATAAATATTCAACACACGGGCGTCTGAGCTACCTCTGAGTAACCCCGATTTAAATGGTGAAAGTGTACTCAACGACGAAGCACTAACAATCACCGCACGAACTATTATTTCAAAATACGACGAGACGATGAACCTATTCAAAATAGGAAAGAGAATAATAAATAAATAAAAATTGACCAAGGCGCTGGGAGCATGGGACCACTGACCGTCCAACCGTGTCATGGTCAATCCCACGCCAGTTTCATATTTTTATCATATTTTTTGTTATTTTCCTTGAGTTCATGAAAATTCTTTCATTTGAACAAATATCCTTCGTTTTGAGGAAACTCCTCAGTTTCATGGTGTTTCTTTCACACCAAAGAAATAATATAAAATTAGGGAAGAATATTGTGGGGCGTGTCCATTGGCCAACCGGCCATGCATTGGTCCCAGCCGGCCCCACACCTCATTATTTTATTATTATTTCCCTAATTTCATGAAAACTCCTTAATCTCATGATATTTCCTTGGTCCCATGAAAAATAATATAAAATTAGGAAAACCCGTGTGCACGGGCCATAGCCGGTCGGCCAAGCCCTAGATGGCACCACACGTCCCTTTTTATTATTATTATATTTTTCATGTTTCCATAATCCCATGAAATTCCTTGATTTCATGATATTTCCTTCAAATTATGATATTTCCTTATTGTGAAATAATAAATAAAATTAAGGAAAACGCACGGGACCGGGCCCTGGCCGGCCAACCATGCTCCAAGCCGGTCCCACACGCCCACACATCCCTTATTTTATTATTATTATTATTTATGTTTCCCTTATATCATGGAAACTCCTTGATTTGAACAAAACTCTTTAATTTTAGCAAAACTCCTTGATTATATCATATTTCCATAAAATCATGAAAATATTATGAAAATTTTGGAAAACATGTGGGATTGGCCCTTTGGCCGGCCGGACATGCCTTGGACATGGACGGTCCCACACTTCATAATTCTTTCACCTTTTCATTATTTTTCCTTCATCTCATGAAGTTTTGACGGTTTTATCAAAAACCATAGTTTCTTCATATTTTCTAAAATGATTGCTCAAACGCACATCCGAAAATATTAAAATTCTCAGAACTGAGATACGAACACTTTTGGGACATGAGAATGTTACCATAACCGACCAAGGTTGGCTCTTTGGCTCTCAATAAGCCGGTCTTACATATATTCACTATTTGACCTAATTTGCGCAATTGCACGTATTTGGTCCAAAACTCTTCCAAACGACTTGGAACTTCATAGAATGATCAACACTTGATCCCATGACCACCCAGGGATGGTTTCATAACCCCTTGGTCAGTCTCTCACCTCTTCATAATTAATTAGGTTTTATCACCTAAGGCTCATACGAGCATTTTTCGAATAAATGATTAAACCAGCATTTAATCATTCTTTCATCAATAAGTCACAAACTCTTCAAGAGGTCTTGATATTTGCTCACGTGAGCATATGGGTGTTACATGATTGATCCACGGTCTCATGAAACCAATCTTTCCTTTGTTCCATGGTTCAATTCCTAACGAACCATGAAGTGGTCATCAATTGATCAAATTAGGGTTTCTGAGTCCAAGGATCATAATTCCAGATTCAAACACTAATAAATTTATGACGATCTCATGATCAATATTCTTATTAATTATACTCGGTTCAACTACCAATATTTTAATTAATATTTTATTTTGGTCACGCTGCCAATGATTCATCAAATGAGCAACACTTGCTCAGATAAGCAATACTTTCTCAAATCAAAGAATATTGGTTCAACTATCAATATTCAACAAATCATCGAATGAGCAATACTTGCTCTCCTCAACTATCAACGTGAGAATCATTCCCACATTCAATCCATGAGTTTCAGAACATTTTACAAAATCATGTTCAACACAGTAAATACATGGCCTCATCGTCCCAGGATATTACGAAGTCAGCAACTGACTAAACTAACCACGAGACGTCAATCGTGTCACTTAGGGGGATATCAACTAGGCTTTTGGTCTGGCAGTCTACATCACGTGTGTTCAAATGCATGATAGAATGTGAGCAAGTCGTGCAATCAGTTGAAGGAGTTAACAAAGTAGTGGGTGGAAAATCAACCAAGTCTCTGCACGATGAGCAACTAGTTTCAAACACTATTTACATCTCTCCACTCTTTGATTCCATCAACTTTCATACTTCATGGGATCATGGTGTCTACAATTCCAACAATATAAATAAGTCTCTGAATCGTGATTGAAATAACAAGAATAAGAATGACAACAACAAGAATCTCACGTCTCACAGACAACACGAGATCAACAACTCATCAATTGAGCAATTACTCTCAACTGAGCAATTTCAATCATTCAGAACTTATCATATTCAGAATTCACAACACACCTACAATCTTTGATTACCATTGATTCCACACATTTCTTAGCTTCCCTCCTACAGATCAACCCATCCTCTCTTTGTGACCGAATTTACTCTGGAATGATCATTGTCTTGGTTTAGGCCGGAGTATTACAGATTGATCTCTCGAATTCAAAGAACCCCCTTTGCAGCGGTGCATCTATGTGAGGTTGAACATTTCGCTCGGTTCAATGAGTATCCTCCGTACGGCCGTCTCCTTAATTCCTTAAAAACCAGCAAATCGCTTTTCCCCATCTACAGATTGGCGACCACAGTGGGAGATCATTCTCTCGGTTGCAATCTCAGTTCTCACAAAGATGGTCGATCTTAGGTCTGGTTCAGTTACCAACTCGGGTTCAACACCCAACCTTAATATTGCAACATATAGTGGTACCGCGAATACAACACCTCCAGCGCAACCTGCTACTAATACTCCTCCAAGCACTGATGCTCTATTGATCACCCCTGCAAGTGACGGCACTGGCGCCATCAATAATCCACTCTTCGGTTGATCTCTTGAACAAACCAGAGTAAATCAGTCTACCATAGTTGATCTCATGAAGGTTCAGACTGACGTAGATGCAGCACAGAAAGAGTTGTATGCTTATCTCAAAACTCTCATAGACAAGCTTGCATCTGAAAGAACTCATCCTCAATGTGAGAAAGGAAAAGCTAAAGAAACATCTTCAACTGGTGATCCTGAAATATCTCCAATCCATGTTGTACATGATGAAGAATTCCGCAAAGCTGCAGATGACTCCCCAGTAATGGAACCCGCAAGTTCCATCACTCGTAAAGACCTGGAGCACTTTTTGAGGATCGAGGAAAAGACAAGGCATTATCTTTCCATCTTCCCACCTTCATATCCTGCTTTCATACATAGGATTCCTCTTCCAAAGGTTATACCGCTCCAACATTCATTCTTTATGATGGAACATGCAATACTCAAAAACATATTTCTCGGTTTCCGGAATTATTGGGCGAACACAAGCACAACATGTCGTTCGTCTGAAGGAATTTTTAAAGTCTCTGACAGGCAGAGCATACACCTGGTACAAAAACATTGCACTGGGAAGTATCATCGATTGGAGAGATATGATTAATGCTTTCTAGATAAAATACTTCCAGTGCCGAAATGATCAAACCCCTAAGATGTTCGATGCTTAAAGAATATACGCTTCAACGCTCAAGCATCCAAGAAGCTTTCAAATTATACTCCCAATCAAAGAGTACACCTCCTACAACGGCGCATCTGGCTTCGGCACAAATATCTCGACAATGGCATACTGATTCAACACCAACGCAATCAAAGTGTGACGAAGTTACAATTGATAAGTCTTCATTATCCCATGATAAGACTTCTGAAACAGATGCGACATCATCTATACATGGATGACACTAACTCCCTCAACATACACGCGGCAACCTGAGGTGATTCCGTGAAACTTCATCAACAGGATTTCTCTACATCACAAGCCCATGCATAATTGAGGAACCTTATGTCTTCACCAATCACATCCAGTATAAAAACTGCTGATGCTATCTACCGCAACAACATCGACTCACTGACGAAGCCAGTTCATGGCTCACTGGATGAATGAGCAAAGATTATATCTATAATCATGGTTCTGGCCTTTTCGGTCTTTGGAGCAACTTCAACCATGGTATCATCATCAACAATAATCTCTATAGGAACACCATCCATGACCTCAGCACCGACAAGGATCTCTGGAGAATAATCATTCATGGTCTCAGTACCAACATGAGCAACATCCTCAGGACTTCATCAACTAATCATTCTCTGAAGTGTTACACATGAAGCGGACTTCTCTACGAACCAATGATTCATATCAAGATGTGCAGACCTGATAATATGCGCACATAAAAGTCTTCCCAAAGCTTGCACATCTGGTAGGAATAATCCAAAGTCTTCTACAAGATGTTCTCATCACCTTTACAAATGAGATACAACACACTCCATGCCATGGGGTTGCAAAAACGTACCAATAGGTGAGGAATGATACAATGCTTCCTCAACAAAAGATGTTCGTCTATGTCTCTTCTACAACATACCAAAAAGGTGCATTAATTGTACATACGAGCTGAAAGATATGCCCTTTACCGTCAGGCCTACGAAACCTGAAAAATTTGTACGGGATTACAAATTACAGATGTGCATGCTTTGTTGGATGATCTCTACAACTCCAAATTGAGTGATTCTTGTCTCATGAGATTAATCAGTCTCTTATCTTCAAAAGTTGGGGTCAAGCATCAAATTAAGACGTCGTATGAGGTTCCTCCAGCTTCCAGAGCATACAACATGCAAGCAGAAATTTGTAGACGGGTTCGTAACCCCACAGTCGATCGATCTCTACCAGGTTTTTTCTCTAAGTTCTTCATTAAGGTACCTCCAACTTATACCACCTATATCTTTACATCAATATTCTACCCGGATCCTCTATCTAGGTCTTTCCAGAAGAAGAGAAAACGAAAAGAAGAGGTTTAACAAAACGCTGGGACTGACGCTCCACTGCAACAGTTTCTTCAGTCTTCTCTACTGGTGGCTCGATTTCTTTTATCACTGAAGAAGCAACAATCGAGGTCTCCATAACTTCGACGACAAGCTTCTCATGTCCTTGAAGTACATGGATGGTTGTCTCTTCATCAATAACTCCAAGGCAGCTCGGGTTATCCTTATTGGTTTCAATATCCTCAACTTCGGTATTTGGCACCTAATACGAAGATTACATGAGGTTAGAGCAATCTAAACATGAGACCAAATGAGATCATAAAATACATTATAACAAGAATTCCAACATCACTAGGGTTCATAATTATACACTCGTGGAACGAGCAAATAGCATGAAAGTCATGAAAATACGTTTTTGCGGCAAGCTCGTCTGAAGAGACTTTACTCTGTCATGTACAAGATAACGAACTGGGAGCAATCTACAAGGAATCTAAGGATAAGTTATATACCATTCTTGTTTGTATGGATGTCCTCTACGACAAGTCAAAATTTCATAACAATCCGATGAACGAGCTAGGATATGCGTTCAAAACATTAGACAACGTACAGTCTGAAAAAGTTCTGAAAGTCTCCTGGAAGTTTACTGTTTCGCCTTTTTCAGGCCCTGAACATGCTCAAAACTTAAAAATCTTCTTATATAAAGCTTGGAACTTTTTTGGGCTTGAAGATACACATGCGGATCGCGAAAATCCGACTTCGAACGAAGACTCACGGTGTTTTTTCTAAAATGCTGAAATCTGAAATTTTCTGGCTCGGCAATGCCGGAATCTCCATTGATGACGCCGCTACCTCTATTCGGTTTGGGATTTCCGGAATTCTCCATATTTCCATATCTCAAATAAGAGCACGCTTCATTAACATGATGCTTATCTACAATGACTTCTTCTTGGATTCATCAACGACAATTATTATTATTCAAGGAGATTCCACGATCACATGCACGAAAAGGGATACTTACATCGACTTCTTCATTAGTGCTGGATTCATGGATTATTTACCCGGGAACAGGTTGAATACCGTCAATTGATGGATCAAAAGTCTAAAAGAAATAATAAACCTTGGTCTCATGATCCTAATTGCACGGGCAAAGTCATGACACAAGAAGCGCTAACAACTCGTCAAAGAAACTGTTGGGGACTACACGTCATTTGCTAGCATCCTGTAGTCCTTACTTCTGGGTTCTCTGCTCCTATAGAGAAATATGAAGAATCTCTCACCATCACTCAGAGGTTCCAGAAGTACCACTTCTTAAAAGTTTCGTCCGTAGAGATGTTACCTCTGGAAACACCATCTTTGGAAGTATCATCATGGGAGTCAGTCATTCCCGCAGAGTGGATACTTCAGCATGACGAGGCGTCGAATCTCGCAAAAATAATATTTCTCTACTTTCTACACTAGCAAGTAGTATAATGTAAGCAGGTTCGTCCCAAGGGAGGTATGAAGTCTACGTTGTTATGCAAATACTCTTAGCAAAGATGATTTTGTTGTAGAAATTCTGAAAATTGTAAATTGTATTCAAAAATGAGATGGAATTGATTAAAGGTTCATTCTAGATCACGGAATACAAACCAAATTGATATATAGCCAAGTTCTTTGCATTATCATGTAACTAACAAACCTAGAATAATTAGTACGCTCAACTATTCCGTTACTATCTCCTAAGCTCACCGGATACTGAAGCGCTCGACTACCGGTTCCTACTTGCCAAGTTTCCTAGAGGTACGCTTACTAGGTGTGACTTAAACAAATGCTCTAAGTTCTGTGAGATAAGGTTGCTCCTAGTGATGAACTCAAAAGCATGAATCACCTACTAGTGTTGATTTCTACATATGGATACTTAACAAAGTCCCATCATCAATACCCACATATTGCTACTTGTGTTTATCTTCTCTAGACAATTACGGGTCGAAGAAAATCTAAACTAGCAAATAGATTAAGAATTAATGATTCAATTTCGAACTTAAACCCTTAACAAATAATCCATAGACAATATTAGAATAGTAGAAAATCAATCAATAACATAAATAAATGCAAGAGAACAAGTTATTTCATATCAAATATAAATTCATATTTTGGGCTTCGAAATCGCCCTTAATCAAAGAGAGTTTTAGTTACTCATAATAATGGAGTTCATCATCAAATATAATAAATAAAATAATGAAGATGAAAATAAAACAAGGAAGCAAACCCTAGTTCCAGCTCTCTGCAAAACTCCCAGTAGAATAGAAAATACGTGATCCACAAAGTTGTAGAAGTCTTCCCCTTTTGTAGCTTTCTTTCTCCAAACTAGGTCACATCCTCAAAAGTCCAAGCCCAATATATCCACCAAGCCCATATAATTCATGTGTGAGAGTAGCCCAGTAGAAATCTCTGCCAAAAACTAATCGACGGAAAACTGGTGTCACGCCGGAAGTTGTTCGGAATTTTGCCGGAATCCGACACTTCACCGGAGCTCAGGTGACCGGTCAAAGTAGTCGAGTTAGAGGGTCAGGGTAAAAGTCAGCTGAGCTGACTAGTAGGCTAACTGGTCTGAATTGCCATGACCTAATCCATTTGCACTGACATGCTTTTGTTGCGCACTGATCGCACTTCACAGCTCCAGTTCAGCCATAACAACAAACAGCTCTTCATTTCAGTTCAACTTCTCTTGCGATAGAATCCATCCATCCACAGTCCCATAACTCAAATGCAATACAATTTACTGCCAAAACTCCACCAAAACTGGAACCATAATGCCCATGGAAAACACCAACCTCAGGATGTTTTCTTCACTGAGTTTACTGCCGCAACCTTCCCTTTATACTAAGACCAACTGCAGCTCGATCTCCTTCTTCCTAGTTCTCCCTGGCAGAAGCCCCAAACGCCATAGACACACCTCAGCTCGACTTCCATACTAATCCATCATTGCTTCCATCACATCAAACGCGTTCACTGCCAACATGCTTCCCTGTAAAACCAAAACTCACCGAGAATCATCAAAGCCAAGCAACTCATCACTGCATTCACGATAATGGCAGCAGCAACCATGCATGCCTTGTTTCATCTTATACGTAACATACTCCAACTGTTCCATACTTTAACTCAGGCTCTCAACTTCAGCCATCAAACCCCATGTCCCTGAAGTTACTCCATCTTCTGTCCACCATGCATCTGCCAAAGTACACCTCTCCAACACCAAACTGATCACTACCATGCACGCTACCAAACTCTCGAGCTCTTCCATTTCAGTGCCGTTATAACCAGCAGCACCTCCATATGTTACCAGCTATCAATGCATAACAGCGTTTATTCAACCCCACAGCTCTCAACTCTGTTTCGAGCTTCACAACCAACTTACTCGACTCCATGACAGCAACAACTCAGTTCATGACGATCCATCGTCTCAGCGTCTATCGATACCGCCATAACATGCAGACTCCAGATCCCCGTCTCTCCTTTCATGGCTCCAATAACAGCAGCAACACTGTACATCTTGAGTTTTCTTCATCGCCCTACTACAACAATAGCTACATCCTTGGTGCGGCTAACCCTGGCCATTTCAATACCAACTCACTGCCTGCAAAACCCATTTCAGTTTCAACCTGTAGCTGCATTCATTCCTTCCCTGCAAAGCAACTCAGTAACCTCAGCTGCAACATCACCTCAATCACCACTGTAATACATAGCTTCCACCTTCTCCTCCAACTGCAGCTTTCAACACAAACCACATCTACCACCACCTGTAACTGATTGTACTCAGTTTAAGCAACTCAGCAAGAAGCTTTCTTAGCTGATTTCTCGACAAAGTTCTTTCCAAGATTAATCCAAATTTGTAAACAAGGCCGCCTTATTTTCTCAACTGAAACTGAACCCATCCCTTGGCGTGCAATGACTGACCTGAACCTTGGCAATGACCCTCAATCCCATGGCAGAACTTGGCAAAGGAACTAGACGGTGACATCTTGGAAACAGTGGTTCAGGCCTTTTAACAAACACCTGCTGTGTGTATTGCAGGCTGGTGAAGGCTATGTGCTTGCTGTTTAGCCGAGGTTGCACAAACTCCATCCCTGAAATTCAATTCCAAGATTCTAAACAAACCCATTCATTCACTCTTGTCACTGATTCGTAAAAGCTTGTTAATCTCCTTCCATTCATCACCGTGAACAGTGGAAGCAACAGTCTTCGATCAGTTTCTCGCTGCCAAAACCCATGTATAAGTCCTTTTTAGTTCACATGTTTCACTAATTCCCATTCTTTCTAGTCTTCGAAAACCCAGCTTTTGAACCGAAGTTACGAGCCACTGAGACCGTGGCTTTGTCGGTCAGAGAACGTTTGTTGTAGCAGCAGAGAACTAGGTCGTGAAGTTTATTGAATTTTCTCGACCTAGTTGTATGTTCACCTAATAAGAGAATTGGTGCCCCCTTAACGAACTGTAGGTGTTCTTTAGTGAACCTTCAGATGGTTGTCCCTTATCGTCTGCTGGGCTCCTGATAGCACTTGCCTACGAAATGACAATTTTGCTCCTTTTGCACCTGTTTCTTCTTCTTTTATTCCAATGACTCCAAAATACCTACAAAATGCAAAACAAAGCGTAACATACAAAAATACAAGAGAAATAACTAAGAAAAGCTTGAGAAATTGATATTCAAAAGATGTATTTAAGGCACTTATCAAATTCCCCCACACTTCATCTTTGCTAGTCCTCGAGCAAACAAAACAAAACTAAAATACAACAACTCCTTCTCGTCGAGATTACGGTTAATTTTAGCATAAATAACAAGCCTTTAAACCCCTAGGTGTCCCTAGTGGACGAGTTATAGTCTCGTGAAGGTTTACAAGAGGTCTTCCTACAAAACCTATATTTACAACTCCGTCTATTTGTGACAAATCAATGAACGAATCCAAAATGACTACAGGAGGAGGTACCTTGTGCAAATTCAGTTCATATATAAGTGCATAAAGTTTTTCTTAGAAAGTCGAACAAACCACAATACTCAGAATCTGACTAACCACAATCACAATGAAAAGATTAAGAAGATGGATAAAGAGGTAGATGTGGCGAATATTCACAAGTGATCAATGTATCTCATATCTGTCTGAAGGTCACCGCCAAAATGAACCTATGCATCCTATTGGATTGAGCTACTGGTCTGAATTCTAGTGTTAACACACTGGCATATACAAGGGAACCAGTGGTCAACAAACTTATTTCTACATCAACTCACTGGCATATACAAGGGAACCAGGAGTGACTTTATTCAACAAATATAATCTTTTCTTTTTCTTTTTCTTTTTCATTTTTCATTTTTTTTTATACGGCATGATTAAATCTTTTGGATTTAAGCGCATGCTTCTTGTCAGCAAGTACGTGATAGTTGCCTTGGATCCTGCATTCCACGCTTGTTTAGGCGACGGAGACTACGTTTCACACATACTGCTATTCCCAAGTGTCATTTTTATTCCGTTTGGTCTAATTGGTCGGTCTCTTTTTTTTAGCAACTCAATCACTCTATTTCATCCTAGCAGTAATAACAACTCGATTTTTAGTGGCCCACCAAAGCACTTAGAGAACAATAGATAAATATGGAAAAATAAAAGTAGAATGTGATATGGTGATATTTCGAGATATGGTAACAACTAACATATAATTTATAATTTCTGAGTTATGTTCGTCTTTGTTAATTAATGGGTTCCTCAACTCCTGCAATCACAATGGTTCCATCCACTAATAGTGTCATCCTAAAGGCATAAATTTCTAGATTTCGGAGTTCAAAAAGCACAATTTTTTCTTTGTTTTTCTATTTTTTAGATTTTTTTTTTCTTCTAAAGGCATAAAACAAACTATACAAACATATAAATGCTCCCCCACACTTAAACTTTACATTGTCCTCAATGTAAAATTGAATCATTCAAAGTAAAGTTCAAGGTGGGAAATTCCAAATTATATGCAAAAATAAAGAAAAATAAAAGATAAAATGCTTAAAGAATAAAAAGATAAAGGTAAAGATACAAAACCGGTGGGTTGCCTCCCACTAAGCGCTTGGTTTAACGTCGTCAGCCCGACGTTCAGCTCGCTTGCATTCTTAGCCAGCGTCAGACTCCTCCACAGCAAAACATGAGTGCACATCACTAGGGTATCTCATCACCTCAAAGATGTTGAAGCGAACGACCTCTCCATCAAATTCCATTGTCAAGGTACCTTCAAATACATCTATCTTTGTTCAAGCGGTTCTCATGAATGGTCTACCCAACAGCAAGGGGGTAGACGAGGATGAGTTTTCATCACTCATATCGAGAACATAGAAGTCGACAGGAAATATAAGCTCATTGACCTGCACCAAGACATTTTCAACAACCCCTTTCGGGTAGACATTAGATCTATCAGCAAGTTGAATAACTATGCTGGTACTTTTGAGAGGACCAAGATTTAAAGATTCATAAATTGAAGAAGGCATGACATTAATAGATTCTCCTAAATCTAACAAAGCTTTTGTAAACCTTGTTTTACCAATTTTGCAAGGTATAGTAAAACTGCCGGGGTCTTTTAATTTAGGTGGGAGTTTCTTTTGAAGATATGCCGAAGCACTCTCCCCCACACTCATTACCTCATTATCGGTCAGTTTGTGCTTGTTAGTGAACAATTCCTTCAAGAACTTTACCCAGCGCGGAACCCGCCTTATCGCCTCAATGAGTGGAATGTTCACTTCGATCTTCTTGAAGATTTCCCAAATATCTTTGTCCAACGTCTCCTTATTTGATTTTGCAAACCTGCTAGGAAAAGGTGGAGGAGTAACATAAGTATAAACAAGAAGTTTAGAGTTAGAATGTGTCACCGAATCATCCTTTTTAGGGACTGTTTCATCCACTTCTTTCTCTAAATCACGTTCATTGGCCTTCGGTGATGTTACCGGTTTCTCTACTTGCTTTCCACTTCGTAGTTCAATAGCCTTGACAGTCTCTTTATGATTCACTGCTTGTGAAGGAAGTTTTCCAGCTGCTTGTGCTTCCAATTTGCTCACAGTAGTAGCTAGTTGACCCATTTGTATTTGTATGTCCTTTATATCCATCTCCGTCTTTTTCTTATCTTGCACCATTGTGTTGAGAATAAGATTCAACTTGTCATCTATACTCATGCCTTGAGCTTCTTGTTGCGGCTTTTGCAAGAAATGGTATCCACCTTGTTGATTGAAAGGTGTGGAAACTACAGCTTGCTTGTTGGCGTAGATGAAATTGGGATGATCTCGCCAACCTGCATTGTATGTGTTAGAGTACGGATCATACCTCGGCCTTTGCTGATTTTGGTACATAGCACTTGCTTGCTCAACATCTTCGGTGTATGATGATGATGGTATGACAGCCGCTGCTATTTGATGCATTATCCTCTCCATGTTTCCCATCCTCTTTTCCATGTGTGAAGAATTGCCAACTTCATTCACCTTCCTTACCGCTGATTCATCTCGAGTGTAGAATTATTGAGTGTTCGCATCCATATTCGCCAACAAACTTGTAGCTTATGCAATGGTCTTGTTGGTAAGTGCACCACCACTTGCGGCATCGATCAAATTTCTATCATTAGAAAGCAACCCCTCGTAGAAATATTGAATCACAAGTTGATCGCTGATTTGGTGGTGTGGGCAGCTAGCTAGAAGCTTATGGTAGCGCTCCCAATACTCATAGAGAGTCTCTCCCGATATTTGCCTAACACCACAAATCTCCTTGCGAATCACAGCTGCTTTTGATGCTGGAAAGTACTTCTCAAGGAACAATTTCTTCATCCCATTCCATGTGGTTATGCTTCCAGTGGGAAAGCAAAAGAACCACTCTCCTGCAGAATCTAAAAGGGAAAAAGGAAATGTTGTCATCATAGCCATATCCGCATCTGCAGTTGCTTGCTTCATACTAGTTACAACATGATGAAATTGTTGTAAGTGACGATTAGGATCTTCTCCCGCTAAACCTATGAATTTGGGCAGCAAGTTGATCAATTGCGGCTTCAACTCAATGTTTCCATTAAGCTGAATACATAAAGGCTGCTGATCAAGGTTTGGAGAAGTGAGCTCCTTGAGTGTTCTTGGAGCAGGCGGTCGAGCTCCCATTGTGTTATCTTCCTCTTCGTCCGAGTTCGAGAATTCACTTGGTGTAGAGCTAGGAGGAAGTGGAGTATTGACTGCTCGAATGAAATCTCTAAGTAAAGTGCCCGAACGAAGACGTATACCAATAGGACTTGGTCTTCCTTCTCCGCGCATTCACCAAAGAAGAAGTACCTGAAAATCTGATTCTAAAAGATTGATTAAGTAAACTGAAATTGTAACCAAAAGCAAAAATATAAACTAAGAATAAACAATAACAACTAAACTCGTCACTGCCTCCCCGGCAACGGCGCCAATTTTGACGAGGGGTCGAATCTCGCAAAAATAATATTTCTCTACTTTTTACCCTAGCAAGTAGTATAATGTAAGCAGAATCTTCCCAAGGGAGGTATGAAGTCTACGTTGTTATGCAAATACTCTTAGCAAAGATGATTTTGTTGTAGAAATTCTGAAAATTGTAAATTGTATTCAAAAATGAGATGGAATTGATTAAAGGTTCATTCTAGACCACGGAATACAAACCAAATTAATATATAGCCAAGTTCTTTGCATTATCATGTTACTAACAACCCTAGAATAATTAGTACGCTCAACTATTCCGTTACTATCTCCTAAGCTCACCGGATACGGAAGCGCTCGACTACCGGTTCCTACTTGCCAAGTTTCCTAGAGGTACGCTTACTAGGTGTGACTTAAACAAATACTCTAAGTTCTGTGAGATAAGGTTGCTCCTAGTGATGAACTCAAAAGCATGAATCACCTACTAGTGTTGATTTCTACATATGGATACTTAACAAAGTCCCATCATCAAAACCCACATATTGCTACTTGTGTTTATCTTCTCTAGACAATTACGGGTCGAAGAAAATCTAAACTAGCAAATAGATTAAGAATTAATGATTCAATTTCGAACTTAAACCCTTAACAAATAATCCATAGACAATATTAGAATAGTAGAAAATCAATCAATAACATAAATACATGCAAGAGAACAAGTTATTTCATATCAAATATAGATTCATATTTCGGGCTTCGAAATCGCCCTTAATCAAAGAGAGTTTTAGTTACTCATAATAATGGAGTTCATCATCAAATATAATAAATGAAATAATGAAGATGAAAATAAAACAAGGAAGCAAACCCTAGTTCCAGCTCTCTGCAAAACTCCCAGTAGAATAGAAAATACGTGATCCACAAAGTTGTAGAAGTCTTCCCCTTTTGTAGCTTTCTTTCTCCAAACTAGGTCACATCCTCAAAAGTCCAAGCCCAATATATCCACCAAGCCCATATAATTCATGTGTGAGAGTAGCCCAGTATAAATCTCTGCCAAAAACTAATCGCCGGAAAACTGGTGTCACGCCGGAAGTTTATCGGAATTGTCGCCGGAGCTCAGGTGACCGGTCAAAGTAGTCGAGTTAGAGGGTCAGGGTGAAAGTCAGCTGAGCTGACTAGTAGGATAACTGGTCTGAATTGCCATGACCTAAGCCATTTGCACTGACATGCTTTTGTTGCGCACTGATCGCACTTCACAGCTCCAGTTCATCCATAACAACAAACAGCTCTTCATTTCAGTTCAACTTCTCTTGCGATAGAATCCATCCATCCACAGTCCCATAACTCAAATGCAATACAATTTACTGCCAGAACTCCACCAAAACTGGAACCATAATGCCCATGGAAAACACCAACCTCAGGATGTTTTCTTCACTGAGTTTAGTGCCGCAACCTTCCCTTTATACTAAGACCAACTGCAGCTCGATCTCCTTCTTCCTAGTTCTCCCTGGCAGAAGCCTCAAACGCCATCGACACACCTCAGCTCGACTTCCATACTAATCCATCATTGCTGCCATCACAACAAACGCGTTCACTGCCAACATGTTTCCCTGTAAAACCAAAACTCACCGAGAATCATCAAAGCCAAGCAACTCATCACTGCATTCACGATAATGGCAGCAGCAACCATGCATGCCTTGTTTCATCCTGTACGTAACATACTCCAACTGTTCCATACTTCAACTCAGGCTCTCAACTTCAGCCATCAAACCCCCTGTCCCTGAAGTTACTCTATCTTCTGTCCACCATGCATCTGCCAAAGTACACCTCTCCAAAACCAAACTGATCACTGCCATGCACGCTACCAAACTCTCGAGCTCTTCCATTTCAGTGCCGTTATAACCAGCAGCACCTCCATCTGTTACCATCCATCAATGCATAACAGCGTCTATTCAACCCCACAGCTCTCAACTCTGTTTCGAGCTTCACAACCAACTTACTCGACTCCATGACAGCAACAGCTCAGTTCATGATGATCCATCGTCTCAGCGTATATCGATACCTCCATAACATGCAGACTCCAGATCCCCGTCTCTCCTTTCATGGATCCAATAACAGCAGCAACACTGTCCATCTTGAGTTTTCTTCATCGCCCTACTGCAACAACAGCTACATCCTTGGTGCGGCTAACCCTGGCCATTTCAATACCAACTCACTGCCTGCAAAACCCATTTCAGTTTCAACCTGTAGCTGCATTCATTCCTGCCCTGCAAAGCAACTCAGTAACCTCAGCTGCAACATCACCTCAATCACTACTGCAATACACAGCTTCCACCTTCTCCTCCAACTGCAGCTTTCAACAAAAACCACATATACCACCACCTGCAACTGATTGTACTCAGTTTAAGCAACTCAGCAAGAAGCTTTCTTAGCTGATTTCTCGGCAAAGTTCTTTCCAAGATTAATCCAAATTTGTAAACAAGGCCGCCTTATTTTCTCAACTGAAACGGAACCCAGCCCTTGGCGTGCAATGACTGACCTGAACCTTGGCAATGACCCTCAAGCCATGGCAAAACTTGGCAAAGGTACTAGACGGTGACATCTTGGAAACAGTGGTTCAGGCCTTTTAACAAACACCTGCTGTGTGTATTGCAGGCTGGTGAAGGCTATGTGCTTGCTGTTTAGCCGAGGTTGCACAAACTCCATCCCTGAAATTCAATTCCAAGATTCTAAACAAACCCATTCATTCACTCTTGTCACTGATTCGTAAAAGCTTGTTAATCTCCTTCCATTCATCACCGTGAACAGTGGAAGCAACAGTCTTCGATCAGTTTCTCGCTGCCAAAACCCATGTATAAGTCCTTTTTAGTTCACATGTTTCACTAATTCCCATTCTTTCTAGTCTTCGAAAACCCAGCTTTTGAACCGAAGTTACGAGCCACTGAGACCGTGGCTTTGTCGGTCAGAGAACGTTTGTTGTAGCAGCAGAGAACTAGGTCGTGAAGTTTATTGAATTTTCTCGACCTAGTTGTATGTTCACCTAATAAGAGAATTGGTGCCCCCTTAACGAACTGTAGGTGTTCTTTAGTGAACCTTCAGATGGTTGTCCCTTATCGTCTGCTGGGCTCCTGATAGCACTTGCCTATGAAATGACAATTTTGCTCCTTTTGCACCTGTTTCTTCTTCTTTTATTCCAATGACTCCAAAATACCTACAAAATGCAAAACAAAGCGTAATATACAAAAATACAAGAGAAATAACTAAGAAAAGCTTGAGAAATTGATATTCAAAAGATGTATTTAAGGAACTTATTTCAGCACATCGTTCATACAAAGCGCAGGCTTCGACAGAACAATGAATCATGGAATAAAGGTGCTCACATCAGCGTCTACAAAATGGTAACGATCCAACTCTTACATGTTTACGATTTCACTAGCTGTAGTGATATTAGCGTCAAAATTTCGAAAACTTGCTCGTTCCGTCAAACCTGCAAAGACGAGCAAAATTCATTATTCAAAATCATGACTTGATTTTCATAAAATTGTGAACAACCTGCACAAACTTTTACTATATGAACATTCACTGGTTCTTCAAAATTGGACAAGCGTCCATTCTACAATTTTGAAAACTCATAGACATTATTTCACCATGTAAAATTTTCTGCTTTCAACAGTTGTTCAAAATCAAAATATTGATTTTACAAAATATATATATTTAACGTGAAACTCACGTAAATTTGAAAAAAAAAATATATATGTTTTTGCTCCCTCGCACAATCATCTGTCTTTGAAGCGAGAGTATATTTCAAAGATTTCCGAAAGCTCGAAGATAAAATTTTCATGAAAGCTCATAAACAAATTTTATTACTAACAGACGTATGTCTATTAAAAAAAATCTCTCGTACAAGCATTCACCTTTGAAACGAGAGTTTATTCCACTTTGTGAAATCTCACATATTTAAGAAATAAAATTTTGTTTTTCGTGAAAGCTCATAGACAATTTTATCATTAGACTCAGGTCTATTTTGTTTGTTCCTTAAACTTACGAATGAACGAGCAAGGATTTCTTTTCATGGGCCCGGACCTATGAATCCTAAACCGACCAAGGTTCCGTCATCGAATCAGTGGTTCTACACTAATTTATTCTCACCGGATGATGCTCTATTATGCCACTGGGGCCGCTCAAGCCATGGTTCGCTCATTCGGTCGAAACCCGGTAATGTCTTATCTTATGACTAAGTTCAATTACTTATTTCTGTTTGCACTTAGAAAATCCCCATTCAATGCTGACTGAGGAACATGACTGTTCCACACTAAGTAGGGGACTTAATGTAGATGGTGGATTTTTTACAAGGGGAAAAATTGTAAAACTATACTCCAGATTCGGAAACCGGATAAGTATTGAGGCCCATGTCTCTAAGCATGAAAGCTCATGCCATAAACCTCTGATGGAGAAAGTCTCTCAGAGTATCGAGACTCATGTCTCTAAGCATGAAAGCTCACGCCATAAACCTCTGATGGAGAAAGTCTCTCAGAGTATCGAGACTCATGTCTCTAAGCATGAAAGCTCATGCCATAAACCTCTGATGGAGAAAGTCTCTCATAGTATCGAGACTCATGTCTCTAAGCATGAAAGCTCATGCCCTAAACCTCTGATGGAGAAAGTCTCTCATAGTATCGAGACTCATGTCTCTAAGCATGAAATCTCACACCGTAAACCTCTGATGGATAAAGTCTCTCAGAGTATCGATACTCATGTCTCTAAGCATGAAAGCTCATGCCATAAATCTCTAGTGGAGAAAGTATCTCAGAGTATCGAGACTCATGTCTCTAAGCATGAAAGCTCACTTCGTAAACCTCTGATGGAGAAAGTCTCTCAGAGTATCGAGACTCATGTCTCCATGCATGAAAGCTCATGCCACCTCTGATGGAGAAAGTCTCTCAAAGAAGATGTAGATGTGTAGTCTCCCAGTTAAGTGAACATCTCATACTGTATAGAATCAAAAGATTGGGCGGCTCCTAGACAGCATGCATGCTAGTATAGAGCGACAATGTCTTTGGGATGTAACCAGGTTTTCCCCGACTATGCAAGAGGAATACGACACTCCAGCAAGTTCATATTGCTCAACCCTCAGATAATAAATGCTCCTAGATAGGAAGCCCTTCTAGTATAGAGCCATCAATTAATTGTCTGAAATTGTCTGAATATCCAGCAATATTCTACGAATCATTTAATCGCCTGAATATCCAGCAATATTCTACGATTCTTCGTTATATTTCGTCACTTCAATTCGTGGTTCTTCCCAGCAGAATACCACGGGTTAGTGATAAATATTCAACGAAACAGGCATCTGAGCATCGAATAAGCCCTGACAAAAATGGTGCAAGTGTAATTAGCAAATAATGCACAGACCAGCATTTTGAATGCACGAATGAGCATTTCAAAAAATATGAACGAACGAGGAACCTATGCAAAATAGGAAGGAAAAATAATAAGAAGAAAATATTAGCAAAAGCGCCAGGGGACTGGGCACACTAGCAGGCCAGTCATGTCGTGACCAGTCCCGGGCCAAATTTTATATTTTATCATATTTATACTATTTTCCTATCTCATGCAAATCCTCTCGTTCGAGCAAATTTTCTTTATTTCAAAGAAATTATCTGAATCACATGATTTTATCAAAAAATAATAAAATTAGGAAAAGGTGTCATGAGACCGCCAACTGGACGGTCCCACACCTCACGTTCCCCATTATTTTATTATTTCTCTCAAATAATGAAAATTCCTTGATTTTATGAATTTTCTCTAAAATCATGAAAATTACCTAATTTCATGTATTTTATCTAAGTCACATGATTTTATCAAAAAATAATAAAATTAGGAAAAGCTGTCATGGGACCGCCGGTCGGCCGGTCATGCCTTGGCCATGGCTGATCCCACACCTCATGTTCCCTATTATTTTATTATTTCTCTCAAATTATGAAAATTCCTTGATTTTATGAATTTTCTATAAAATCATGAAAATTACCTAATTTCATGTATTTTATCTAAGTCACATGATTTTATCAAAATATAATAAAATTAGGAAAAGGTGACATGGGACCGCCGGCTGGCCGGTCATGCCTTGGCCGTGGCCGGTCCCACACCTCACGATCCCCATTGTTTTTTCTCTCAAATTATGAAAATTCCTTGATTTCATGAATTTTCCCTAAAATTACCTAATTTCATGTATTTTCTCTGAAATCATAGAAAATATTAAAAAATTAGAAAAAAACTTGTGGGACCGGGCTCTAGCCGGCCGACCATGCCCTATATGTTGCCACACGCCCATTGTTTTATTATTATTTGGTGTTTTGTTTCATGATTTCATGAAAACTCCCTGATTTCAACAAAATATCTTGGTTTTCAACAAATCTCCTTGATTTTATGAAAATTATCTAAAATCATCAAAATTTGGTAAAATTGGGAAGAGTGGCTTGGGACTCGTGCCCATTGGTCGGCCGGCCATGCCGTGGCCATTGCCAGTCCCACACTCCCATTCCCTATTTTATATTTATTAAATTATGTCTCTCATCTTATTGAAGTTCCCTAATTTTGCCAAACTCTCCGGTTTCATGGAATTTCCCTTAAATCAGAGAAAAATATATAAAATCACATAAAACTGGGAAAAGCATGTGGGACCGTGTGTCAACCGGCCGGACATGCCCTAGACTTGGCTGGTCCCACACCTTGTAATTCCTTGTTTTGTTTATTTTCCCTCATCTCATGTATTTTTCCCAGTTTCAGCAAAACCATGGATTTTGCATATTTTCTCCAAATGTTGCTCAAACGTGCACCAGAAAATATCAAAATTCTCAGGACTGAAACACGGATGTTATGGCGACACGGGCACATCCCCTTGACCGACCGAGGGTAACCCTAAGGCTTGCGAACAGCTGGTCCTGCATGTTTTAATGATTTTAACCTAATTTGCTCAACTGCTCATATTAGGTTCATACTCTTTCCAAACAATTGGAAGTTTGCACAAACGACCATCTATTGGTCCCATGACTACCAAGAGCTGGTCTCATGACCTATTGGTCGGTCCTTCATATTTTTATAATATCAGGTTTTATTATTTGTCGCTCACACGAGCATTATTTCAGTAAATGATTAAACCAGCATTTAATCATTCTTTCACCAACTGGTCCTCAAGAGACGTTAGTATTTTGCTCATTCGGGCATCTAGGCGATACATGGTGAACCTGTCATCCCATGTAGCCGGTCCCTGTGTCACTCTGTATTGATTTGCAATAAATCATCATTTCGGTAAAATGAGGGTTTTGAATCCAGAGCTCTGCAGAAACGTGATTCTGAGCAGATTCAAACACTCTGATAATTTTATGTTGATTCCATGATTAACATTTTTATTTATTTTGCTCGACCCAGCAGTCAGTAAATTAAGTTATTATTTTATTCGATCCTGCTACCAATAAATTCATCAAACGAGCAATATTTTCTCGAACTGGCAATATTTGCTCGAACCGGCAATATTCACTCAAATTAGCAATATTCGCTCAGACTAGCAATATTTGCTCGGATCAAAGAATATTGGTTCAACTATCAATATTCGACAATTCAGCAACACAGTTTGCTCGTTTTAGGTTATAATGGTACCTCGTCTCAACAGACATACATTTAATTCATGAGTTTCGGAACATTTGCTAAAACGTGTTCAACTCAGCACTACATGGACTCATCGTCCCACAAAGTCAGCAACTGACTCCACAATCACGAGATTTCAATCGTTTCACAATGGGGGGATATTAACTAAGGTTTTGGTCTGGAGGTATATGGCACGTGTGTTCACCCACGATGAGAATGTGAGCAAGTCGTGCAATCAGTTGCAAGAATAAGCAAAGTAGTGGGTGAAAAATTAACCAAGTCTCCGCACGATGAGTAATTGGTTTAACACAATTTCCCACTTTCCCACTCTCTGATTCCAGCAACTGTCACACTTCATGGGATCATGGTGTTTTCAATTACGAAATTATAAAATATCTCTGAATCCTGATTGAAATAACAACATTAAACAAGAGTTTTCGAACAGTCGAACAACAGTCGCCTAAACGAGCAATTTCTCATCAAAGTTCATACAAACAATCATTCGTCTATACGAACTCACATAAATCACTCTCACTCAAGCAAAACTCAATCATTCAGAGCATTTTCACGCTGAAATCACAACACACCCACAATCTCAGATCACCATTGATCTTACGCATTTCACAGCTTCCCTCCTACAGATCAACCCATCCTCTCTTGTGACCGAATTGACTCTGGAACGGCCATTGTTCTTAGTTTAGGCCGGAGTCTTACAGATTGATCTCTCGAACTTAAAACACTCCCTTCTTGCAGTGCATCTGTGTATGGTTCAATATTTCGCTCGGTTCAAGGAGTCTCCACACGGTAGACTCTCCAATTCCGTAAAAACCAGCAAATCGTTTTTCCCCATCTACACTAGTATAGAGCAATAACGTCTTCAGGATACAAACAATGAGTTTACCCTGACTATACAAAGGATATGAAACTCCAGCAAACTCATATCGGGATAATTAATACTCCTAGAAAGCTTGCTCTGCTAGTATAGAGCCATAAGTTAATTATTCCTAAATTCTTGGATTCATCCACTGAATTTCCGAAAATATTCAAATATTTTCGCAGTATTTCATTACTGCAAACCATGGTTCTTCCCTGCAGAATTCCATGGGTTAGTAATAAATATTCAACACACGGGCATCTGAGCTACCTCTGAGTAAGCCCCGATTTAAATGGTGAAAGTGTACTCAACGACGAAGCACTAACAATCACCGCACGAACGAATATTTCAAAATACGACGAGACGATGAACCTATGCAAAATAGGAAAGAAAATAATAAATAAATAAAAATTGACCAAGGGGCTGGGAGCATGGGCCCACTGACCGGCCAACCGTTCCGTGGTCAATCCCATGACAATTTCATATTTTTATCATATTTTTTGTTATTTTCCTTGAGTTCATGAAAATTCTTTCATTTGAACAAATATCCTTCGTTTTGAGGAAACTCCTCAGTTTCATGGTGTTTCTTTCACACCAAAGAAATATTTTAAAATTAGGGAAGAATATTGTGGGGCGTGACCATTGTCCAACCGGCCATGCCTTGGTCCCATCCGGCCCCATATCTCATGATTCCTCATGATTTTATTATGATTTCCCTAATTTCATGAAAACTCCTTAATCTCATGATATTTCCTTGGTCCCATGAAAAATAATATAAAATTAGGAAAACCCGTGTGAACGGGCCATAGCTGGTCGGCCAAGCCCTAGAGGGCCCCACTCGTCCCTTTTTATTATTATTATATTTTTCATATTTTCAAAATCCCATGAAATTCCTTGATTTCATGATATTTCCTTCAAATTATGAAATTTCCTTTAAATTGTGAAATAATACATATAATTAAGGAAAACGTACGGGACCGGGCCCTGGCCGGCCAACCATGCTCCAAGCCGGTCCCACACGCCCACACATCCCTTATTTTATTATTATTATTTTTTATGTTTCCCTCATCTCATGGAAACTCCTTGATTTGAACAAAACTCTTTAATTTTAGCAAAACTCCTTGATTTTATCATATTTCCATAAAATCATGAAAATATTATGAAAATTTTGGAAAACGTGTGGGATTGGCTTCTTGGCCATGGCCGGTCCCACACTTCATAATTCTTTCACCTTTTCATTATTTTTCCTTCATCTCATGAAGTTTTGACGGTTTTATCAAAAACCTTGGTTTCTTCATATTTTCTAAAATGATTGCTCAAACGTACATCCGAAAGTATCAAAATTCTCAAAACTGAGATACGAACAATTTGGGGACATGAGCATGTTACCTTGACCGACCAAGATTGGCTCTTTGGCTCTCAATGAGACGGTCTTACATATTTTCACAATTGACCTAATTTGCGCAATTGCACGTATTATGTCCAAAACTCTTCCAAACGACTTGGAACTTCATAGAATGATCAACACATGATCCCGTGACCACCCAGGGACGGTTTTATAACCCCTTGGTCGGTCCCTCACCTCTTCATAATTAATTAGGTTTTATCACCTAAGGCTCAGAAGAGCATTTTTCGAATAAATGATTAAACCAGCATTTAATCATTCTTTCATCAACAAGTCACCAACTCTTCAATAGGTCTTGGTATTTGATCACGTGAGCATATGGGTGTTACATGATTGACCCACGGTCTCATGAAACCAATCCTTCAATCGTTCCATGGTTCAATTCCTAACGAACCATGAAGTGGTCATCAATTGATCAAATTAGGGTTTCTGAGTCCAAGGATCATAATTCCATATTCAAACACTAATAAATTTATGACGATCTCGTGATCAATATTCTTATTAATTATACTCGGTTCAACTACCAGTATTTTAATTAATATTTTATTTTGGTCACGCTACCAATGATTCATCAAATAAGCAACACTTTCTCAGATAAGCAATACTTGCTCAAATCAAATAATATTGGTTCAACTATCAATATTCAACAAATCATCGAATGAGCAATACTTTCTCGCCTCAACTATCAACGTGAGAATCATGCCCACGTTCAATCCATGAGTTTCAGAACATTTTACAAAATCATGTTCAACTCAGTAAATACATGGACTCATCGTCCCATGATATCACGAAGTCATCAACTGACTAAACTAACCACGAGATGTCAATCGTGTCACTTTAAGGGATATCAACTAGGGTTTTGGTATGGCGGTCTACAGCACATATGATCAAACACACAATGGACTATGAGTAAGTCGTGCAATTAGTTGAAGGAGTTAACAAAGTAATGGGTGGAAAATCAACCATGTATCCGCACGATGAGCAACTTGTTTCAAACACTATTTCCATCTCTCCACTCTTTGATTCCATCAACTGTCACACTTCATGGGATCATGGTGTCTACAATTCCAGAAATATAAATAAGTCTCTGAATCACAATTGAAATAACAAGAATAAAAACGACAACAACATGAATCGCACGTCTCACAGACAACACGAGATCAACAACTCATCAATTGAGCAATTACTCTCAACTGAGCAATTTCAATCATTCAGAACTTATCATATTCAGAATTCACAACACACCTACAATCTTTTATTACCATTGATTCCACACATTTCTTAGCTTCCCTCCTACATATCAACCCATCCTCTCTTTGTGACTGAATTTACTCTAAAACGGACATTGTCTTGGTTTAGGCCGGAGTACTACAGATTGATCTCTCGAATTCAAAGCACCCCCTTTGAAGCGGTGCATCTGTGTGAGGTTGAAAATTTTGCTCGGTTCAAGGAGTCTCCTCCCTACAGTCGTCTCCTTAATTCCTTAAAAACCAGCAAATCGTTTTTCCCCATCTACACACTTATATACACTCCTTGGAAGTTATTTATTTTGATGCAGTTAAGAAGCAAATCCCAAAATAATTTCAATGTCTGCAAGAGATTCTATTTTATGGCAGTACAATCGATTTAAGAACGCCCAAGATTACATGTTGGCCATACCCATTAGTGGTCTGAATCAATGCCTTGGACCAACACAGTTTCGAGCTATTGTTTGTTATCGTCTTGGCATTCCCTTGTTTGTCGAAAGTGGCTTATGTTCAAGCTGTAATAGACCCATGGATATTTTTGGTGACCATGCTCTTCACTATGCCAAGGATTTTGGGTTCAAGTTTCGGCATGATCTGGTACGTGATGTAATCGCTGACATCTGTTACAAAGCTGGTGTTCTCGCGCGTAAAGAAGCAGCCCTTGGGTTTTTGTATGATGATAATAAAGACTTGCGCTCGGCTGATATTCTTGTTCTTCATTGGGAGAATGGCCAAGATGTTTGTATGGATGTTACATGAGTCTCGCCCTTCACAAGTGAATGTGTCCGTGCTTTTGACCCGGGCCAAGCTATTTCAAATGTTGTTTTACGCAAACGTCACAAATACTTAGATCAGTGTGTTTCGCATGGTTATGGTTTGGGTGTCCTAGCATTTACCACGTTGGGGGAGCTTGGTGATGATATTGTATGTTTTTTAAGAGATTGAAGAATTGTCTAGTTAGTAATGATGTCAGTAGTGGTGTAGGTAAATTTCTTTTCTATAGATTAGGTGTTGTTATTCAGAAGGGCGTTGGTGCCCAGCTTGTTGCTAGGCTATCAACAAAAGTTTTGTACGACTCTATTGAGTAATATTTAGCAACTTGTTCAATTAATGTAGTAGTATGTCGTTGGAGCCTAGCTTGTTAGGCTTCCAACTAGTTTCATGTAATAATAATAAGAAAATTATATGTATAAAATAATAAATTAAAGAGATAACTAATGATAAGGAAAAAAAATCTATAGAATAAGAAAACGCTGCATCTGTGTGGGGACAGATCACCGTCCAAGAGCGGTGGGACAAATCCGTACGTCCGTAGATAGCTCCGCACTTTTACCATGTCTTTGTCCGTCTAAACATCTCCAGCAGGCTAAATTCTCCGGCAGACTAAATTTAACCAACACTGGCGCTATCTCTATAACAGATCCCTTACCAAAAAAGGATTCCCAACAACTCACTTCTCGGATATTCCATCGCAAGTACATCATGTGATCTTCGTTTGATTTTCTTCTCCTTCTTAATCTGCAAATACATCATGTGATTTTCTTTTGATTTTCCTCTTCTTCTTAACGTCTTATATATTTTTTGATTTTGAAGAGTAACGTCTTAGATATAATCAGTTTTATGGTTTAACATTATATTTAGATTATTTTCAATATCTCCGTCGTTATATTTGAGGTACGTATAGATCGTACTCTATATTTAGATTCCTTCTACTGTTGTTACCTAATTGATCCATTAACATCAAGTCGTCAATAATATGATGTTTATAGTATTTGATTAGCATTGAATGCAGTGGGATTCAAATGATTTGGTAGTACACCCGCTGGTAATAACTTAATTAAGTATATATACGATGTTTAGTTTTGGTGACTTTTAAGGTTTGGATTGCCCAAAACTTTGTTTCAATCGACTTCATCATTAACGTCCGATCTTTAATGGTGGATTTGAACAATCTTCCTCTTTTCGCCGGTTTGAGTTGCGAGCAATGTTTATGTACTAAATTTGGGACTATAGCAAAGTGATGGACTATCTACTTTCCATATTCTTGATTATGAGAAAATCTTTTTCCTGCATACTATGATTTTGGTGTCTTGATTGTTACTTAAACTTTAGGGAAAAGGATACATACTTGCTGTGGGTTTAGTAGGATTTAAGTTAGTTAGGTTAGATGATGCCACTGTGTATACTTATAGGAATTATTATGCATGATGCATTAAGAGCATCCACAATCACGACCATATTTGGGGACTATATCCAAATTTGGTCCGAAAGTGAGCCGTAATGGAGGTAACTAAAGTTATATATGGTCATGAATTTTAGGGTTTGAGACCAAATATGGTCGTCAATCCTGACCAAATCCAAATATAGTGGGGCGAAAGTATAATTAGTGTGTGAGGTCGGGCAAGAGTATAGTGATTGTTTCAATTTGGGCGTGAATATAGTTAGCGTATGAGAATGAGGCGAAGATGGAATGAGCGTCTGGTCGAAACGTAAGTATTATCAACACTTGCACAAACGGTATATATATGTGCGCTTCACACCAGGTGTTTTTATAGTGCCCGTCCCACTTATACAATAATTTAAATAAATGAAAACAATCATTGTTTTGTATAACTAACTCCACAAACGGTTGTTATACATCCGCAAGTTGGTTGGGCGTGGATTTCATCTTCGTGTCATGCCATGCGTGAATAATACCTACGTCTGGTACATACGTATATAATACCCACACCTCACTAACATACGTTCTTTATACATCCACTCAACTTCATGCGTTGTTATATATTCTGTCGGACTAAACTTTAGTCTTTCATCATTGCGCTTCGCCTTTAAAAAAGTCATTTTTTTTAACTTTTAGTATTTAGTCTCATTCATGATTGTGGTTGCTCTAAGTGGTAACAAGTACGTGTAGCATTTACAACATGTTTTATAACATAGTGTTTACCTTGAGATGGCCGTCCTTATTTGGGAATCACATAAGTAAAAATAATGGGAGCAGAAATAGGTTTTTGATCACTTTTTTGGTTTGATTGGAGAATCACATTTATGACAGTATGGATAGACGTCGTTTTGATGCATAATGAGCTATTTCAAGCAGCTAAAGTTATATTGAATCTATATAATTTTAAAATAAGGTTTATGTAGATGCATTTTACTACAAACTACATCCAAAGGTTAGAAACGCACTACTCTTCTCAAATGAAAGTAAACACTCAACCATGAACACAAGATATACGTGGTTCGGTATGATTACCTACGTCCACGGGGGTGAAATGATGAATCTTATTACTTCAAGGTGTTACAAAGGTGTTGATCTTAGTTGGATTTCTTTACAATGTGAACTTAATTCTCACTCACTTCTTCCTAATGTTTTCTCGAGTTTCTCTCTTCTCCTCCCCCAAAAATTACAACCTAACTTTCATGAATACAAGTCCCTTTATTTACAGAAGAAGTTCCATACACCCAAGATATGGTGTTGGTCATGTTACATCAATTCATCAGTTCTACTGTCGGACCGACTTATGTCGCCTCACATGGCCGAGGTATCTTGGCTCTTCGCCTGTCTTTCGTCTGAGCCGACATCTCCCAATGCTCTATTGACACGATGTCGCGTGTTTCTGAATGTCGCCCGTCTTCGATCGTTGCTTTTATGGTTAGTCGATGTGTCCCCTACTTTCTTATCCATTTGACCATAGCACCTCGTTTGTCCCGCCGCGTCTCGTCATGTCAGCTTTGTCAGAAGTCTGAATCAAGTCTTGTCCGACAGCTGTAGAGCGATCACGCCCGATCCACGTGGCTCCTGAAATCTCGCGCCACTAATCTTCATTCCATGCTTCGCGTATTTTCGTTTTTAGGTGCACCAGGCCTAGGATGTTGCCACCTGGATCTGTGTATAATTTACACCTACATTTATGCCCCTTCTTCCGCTCGTGTGGGAGACACGCGTGGAAGAATATCTCCCTAACTGCCAACGTCTTTGTTCATGCCGTGAATCCCGCCATGCATCGTCCCACTAACTCCACTTTATGACTGGTAACCGTCGGCGTCGGTTACAATTCTTCTTCTTTAAATAGCCCGCTCCTTTCTTCCTTCTTCTTCTTTACCCTTTCTTTCTCTGTTCATCTACTGTGGTTTTCTCCAAGTTTCTTCACATTTTGCGCTTCTCCAAAAACCCTAGCTTTCTTGGTTTTCTTTCGTCGTTTTCTCCTCACCGACCGATACAGTAGCTGCTATCGCCTCATCTTTCTTTGCTGGGAACCGAGTTCTGCACTATCTTCGTTAATGGCTTCTTCTCCTTCCATGGCTGAAAAGAGGTCTGTTGATGACGTTTTTTCCGAGTTTGATGTTCCCCCCCTTGCTTCTCTGTTTTTGCTTGAAAGCCCTTCTAGGTATGATGATCGCGCGATAAAATCTATTTTTGCTGATAGCTCTCCTTCTATTTCGTGCAGGTCCGAGAAAAGGGTGAAGGATCTCTATGACGAAGAGTTCATTGAGCAGTTGAAGGAGAAGTACGATCTTCAAAATTACGAAGTGACCCTTCTCTCGGGCCGAAACGGTAGTTTGAAGAAAACATATATGAAGAAGCACGAGCAATCGGCTAATTATGTGGTCATCACCTTGGGTCAGCTGGAGATGGGCCTTCGTCTTCCCTTATACAACCCTGATAGCCCATTTTATTACGAGATTTTGTCCCAGATTCGGCCTTCTCGTGCTTTAGCTCAATGGACTGGCAATACTTTCCGAATTATGAACGAGTGGAGGGATCGCCGCGATGGTCATGGTTCTACTGCCGAGTGGTCGACCTACAAGCCCGGGGACGCTCCTGAGTATACCGTTTCCAATTTCCTTGTCAACTATCAAGCTGGTACTTCCACCTTAGGAGAACTTGCCGGTTTTGCTTCTAGTCCTCATCGGGTCAAAACTATGCCCGAGGGTGTTGAAAGGATGATGATGGATGCCGATCCCGTCGGCCATGGTTCCAAAAAGTGAGCCCGCCATTCTAATGACCCGATTTATCCCCGAGTTCTGCTTCTAGTCCAAGGTCCGATCCTTCATGGTGATTTCCCGTCACCTACTTTTTCCGTCGAGCCCTATTCTTTCTGGGTGGTTAATGATGACAAGGCTGATAAGGTATGCGCTTTTCTTGATTTTTATCTTGCTAGCTTCGGGCGTCAGTTAGTCATTTGTTGTTGTTTAAAAATCTCAGGTCGGCTCCACCAAAACTATCGGGTCTAGGAAAAGAGGTGATGGCACAAGGGTTGAGGAAGACCAGGGGAAGGTAACAGACATAATGATTTTCTTATAAGAACATGTACTTGCCCCTGTTTTTTGCCTTCACATGTTCTGACGAGACACTTGTGCAGAAACACCCAAGGCACGATGATGATGACGCGGGCGATGTTGACCCTACTCCGCTGAGGTGTAATCCTGGTAGAGGTAAGCAAATTGCTAAGCCACCGCCGAAAACGGGCCCCATCATTTATCTTTCCGATGAGGATGAGCTGTTTGGAGAGAATGTGTCGGGCGACAAAGGCGATGAACAAGGTATGGGCGACCAACAGGAGCCCTCGGAGACGCCCGTCGTAGAGAACATCGTTACCGATGTACCGGTAGAGCTTCCTTGTGCGCCCCGGATTACTGAGGGATCGTCTTTTAGTGCTGAAACTTCCTTTACAGTCTCTGGACCGATCATGAACTCCTTGGGTGCGCTTACTTCCTCCAACTTCGTGAAGTATACAGATGAGGAAATGTTGAATGTTGTGCCCCGTTATGGCGACATCGCCCTGACACTTGACACTGTGGTGAGCAAGTCGCTTATGTATGGTTATGCTCCGCTTCCGATATCTTTCTCGTAGTGTTGCTTGTGAGTCAAGCTATTTGTGTTAGATTATGAATCGCGTACGCTTGGATGCTGCCAATCGCCTTCGAGATAAGCAGTTGATAGAATCTCTCCAACTTCAACTTCAGAATGAGAGGGGTCGCGCGAATGAGCTGGAGATCAAGCTTGCCGACGCTCAAGGTATATGATCCTTCTTAACTTGTGTTGATTGAGTTTATCGTGCCAGTATCCTGAGTCGGGTATCCTTATTCTTAGCCGAGGTATCTAGTATAGGTATAGACGATACTTCGGAGTTTAGGATTATGAAGAGAAAATGGGATATTGAGAAGGATCTTGTGGAAAATCTTCGTCAACGAATGGCAAACAAAGACGACAAAATAGACCGTCAAACTGAGGAGATTGCAAGACTTGGGGACGAGTTAGAACGACAACGCCGGTTTGATTATGATCCTGCCGAGATGGACAACTTACAGGCTCACTTGGGGTCTTCTCAGCGCCTTGCTGCTGAAAAGGCTGCTTTAGCCACAAGTTTGGAGCAAAGGGTAGACGCTCTGCAACTACAGAATCGAGACCTTCACGAGGACCGCCGACGAATATTGAGAGATAAAGATGTGGTAGAGCGAGCTAATAGCGATTTACAGGGCCGAGTGAGTGAATTTGATAAGGTTATGGGAGATTTAGAGTGGAGTAGATCGCAGCTTGCAGTGCTCCAAGCGTCGCGTAATCGGTTAATGGACGGTTGGGCCGAGCATAAGAAGTATTGCCCTAGTAACGAGTTCAACGAGCAACATTATAACGAATTAACCATGAAGTTATCCAGGGCCGAGGATGAGCTGTCTAAGTCGGTAGAGTCGCTTCAGTTGGTGTTACCCACCCTGTCAGGTCCCTTAGATGATGTGTTGAGGCCGCTCTTTTAGATTTAGATTGCGCTTTATTCTTGCAAAAAAGCACCCGATGAATAACATTCTATTTTTGTGATCTTGTAGCCGAGCAACAACGCCCTCGGGAGCTGGATCTGGAGGTTCGCCGATTGAAACAGGCCGAGGTCGATTTGAGCTCCAAGTTGGCTAATGCTGAGGAAAACGCTTCCCAGATTACCCAACAACTCGAGGATGAACGCGTCGCCCATGAGGAAGAGTTAGATCAGAAGGTTCAGGCTGGCATTATGGACATGGGTGGAGAAGAAGCGGCTCGAGGTTGCGCATAGGAAGGCCGGCGCGACTCCTCCCAAGGCTTAAACTTTCTTTTTGTGGTGCTGCGTCACTATGTTGCCCCTTCCATCGGGTTGTAAATCGCTCTAAACACTTCTCCCCTTTTTAATTTCCGCTACCTTGCTTGTTCGTTTTAATGGGGGTGCTGCGTCACCGATGGTGTTTGTTTTATTTTCATTAGACGCTTCGTTTCGCTTGGTCACATGACACTTTTCGTATTTTCTTAATAGTCGCATGACGCAATCGAGTTCTACTTTGTTTCATATGTTATTCTTGCAATCATTGTTCATGTAAGTCAGTATTCTAACCATTTCTGTCGAACACACCCAACAAGGAGGGTCATCGGGCCCTATGCCATGTCCTGATTGGGGTATCTCATCACTATCTCTTTGGATTCAGTGGAAGGGTACCAGTCATCCTAGTTCTAGGCCCGAAAATCCCGAGTGGTTATCGACCAACCGATCTCGGGCAAGTGGACACGCCCACTTGCGATGGTGGTGACCTTTCAGATGTAATTAGGCCACCTAGATGAGTAGACCTCGTGTCTAAACCACCTTTGGAACTGGTTTCCAACCACCAGAACCCTTAGGCTACCTCGGCACTTGCACACTGCCACTGACCCGAGTTCGAATAGCCAGGCGACTGTAAGGCACCTCGGCACTTCCACACTGGTGTTTCCCCGAGTACGAATGCCCATTCGAGTGTAAGTCACCTCGGCACTTCCACACTGGCTTTGCCCCGAGTACGAATGACCATTCGAGTGTAAGTCACCTCGGAACTTCCACACTGGCATTGCCCCGAGTACGAATGACCATTAGTCGCTCATGCCCTATCCCATACCCCTCACGGTTTCAAAGAGATAGAGGACACGTTTGCTTACCGTTTTTCCGCGTCGCTTGTCAAGGATGGTAGAGTTTCAGGAATCGGATGTTCCATGGTTTGAGCTCTCTTGTTCCGTCGAGTAGTAGTAGTCGATATGATCCCTCGCCCGCCTTAGATTCGATTATATATGGCCCACCCCACTTTGGTGCTAGTTTTCCGCCTTTTTTGTCGCGCTCCCATTCAGCCAGAAATTTCAATACTTGCAGCCCGGGATGAAATTCTCTTGGTCGAACGCGCTTGTTGTATTCCCGTTGTAACCTCCTCTGATAATTTTACATTTTTTGTAACGCCATTTCTCTTGTTTCTTCCAAGTCGTCGAGTTTAGACAAGATCAGGTCGGATGACACATTTCGCCTCCAAGATTCGGTTCTTGTGGTAGGAATCATCCCTTCTATTGGTAGGATCGCCTCGGTTCCGTAGGTAAGCATGAATGGAGAAAATCCCGTAGCTTCTCTTCGTGTGGTTCTGTATGCCCATAGGACGTTGTATAGCTCCTCGTACCAGTTGCCATATTCCCCATCTAGTTTCTTTTTCATGTTATCGGCGATGGTTTTGTTTGTGATCTCGGCCTGCCCATTACACTGGGGGTAAATTGGGGTTGCTTTACTCTTGCGGATGTTGTAAGTGTTGAATAGAAGATCAATGTTCTCGCCTTGCAGTTGCTTTCCATTATCGGAGACGATAGCCGCAGGGACCCCGAAGCGACAAATGATGTGTTCCCAAATGAACTTAAAGACATCTTTGTCCCGAATATGCCTTAGTGGTGCCGCCTCTACCCACTTGGTAAAATAATCAGTGGCCACGATCAAATACTTCCTTTGCCCCGTTCCTACATGTAATGGCCCGATGATGTCCACTCCCCATTTAGCGAAGGGCCACGGACTTATGATTGAGTTTAACGGTACGCCGGGAGCATGGATTTTCTTCCCAAAACGTTGACACTCTTCGCAAGCTTTCGCCATTTGCTTTGCGTCCTCGTTCATATACATCCAAAAGTAGCCCATTGTTTTTGCCTTAACCGACAAACTTCTTACGGAGCTGTAATTTCCAGCCGCCCCATAGTGTAGCTCGTGTAGGATTATATGGCCCTCTTCCCTGCTCAGGCATCGTAGGAGTGGTCCTAGGTAAGATTTCCGATATAATATCCCTTCCATTAACTCGTAGGCGCCCGATTTTCTTTTGATCTTGTTCATCTCGGGCCGACTCTTAGGCAGCTCATCCGTCTCTAAGTATTGATGTAATGGATTTCTCCAGTCGCCTTCTTTGTATCTCTCGGCTGTGCTGACGGCCACCTCAATCCGTACCTCTGGTGTTTCAGGGATAGACGGGTTAAGAAGCCTCATAACGCGTATTCCTTCGATGCTCGGGTCTACAAGTTGTGAGGCGATATATGACAAGGCGTCCGAGTGTCTGTTATCCTTACGGCAGATGTGGTGGAATTTAATATCTGGGATTTGCTTGATGTAAGATTGGGCGAGCTCCTAATATTTTTGTAGCACCGGATCGTGTGTAGCGTATTGGCCCGTAATTTTTCGGATCACCAGCTGTGAGTCACTAGTCAGTCGAACCTCATGCAGCCCCATTTCCACAATTATCCGTAAGGCATGGATCACCGCCTAATATTCGGTGACGTTGTTCGTCGCCTTGAATTCTAACCTGAACGAATGCACGATCTTCCTCCCCTTTGGCGTGGTAAACACCAACCCGAGGCCCGACCCGTCTTTGTTTGATGCCCCGTCGACAAATACTTCCCATCGTGCTGTGCTACTGGCGGCTAGTAGGTCCGCTGGCTCCTCTTGTTCTTCGACCATTCCCGGTATATCTTCTACCTCGTCCTCATCACTGAGGGGGAAGTCTGCCAAGAAATCGGCCACTACTTTCCCTTTGATCGCGGTTCTTGCCTCGTATATTACGTCATATTGTTTGATTATGGCTCCCCACTTGGAGATTCTCCCCGAACGCCCAGCGTTATCCAAGACCGCTTCGATAGGCGATTTGGTGAGCACCCGTATTCGATGAGGTTGAAAATATGTTCGTAGTTTGGAGGCAGCAAAGGCTAGCGCGAGCACCATCTGCTCCATTCTGGTGTAGTTCTTCTCGGCCGGACTTAAAGTTTTTCTGGCGAAGTATACCGGCTTTTCCACGCCCATCTCTGTTTTGACCAATACCGCACTAATGGCATAGGGTGTCGCGCCTAAGTATAGAGTGAGATTTTCTGACGGCTCAGGCCTTTGAAGAACCGGGAGGCTAGCTAAATGTAGCTTGATTTTTTGAAAAGCTTCTTCGCTTGCGTCCGTCCATTGGAATTTTTCTCCTTTCTTCAAGATGTCGTAAAAGGCCTTACATTTGTCTGATGACCGTGATACGAATCGCCCCAATGCGGCTATGCAACCATTTAGTTTATGCACGTCTTTTACCGTTGCGGGGGATGGCATTTCAAGGACGGCTCGTACTTTCTCGGGATCTTCTTCTATTCCCTGGGAGTGATGATGTAGCCTAGGAATTTCCCCGACGTGACCCAGAAGTCTCACTTGGCCGGATTAATTTTCATCGTGTGTCTCCTCATTGTCTGAAAAATCTCTCGAAGGTCTCGGACGTGGTTTTTTGATTTCCGACTTTTGACTAACATGTCGTCCACGTAAACTTCTATGGTATCGTGAATCTTGTCTTCAAACATGTCGCCTACCAATCTCTGGTACGTAGCCCCAAAGATTCCTAAGTCCGAATGGCATCTTGGTGTAGCAATACAATCCTCTCGGTGTGAAGAAGGAAGTGTGTTCCTGGTCCTCGGGCGCCAATGGTATTTGGTTGTAGCCCATGTATCCGTCCATTAAGGTCATTGCTTCGTATCCCACTATTGGTTCTACTAGTTGATCTATGCTGGGAAGGGGGAAACTGTCTTTCGGGCAGGCCTTGTTCAGGTCGCTGAAATCAATACATATTCTGACTCCCCCTTTCTTTTTTGGTACCACGACCATGTTTGATATCCACTGTGGGTAGTAGGACTTCCTTATTATTCCGGATTCTTGTAACTTCTTCAGCTCGACCTCGACCGCCGCTTGTAACTCTGGCAAGACGCGCATCATTTTCTGTCTAACCGGTTTGAACCTCGGATCGATTTTTAAGTGGTGACAGCAGACCTTCGGGTCAATACCCTCCAAATCATGCACTTCCCAAGCGAATGCATACAGGTTTTCTTTTAATAGCATCGTGAGTTTACTTGCTTGTTCTTCCGATAGTAATGCCCCGATCCTCACTATTTTGGGTTCTTCCATCGTTCCCAAGTTTACTTCTTTAGTCGGCTCGACTGTCGAGAAGTTTGATTTAGTCTCCCTGACTGGGGACACTTCCTTTAATTGCTATAAAGGGTTTTGCTCTCGAGTTTCGTGTGCCAGGACCGCTTGTGAAATTGCCTCCTCCAATTCTTTTGCCACCTTCACTTCCTTTGCTTTGTTCTTTTCTTGCCTTTGCCGAGCTCGCCGTTCTTCATTTATTTCTATATCAACTTTCATGCATTGTCGTGCCGCCTGGGAGTCTCCCACAACTTCCGCTATTCCCTTGCAAGTCGGGAACCTTAACCTTTGATGGTAGGCCGATGCTACTCCCTCAATCCCAGCAACCCATGGGCGCCCGATAATGGCCTCATAAGGTGAAGCGACGTCGACCACACAGAAAGTGGTTAGTGTGTCGAGGTAGCTACCACCATCTGAAACTCTTAAAGTTACTTCTCCCTTTGGGATGGTTACTGTGCCGTTAAAGCCGTAGATACGATATGTTGATGGTTACAGCACCTCGACTGAACTTCCGCTATCCACAAGAATCCTTCTTACTCCCAACTTTTCAATCAACAGCGTGATGACCAGTGGATCGTTGTGTGCCTGTCCGTTTGCTGGGACATCCTTAGCCGAGAAAGATATAGGCAGCGTCATCCAAGGTTCCATGGGAAGGGACTTGGCTACGCTGAATATCTCTTTACCGTCACGATCCCTTTTATGGATCCTAGTGGTGATTACTGGGCCGAGGGTGTAGTTTTGCATAGCCGAATGTGAAATGGTGCTCACGAATTGACTCTCCCTATCGATGCGGACTTGATAAACTAGTACATCGGGTGTTGCTTCCGTCCGAGGGGGGTGTCGGACATACTTCCTCAAATATCCATCACGGATGAGGTGTTGAATAATATCTTTCACTTCTCGACAGTTATTGGTGGAATTGACCCTATACTGATGGTAGTGACAGTATTCGGGATGATCTCGGGTCTCTTGGAACTGTACTCCCCTCGAGGCTGGGTAGTTTATGTCGTTTCTCTTCTCAACTTCCTTGAAAACCTCTTCCAAAGAAGCGTTTAGAGGGGTATACGATCGGGTTTCCTGCTTTGGATTCTTCCATTTGGCCATCCATTCCCTCTTCTCACTGCTCCTTGGGGGCGGGTCCGATCTCTTTTCTGATCGCCTGATATGGTCGCCCATGACCGTTTTAGTCTCGGTACCAACCTCAGCGCTGTCTTCTTGTACTCCTCTATCTCTTGATTAGGCCTGAATTTCTTCCAGGGAGATATAGTGCTCTTGCATTCTTCTCATCTCCTTTAAGGTTTTAGGTTTTTCAGAAAACATGGCAATCCATATGGGGTCCGACCTCCCCAACGCGTTTTCGAACCCAAAGATGGCTTGATCCACCGGTACCTTCCCAATTTCAGTACACAATTTCCTCCATCTGTCGGTCAGAGTTCTCAGGGGCTCTCTGAATCGTCGGGCGAGAGTAAACAGCTTGTTCATTCTTGGCCGAGGTCGGCTGTTATGCATGTAGGTCTCAAGGAAGGCCTCGACTAGCGCATCGTACCCGTTAATCGAACTAGGTGTGAGTGAATAAAACCAATCTCGCGCCTCGCCCTCCAAACTAGCTAGAAAGAATTTGCAAATAACTACCGGGTTGTTTCTCCATTGGATCAGTGACATTGTATACATCTTAAGATGTTTGATCGCATCGCCCGTTCCGTCAAATCTATAGGGGAATGAAGGTAGAGTACACTTGGGTGGGAACGGCATTTGCTCCAGTTCTTGAGAGAAAGGCGTTTTCTCGGCTTCACTCATAATCTCGGCCAACTTATTCTCTTCGCTTCCGCCTGAGAGTTCCTTGATTTTTGCTTCCAACTCCTTAAGTTTGGCTTTAGTTGTTTGATCTTGTCGCTCGTCCCTTCCTCGTCTTTATTCTTCGGTGGACGAGTCCTAGGGTGGTCCATATCTCTGCGTGGGGGGTACCGGAGGTAATGGTAGTTGACCCGACGGATCGGGCTGATTAAGGTTACTTGGCCCCATCATGGTTGGTGAGTGACCGGATCGGCCGCGGTATCCTGATGTCCCTCGACTGGACGACCCTCTCGATCTGGTCCGTTGGTTCCTCAACTGGTAGTTCTCATACTCCAAGGATAGATTCCTCTGCCGGAGTTCCCTTAGTGCCGCCTCTTGCCTCCTATGACTCTCCAAAATGGCCAACAACGTCGGGTCCGTACTTTCGTAACTGGAGTGTCCATTGGGTTGGTGTGGCCGAGGTTGTAATTGTGCTGATGTGGGTGGTGGTGGCGGTATCGGGTTGGCAACACGATCGACCACGTGAACGGTTGTCGGGCCGATGTTACTTGCTGATGCTCGCCCCAGCTGAATCTTCCTAAGACGCTATTGCTCCCTTCCCAAAGCTTCCTGGTGTTTAACTTGCTGCCTCGTCCATTGCCTCTGAGCTCGCGCTGCAAGTGCTTCCTCATCGTCATCGGTGTCTGAAGCTGTGAGTCCATCGATTTGGTCAACTCTTCTTTGGGTCAATATAATCTGGTCCAGAGGTAAGGTGTTATCGTCTCGCCCCAAATCTATTTCTTCATCTACAACAGGCATCCCTCGCGCAGCTGCATGAGATTCCTCGGGCGGTGGTTGTGGACTGTCCTTTTGCCTCGGACCCGTTATCCCTGCCTGCATGCTGCTGCTAGTGACTGTGCGATTCCTCAACATCCTTATCGTCCCTGAAGCGCTAGCCATTAGTCACGTCGCGTGATAAGCCGAGTATCTCCCGTCCCTACGTCCACGGGGGTGAAATGATGAATCTTATTACTTCAAGGTGTTACAAAGGTGTTGATCTTAGTTGGATTTCTTTACAAGGTGAACTTAATTCTCACTCACTTCTTCCTAATGTTTTCTCGAGTTTCTCTCTTCTCCTCCCCCAAAATTACCACCTAACTTTCATGAATACAAGTCTCTTTATTTATAGGAGAAGTTCCATACACCCAAGATATGGTGTTGGTCATGTTACATCAATTCAGCAGTTCTACTGTCGGACCGACTTATGTCGCCTCACATGGCCGAGGTATCTTGGCTCTTCGCCTGTCTTTCGTCTGAGCCGACATCTCCCAATGCTCTCTTGACACGATGTCGCGTGTTTCTGAATGTCGCCCGTCTTCGATCGTTGCTTTTATGGTTAGCCGATGTGTCCCCTACTTTCTTATCCATTTGACCATAACACCTCGTTTGTCCCGCCGCGTCTCGTCATGTCAGCTTTGTCAGAAGTCTGAATCAAGTCTTGTCCGACAGCTGTAGATCGATCACGCCCGATCCACGTGGCTCTTGAAATCTCGCGCCACTAATATTCATTCCATGCTTCGCGTCTTTTCGTGTTTAGGTGCACCAGGGCTAGGATGTTGCTACCTGGATCTGTGTATAATTTACACCTACAGTTTATAAAGATGTGTTTGGTATGAGTAGAAAATAAGGTGCAATGGGATAAGGCAGAGGAAGAAAATGTATCACTGGATTAATCAGCAGTTCCCTGATAGATTTGGAGTCATAAGTAGTTCTTTACGAGAGAATTGGCAGTTTGCAATTGATATCATCATAAGATATTTTTATTTTTATTTTTTTGATCGTTAGATAAGAGTTTTATTGATGGATACAAGTTACAAATTTCCGACCAAAGGAGGACACTGAATCCATCCCTAAGAAAGACAAGCATACAAATACAAACTACTACACCTCAAACAAGAAACTAACATAACTAGATTCATAACGAGAATTAAGGTTAAAGATGGCATCAGCCAAGTTACTTGCATCAAATCATTGCTGCTAAGTAAATCGAAAGAGGTATCAACAATATAGCTTCTAGTCATCACAATTATAAGTTTTGTTAGGAGATATTCCAGTACTTTCAGAATTAGTTTTGAAATATGGTATTTTAGAAATTTTGGATTTTGTACAATTGAGTTTTCATCAGATTGACTGCAAAAAAAAAAAAAAAAAAATTATCAAAAATCTTAAGCATGTAAGTTACATGATGTAACCATGTTCTAATTTTTAAGAGTGAGTATGTAGTAACCTAACATCAGTCAGCTTTTTTGGTTAACACCTAAAGTTATGGGTCGGCTAACTTCATAAATTTTTCATTAATTTGTTAAAGTATTAGTATTTGTAGTTGTTGTTTGGTACGAAACTATACGGTCTCTGGTGAGGCACATTGAGCTTTTCTTTTCCTCTTTCTAAAATAGAAAATGGGCTATATAGCCAAAAGTACAATTTTTCTGGGCCAAATGGACAGTTAGGATTCGGCCTGGGTCAAATGTCCAAAGAAATCTTTAAATGAGGAGTTTAAGTTACTACCTTTTTGGAACCGTCAAAGGGATATATTCTTCTCGTCTTCTCCATCTCCTCAAACATAAACCAGATCTAAAAAATCTCAACATCAACAGCATAATCCCGCCATAGTTCTACCATCTCCTCCACAAATCTCCAACACCACCATCGACATCATCCACAAAAACACCATCATATTCCCCAACCGGTGGAAAACGGAATCAAAAGACTAGGACAAGTTTTCTTTTTCTGTCTTCTTCCTCAGAAACAAAATAGAAGAATCAGTCAAGTTCGAATAAAACTCCAATCAGTGGTAAACCCATGGTCGTTTTTATGATTTCTCTTTATTTTCTTCAACTCAATAATTTGAAGAGAAATAATAACGATGAAGGTGATTGATTTCTGGTGAAATTTGTTCCTTAAAATTGCCGGTATGGTTTCTCTTCTTCTTCTGCTTATTCAATTACTAATTACAGTTCTTTAGTTGTACGATTTAAACATTGATGGATTTCTAAAAATTGGGTTCAATTGGGAGTTTCTGATTGTGAATCTGTGATTGTTTGTGATCATCTATATCGTCATTTTCACAGTTCATCTTTGATTTTGAATAAGTGAGATTAATATTGGATAATATGATTGAATTTGGTTTGAAGTTGATTGAATTTGGTTTGGATGAAACTGGTTTCATCCTGTTTTGGGTTAAACTGAAATTGTGTTGAAATTTTTTTGGTTTGGATAAAACTGGTTTCATCCTGTTTTGGGTTGAACTGAAATTGTGTTGAAATTGTTTTGGTTTGGATGAAACTGGTTTCATGTATTTTTAAACTAAGATAAATATGATGGTTAATCTATGGTGTACATGGTTCATCCATGTTTTATACTAGGATGGAAGAAGTTTCATTCGGGTTGAATTTACGATTAATATGTGTTAATGCCATATTATATATGAGTCACGTCTTTGTTTCTTCCGACCATGTTAATATGTGTTAATTCCATTATTGTTGAATCATCAAAGATGAGATATAGAAACTGGTTTTCATCTAGCTCTAATATATAGGATGTATCTGGTTTTCATCTGATACATGCAGAAACTGGTTTTCATACATCTTTAAAATATATGATGAAGCTGATTTTCATCCAATTTTAAAATAGGATTTAACTGGTTTTGATTTAAATTTTTGCAGGAAGCAATATCAAGAAGGGTGTTGGTGCTGAAAGAAGTACCAAGAATAGGCATGATGTGAACATGGGATGGTGAATCAAGCAAAAGGAATATAGATGATGTGAATGTGGATGGAGAAATGGATGATGTGAATGTGGATGGAAAAAAGATCTCGCATATGAAATCCTCAATGATCAGAATAGTTTATGGAAAGTTCGATGTATTTAGGTTGTTTAGCAAAATTGGTCGTTAATTTTTTTTTTATTAATATAGTTCATCTAGAATTACTTTTATTTTGTTGAACACTGTCTTCACATACATTTATGATCCGGGATTCGTCTATATCTTAATTATAGGTTAATTAAATATGATTTTTTTACTGAAAATTGCCTATACTTCAATTTTATCAGTATAGGTTATTTGCACTCTGCATATGTGTTTGAATATGTTAGCCAGAAATGATTAAATTTGCAGGTTGAATTTTTTTTTTTGTTAGAATGTAACCAGGCTTGGATGAAACCCAGTTACATCCTAGCCTGTACAAAACTGCAATTTTTTGTCAAAATGTAACAGGCTTGGATGAAACCTGGTTACATCCTAGCTTGTATAAAACTGCAATTTTTGTCAGAATGTAACCAGGCTTGGATGAAACCCCGTTTCACCCTGGCCAAAAAATCTGTATTTTCAAAATATGTAGGATGAAACTGGTTTCATCCAAGTTTAATCTTTGTTGTACCCTGAATTCATTCAAGGCATTTATACTTAAGCAACTAACAGAAGTCATTAAGATACACTTTTTTGAATGTGTCAAAAAAATACTAGTTGAAATAATGACATACAAATTAATGTACTCATAAACTTCAAAAAAAAGTCCCTTGTGACTTACAAATACACTTCATACACAACCATCGAACCATGGTTATGGTTCAGTCGAGAAGCTGCAACTGTTCATGTTGTTTTGCTTCTTGAACTCAACCAAAACCGGCCTCATATACTCAACTTATTTTGATGTCAAAATACATTTCGACTACAGTTTCCCTATTAATTCAGGAATTTTCTCAAACACTTGCAGGGTGTTACTCTAGTAATGGTGAGACAACTTCTCTGCTGATATTTATCCCCAACACAACACCTTCCTGCAATTATTTCAATTCAATTCTAACACAAAAATTCACAATCACCAACCCATTCAGTCATAATCAATTTCATTATATCTTCTCACATTGACAACATCAGCCACAATACCCATTAGATCACATCAACAACATATCTTACATTGAATCAAGCAGTACTTGGTCCATTCCCTCTCTTCTAATTCATCTATATCTTCATGGAAGCGACAATTCTTCCTTGAATTGGTTTTTTGTCCAAAACCAAAGAAAATTCATACACAAATTCAAGAGAAAAAAATACCCAAACCCGAAATCATGAATAGCCAATAAAACTTCAAATAACAGATGAATCAAAAAATTAACCACATTGAAATTAGTATCAAACTAAAAATCAAACAAAATCAAAATTGAAAAAATCAGTTTTAGTTGGATCGAACAAAACTGGAACTCAGACTACGTATCAAAATGATTTCAAACCGGCTTAACTCTCGAACCAAATATTAGATAAGAGTTTGATTGTAAACAGAGCATCAGCTGGATCGAAAAATTGAATGTCGTATCAATTTTGTATCTCAAAATGAAAAATAAAATTCATTTTCTCTTTCTGTAATAGTTCATAAAATGGGTTAAACCTATCTTATGTGCTTCACCAGGATCTGAAAAAGAAACAAAAATCGTTCTAAAAGAAACTTGCAGGTGAGGAGAGAAAAAAAAAGAGAAGCTACGTTTGTTGAGAAAAAAAATTTGTTTAAACAAAAGGTTATTTTAGGTAAAACATATTATTTCATTTTATTTTTCCTGGGTGAAATATCCAAATTGGCTAATTGAACAGTATATTTCTGATTTTTGGCTATATAAACAGTATAAAAAGCTAGAAATCTATCTCACCCAGGAATTATTTGTTTTGGTCTTTTTGACCAATAATGTAATATCGTCGACTGATTCGGCATAGTAAATCAATGACATGGCGCGACTCCCTTTTCCCAGCCAGACGCGTTTCAATCTGTACAACAATGTCGTTGGGTTTTTACTTCTTTGTCAACTTCCATAGTTACATGTAGGGGTGAGCATTTTACCCGTAATCCGCAGATTTAATCGGGACCAACCGTATATTTGCGGATGGATGTCCGGAACGTTCACTAATGGGTTGGATGCGGATAATTTTTTTGAAAACCAACGGATTACGGATTGGGCCCGGATGCAACCTTGAAAATCCGTTGGACATCCATATCCGTTAGATTAAGAGCATTTATATAGTTTCTAAAAAATATATAAATAGTTGTAGAATTTTTAAGGTGTTTGCTTGGAGTGTTGTCCATGACACTTCTACATTTATATACATATATAAAATGTGTAGGTTCTATAAGAAGTCATCCATATATGCTTTATTTTTATTTATAAATTTTAACTTACACAAATCCATTGGATTATCCGCACTCAATCCATTCATCCGTGCATCCATTGGATGTTGGATGCGGATGCGGATGCCAATTTTGAAATCCGTAGTGAATTGGATTGGATGCGGATGAGGTAAAAACCGGCTCATGCTCACCCTAACTTACATGGCAAGCTGGGCCCTTGAGTGCGGGTCCCAGATACAACAAAACAGTAGGATTAAACCAATTTCTGCACAATATGGGGAATTATTTTTGAGATTAATGTCCAGGCCCAAGCAACTTAGCTGTACAACAATAGTACCACAATTGGTGGACTTCAACTCCCCTACGATTCCGCAGTCTTTTGCATACGCTTAGTAATCTTATAAGTTGTTGAGTTGTGCGACTAAGAATTAAAATTAGAGTTACATCCTCGAGTTCCCATTGTCAATATCACCCTGCAATTAGTTAACATGGTTGTGACATTAAAAGTTTAAGCTGATTAATAACTGTAGTAGATAACATTAACAACACCTTCAGTTCAGGTTTTTGGGGGCCCTGGAATTGGATTCCGAGGGAGTATATCCTATTATGTCCAAACGAATCCGTGGGAATCCAATTCCCTTAAATATTGTCTTTTCTATTGCATTCACGGACAGTGGAATGGAATTCAATTCCGTAGGAAAATGATTATCCAAAATTGAATTTGTGGAATTTGGAAAACTTTAACCGAATGCGCTGTAAAGGATTCCAAAATCTGAAGATTAGTCTTCTTATCAGATCTTGTTTAGTTATCGGTAGTTAATATTACTAGTGTCTCTCCCGTGCATTGCACGGTCTTAAGTTAGTATTTCCACGACTTATATTTCTTGGCCTAACTTTGGTAGCTTGTTCCTACATTGCTCTTCAGGAGTGAGTAGTAAACGAAAGACATTAACCTCAAATTACGCGCATTTCCCTTTAGCGGAGACGGAACTTGGGCTTATCAACGAAATGTAATATCTATGCCAAGTTGTATATAACAACGAAATGTACTATACAATAGCATTGGCTAGGTCTCACATCAGACCATTTAAGATTCGGTGAATGTTCCTTCAAGTATATGGAAGATATACTTCAACGCAAAATACAATAATGAACGTAAAGTCGTAAACACAATGAGAATCAAAGATCAATAATGGATGCATGTAAAGAAGAAAATACCAGCAATGAGAAGTTCAAGAAAATAAGAATAAGTTCGGCTGTAGTGTGCCACATTTTTGGTGATACCTGAAAGGCTTACACACTTACTTTAAAAAGAGGTACACACATGCTAGTATTTAAATAAGTGGTACCTCTTCGGGTCATCATCAAGCTTCAGTGATGAGATCAAATTAAAACAGAGGCACATGCCATGTTGCTCACGACATGCTCTCTAACTATACTATCACGATGATTAGATTTTACCTAGCTAAAAAACTAACTTCTGATTTGATCGTCATTTTCCTCAACTGTTTTAGATATACATATCCAGGGCTGCACCACTGTTACTGGGGACGATTGTGTCTCAGTAAAAGTTGGAGAGGACATATATGAAATCGCATCTCGCAAACCAACCAAACAATGTGAAGGGAGATCTCTTGAGAAATTCTTCACCTTCATGTATAAAGCCTACTGCACTTCGTGTTGCTTCACTGTCAAACTCGTCATAATGACCCGATCAAACTCAAAGTTAGTAACCCAAATTACTGACTACATGAGGTACCAAATTACTTAAGCAAAATTGAACACCACATGTATATACAGCAAGTAATATGAAGTACGTGTGAAGAATCAACTGACAATAGGCGGTGTCTACCTATGTGAACCTCCTTCACATCTCTTAGCTTTACCGATCACAACTATTAACCTTTGTTAAAATTTTCCCATAAGTCGTAGCAGCGTTAAGTCGTGCAATATAAATCAAAATAACCTGCATTATATACTACTTTCTTGATGTAACCAAAAGATCTGGTACTTTTTGTAAGGCTATGGCTAATCTGTTTCCAAAGAATGACAGATTAACCAACACCAGTCCTGATAGTTGGTTTTGTCTAATTGAAGCCATATTGAAATAGAGTGTACGTGCAAAATCGCATAATTATATGTAGCCTATAGCTGAACAAACAGTTTCTATATAGAACAATGACTTCGCGCATCTTAATTAGTTAAATGGTATGAACTATGAAGGCTAACACAATAAAACGAATAATTGTATACACCAAATTATCAAGTAAACGTGCTCAGTTTTGTTTTTTTTTCCACATTTCTTCGAATTACTGCCACCCTGACTCCTCCGGACCCAAAACCCCAGTCACGACTACATGAGATTAATTGTGTTTATTATTATGCAAAACCCATTATATTAAAGACATGTCACAACTAAGTACAGCTCATAAACACAACTCATAACTAAGGATTCTTTAACAGGGTTCATAAAAATAAAAATTAAAAAAAAATTGACAACCATAAATATTTATCCATTGGCTGATCAGTGTACCGCTGGAATTGGCTAAACAGATACTTGCATACACGCATTAATCCCTTTAGAACAAAACTCTCCCTTTTGCTATAAATTATATGCATTTATCTGTTTAGCCAACCAATGATATATTTCTGTATAACATACCATAGGTCATATGTAGGTGCAGTATTGCTTCGAAAATAACTTGCGAGGTTGCTTCTAACATAAATCGAACACGTAACTTTCTGATATGGAGTCGGACGCGCTACCATGCGTTAGAGATCCATGATTTCAAACTTTCAAACTTGTCTTAGTATGAGACAGAAACATGATTTGCTTCTCTAGTCTTTTCAATGGCCTGATCTTGAAGAAGTATATGTTCTTATGTTATCTCCGGGACAACAACAATTAAACTTTACAGCACATAAAAAAGTTATGGTTTCCAACTTGCGGCTCACCATGTGGAGATAATTCATATGGCCAGCATAATAAGATTAACAATCTTGTTTCTTACAGATGTGGTCGACTAAAACGACAACTAAGAATAATAAGATTAGCAATCTTGTTTCTTTTGTGGATACTAATCTTCTAAACAACACTCGCTATGTCCAGAGATTTAAGATAGAAATTATTGTATTGAACTGGGAATAAAGAATTATCATTTAAATCTTAAACCCATGAAAGCAGATTCTTTTTTTAATAGCAAGAAGAAGTGGTAAAAGGATGCTTGTTTAGTCTTGTTTAGTTGCTCCGGTGTTTGTAATTCTTGTCTGCATTGCTTTTCTAAGATGGCTCATGCTTGTTTAGTCGTGTATTTTGTTTCGTTTTCGGCTGTACCTCTTTTTTTTTATGACTCCTCCGCATCAAGTTATCAATATTAAAAAGAAGTGGTAAAAGGATATAAAGTGCTTACTTGAATTCCGATTGTCTGCCTACGTATATAGGGAATCCCTAGCGGATCTTTCAACTGATAAATGAGTTCAGCGTCTCCCATTTGTCATCGTAATTCATAATTTTTAAAGGCGCATTGAATACTCATTTACAGAAACTATATTTAGAAAATCAAATCAAAATTCAAGACGATCAAAGTATAATGATTTTCTAGCATCAAGAAATATTAAAGATTTTCTAGCATCACAGGATCTGCAGCAGGTTATCAAAGACATATCTGTAGAGGATCATCAAATATTGCAGATACAACATAGATTAAGAGAATAGACTTACCTTTTCTTTCTCTTTTGATTGGTAAACAAATAAAACTTACTTGACTTATCGCCAAACCTGCTTCGTATGCTTTCCCAAGCACAAATACTTGGTCGCAAAATTGTATTTTAGGTAATTCACAGATCCTCGATGGCCTGCCATTCATCGAAATCATCCAATACACTATTAACAATAAGAAAAAGAAGAAAGCATTAGCATGGATGTATAGGAAGATATCTACATCGTGAATAAATACCACAGCACAACAGCACCATGCAAATATTTTTAAGAGCCACATTTACATGATCTAAACAGAACCCCCCTATAGTAAAACTTCACTGCATCTAAGACGACAATTGTATACCAAGTAATAAGTACCATCGATATACCATTCAATCGACACTTACCATCACTTTCTTACAATCCTCCTAAATTATGTGGGGGATTCTCTGACAAATATCAAAAAGGAAGTTAAATCTAACAAATACGAACATGGTACATCAACAGTTGATCCTTACTACATACCAATCAACCTGTTGCTCGTATATGACACCGGAAGTATCTTTCTCCGTATTAGGCATGAAGAAAGATGAGATTCTGGAGGAAGAAACATCCCAAGATCCATGAACATAGACAGTTAGTTCCGCAAAAACAGACCAAAAAAAAAGAATTATAGTTTTAAGCATTTTACAACATTACTATTGCCTATTGCTAGGTCATAATCCTCATAACTATAATAGTTGCTAGGTCGATTGACTGTACATAATCCTCTACAACTGAGGTCACCTCATTAGTGCATAACTCAACATCTGGCTTCACTGGATCTGCAACAGGTTATCAAAGATATTATGTCCGTAACTTTTAGGGTTAGTGTATTTATACGGTTGCTGCAATAGTTTGTTTTGACCTCGTGATCCAAGAATTAATGGAAACATAACGGTTTGACAATGAGTCTCTGAAACATCTAACAATAATTTTGAGGAGATACTGAAATCAAAACTTTAAGGGACTCTATAAAATACAAACCTTTTCCATATGTGTTTCTTCTTCAATTAACTATTCCACTTAATCCCCGCAAGAAGGAAATCATTCAACAGTATTAGGATCAAGCAACTATATTCCTTATAAGCATCGGGAAGCTACTTTGTTCTCCACGCATGTTCCTGAAAAGAAAACAAAGAAGAAAGCCAAAAAGAATATAAAGCAGATTTGGATGTTGTTGTAAAAACCTAAGAAGAAGAAGAAAAGGAGGAAGAAGAAAAAGGGCAGCAGGCGTGTGTTTCTTTGTGCTGTAAAAATGAAAAAGGCCAGAGAGAAATCGGCAGTAGAATTGGAGATTAGGGTTTTTCTCACGAATTTTATACCGAAAAAACTCTCAAAACCCTCAATTTCTATTGGTCGGGGACCAGGAGCTCTAGAATTCAAGCTTTTAGTCTAACTTTCAATATGAGGCCAGCAATTTCCACTCAAATTATATATACAATAAGATTTAAGAAATGAAAGTATTCATTAATGGAGGAAAACACACTTACACACATAATTCTTACAGAGGGTAAAGTTACTTGAATAAAGAAAGATGATAACTATTTATGTTACAGGTGTGGCAGTATAGGAGAGGCAGTGAGAGATCAAGCTTATCCTATAGAAATAGCACACGTGTAGGGATGGGAATGGCTAATTCCATCTCATGTGAGAGTGCCAGCTAATGAGTCATATTATAAATATTAACCCCCCCCCTCAAATTGAGTAGGGTAGACTTTGGCAGCACACACAATTTGCCACGCAGAAGCTCAAAGCGAGGACCTGCAAACCCTTCAGTTACCTGATCAATAGTGGAAATATATGCAATCTTCAATTACTTGGCATGTGAGAGTTCCCTGATAAAGTTAAAATCCACTGCAAGATGTTTCATTCTGGAATGAAAGACAGGATTAGAAGAGTACGAAATAGCGCTGGTGTTGTCACATAGTAAGGATGGAGCTGTTGGAAGAAAAATGTGAAGATCACGAATTAGTTTTCATATCCAAATAACTTCAGCCTCAGTTGAAGAGCGAGCCACAGTTGGTTGTCTTTTGGTTGACCAAGATATTGGATTAAACCCAAAAAAGATGCAATATCCACCTGTACTGCGCCTAGAATCCGGATCCCCAACCCAATCAGTGAGACCCTTATTGAAGAGAATGCCAAAATCAATGGTGTCATTGATACAACTTAAAATTCTCTTAGCAGCAATGAGGTGCTCATAAGTTGGAGCTTGCATATGCTGACAAACTTGGTTTATAGCATAACTAATTTCTGGTCTAGTCCATGTGAGGTATTGCAGAGCACCAATAAGAGACCTGTATAGAGTAGGATCTGACGAAGGTATGCCTGAAGTAGCTGTGAGATTACTATGTGCTGGAACTGGAGAAGTACATGGATTAGCACCACCCATGTCATATTTATCAAGTAGATCAATGGCATATTTAGTTCGAGATAGAAATAAACCATTAGTATTTCTCTTAGCTTCAATCCCAAGAAAACAGTGTAACTCACCCAAGTCTTTGAGTGGAAAATGTTGTTGAAGCTGAGAAATAAGTTCCTTGCAGTATACTTGAGAGTTACCAGTGATGAGAATATCATCCACATAAATGAGAACAATGGTAATCCTAGAGCCCTTATTTTGCACAAACAAAGAAGAATCTGCTGCTGAGAGCTTGAAGCCATAAGATTGCAAAACATGCATTAATTTGGCATACCAGGCCCTAGGAGCCTGTTTAAGACCATAAATGGACTTATGAAGTTTGCAGACATAGTGTGGATGATCTTCATCAATAAATCCAGGAGGTTGTTTTATATAAACTTCCTCAGCTAAGTCACCATGCAGAAAGGCATTACTCACATCAAGTTGAGTAATGGACCAGTTGAATTTAACAACAAGAGCAAGTATAACTCTGATGGTTGAAGGTTTAGCTACAGGTCTGAAGGTCTTTGTATAATCAATACCCTCCTGCTGATGAAAACCCTAAGCTACCAATATGGATTTATATTTAGCAATGGTACCATCTGGACGTTGCTTGATTCTAAAAACCCATTTACATCCTACTACATTTTTAGAAGGATGAGGAGGAACTTTAGTCCATGTACCTGCTAATTGTAAGGCATTGTACTCTTCAACTAGAGAATGTCTCCAAGGAGGATATTTTTGAGCTTGAATGACACAGGTTGGAACTATTAACCTCTAAGCTTGTAGAGAAGCAGATAATGTATATTTTGTAGAGTAGACTTTGGGTTTAAAGATACCTGCTTTGGCTCTTGTAATCATGGAATGAGTGTTAATATCAACTTCATTAGCATTAATGGAGACATTATCAGCTTCAGTAGCAGTCAATGATGTAATATCAGTCTCATGAGCTTTTAAAGAAGCAGAATGAATCTCAGTTGCAGGAACTGTTGATGAAGCCAGAATATCTGTATAAGCATTTAATGAAGTTGTGCCAATTGCAGTTGCATTTATGGAAGACACTTCAGCCATTTTAAATGAAGGAATCCCAGCTGATGTAGGAGAATGTGTCAAAGATAAAGAAACTCTAAGAGGAAAATTATCTTCTTGAAAAGTTACATGTCTTGAGACATATACCTTACTAGTAGTAACATCAAGACATATATATCCTTTATGAAAGTTATTATATCCAATGAAAATGCATGAAATGCTTCTAGGTTGGAGTTTGTTGGTGGTATAGGGTCTTAACCAAGGAAAATATTGACAACCAAAAGCTCTTAAGAAGGTATAGTCTGGAGCTCTATGAAATAAAACTTCATATGGTGATTTAAAACCAATGGACTTGGTAGACAGTCTGTTAATTGTATAGTTTGCTGTAGAAAAAGCCTCAAACCAAAATTTAGCTCAAATATTAAGAAGATAGGTTCTGCCAATATCTACCAAGTGTCTGTGTTTAGATTCAGCTACTCCATTTTGCTCAGGAGTATATGGGCATGAAATTTCATGATTAATGCCACAGTTAGCTAGAAAATAAGTAAGCTCAGTATGTAGAAATTCTCCTCCACCATCAGTTCTAACTGTAAGAATAGGATGCTACAAATGGTTTTCCACATAGGTTTTAAACTAATAAAATACCTTTCTGAAATCAGACTTTGTATACAAAGGTTAAATCCAGCAAAACTTAGAGTAATCATCAATAATATTGACATAATAGATGTATCCAGAAATGGATTTTACAGGACTAGGACCCCATAAATCAAAGTGTAACAACTCAAGTGGTTTGGTACTACAATGAAAAGACATGGTGAATGGTAATTTGTGGCTTCTGCCTAATTGGAAATCACTACAAAATAGATGTATCTTAAGCATATGTGGTAAACCCAAAGAAATGCAAACTGACTTCATGGTTTGATAAGATGGATGAGCAAGTCTCTTGTGCCTACATCAGTTGAGATAGTTGAAACACCATAGAGTGCTTTATTTAGGGCAGAATGATGAATGAACTGAAGTGGATATAGTCCATTACTGTGAGGGCCTTCTGAAAGTATCTTCCTAGTGAATAAATCCTTTACAATAAAACCAGAAGAATCAAATATTATAGAGTAATGATTATCTGAAGTGAATTTGTGTACTGAGAGAAGGTTTTGTGATGCCTTTTGAACAAGAAGAATATTATTAAGTTTAAATGTATGATTTGGCGTAGATTTCAAAGAGAAGCTTGTGTGAGTGATGCTTATACCTTCTCCATTGGCAGCTTGAATTTCTTCAAGACCCTCATAAGTAGTAGCAACTTGAAGCTCAGAATCATCAGCAGTGATATGATTATTTGCACTTATATCTGCATACCAAGGATTGCTGCCCAAAATATTTGCTGAAGCTAACATTGCACTAAGATGATGTGGTGTGTGTTGACTTTGATAAGCAAAGTTAAGCCTGGTTATACACTCTAGAGCAGTGTGACCAAGTTTACCATAAATTTGACAAATCAGTATAGGTAAATTAGTGTGAGATGGAAATCCAGGTGGGGGTATAGATGGTGTTGGTGGAAATCCTGATTGAGCTTTAACAGCAGGTGAAGTAGAAGAAGAACCAGAGGAAGGTCCTTTACCTAACAAGGATGGTGTATAAGTACTGCCTGGATAAAACTTGGATGATCTACCACCATTACCACGACCAAAACCAAAACGACCACCAAACCATTGAACCGACCACCAAATCCTCATCCAGATGAGCGAAAATTAGGCATATGAGAAGCAGGAAAGGCCTGATGTGATGATTCATCAAGAAAAGCTCGATTTGACGATTCAGTGAGGATTGATTTGTTTCTTTCATTGATAATAGATTCTTCACTAAGAAGATTGTTATGAAGTTCTAAGCTAATAACTGGTGGATAACGATGATGCATAGAGGTAGCAAAAGGTATGTAATCTGAATTGAATGCAGATAATGTGACTACAACTAGTTCTTTACCAGATAATATTTCACCGGCGGCATCAAGTTAATCAGAAAGAGATTTAATTTCAGTAATCAAAGCAGGAATCGATTTATCACCTTGTTTGAGGGCTAAAATCTTTGTTCTAAGTTGAATAGTATGAGTTGAAGATGATCTTGCAAAGCGTTCTTTAATACTGATCCAGAGTTGATGTGATGTTATAGATCCGGAAAAATAAGTAATGACTGATTCGGAGATGGTATAATGTAACCACATCATAATCGTAGCATCCTCATCAATCCAGTCTGTGTAGAGAGAGTTTTCAATTCCATTTAGTTGATTACGGTTGTTGGTGAATTGAGGAGGACAAGTGAAAGATCCATCAAGAAATTTCATTAGTTTGAATTTGCGAATAACAGGAAGAACAAGATTCTTCCAGATGAGAAAGTTTGATTCGTTGAGTTTTAGAGAAACAAAACGGTGTAGTTGATGCATAAGAACCCTGGAAATGGAATTGGAAGTAGGATTTTCCATGAAATCAGATGAAGATGCAGGAAATTCTTGAATCATAAAGATTTAGTGTTGAAGCGGAAGAAGAAAAGGAACGAAAAACCTGAGAACGAATAAGGTTTCTCAGTCTGATATCATAGTAGATTTAAGAAATGAAAGTATTCATTAATGGAGGAAAACACACAATTACACGCAGAATTCTTACAGAGAGTAAAGTTACTGTAGGAACCAAACATAGTTATATTAAGAAATATGTGAAGGGTTACAAGGAGAGACTAGGGTTGCGCTATTTATAGAGTACAGTGAACCAACACAGGACATCTAACAAAGCTAGAAATGTAAACACACAAGACAGCTAACAAAGCTAGGAATGTAAAGATAAAAGATATGCGCTTACACTTATATTGTCCAACACTCCCCCTCAAGTTGATGCTCCTACAAGGTGCATTAGCTTGTAAAGACAGGAGAGGAACATCACAATGCCAAGACCTTTTGTAAAAATATCTGCCAGTTGATGCTCGGAAGGAACATAAGAGAGCTTGATAAAACCATCTTCAACCAATTCTCTAATGCAATGATAATCGATCTCGACATGCTTTGTTCGAGCATGAAAAATAGGATTTGTTGCGAAGCTGCTTGCCCCAATATTTTCACAGTAAAGAATTGCAGGTCCTGAGAGAGTAATGTTCAATTTTTAAGCAAATAGGAGATCCAAAGAATTTCTGCACTTGTAACATCTAAGGACTTGTACTCTGCTTCTGTGCTTGATCGGGAAATCGTTGGTTGCTTCTTTGATGACCATGAAACAAGAGATTTTCATAGAAAGATACAATATCCACTAGTGTATTTTCTAGTGTCTGGGCATCCAACCCAATCTGAGTCTAAGTAAGCTGTAATAATATGATAGTTTCCAGCTGACAGAGTTACACCAGAACTAATACTCCCTTTAACATATCGCAAAATGCGTTTAACTAGTTGTAAGTGAGAGGTTGTAGGTGCATGCATGAATTGAGATACATAATTGATGGTCGGTTGTCATCCGACACAAATATAATTTCACTTTCTTGCTAAACTAAAATAAATGTAGTAGTGATAAGAAAGAGTTCGTATCCACAAAGAGACTTTCGTTGTCAATATGTTTCGGTTTCCTAAAAGTAACAAGGGGGGATTTTTCTGATTTTTAATAAAGTAAAATAAACTAAAAACAAATAAATCAAGTAGAAAATATATTGGTTAAGGATTCATCTTCATTCACAAACATGCTTTTCACAATAACTAGAATTGATATTTAATCTCTATTTCATCAATGGCCCTAGAATACCTTGATCGCAAGAATATCCCGCTAATTTCCTCTTGTCATCAACAAACACATTAAAAGATGCGAGTATGAGTTCTATCTAAAAGAACAACCTAACGTGTAAAAGCACTAATCAGGTTTAATTCCCTAGATGCATTGAGTTCTATGAAATCAGGCCAATCAAAGCAATCGAACGTGTAAAAGCACTAATCCGATTTAACAAAGGTTATGGTTCACATATGTTTACTAGGATATATCACTACAAGCAATAACCATATTTGTGCTACTTGCAATCAGGAATTATCACTTTTGCGTATAATAACCCTAATCTAGCAAAAGATATGCATGTGAGTTCCACCAATTTTCAACTTGACAAAACTAACATTCAATCATGCAACAATATTAATGGTGAATCATAAACGATAATATGAGACAAAACTAATTTATTGAACAAGAAACATGTTATGTGAAATCAAATAAATCCATCACCAATAATAAAATTAGCTACTCATGTTAATGGGGTTCATAACAAGGATAAAAAGAAGGGTTTCCATGTTTCTAAACCCTAGGCAAAACAAAAGTAGAGTTCTAGATGCTAAGAGATCCCAAATAAAACCCAAAAGAAAGATTATATATCTTCTCCTCTTGTGTGAGTACTGAGTAGGTCTTCCTAAAGGCGTATACCTTCCATCCCATTAACAGTTACAACCCATTCAATCTAGGTCCAAATCCTTCTCTGTCAACTCGGTCCAACTCACCGAGTCAACTCTACCGATTACAGCCGAGTTCTGTCTATTTCTGGACGATTCCGGCCGATTCCAGGCCATTGATCCTCTCCTGTAATGTTTCCTACACATTCATCTAACAAAGTATGCCCCATATTCTCCCCTTCAGCATCAGTCTCACTTCTCCCAGCTCATTACAACCGCAATTCCGAGCTCAGACCATTCATACATTACTTACAAGCCTTCCTTCCCTGCTATGCCAAGCTCAACATATCCACAACCTCCATCTGAGATACAATCTCACCTCCATTGCTGCATCCTCCTTGGGCCACCTGCAATTTAGTCCCCAGCTATTGCCTTCGCTGCCATTTTCTTATTCACTACAGCACCAAGTTCTGCAGCAGCTCATCCATACCCTACCAAACTCCACCAGTCTGCTGTCATCTTCATTAGGCCTTTCTGCAATTTCAGTACCCCTGAAATTTCACATACAAGCACACTCAACCCACGGAAACCATCACTGCTTCATTCCTGCAGTTTCAACTTCAGTTACACCCTGCAAGTCAGTCCATTGCAGTGCCAAACACAGTTACTCCATGCATTTCAGTGCCACCACCTTGTTCTCACTGAATCATCACAAATCAAAATCACCACCTGCAATACTTCATGCCACAGCCATGATGGCTACACTGCAAACACCAATTGGCACACCACTTCATAAACAACACCAAATCCATTAGCTCCAACCCTGTAATCAACTATCATCACTGTCAAACCACAAGCTCAATTCTTTAAATTCACCACCAATGCTGCCATTACATTCTCACCAAGTGCAGCAACACAATAAATGCATCATTCAATCAGAACCCAGGTCTTCAAAGTGCCAGCATTCTTCCCTGTAAAACTTCATCACAGACTCAAGCCTCTTCCATTCATACACTCAACTGCAGTCATTAACAGACCCATAAGCAATCCTTCTAACACCAAATCCAACTTGAATCAACCACCACCATACACCCATGAACATCAACAACATACTGCACTTTTCCATTTTCTTAATAGCACCACCTGAGCTGCACATTACAACTCTAATACCTCCACTTCAGATCACCAAAAGCTGCTCAAACCACCATCAACACACTTAGTGTAAATTCATAGGACCCTAAATCTCTCTCACTGCACCTTGTTCTCTGCCTGCAGCTTCAATCACCTAAAACTCCAACACTTATGCTTCACCAGCTGCCTACAGTTTCTGAACCTCAGTGCCACCTGAATTTCCACCATCTTCTGCAACAGCTGCTCCACCTCAAGGCCCATAGCAGTAACCACCAATCTCAATAACTGCAGCTCTTCCCTGACTAAACAACTGCATCATATCTTCATAGCATAAGCAAACCCCTGATTTCTCTTTCAAGTCAACACTAAATTGCAGTTTCATAACAACCACCAGACCCTTAACCTAGCTACAGCAGCAACCCAATATTTTGTGTTATTCACTCCAGCACCATCAGAAACAAATCTCCTTTTAGTTTTCATAGATAGCTGCAACCCACTAATCCACCAGAGCCACCATGAGCTCATCCACTGAAATAAAACCCAGATCTTCATTCAATTCGACAGCAACAACAGATTAATCTATGTTAACCTGAATCTGAGACAGACCCAAATTCCTGATTCATCTCAAACCCCTTTCAATTCACAAGAGCAATAATAAGACCCATTTGTAGCTTCTTGCAAACCCTGCAATGGTCTGTTCTCCAGCTGCTCAAGCCATTAAACTTGAAACTTGATTCACACCCATTATTTCATTTTTGATTCAGCTACCAAATATCTAACTCCATGAAACCCCAGATATCACAGCTTTAATTTACAGCATCAGGTTTACTAATTCATTCACCACCAATATCAGAACATAAATCTGAGGAAAACCCCTCAAATAAACTTCACCAGATCCTCTTTCTAATCCCTAGTTTCACCATTAAAACTGTTAAATCCACACATGAGAATAACACCTCCTCCAATTTCATTTTCTAATCCCACAGACATAGTTAACCAAGATCATCAAACCCTTGCCTCTCTTTCTGGTGTTGTGTAGGAATGAGAGAAACCTCTTGATTTTAGGGTAAGAAATGATTGGGTGATTATTGACACTCCAATACATAGGCTAAGGGACACTCCAATGGGTACCCTATAGCATCTAGCCACCCCTTAACATCAGTCTTTAGTGCTCCTTGTTCAATTGGTTGACCCTTAACCATGACCAGGCTCCAGATAGCATTTTCCGGTGAAATGACTAAATTGCCATTCTTGCTCAAAATGAGTTATTTCTTCTTCTTTTGATCCAATGACTCAAAAATACCTAAAAAATACTCAAACTCACACATAAGATACATAATTTACACGAAAACTCGCAAAGAAAGCATAAATACTAGATAGTAAATACGGTGTATTCTACACCTATCAATTGACAGCAAAGCATAAGTCAGTCCTAGTAAGTGTGAGATATTGCAAACCTCCAACTAGACTTCTGTAGAAAGCAGCATCATCTAGAGAATCACCATTGTAGAGAGATAATCTTGGCCCTACAGCCACAGGAGTATCAGAAGAAGCACAATTAAGCATATCATCTTTGGACAGCAACTGTAGGGAATACTTATGTTGTGTGAGAAGTATAGAAGTAGAAGACCTGCTGCATTCAATACCAAGGAAGTAGTGTAGTTGGCCCAATTCCTTCATAGAGAACTCTTGATGTAAAATGGTCACAAGAGAATCAAGCAAAGCTGATGATGAGCCAGTGAGAAGGATAACATCTACATATAGTAGTAGAAAAACATGATGCTTACCAGAAGCATAGTGAAACAAAGAGTGATCACAAACTGACTTATGAAATCCATGCTCTTCAAGAAAATTGTTGAATCTTTCAAACCAAGCCCTAGGGGCTTGTTTTAAACCATAAAGAGATTTTCTAAGATGACAGACATGAGTAGGTTTTTGTTCATCTATAAAACCTTTTGGTTGAGCCATATAAACATTTTCTTTGAGAAATCCATGAAGAAAGGCATTGGATACATCCAACTGCCTGATATCCCAACCATTTGTGACTACAATGGTTAATACACATCTAATTGTTGCAATCTTCATAACTGGACTGAATGTCTCTGAGTAGTCCACACCATCTTGCTGAGCATATCCTTGTGCTACTAATCTTGCTTTACACCTCTCAATTGTGCCATCTGAGTTATATTTAATTTTGTAGACCAACTTGCTACAAACAATATTCATGCCTTCCTCAAAAGGAACCAAAACCCATGTTTCATTATCAAGCAGAGCAGCAAGTTCAGCTTCTATTGCCACCACCCATTTGGGAATCTGAGATGCCTCTTTGTAAGATTTAGCTTCTACTTCAGATGTCAACAAGGGATGTAGATCCAATGGTAAAGAAAGTACAATGGAGCTGTGAGATACAAAGTCAGAGGTCAAAGGCTTTGGCTTGGAAATACCTCTATATAATCTAGTAGTGATAATCCTGATAGGTAGCTGAGTGTGTGGAGTAGGAGTGGGATCTTCAGGCATTTCTGGAGCTTTAGCTATTGCTAGATCTTAATTTATTGCTGGAGTTAGAACCTTATGAGAGGGGTGACCTAGCCTCTTATGCCAAAGAGAAGGGTCAGCAAGTGTAGTACTATAAGAAACCACTGGAGCCAGTTGAATAGGATAAAGATTATTTCAAACTGGACCTTCTGCCACTACTTCATTGGTGTTAAGATCCTTGATGTTGTACCTCCAATCAAATATCTCAAAAGAAACACAATTATCCTTTGTAAACTGAGCAACACAGATCAAATTCTTGCACAAAGATGGAACCAATAGAATATTCTTCAACACAAAATCATCATTGAGAGTTGAAATTGTAGCAGTGCCAATCTGAGTAATAGGTAAAAACTTTCCATTTCCTACCATCACATGCTCAAAACCTTTGTAAGGAGTAACATCATAAAGTAGAGCTGAATTATTTGTTATATGAGCAGATGCTGCTGAATCTGTAACCCATTGAGTAGTAAGCACATGTTCAGGAGCAGTAGAGATTGAGCTCAAAGAGCATGTATAAAGTGCTTGAGGTGATGACTCAGTAAAAGGTTCATGGTGTGTGGATGAATTTTGATGTGGTGATTCCACATAAAAGGCTCTGGGTGGTTGTGCTGGTTTGGGTTTTGATGATTTAGGTACATATCTAAATCGACACCTATTTGCAGTATGACCATTTTGTTTGCAAATCTGACACTCAATTTCAGATAAATCAGTGGGTGTGAAGTAGTCTGATTTGTTATTACTTCATTGGGAAGAATGAGTCTGAGGTGGGGAATGATATTGAGGCTGGGGAGGATGGTACTGAGGTTGTGGAGGGGAATATTGACTACCATAACCACCAATCCCCTGTGAACAAGATATTGAATAGGATGACCCATGTTGAGTGTTATGACCACCAGAATACCCCCTTGAAGATGACCCATGTTGTTGATTATTATGACCACCTGAATTTCCCTTTGAAGATGACCCATTTTGCTGATTCTTATAAACCACCAAATTTCTTGGAAAATAAAGAAGAGGGTGCATTAGTAGACTCAAGCATAACAGATGAGTCATGAGATTTTCTTTGGAGTCATTGTTCATGATGAAGCAATTTAGATATCAGCTCATAAAACTTATATCGTGTCTCACGATGTTGAGCAGTAACCACAAAATGATCAAACTCAGAGTTTAGACCATTTAAAACATGTAAAACATTATCTTCATCAGAAACTGAATCATTAACGACCGCAATATTATCAACAATTTCTTTAACAGAACTTAGAAACTCAGAGATAGGAGAATTACCCTGTTTAATTGAGTATAGTTGACGGCGCAGAAGAGATTTACGAGCCACAAATTGGTCATTGAACTCCAAACTCAGATAATCCCATACCTGCTTAGAGGTTTTCAATCCAAGAGTACCACCAGAAATAGATCTTGTAAAAGTAGCATTGAGGCAGGAGAGAGCAAAGCCATCCATGGAAATCCAAAAATAGATACTCAGGGTTTGTAACATCAGCTCCATGTTGACTGATAAAGGGTGCAGGACACACATAAGATCCGTTTACAAAACGAAGAAGATTGGTACTGGTGAGGATAGTCTGAAATTGATGTTTCCAGAGAAAGTAATTTGTATGATCCAATTTGAAAGATACGCAATTTGAAATATCTTGAAATGGTAGTGTGAAATTAAATTTTGGAGCAGTGGGAGGAGTAATACTCTGATGTTGTAAGGCTTGGATCACTAATTGCAGAATCTAATCTGGTGTAGCCATTAGTAATGTGAGAAGTAAATGCAGGAGAAATTATGATTTCAACTGAAGAGATAGAGTAAATGCAAGGAAGCTTGCCGCTGCCAGGATCGAAATTAGGGTTCAAAGTTTTTAAAGAGATAAATCTGATACCATGTAGGAACCAAACACAGTTATATTAAGAACTGTGTGAAGGGTTACAAGGAGAGACTAGGGTCTCACTATTTATAGAGTATAGTGAACCAACATAGGACAGCTAACAAAGCTAGGAATGTAAAGATAAAAGAAACTATGCGCTTACACTTATATTGTCCAACAGTTACTTGAATAAAGAAAGATGATAACTATTTATGTTACAGGTGTGGAAGTATAGGAGAGGCAGTGAGAGATCAAGCTTAGCCTATAGAAACAGCACACGTGTATATATGGGAATAGCTAATGCCAGCTCATGAGAGTGCCAGCTAATGAGTCATATTACAACTATTACACATATCGACAAATACTACAAATTAGGGTTCAATTCAATGTCTCAAGACTCTCAAATCGTGCGTGTGATCACCTGCCAAAAACTATAAGTGTAGCTTAATCGGAAAGGGAAAAATATGGTTTGGTCCTTTTCTAGGTGGTCCCATGTTTATTTGGTCCTTTCAAAAATCACATTTTCCATTTGGTCAATAATTATTTAAATATCTAAAGTACCCCTTCTTTCTCTTATTTTTTCCTGTCACGTGAATGATTTCTCTCTCTTGTTTATTTTCTCTACTAATTTCTCTCTCATTCTTACCTTAATATTTAAAAGTTTAAAAATTAAATATCTCTCAAAATATATGTCAAGAATTAATAAATTTTATATATTCGGAAAACCCTCGATGATATCTTTCTAACGAGTACCATTGTCGTTATGTTTTCGAGCTTTTAATATTTTTTTCGGTAGAATAGTAGTTCATTCCGAGAATGATAAAAACAGACTTCATTTGAAGATGAAGATGAAGATGTTGATGTTTTTATATGGACTTCATTCCAAAAATGAGGTCTGTTTTTTTAGGCTTTTTATATGGACTTCATTTCTGGAATGAAGTCTGTTTTTTTGATGTTTTTATATGGACTTCATTCCAGAAATGAAGTCTGTTTGTATATGTTTTATATGAACTTCATTTCTGGAATGAAGTCTGTTTTTTTCAGGTTTTTATATGGACTTCACCATAATATAATAGTTCATCAAAGTAGTTCATTTTGTAGAATGAACTCGTATAATAGTTCATTTTATAGCTAAAAAATAAGGCAAAAATTAAAAGCTTTGAAACATAGCGACAATGACACTCGTTGGAAAGCTATCGTCGAGGGCTTTCCGAATATATAAAATTTATCATTTTTAGACATATGGTTCAAAAGATATTTAAGTTTTATTTATTTATTTTTATTAAGAGAGAGAAAAAAACAAATGAGACATCACCTTAGGACCAAACCATTATTTTCTAGGACCAGACAATAATATAAGGGTATTTTTTGCCGCTACAAGATGATATTTACATCATCCATGATATCACCCTAGGACCAAACTATAATTTTTAGGACCAAATGATAATTTATATTACCAAATAGGACCAAACAGACATTTGACTAGGCCAATTGGAATAGACTCTCTCTAATTGGGCCGACCGACCGGAGGGCCTGGAGGGAGGGAGTCCCTTTTATGGCCACTTTTTTGTAAAATGAAGAGTAACACAAATGTTCAATTTGATAAAAAGATTGGAAATTTCATGTCCATGGTTACTTTTTCACTAGACAAAATTGTCCCTTCCTTTTAGTCCAATTACTATAACTCCTTGTGTATCATATTTTTTAGGGGTATAATTGGAATGCAAACTTTAATATAACATATCTAAAAATCCGTGCCTTGGAATTTTATAAATTTTATCTCGTTGGAAAGCTTATAAAAAAAATCTACGCAACGAGTACAAACAACAATATCAAATTTAGAGTTTTTATGAAAAATTCGGAAATATTTATCATTTTAGGCACAGTTTTAGAAAATTAAATGTACATTATGCAAACCACCACAAAGGATACAAAATACTTTACGTAGTCATATTTTGGTTTATGCATCAACTAATTTTCCGTTGCAACTAATAAAATTACTCCCTTCGTTTCAAGAAAAGTGATACTTTCATTTTAGATGCAATTCACGAAAATTGAATGCATGCCATTACGCAAACCACCACACAGGCTGCAACCATATTTTGGTTTATGGATCGATTAATTTTCCGTTTCAGAAAAAAATAATACTTTCACATTCCGTTTCAGGAAAAGTGATCATTTCTCCCCGTTTCGGGAAAAAGTGATATTTTCGCCCCGTTTCGAGAAAAGTGATGATTTCGCCCCGTTTAGGGAAAAGTGATACTTTCGCTCCCCGTTTCAGAAAAAGTATCACTTTTTCTGAAACGGGGAGCGAAAGTATCATTTTTTATGGAACATAGCGAAAACATCACTTTTTCTGAAACGGGGGAAAAGTATCACTTTTTCGGAGACGAGTCGAAAATATCACTTTTTCTGAAACGAGGTGAAAGTATCACTTTTTCCGAAACGGGAAGAAAATATCATTTTTCGTGAAACGGAATGTGAAAGTAGTCGCGGACAAACCTCATCTTCAGATTCTTCTTCGGTCGGCCCTTCCACCGTAACATCGGTTGTACTAGTATATTATTTATAAGACCATATGGTATTTCCTACAATCGGAAACAGATCCACTTGTTTATAATGTGATTATAAGAAAACTACAAGAACATGTAGAGAATAATTTAATTAGTGCCAAAATAAGGAACTAGTCTAGAGAAGTCTTCTGTTTATCTTAAATAGAAATTTATTCGAGGTGATCGATTTCTTTCTAAAAAATTAGAAAAGAATATAAATTATTTGTGGTGGTTTAAGTACAATGATTTTGGTTAATCCACATTTTATTAAACTACGTTAAGCTGTCTAAATTACTGTAATCCCATGTACATGGTCTTTTTAGTTTCTTTATAAGTTTAATTGCGGTGGAGCCGTTTTCTGGTTCAGATATGTGTTGTACAAGTCTATATCTACTTGGCTCAATTAGAATTCGAACCGGTAGCTTAAAATTCTGATAATTAAGCATAATGGTTCAGATCTGTGTTGTACAAGTCTATATCTACTTGGCTCAATTAGAATTCGAACCGGTAGCTTAAAATTCTGATAATTAAGCATAATATAACAAATGTACATGATCCTGAAATTGGTACTTTTTTTTTTTTTTGATCAACAATCATACCACATTTCATTCAATCCAAAAAGGTGATTACATGATTGTTTACAAGAAAAAGAACATTAAAATACAAGAAACTTAAAACCCAAATACAAATAAAGATACCAATTACATGTAATTCGCGAAGAGAAAAAACAAAATACCGTAAAGGTACCTAATTTTTGTATGAAAAGTAGAGAGAAAAAATGGTATAATATAACAAAGATTGGTACGTCGAACTTGGGCTAAATTGAATAAAAACCAATCGTGCAGCAAATCCAAGTTATTCATGATCAGCTGATTAAACAAAGAACTTTCTATTGTATATTTGATCTTAGGATATATCGGTGATTATTAAACTATCTGTGTAACTTAGTTACGCAGACAAAAACAAGAAATTTTAATTCGTTGTACAATTTTCTGAGAAGAAAACACTGAAGGGGTAAGACAAATGAAGTGGTCAGAGTTTGCCTTAGATGTCCAAAACCGAAAATGCTAGACTTCCCCCACTATCTTCCCCCAACCGATTCCATCGTGACGTGTCGTGCAGATAGTGGTGTGATACCACACAAAAGGACCCTCTGTTAACTCCAATCCAGGGATCAAGGGTTAAGATCACTGTCACCTAATGGGGGAAGATAACGGGGAAAGATAGTGGGGGAAGCCTAGCAGCTTCGGTCCAAAACAAAGTGAATGGTCAGAGTCTGCCTAAGATGTCATTTCTGTCGATTGAATTTGTGCCGGTGTTGGTAGCGTATCAGTCTTATCTATTCAGATTAAGATAATTTTTTGTTTAATCTTTTTTTTTTTTTTGATAATCAAACCATAAGTATTTCATTCCATAAAAAAAATGTTTACAAGATGGTTTTCAAGAAAAACAAGTACATCAAAAATAACGAAACAAATATAAGTAAGATGCAACGTGCAATCTACAACAACGACAACAATCAATTCTTGTGTACATAGAGATTGGAGAAGGAATGGTATTCGAAATTATAATTCGACTATTTTGATTTGTTTTCTTCTTCTAAAAGAGATGCTCCTATGAGAGAGGAGTAATTTGCCCAAATATTCTTCATGTGTAGCTAATAACCCGGAAAATCTAGCTCTATTTTTCTGATGAAGAACTCGATCTTGATCGCGTTGAATCGCCGATGTACTTGTATCCAAGATAACGAATCACGGACAAATCTAAAGAAAGAAACACTATGAAAGTGCTGATAAAATCGCCATAATAGCGAAAATAAAATCGCTCCAATAGCGAAGAGAAAATCACTCTAATATCGAAGAAATTTATTATAATCAACTTCTAAATCACGATTAACTACTAAAACAAGAAATCTTTACTCAGATCCGGTCCCTAAAGGACCAGATCTGAGCAAAGAAGGAAAAGATGAAGAGGTGTTTTTCTAAGGTTTAGAGAGGAAGGAGAGAGAAGAAAATCAAATATTACAAGTTTCAGAGAGGAATTTTTGGTTTAATCTTTGTCGAGAAAAAAACATACGCCAAAAAAGTAATCAGTTTTTTGTTTTGATGCCAAAAAAAAAAATGTGCTCTACAGATTAAACCAAAATTTATTAATACATCTTATTCACTCTAATGGTAGTTACTTCATAATTAAGTAGAACTAAAACAACGTTGTGAGAAAGATGCTTCAAATACGTTGTGAGGAAGTGACAACCTTTTTTCTCAAACTGGTTCAGTTTTTTTTTTTTGCAATCTTGTTTATAAACAACAATGAAACAAAAATAGAAGAAGAGATATTCATGTAGTTGCAGGAATTCCTACACTACACCCCTCACAAGAATTCATAATAATCAACACATATTTGAAGATTAAGTACAACATTTTTATTGATTAATTCTTAGAAATGTTACAGGAAATGGAATAAATCAAGAATACAACCGCTCACAAGAACTTTCTCTCTCCTCAAAACTTTCTCAACACTCTCAAAATTGATCTCCCCTTCTGAACCTATTGGTTCTCTTTATATAGGGTAGTTACATAGTGGATGACAGCTAAGCTGTCCTTTATTTTCGCATCTGACTCACGATACTCTCGCAGTAGTTGTAGTGTTAATCCTCACAGGCGTTTGTAATCTTCGCAGCGTCATTACACTCTTCTCGTGTTTCAGTTATCATCATTCGCTATGTCATTCTTTCAATCATTCTGCGACACTCGCAGTGTGTTGTTGTAAATCTCGCAGGAATATTACTGTGGCGATATTCTGATCCTACATCTTGCCTTTTCTCATGCCTTTTATGCGAAGGAGAAAAGATCATGAGAATTGAAACTTTTTTAAAATGCCGCAGCTGTTTATCTTTTGTTCTGTCATGTTTCTTCATTCTTCACCAAATTTATTACACATATCTTTTTATTCATTCAATTTCAGACACGTCTTTTACAACCGCTGCGCTTCAACCGTTCACGTCTTTTCTTTGCATTGAATGCACTTATCCTCTCGAGAATTTTTTCCCTCTATATATATCTTCTTCATTCTTCTCTTTTCTTCTTTTTACCTTCTTCTTCCTTCTCTCTGCAATTTTACTGTTCTTCCGTAAATTCTCATATCTCTCTTTGCGTTGTAATCTTTCTTTCACTCTTTTGATCTTCTAACTTCTTTTCATTCCCATACTTTCTAAAAAATGGCTCCTGCTGGTCATAAAAATCTAATTGCTTTGGAAAAGATGCAAAAGAAATTTGCAAACAATGGTTTTACTTTATCTTATGTTCCCGATCAACACCCTAAAGCCGAACTTTCCATTAAATTATTCTCTGATCATTCATGTAATCGCGAGAAGATCATAGTCTCGCTAGGTCAGCTTGAAGATGGTCTTCCCATTCCTCTCTATGACCCAGAACTTCCTTTATTCTATAAGATACTTTCTCATGCGAAATTCTCGCGGGCTGTATATCAGTTGAGTGGAGATTGCATTCGTTTGATGCTTGAGTATGCTACTCGCGGTGCTAGTAAGAAATCTCTTTATCCACCTGAAGCGAAGAACCCTAAATTTGCTGCAGTACCAATTATTCCTGCGAAGTATACTGTAGAAAATTTCTTCGCGAATTATGAACTTATCCCCATGAGGAAAGACAGTACTTGTTGGGGTGTCAGCTTACAAAAGAAGGATGACATTGCTGAAGATAGAGTTCTCATGTTGGATATTGACTGGCATCCGGGTAACAATCAAGGTCCGCGCCACTCTAGTGATGACAAATGGTGTATTTTCCCATTATTTCTAGAGGGTCCATACATATCTGGTTCTCACGTTTTACCTGCGAGCCTCGCAGAGTACCAACCATGGGTGTTTAATTGGCCTGAAAGAAATACAGAGGTATGATCTCGAATTTTTTGCTTAAATTATCTTTGTTATTTTTCTCATACTTTCATATATACTCTCGCTGATTGCTCCAATTTTACCAGATCAAAAGGCTGAAAGCTAGCTACAACAAGTTAGGGAAGCCCAGTACTCTATTAGCTCTCAGATAACTCACAGATGAAGTAAGAAATATTCCTTTATGATTCTTAACAATATATTGTTGCCTCTATTTCTTATCTTTATCTGTGTTTGAAGGTTATTGGATAAATTGAACCTGCTAAGCCTGCAAAAACTAAGGGGAAAGGCATAGGTGCTTCTCTCAAGGATAAATCTGATGCTCTCGCAAGGAGAAATCTGGTGCTCCTCTTTCAAATAAAAGAAAATCCAATCCTCTCCTCCTTCAACTTTTCAGTCTAGCGAGAGTTCTAGCGATGATAACAATGATGATGATGGTGATGTTGATATTACTTCTGCGAAGGAATCCTCCCAACATGAGTCTTCCATGTCTCATCTTTCCAGCATATTTTCCGATACCATGCTAGGGATTGGCGATACTCCTCTTGCTGAAGCTTGCAAATCTATGGAAACTATCTGTGATGCCCCTCTCTTGGATAATAATGAATCTCTTCGCGAGGTTTCAAGATCTATATCTCCAAGTTTCTTACATTCACTTAGTGCTCTGGTATGTTCTCATTTCTTCGCCACATTTGTGTATTCTCATTTCTTCGCCATGTTTTAACTTATATTTGCCTTGACAATTTTTGCTTTCCTTCGCAGGCTGGAAGATCTTCTTTTGTTGTTGCCTCGGACCTGGAGAGGAGACGTGCAAATTTTGAAAAGAAGAACAATATTCTTCGCGAGAAGAATGAAAAATTAGAATATGAATCTACTAATCTTCGCAAGAAGGATGGATAACTGGAAGCTGAAATTGCTGAACTTCGCAAGAAAAGTAAACAGCTAGAAATCGATGCTTCGAGTGACAAGCAAAAGACACCCGATCTTGAAAAATCTAACCAGCAACTCTATGGTATGAATTCTTACCTTTTTCTCTTAATTCTTTTACCCTATTTTAGATTATTCAAGCAACCATTTTTGCAGATGTTTATGGTCTTACTGATGAGGCTACATTCCTACGCTCTTTTCCTGAACCCGTAGATGAGGATACCCTTCTTGATCGCCTTAATAATTCTTTAAGTAGTCTTTCAGATGATCAAATTAGATCTCTTTCTATAGATGAACTTAGATCCAACTTTCTTCTCTTAAAAATTGAACATAAATTCAACTTGGGTTTAACCAATAAGTTTAAGCGCCTTTATATTGATTCAAAAGAGGAAATTAATATATTAAGAACCAAGTACAGTGACCTTATTGACGAAAAAGACCTCACTGCTAAAAACGGTGCTCAATCTTTAGCAGATTTCCATAAAACTCTTCTCAATATTCAAATTGAAAGGGACAGACTTATCTGCGAGAATAGTGCTCTTGTGAAGAAGGAAAATCAAGTTCGCTCCTGTCTTCTTATTAGTAATGATGATAAGTTTGCCTGGGCTGCACAGATTCTTGATAACGCCAGAAATAATTTAGGTGTAGATGTTAGTCTTCAAGCTGATCATTCTGCCTTGATTAAGGATATGATCTTTGAAACAGAATGTGGTTATTCTTGTTTTTCCACTAATCCATCTTTTAACTGATTCTCCGCTATTTTATTAATATTTTGTCATTTGTTCGCAACATTTGAGGAAAATTTTCGCCAAAGAATTGGAGAATTGGATGAAGAGAAAGGGAAACTCGCAAAACTTCTGTCTTCTCGCAATGAGAAATGCTCCAAGTTCAAAAATCAACTCCAGATTACTCTGGCGAATTTTACTAATACTCTTGTTGGTGTTCGCAATGATTCTATTAAAATGGTTTGTGATGATCATAAAATTCCCCATTCTGCATATCCTTATCTTGCGAATGAAATTCCAGAGAACGTCCCTAATCTTATCATCTCTGATAGCGAAGCTGAAGAGTCTGAAGAAGATGAAGAACATAATGAAGATGAAGATGAAGAGGGGGACTCTGGTGAAGATAATGAAGGATATAAATAGCTTTATCTTTTCTTTAAATCTCTTTGTAATATCTGTACATTCATCTCTTTCTCCTTGTAATACATTGCTGCGAATTTCTCCAGCTTCTAAGGTTCCTTGATATTATAGATTACTTTTGTTTATATCTGCATACATTAGAAAATAATTCCTTTTTGCAATATGGTTAATCAATATGCTTATTAATTTTTAACTATCTGTGTAAATCTGTCATATAAAGATGAATAATAATTTTATCATTCTGTTCATTCCCATACTTGCCTCTGTTATTCATCTGCAATATGAAATATTGAACAGATTAATTTTGAATAAGATCTATTTGTAAATTTTTTCCTCAATCTCTGCGTAACTATCGCAAGTCATATCTGCATAATCTCATGATTTATGCGTAAATTTCGCAGTCATTCAATCTTGATCTCTTGTGGTCTTATTTTTCCTTCCTAGTTATAGGTCTTATTTAGCCACGTTTTGTGTTGGCGACAATATCACAGGACGTCCTTACACTCGCATGTAAAGACCCATTGATCTTGCCATATCCGCGCGTTGTCAATTTCTCTTGCGACAATATGACAGGCCTAAGTTTTCTTGCGAAGACAAATCCCCATGACATTGTCGTCTTGCGATGAAATCGCAGGACGTCTTTACACTTTCATGTAAAAATCCATTGATCTCATCTTATCTTTTTCTCATGGATTTTTGCCTCTGTATAATTGTTGCACAAATATGACAAGCCTAAATATTCTTGCGAATATAAAGCCTCATGACATTTGCGTCTTAAGACACTTATCATCTCCCTAATGGAGGGTGCCGCCCTTATCTTCCCCCTGGTTGCCCATTCAAGGAGACGTACATCGGCCATACAAGACTAGCTCCTCCCATCCGGTTTTAACAACCAGTTGTTGTCGCAACCTCTTATCCTTTTTTCCTATATGGCTTATAGTTACGAGACTGCACCCTAGGTGAGGTTTTCTTCGGGCCGAGTGCATCATAGCCAGGACTTGTCAAGAATGGCCAGGGTAGTTCCATACGCCCCGGGCACCCTTGACTCAACCGTGTACCTCGGCGCCTTGATCATACTTTGCACTCCTTAGAAGATACCCTCGGTCGTCCAACTATTAATATATATATATATATATATATTTGTAAATCCAAGGTACCTCTCCTGGATAGGCTTTCATGGGACCCAAATCTCCATGACTCAGGTTCCAGCAGTGGTATAGCCTTATCCCTGAGCCATGAAAAGAGATACCCCCTTATATGACGCACTTTAGGTCTAACATTTCCCTCTTGCGAAATTATATCCGCGAACTAGGGTGTACGCCATAAAGGTTCGTCCCATTCTAATATGTCTCTGCGAATTTTATTCGCGTTTCTGTGAAATTTTAGCGTTTCTTTGATCTTTTCTTTTTGCATTTCATCTCTTGTACAATTCTTCAATTTCATCTTTATCATTGAATCAAAGCATTCTTTTTGTAACACTTTCTTCAACAAATTATCCATACATCTCTTATGTTTTACGATTTAGAGATTTTACCTTTTCTACTTACTATTTTCTGCTTCTGCTTTTTTGTTTCGCTTTGCCACATTTTCCCCATCTGCGAGATGCTCGCCATCTATTGGTTTCAGCATATGTTGACTTCGCAGCATTCCTTCTTCTCGCCGTTCTATTGTATCAACCATCAACTTTTTATTTCTTTGCTTTTGTTTGATGTTATATTTCCAATCTCTGTTCTTCGCAGCCCTTTCTTCACAAAATTCCATATCAATTTCATAGCACTTTTTTCCATCAATCCAATCTCCCTTTATAACTCCAACACCGCTGGGATAAGGAAATTTAATGTACTGGTGGAAGGTTGACGCTACACCTAGAATCCCATGCAGCCAAGGTCGGCCAATCAAGGCATTGTAAGGGATTCAACATCGACAACACAGAATAGAATTTTATAAGATATCCCCTTTAATGGAATTCTCATTGTAATCTCCCCTTTGGGCTTATTGGCATTACCATTGAAACCATAGATCTTATAAGTTGATGGTATTAGATCCTCGTCTCTTCCTTCCATGGTTTTGTAAGTATGATAAAATAAGATATCCACCGAGCTTCCCATGTCAATTAAAACTCTGTTAATAGCCCAAGAATCTTCAGCTTCATCATCCTCATTTTCTTCATCTTCTTCTTCTATTTGTTATTGATTTATTTCTAATCTTACCACTAGTGGGTTGTCATGCATCTTGCCAGGCTCAGGTACTTCTTGTGCAGTGAAAGATATTGTCTGCTTTTGCCACTCTTATAATGGCGAAGCTTTCGCAATATTCATTACTTCTCTTCCATCCGCATCTCTCGCGAAAACTCTACTTAGAACATTGTCATGGAAATCCTCTATAGTTTTGAATGAATGTGTGATGGAGTTACATAATGAATTCTTTGCTTTTTCCCCAACTTCTATCACAAACGTTTCTTCTCCCTTTGTTGTATTCACTCTGCGAATTTCTGGTGGTGGCGGTAATTTCTGAGACTGTGGATGTCCTATTAGAAAATGGTTTAATTTTCCCTGATCTATCATCCTCAAGATGATTCTTTTTACATTCCTGCATTCACTTATTGAGTGACCATGAAAATGATGATAAGGGAAAAATTCTTGACTTCGATTATTTGGGTGTGGCTCTTTTCCCATATTCCAGGGTACGGGTATGTCTTCCATCAAAATTATAGCCTCCCAAATTTTCTCTATGCTAGCATTTAAAGGTGGCATCTTAATTTCTTCCCATATTATCTTCTGACTTCCTTGACCTCTGTAATAATTTTGTCTTTAACCACCATAAGTCTCTTGCGGCTGATCAAGCCTTGGAATCTTATTATTTCCACTTCGAGTAAAGAATTTTATTTCCCTTTCGAACTATTCTTGATCTCTTCTTACCATAACTACTAATTTCTGTTGATCTTCATTCATACTATTTTCTTGCTTCACCTGCGAAGTGCTCGCTACTGTATTTATTAATCTAGGAAGTAGACTTGTGTTTGCTGCACCTGAACTAGTGTTCGCAATGGGTTATGACTCCATCTCATTTTGTTTCTCCTCCAATGTAATGTATTCTTCTTGTAACTCTCGCAACTCCGTCATAGTGATTGTATTTTTGATTCTGAAAATTTGTATATACAGCAGATTGGTTGCGAACATAGCATTAATGAAAGATAAAATGAGGTATCTCTTATACACTCTTCCTGCCATCTCACTACACATTGTCTTCCATCTTATGGTTAGATGTTTCAAACTCTCGCCAACCCTCTGTTTTAACCCAAATACATATTGAATGCCAGGTCGTGAAGAATTGTTACTTATATATGCTCCCAAAAATGTAGTTTGTAAATGATTGAAAGAAGTTATAGTGTTCTTAGGTAAACCTTCGAACCATTTTAGCGCCTCGCCTGTTAAGCTGGATGCGAAATATTTACATAATACAACATCATGGTTTTCCCATTGTAGCATACACCTAACATAAGCTTTGACATGTTGAATAGCACAAGTAGTTCCATCAAATATACTGGTTAACGTTGTCAAATTGTACTTTGGGGGTATTCCTCATAATTGTAATTCTTGGGTAAATGGAGTTTTCGCAGCTTCTTCAATGGCCTCATCAAGTTGCCTTCTGCCTCCCTCTCTTCTGTTATTTAACATTCCCCTCATTTCTGCTAACTCTCTCAAGATTTATTCATTCCCAGCTGAATTTTGCTCCATTGGTCTTTTCAGTGCAGCTTCCCTTCTTCTGCGCTCATGTCTTTCTTGCCTTGCGAGATTTTGTGTTTCTTCTTCAGCATCTTCATTTTGCCTTCTTCCGCAATTTTCTTCTTCACCTCCTTCATGAATTCGCAAATGATTATGCCTTTCATTTTCTTTTCTCATCGTTTCTCTTCGCTGTCTTTCTATTCTTCTTTGTATTCTATCATACTCCTCATTGATATTATCATTGTTGTGATTTCTTGCGCGTCTCCTTTCTCGATTGCCATGATTGTTCTGACATATTGCTTCTTAAAGCTTTTGTTCTTCTACTTTTGCTCTCAATATTTCTCTTTCGCAAGCTAGACGTGCTTGTTCAGCATAATGTCTCTCAATTTCATCCTCAATTATTCTTCGGTTTCTATGAATTTCTCGCTCATGTAATATTCTTCTTCCTTCTTCTCGATTTTTTTCACCATCTTGGTTATTTCCACCTTCTTGATTTCTATTACCACGTCTATCATCCACAGTTTCACTACGTGGAATGTAGCGATCATTAATCATCTCTTCTTCTCCATAACGCTGCTCTTCATTTGGATTTTGCATTTCCTCTCGAATATTTTCACCAGTGTTTCTCACAGGGGAATTTCGCCTTGCTTCTTCTCTAAATGATCTTGAACTTGATCTTGCAGTACTTGTTGATCTCCTATTTTGTAATCTCAAATTCTCCATTCTAACTCGTGATTTTGTCTTGTTAAATTAGCGCGTTCTTCCGCCTCTAACCTCCTTTCCTCTTGTATTCTTTGTCTTAAAGTCTCTGCCGCTACATTTTCGTCATCTCCATGAATTAGTCTTCCAACTGCTTCTTGATCTCTTCCCTTTCGCCTTCCATTTCTTAATTGTTGATTTTCTGCTTCTTCTATTGAATCTGATTGCCAGGTATGCACGCTCACTCTGTCATAATCCACAGTTATCGGTGTTTGCTGATTCGGTTGTTGAACTTGATTTTTTCGTTATTCCTTGTTCTGTTGCTCCTTGTTCGTAATCTTGAAGATTCTCCTATTTCATTTGTCTCTTCTCCGGCAAGTCTTCTACTCCTCCTTATAGTTGTTGGTTGTTCTGATGTATTTCTTCTTCTAGCCATTTCTTCAAATTTAATGTATTACTGTAAATCACGTAAAAATATTTTCCATTTTTTTTTTCAAATTCTTACAAATCACAATTTCAATCTTTGCTCAGAAACATCCCTGTTTCTAGCGCCATTATGTAGTTGCAGGAATTCCTACACTACACCCCTCACTAGAATTCATAATAATCAACACATATTTGAAGATTAAGTACAACACTTTTATTGATTAATTCTCAGAAATGTTACAGAAAATGGAATAAATCAAGAATACAACTGCTCACAATAACTTTCTCTCTCCTCAAAACTTTCTCAACACTCTCAAAATTGATCACCCCTTCTGAACCTATTGGTTCTCTTTATATATGGTAGTTACATAGTGGATGACAGCTAAGTTGTCCTTTATTTTCAGATCTGACTCACGATACTCTCGCAGTAGTTGTAGTGTTAATCCTCGCAGGCGTTTGTAATCTTCGCAGCGTCATCACGCTCTTCTCGTGTTTCAGTTATCGTCATCCGCTACGTCATTCTTTCAATCATTCTGCGACACTCGTAGTGTGTTGTTGTAAATCTTGAAGGAATATTACTGTGGCGATATTCTGATCCTACAATTCAAACCCAATTAGACAAAACCAAAGTCGAGGCAAGGATTATATCCTCTAGCCTTAAGACAGATTCACCCCGCACTAGTGCTTACGGACTATCGGTGTATGTCTCCCAGGATACAACGACTATCTTTTCGATGTAGTAGCACTCAAAACTTCGAGAAACGGCGGACCAAAACTTAAAGTGATAAAATCTGTTAATTGACACAAACTTGATGATGATTTTAGAATGCAACGGAATGATGATTAGGTTTATGATTAATTTTTTAACCTAATTAAGTGCAGGGTATTTATACACATTATTAGTACCTTTTCAATAAAGATTCATGATGCTTCAAGTACCTCTTCAACGAAGAATCATGATGCTAGAAGGATTTTTTTAAGGGTTGTGTCTTTTGAATTCCTAATTGAATTCCCTTCATGTTTTCGGTTTTAGGTTTCGTTTAGTTTCAAACATGAAACTGAAACTGAATTAACTTAACTCAGATGCCAAATTAACATTAAGCCCAAACCATTATGTACAATCCGTCAACCAAATCCAAACCGGTACTACTAAGAATTTTCCATTCATATACACACAAAAATTCAATTTTCCAACATATTTTCAGGTTATCCGAACTAAATTCCTTACAGGAAAACTGTGCCGGTTCCATTATTTTAGATTCTGGTTTGCTTTGATTGTTGCATGTATATACTTTAGTACAAAGTATATATTAGACTCTATCGCTGGCATCCAATCATGTTCGAAATGTGTTCCTTCTTTTTTATTTTTGTCCATGTGCGAGCGATCGTAACTAGGAATGAAAATATAAATAAGCTAAAATAATAAAATGGGTTCATCAATACATAATTAAAAAGGGCTTGCGGCGCAGCTTGTTGTTCGCTTGGCTATTATGTAAGAATATTAAAACTATTTTGAATGACAGAACATCAATAGATAATTCTCATATGTTAAAAATTAAATTTCTTAGGGCCATTTTTTCTTTTCTTAAAAAGTATTGTAAATTTTTTAATCATGGGGGTGAGTTGGAGCACCGCAATCATTCCCAGTTCTATGAATATTAGTAGTATTTACTAAATCAGAATTCATGCTCCACGTACACTTGTATTAGTTACGGATTGGAGAAAAAAAAATCTTAGTTATCATAATGCTTGGATTGGAGGAAAAGAATTCCCGGTTACCACTTGCCTTGTTTGAACAGCTTAATAATGTTTCTACTGAGAGTAATTCAAGGATATAAATCCACCTCCCGATAGCCACTAATCTTAAACTATAAACTAATGCGTCCAACAACAAGAACCTAAGAAAAGACATGATTCCCCCAAAATTGATTTATCAACTCTTATTGAAGTTGCAACTGTTTGTGAATGCGCGCTAATCGATATTCCTGATGCTATGTAAGATGCTGCCATGAACCAATGCCTTATTGGTCATTTAGATTTCAAATAACTGAAAGACGTAAAGTTTGAAGATGTTAAGGTGAGATTGCTTGAACAATGGAATCTAACTGAAAGACGTGAAGTTTGAAGATGTTCAGGTGAGATTGCTTAAACAATGGAACCTAATTGAAATTTGCAAGATAACACTCATGAGTAAAGGTTTCTTTACAATAAAGTAGTAACCCACTGAAGAAGATGAACCTAGAGTACAGGGAGAAGGACTTTGGTTTATCGACAAACATGTTGTCCGTATGAAAGAATGGGTTTCCTTTTTTGATCCTTAGAATCATAAAATTACTCATGATCTTGTGTGGGTGGATCTTATTGGCTTGCACTTAGAGTATTAGGATGAATTGTTGTTGTTATCGGTATGCAAAGGAATTAAAAGACTTGTTAAGGTTAATGATAGAACTCTAATTCTTGATTATGGCATTTTTATAGTAGTGTGTTGGTTGATATCGACTTCACTAAGTACGTTCATGATCAAATTTCATATCGACACAAAAGTTCAGAGTTTTTAGCAACCTATCGAGATTCCTAGACCACCCAAATTATGTATGCATTGCAAGTTAGTTGGACATATAGTCGTTTAATATAGATGTTAGAGAATTGCTCGGTCGAACTCGCATGCGCTGCTGTCTCAAGCATGTTTGTCAATGTTAGTGATCAAAAATATAAGTCTTGATTTCTAGTCTACTATAGCTAAGGTCTTCGACTAGGATAGAAAGTGTAGTTGAGCTCAAGAACTCCATGGCAATCATCATAAAAGACGAAGGACTAATCAAGGAACTGGTGGATCTTCATCGACTAAAAGGTATGCGGAGACTTGAACTTATCTATCACTCAAAAGTCTATTTATCTCCTATCTGGAAACAAAAGTCGTTTTGCTATATAGACTTAGATTATATACATTTGGTATTTCGAGCCGAGTTTACCTTGCCTATGTGTGTTGGTAAAGCTTTCTCTTTAGCCAAGTTCGTCTTTACCTAGTGACAAAAGTCATGTTAAGTTTCAATCACTTTGAAAATTGCTTTACGAAAAATGGTTTATGAATAAAAACTATATAACGTCCTCTGAGAATTTTCAATGATTGAAATGAGAGTTTAGACTATATAACCATTGGAGGATATATGCATTGTTGTGGAAACACATATATGTATAAGTCCTTATTCCTTGAACCGAAGTTTGCGAACTTTGTTGATCAAGAGAATCGGAGAAGTGCGTGAGCTAAGTCCACGAACTGATGGAAGTTCTCGACCCGAGAATTTCTGTTGGAGTTTGTGAACTCCATCCGTGAACCTAAATCCGCGAACCCAGTCCGCGAACTTGAGTAGGTTATGTCTAAAAACGATATTTGTGAACTTATCTTTATAAACTAAGGAATGTTATTGCAAATCGTGGCTATATAGTTCATGAACCGATTCGAGTGAATCAAATCATTTTTGCTTCAATTGTGTCTTGTGTAGTACATGAGATTTCCTTGCAATTGAACAACTCTCTAACTAGTTCATCTGAGTCATTTGAACTAGTTATGGTGAAGAAGAATATGGTTGATATGAAAGTTATCTTATGGCTAACCATTTGGTTAGCTATTGTTGAACCAACTAATGTATAAGTTTTGGTACGGTTACACAAACCTAGAAACGTGCATTTCATGTGTCTATAACAAGCTATGTTTTCGATCTAACGGTTGATAAATATTAGCTTGAATCTAATCAGGTTTTCATCTAACGGTGAATATTGAATGCTTTGTTACCAAGCTAACATTGATTGCAAACCCTGATTTTAAAGACTATATAAGGGAGAACTCTAGCAACTGGGAAACCTAATCCCCACACATTCTGTGATACTAGTTGTGCTAAGCTAGAGTCGATTCTCCTTTAACCTTTGGTTTCTTCTTCTAAACCAGGTTAACGACATAAAGACTTCATTGGGATTGTGAAGCCAGACCGATACTACTTTTCTTATAGTTGTGTGATCTGATCTTGATGTTTCTATCATACGAGTACAATTGTAATAATTGGCTTGAGATTTCTGTCTCTGATAGGAAAGATATAAAAGTAGTCACAAACAACTTCATCTCATCGTTTGTGATTCCACAATATCTTTTTTCACTGCGTCGATTAAGACTATTGTGAGGTGATTGATAATACTGAGCTATTTTTCAGGAATATAAGTCTGGTTTATCAATTGGTTCATGTTCACCTTGATTTATCAATAGACGGAACAAAACTCGTAGGTATATTCGTGGGAGAAAGATTTATCTATTACCGTATACTTTTCTGTGTGATACAAATTTGTTTATTAAAGTCTTCGACTTTGGGTCGAAGCAACTCTTTGTTGTGGGTGAGATCAGATAAGGGAATCAAGTACGTAGTATCCTGCTGGGATCAGAGACGTAGGAGCATAATTGTACCCTGGATAAGTGTGAGATTGATGGGGGTTCAACTACAGTCCAGACCGAAGTTAGTTTAGAGTAGGCTAGTGTCTGTGGCGTCTTAATGCAGTATATGTTTAATTTGGACTAGGTCCCGGGGTTTTTCTGCATTTGCGGTTTCCTCGTTAACAAAATTCTGGTGTCTGTGTTATTTATTTTCTACATTATATTTGTTATATAATTGAAATAATACAGGTTGTGCATTGTTCAATAAATTAGAATATCCGACCTTTTGGTTGTTGATTTAAATTGATTGATACTTGGATATTGATCTTTGGTACCATCCAAGTTTATCTCTCTTGTATTTAAATTGAGACTCGCAGTTTGCTTGAGTAAGATTTAAATTGAGAGATAGAGATATAAACTCTTTGATGTACTTTTATCTTGATTAAGTCTGACTGTCTAGTTGATTCTCTAGAAAGTATATTGGAGTTTGTCCATACAGATTGCTAATCAAAATATTGGGTGTGGTTGTAAGACCCCCGCTTTTTCAATAGAGTTGTACGTGTTATAATGAAGAAGGGAGAGGAGTTGGAAGATTTGAGGTATAAGGATGGGGATATTGTTAAACAAACATAGATATAAAAAGGAAAACAAGAATAGAGAACATATGTTGAGGTTAGAGAGGGTGAGCTTGCTTGAGTCGGTGATATTATTTTCATTGTCGAGTTTATTGTAAGATCAAAGGGAGGCGATAGCAAATTAGCAGCGAATGCAGGTACATACACCGCAGCTGATGAAGTTAGGGAATTTTTTTTTTTAAATGTCCATATGGGGAAATGCATTTACAAAAATGCCCACGTTTTTTTTAATAATATATTTAATACCCATACCGTTGGGAATTCTGTCCAGATATCGTTTACCTAGTCAATTTATCACTGTATCAGATGAGAAAATAGTGCGTGCAATTACTAGATTACCCATTATTCTAGCCCTCTGATTATCATCTTCTACCATTCATCTTCGAGTGAGAAAGGAAAAGTTTTCTCTGTCTCTTGGTCGGTTGTCAGCCGACACAAAAATAAATTACACTTTCTTACTACTCAAAATATATAATGAAGCAAGGGCAAGAAAGGATCATTCCCACAGAGAGGTCTAGGTTGTCAATATATTTTCGGTTTTCTATAAATAACACGGAGGATTTTCTGATTTTTAATAAAGTAAAAGTTAAATAAAAAAATAAACAAATAAATTCAAATAGAAGAGATATTGGTTAAGGATTCATCTTCATTCACAAACATGCTTTCAAAATAATAAGTAGAATTGATATTTAATCTCAACTTTTATCAAAATCCATAGGATACCTTGATCGCAAGAATATCCCGCAAATCTCCTTTTGTTATCAACAAACACATTAAAAGATGCGAGTATGAGTTCTATCTAAGAGAACAACCTAACGTGTAAAAGCACTAATCAAGTTTAAATCCCTATATGCATTAAGTTATATGAAATCAGGCCAATCAAAGCAATCGAACGTGGAAAACGCACTAATCCGATTTAACAAAGGTTACGATTCACATATGATTATAAGAATATATCACTACAAACTATAATCATATTTATGCTACTTGTATTCAAGGATTATCACTTTTACGTATAATAAACCCTAACTAGTAATAGATGTGATTAGAAGTACTACCAATTTGCAACTTGACAAAACAATCAATCAAATCATGTTATAATACGTCAATCATATAACTATATTTTCAGAGAATCGTAAACGATAAATATGAGACAAAACTAATATATTGAATCAAAGAATCATGTTATGTGAAATCCAACTAATCCATAACCAAAGAAAATTAAGTACTCATATCATAGGAGTTCATAACAAGAAGAAAGAGAAAACCTATCATGTTTCTAAACCCTAGAACCAAATTAGAAGATAAGATCGTCCTGAGTGTTGTTTTCTCAAACCCTTTTTATATCTCTTTCAACTCTGCCCGATTCCTAAGTTTCCCACAGCCCATATGGCAAGCCCAATTAGTCCAAATCCAAGTCAATTTCTGCAACTCGGCTAACTCACAGAGTCAACTCAGCCATAACCGATTCTGGCCGATTTTTGACTGTTTCCTGCCGTTTCCAAGCCAATTTCAGGGCTTTTATAACTCCTCTCCTGCACAATATAACATTCAACTAACATAACACACTCATTCATCCAATCAATAGCAGCACAATCTCAGCCTAAGCTACCACCTCCTTGCATTCTTCCACATTATTTTCTGTAACTCAACAACAACCGGCATTATTGCTTTGCAATCTCAGCTCCATAGTCTCTGCAACATAACACGATACCACCAGCTCATGCTCATCTGCGATGTCATCAGTTCTCGCTTCTTTCTATGATCTCTTGCCTTCAACAGCTCCTAGTCTTAGTCCATCCATCTGAATCTCTTGGCATCTCGCTGTCAAATATGGTTGCATAGTCGACTACACAGATCACTTCCCTGCATAGTCATATCTGCGAAGTCGCCATATTCTTGGGCTCCATACTTGCATCATTTCAGCTGCTCCATTTCCAGCTGCTCCATTTACAACTTCCAGTCCATTGCAGTCAGCGCCTAGCCCTTACCCTTGCATTTCCGTCACGTGCACTGCACATAACACAACCACCAACTTCAAACCTAGCTGTTGCATCGCGAGTCCTTCACAACAACTCAATAAGTTCTTCCAGCTACAGCAGCATCATTAGCACATCCATTCTCTTGAACCCATTCAGCACCATAACCAATTCTTGAGTCTTGCACTGGTTCCAGTCCACCAACTCCTTCAAAACTCAATCATCTCTCTAAGTTCCTACCAGCAGAATCAGTTCACTTGAATTCATCACCATTGCCACATGATCCACAGCTCAGCCAAGGAAGCACCACAGCTACAAACGGAATCACAGCTACAACCTCTTTCTTGTTTTCTTGTCATCTGGGCAGCACATTCATCCACCACCTTCTTCCCTGTCCTTGTTTCAGCTACATCCCATCTCTGCATTGAAGTACCAATAGCACCCATAGCTTCAAGCCTACATTTCCAAATTTATCACTTGGCGCACCTCATAGCTCCGAATCTCCAACTGCAGCTCAGTTCAACCACCACTATCCTGCTTCTGAAGTATATAACTGCACATTCAACTACTCCTGCCATCATTTGAGTTTATACATCAACCCCCATTTTCCAACTTCATCAGCACCAGGTGAAATTCAATTCAAACAGACCCATAACATTGCATCGCCTCGCCACCTTCAATTCCATCTCTATCTTAGCACCAGCACCTGAAGTCTCACAACTCCACCTGCAACAGCATTAACTTCGCGGCTTCAGCTTCAACTTTTTTCAACTGAAATCACCACCAAACCATCTGCTCATAACTCAACATCACCACCAGTAGCTCAAGAACAACTCCAATTCAGTAATTTTCTCAAAACCCTCACTTGTGTTTCCTTCTTGACTTCAAACGTATCCAAACCCTTCAAGTCTTCACCAGCACTACCACCTACTCAGCTGCATCATTCTCTGCTTGTCTCAACAGCACAGCACAGCTTCAATTTCAATACCACCAGTTTCACTCCAGTGCCTTTGTATCACCAGCTCCATTTTATCGTTGCCATTGCTTGCCATAGAGAAGTTCAGCTCAAACCCCATTCGAACACATCCCAATACTATCCAAATGTGACTGCAATTCCGTCAAAGCAATAACTTCAGCATCTCCACTTCATTGCAGCATAACTTGCAATATTCTCCTCGATCCATTCATACAATCACAACACACAACCTCAAACCAATCTCAATCTCAATCCACCAAATACCACTTCTCAATCGATGGCAGAATCATCTCTGTCTATTTCTCCAATTCAATCTCTTTTAATTCATCACTTTACTTCAATTAGTTGCATCTAGGGCATCTTCAACCTCTTATTCTTCTCGATCTGTGTCTTAATAGAAGCAACTTCAATTCAGTTCTCGGATTCAATCTCACGGCAATAGCAGCCGCTGTGCTATTCTTTCTCACTTTTAGAGAAACGGAAATGTGATTAATGAGAGGAAAGTTATCTCATGTAGGGTTGTGGGTTGTATTTGGTACACCCCAGGGATAAGATCCACCCCCAGACTGGGTGCTTATAATAGGTGGTCACTTCTGATAGGGGCTAACCAAATTGGCAGTCCCTTAACCTCATCTGGTTTATCTTTATTGCTCCTCCAAAACAGAGTTGCCCCTTAAGCTCAGCTCGATTCCGGATAGGGTTCGCCTATGAAATGATGACTTTATCCTTTTCGCTCTAAATGAGTAGTTTCTCCTTCTTTTGCTCCAAACGACTGCAAAGCACCTAATAACTCAAATTCACACATAAGATACATAATCCACACGAAAAATAGCAAAGAAAGCATAAATACTAGATATTAAATTAGGTGTTTTAGACACCTATCAAATTCCCCCACACTTAGACTTTGCTAGTCCTCGAGCAAATTAAACAAAATAATTATAAAACATACATACAACTCCGTCTCGTCGAGGCTACGGTCACTTTTAGCATAAATAACAAGCCTTTGAACCCCTAGGTGTCCCTAGTGGATGAGTTTTAGTCTCGTGAAGGTTTACAAGAGGTCTACCTACTAAACCTATATTTCCAACTCCAGCTACATGTGACAAATCTATGAACGAATCCAAAATGACTATTGGAGGAGGTACCCTGATGCGATTCCAAATTAATATATATGTAAATTAAGCTCTACTCAGAAAGTTGAACAAACCACAATACTCGGAATCTGACTAACCTCAATCACAATGAAAAGATTAAGAAGATGGATATAGAGGTAGATGTTTGCGAATGTTAACAAGTGATCGGCGTTTCCCAATATATGTCTGAAGGTCACCGCCAAGATGAACCTATGAATCCTATTGGATTGAGCTACTGGTCTGAATTCTAGTGTCAACACACTGGCATATACAAGGGAACCAGTGGTCGACAATCTTAATTCTACATCAACTCAACTGGCATATACAAGGGAACCAGGAGTCGACTTTATTACATAATAATAATTTTTTATTTTTTATTCATTTTTATTTTTTTACTTGACAACATGATTGGATCTTTTGGATCCAAGCGCATGATTCTTGTCAGCAGATTACATGGTAATTCCATTGGATCCTGGATTCCACGCTTTTTTAGGCGATGGAGACAGGGAGAACACACACATATTGCTATCCAAGTGTCATTTTTATTCCGATTGGCCTAATTGGTCGGTCTTTTTTTTTTAGCAACTCAATCACTCTATCTCATCCTAGCAGTAATAACAATTCGATGTTTAATGACCCACCAAATCACTTAGAGAACAATAGATAAATATGGAAAAATAAAAATAGAACGTGATATGGTGATATTCCGAGATATGGTAACAACTATCATATAATTTCTAACACTTGAATAATTCTGTCCTTTTAGTTAATGGGTTCCTCAACTCCCACAGCCAAGATGGTTCCATCCATTTAGATTGATAGTGTCATCCTAAAGGCACATATTTCTAGGTTTCGGAGTGTATAAAGCAAAAAAAAAATTCTATTTTTCTATATTTTTTTTATATGAACACAAGGGAAAACTAACAAGGCTAAAAACTCTATATGAGAACACTCCCCCACACTTAAACTTTACATTTCCCTCAATGTAAATTGAATCGTCCAAAGAAAGTCAAGGTGGGAAATTCATAACATGATATATATATATACACAATATGAAAATAGAATGAATAATAAAAAACTCATTACTCCAACTCATAGCTATTCCGGAACAATAGAGGATAAACACTAAACAAGCTATTTAGTTGGCATCTAATCCCAACTCAGCCAATATATACACCTCATCGTTAAGAAAAAAATTCCATCTACTTAGAAAGGCTAGTGTTTATTCTAAATTGTTCAAAAATCTCTAAAAGTTGGAGTTTTGATATGCAAATATCCAAAATAAGAAAATAAAGATAAAAGACTTAAAAAAATAAAAAGATAGAGATAGATACACAAAACCAGTGGGTTTCCTCCCATTAGCGTTTGGTTTAAAGTCGTCAGCCTGACTTGCAAGTTGAATTCCCCATACACCAATAATCGGAAAAGTTTGGGATCCTTCCATAGAACCTGTTTTGCAAACACTAGCTTCACACAAATATTAGTGATATAAAACAGAAACGAAGCTATTAACCGATAAAAGCTTCCCCCACACTTATTCTTGTCCACACTTGGAAGTGGGTAAAGAATATAGAAGTCGGGAACTTCCATGGTTTCTTGTTCTAAAACCTGCATAGTATGAGAATCAAGTATCTTTAATGGCGGAAATCGAGAAACAAAGTCATTCAATAATGTTTTCGAAGCACATACATTCAAACCTATAAGAGGTAAAGGAGAAGAAATAGTAGGCAAAGGGTTAGACAAACCTTGCACAATCTCTGTTATCACGAAATCCTCTTCATCATTGAAAAACTCAAGTGAATTATTCACCTCTTGTATATCATGGTCCTTTATCAAACCTTGCAACCATTCTTCGTCCGTTTCTGCCTTAACCAAAGTCTCGACAATAACATCTTCATTACAATCATTTGCAAGATCAATTGGGTCTTAAATAATATTGGTCATAATGGTCACATTCTCAACATACTCCTCTTTGTTGTAAGGCACATACTCCACTGCGGATTCAATTCTGTCCATAAGGAATTTCTTTAGAACACTCATTGCATCATCCTCAATCTCTACCTTTTGAATAGGTTCTTGATTGTTATAAAGATCAATGCTTGAGTAAGCTACACTAGTGTCATAATATTCCTTTTCAACTTCACCTTGATCGCCAAAAGACTCCATTGTACACTCTTCGGGGATGTCACCATAAGACTGTCTACCACTTCCCAAAGATTGGTCTTTCGCAGAATTTTGCATGTCCTCTTTGCATTCTTCAATGACTTGTCTTAAATTGGAAACGCCTTTTTGAAGCTCTTGGAGTGATCCATTAAAATTTTGAAAATAGGTTTCCATCTATTGGTAAAGCTCATTCGACAAGGACAATGTAGAATTACTTACTTCAGTATTGTTAGGCCAATTATCTTCCATTTGAATGGGTGAATGATCATAACTACAATCACAAATTGGGCAAAACATAATATGAGCATATTCGGTCGATTAAAATGGTTCCATGCTTGGTTGTCTACAAACCGACTCCATGCTGACCATAAATTGTTGCATCTCATCTACCAAACTCGAAGAAATATTAAGAGAATCACAACTATTCTCCCCTCTTTGTGGTTGCTCACTTACATACCCACCGTAAGAAGGTTGGAATGTATGAGAGTAACTAAAAGGGTATGTGGAGTATTGATCATAACCAAAGGATTAGTTTTGATTGTACTCCCCATAAGGGTGATAGTTGTCATATTGTTATTGAGGTTGATAACCGTACACATTGTTCCAATATGCTCCGTCCAAAGAAATTGGTACTTGAAACAAGAGTTCTCAAAACTATGTTAAAAACTAGAAAATAAGAAAAACAAAAATAAGAAACAAAACTAAAAACAAAAATAAGAAACCAAAAACAAGTGACAACCGCTGCCTCCCCGGAAACGGCGCCGAAATTTGGTCGGTTGTCAGCCGACACAAAAATAAATTACACTTTCTTACTACTCAAAATATATAATGAAGCAAGGGGAAGAAAGTATCATTCCCACAGAGAGGTCTAGGTTGTCAATATATTTTCGGTTTCCTATAAATAACACGGGGGATTTTCTGATTTTTAATAAAGTAAAAGTAAAATAAACAAATAAATTCAAATAGAAGAGATATTGGTTAAGGATTCATCTTCATTCACAAACATGCTTTCAAAACAATAAGTAGAATTGATATTTAATCTCAACTTTTATCAAAAGCCATAGGATACCTTGATTGCAAGAATATCCCGCAAATCTCCTTTTGTTATCAACAAACACATTAAAAGATGCGAGTATGAGTTCTATCTAAGAAAACAACCTAACGTGTAAAAGCACTAATCAAGTTTAATTACCTAGATGCATTAAGTTCTATGAAATCAGGCCAATCAAAGCAATCGAACGTGGAAAACGCACTAATCCAATTTAACAAAGGTTACGATTCACATATGATCATAAGAATATATCCCTACAAACTATAATCATATTTATGCTACTTGTATTCAAGGATTATCACTTTTACGTATAATAAACCCTAAACTAGCAATATATGTGATTAGAAGTTCTACCAATTTGCAACTTGACAAAACAATCAATCAAATCATGTTATAATACGTCAATCATATAACTATATTTTCAGAGAATCGTAAATGATAAATATGAGACAAAACTAATATATTGAATCAAAGAATCATGTTATGTGAAATCCAACTAATCCATAACCAAAGAAAATTAAGTACTCATATCATAGGAGTTCATAACAAGAAGAAAGAGAAAACCTATCATGTTTCTAAACCCTAGAACCAAAGTAGAAGATAAGATCGTCCTGAGTGTTGTTTTCTCAAACCCTTTTTATATCTCTTTCAACTCTTCCCGATTCCTAAGTTTCCCACAGCCCATATGGCAAGCCCAATTATTCCAAGTCCAAGTCAATTTCTGCAACTCGGCTAACTCACATAGTCAACTCAGCCATAACCGATTTTGGCCGAGTTTTGACTATTTTCTTCCATTTCCAAGCCAATTTCAGGGCTTTTATAACTCCTCTCCTGCACAATATAACATTCAACTAACATAACACACTCATTCATCCAATCAATAGCAGCACAATCTCAGCCTAAGCTACCACCTCCTTGCATTCTTCCACATTATTTTCTGTAACTCAACAACAACCGGCATTATTGCTTTGCAATCTCAGCTCCATAGTCTCTGCAACATAACACGATACCACCAGCTCATGCTCATCTGCGATGTCATCAGTTCTCGCTTCTTTCTATGATCTCTTGCCTTCAACAGCTCCTAGTCTCAGTCCATCCATCTGAATCTCTTGGCATCTCGCTGTCAAATATGGTTGCATAGTCGATTACACAGATCACTTACCTGCATACTCATATCTGCGAAAATGCCATATCCTTTGGCTCCATACCTGCATCATTTCAGCTGCTCCATTTACAACTTCTAGTCTATTGTAGTCAGCGCCTAGCCCTTAACCTTGCATTTCCGTCACCTGCACTGTACATAACACAACCACCAACTTCAAACCTAGTTGTTGCATCGCGAGTCCTTCATAAAAACTCAATAATTTCTTTCAGCTACAGCAGCTTCATTAGCACATCCATTCTCTTGAATCCATTCAGCACCATACCCAATTCTTGAGTCTTGCACTGGTTCCAGTCCACCAACTCCTTCCAAACTCAATCAGCTCTCTGAGTTCCTACCAGCAGCATCAGTTCACTTGAATTCATCACCACTGCCACATGAACCACAGATCAGCTAAGTTAGCACCACAACTACAAATGGAATCACAGCTACAACCCCTTTCTTGTTTTCTTGCCATCTGGGCAGCACATTCATCCACCACCTTATTCCCTGTCCTTTTTTCAGCTACAACCCATCTCTGCATTGCAGTACCAATAGCACCCATAGCTTCATGCCTGAATTTCCAAATTTATTACTTGGCGTACCTCACAGCTCCGAATCTCCAACAGTAGCTCAGTTCAACCACCACTATCCTTCTTCTGAAGTATATAACTGCACATTCAACTACTCCTGCCATCATTTGAGTTTATACATCAACCCCCATTTTCCAACTTCAGCAGCACCAGGTGAAATTCAATTCAAACATACCCATAACATTGCATCGCCTCGACACCTTCAATTCCATCTCTATCTTAGTAGCAGCACCTGAAGTCTCACAACTCCACCTGCAACAACATTAACTTTGCGGCTTCAGCTCCAACTATTTTCAACTGAAATCACCACCAAACCATCTGCTCATAACTCAACATCACCATTAGTAGCTCAAGAAAATCTCCAATTCAGTAATTTGCTCAAAACCCTCACTTGTGTTTCCTTCTTGACTTCAAACGTAGCCAAACCCTTCAAGTCTTCACCAGCACTACCACCTACTCAGCTGCATCATTCTCTTCTTGTCTCAACAGCACATCACATCTTCAATTTCAATACCACCAGTTTCTCTCCAGTGCCTTTGTTTCACCAGCTTCATTTTCTTATTGCCATTGTTTTCCATAGAGAAGTTTAGCTCAAACCCCATTCGAACACATCCCAATACCATCCAAATGTGACTGCAATTTCGTCAAAGCAATAACTTCAGCATCTCCACTTCATTGAAACATAACTTGCAATCTTCTCCTCGAGCCATTCATACAATCACAGCACACAACCTCAAACCAATCTCAATCCACCAAATATCACTTCTCAATCGATAGTAGAATCATCTCTGTCTATTTCTCCAATTCAATCTCTTTTAATTCATCACTTTACTTCAATTAGTTGCATCCAGGGCATCTTCAACCTCTTATTCTTCTCGATCTGTGGCTTAATAGAAATAACTTCAATTCAGTTCTCGGATTCAATCTCACGGAAATAGCAGCCGATGTGCTGTTCTTTCTCACTTTCAGAGAAACGGAAATGTGATGAATGAGAGGAAAGTTCTCTCATGTAGGGTTGTGGGTTGGATTTGGTACACCCCAGGGATAAGATCCACCCCCAGACTGGGTGCTTATAATAGGTGGTCACTTCCGATAGGGGCTAACCAAATTGGCAGTCCCTTAACCTCGTCTGGTTTATCTTTATTGCTCCTCCAAAACAGAGTTGCCCCTTAAGCTCGGCTCGACTCCGGATAGTGTTCGCCTATGAAATGATGACTTTGTCCTTTTTGCTCTAATTGAGTAGTTTCTCCTTCTTTTGCTCTAAACGACTCCAAAGCACCTAATAACTCAAATTCACACATAAGATACATAATTCACACGAAAAATAGCAAAGAAAGCATAAATACTGGATATTAAATTAGGTGTTTTAGACATAAATACTTTCTCTGTCTCTCTTCCTTCTCTGTTTCACCGGGTTTTAAATCTTCCAAAGATAAATTTTGAAGTACCAAAGAAAATAAGGAATAAAAGATATGGCTTAATAGAATATTTCAGTGGTATATGTATTTTGAGATTTCAACAGTAAATTTATTTTGTCAATAGTGATTTTTGGTGTCAAATGGATGAAATAAGAGTTGTAAAGAGGTTATGAAAGAGTGGGAAAGACGGGTTTATGCTAATATGAATTTTCATGGAAGTTTGAACTATAAAGTGAGCCGAAATCACCGTCAAATACCCACCTCTAGATCATTTCAAAACGACACATGAATCACTTGCATCGTTTCATCTCTTGAAACAAAGGTAATAATAATAAGAATCATTCTCGTTCCGTATTCTGATAATGATTTGATCTGAACCAAACATGATGGAGATAAAAGATTAAGAATTCAAAACATGATTTGGGTTCAGTTTTGAAATTAGGGTGGGAAGGATATAACAGATTCAATTTAGGGAAGAACATAATTTAGGTTTATTTTATTAATGAATTTCATGTTGTTTCCATATCTTGATTCCAATCTCTAATCTAATGCACAATATGTGTTTTTTTTCCTTCCCATTTTCTACTAATTTTAGAATCCATGGATGTAGCACCTATTTGCACCAGCGGCTTAAGAAATATAGTGGGTTTCTTTTTCTTCTACAATCACTAGAATGTTACTGAGCTACTTTTGCTTTCCTTATATAAAAAGATTCAAAATTTAATATCCAATTTATCTATTAGATGTTCGTCGATTTTATCCCCTATAGCTTACAGATAATATATGTGAATGTATGAATGAATTAGCATTGAGCAGTAGTTTTATCATTATTTCATTCCAAAGACGATTCATATTGACTGCGGGGAGATTGATAAATTAGGGAAAAGATGATCAACGGTGATTCCAATTTGATTCAGCGCGACATCTGGTCAACACTTAACTCAGTTAATTCACTAGTCTAACTCGAGCCTAGTCCAATTATTCTGGGGTGTTAGAGCGTTGCTCGGTCGAACTCGTAAGCGTTGATATCTCAATCTTGTTTGTCAAGTTTCTTTGATCAGAACTATAGGTCTTGATTTCTAGTCTACTTATAGCCATGTCTCGGATTATGATAGAATGTATAGTTGAGATTTAGACTTCACGGCGTTCATCGATTGAAGATGAAGATCTACTGAGGATAGCTTGGAGGAACTTCATCAACAAAAGGTATGTGGAGACTAAAACTTATATATTACTCAGAAGTCTATTCTATTCTATCTCCTATTAAGACTAAGTCGTATAGCTATATAAACTTTTACATTATACACATTTGATATTTCGAGCTGATTTTAACTCGCTTATATCTTTATCGAAATATGTGTTGGAAAGCTTTTTTATTTAAATACGTTCATCATTATTCTTGACGAGTTTAGTTGGAAATAATTTATTTGTTGGAAATTAAATAATGAGTCAAAAGATGATCATGTGGAAATATCCTTGTAACATCTTACATGATTTGTGTGAGACAGTCGTCTGATGTAGACTTGGAATGTTTCGAATTGATCATTCGATCATTTGAAAATTACTTATAAGATAATAGTTTGTGTGAGACAACTATTGTCGTCTTCTAAGGATGTTTCAAGGATTGAAATGGGAGTTTAGAACAAATAACCGTTATCTAGATATAACACAGTATGCATACCAGTGTGCAAACTGTTGTAATATGATTCGGGTCCGGGAACCAAGTTTACGTACCAGTATGAGAACAATTTTAACTTTGAAAGTTCGGGAACCAAGTATGCATACCCATATGCGAACGGTTTCACCCGAGTTAGGTCCGGTACGATAGTATGCATACCCGTTTGCGAAATATCGGACATGACCAAAGTCCGGAACTCTAGTTTGCGTACCCGTTTGCAAACTGAGTCTGTTTAAGTTCTAAAATCATTTAAGTATGATTTCATACTCATGAACAAATACATTATTAATTAAGGAATGCAATCTTTGCAATTGTGTACAATCATGAATCAAATCTGATTTTGTTTCAATTGTGTCTTGTATACTTCTATGAGAATATAAACAATTGAGCAAATCTATGAGTAACACAATTAGATTCATTTGATCTAGAAGTGTTAGATGAATATGGTTAATACAAAGTGTTTATATGGCTAACTTCGGTTAACTATTGTTGAGCCAACTCAATATACACGTTTAGGTACGGTTACCCATATCTAAATGAAGGTATATTTCATTTGTGTGTAACAAGCTAGACCATCTAACGGTGGAGAGATATTGCTTTAGTTTTAAGCAAACTTAGCTTGAATCTTAAATCAGGATTTCATCTACGGTGAATATTGATTGATTTGTTTCAAATATATCAAACCTTTATTTGAAGGCTATATAAGGGAGAACTCAAGCAACTGGAAAACCTAATACCCACACCTCTTGAGTTATACAAGTTGTGACTAGAGTAGATTCTCCTTTAACCTAGGTTTTTCCTAAAACCATTATAGGTTAACGACTTAAAGACTTCATTGGGATTCTGAAGCCAGACCCAACTATTTTCTCTGTAGTTGCATGTTCTGATCTTACTTGTACTATGATATTGAGTACAATTTTCTCTAAGATTTTCTCGAGATTTATCTCCGATATGTAAGATATAAAAACTAATCACAAAGCTCTTCGTCTCATTCTTTATGATTCCACAATAACTTGTTCTACTACCATATATTTAAGTTATTGTGAGGTGATTGATATTTATAGGATGTTATTCGGGAATATAAGACCGAATTATCAATTGGTTCATGTTCACTTTGATTTATCAAAAGAAGGAACAAAAACCTCGTAGGTATTTCTGTGGGAGACAGATTTATCTATCAGAATATAATTTTCTGAGAAAGACAGATTTCTTTATCAAGTCTTTGACTTTGGCTCATAGAAACTCTTAGTTGTGGGTGAGATCATCTAAGGGAATTAAGTTCGTAGAGTCCTGCTGGGATTCATAGACGTAAGGAACACGACTGTAAATTAATCAGTGTGAGATTGGTTAGGGATCAACTACATTCCAGTCCGAAGTTAACTTGTAGTATGCTAGAGTCTTTAGTGGCTTAATATAATGTGGTGTTCAAATCTGGACTAGGTCCCGGGTTTTTTCTGCATTTGCGGTTTCCTTGTTAACAAAACTTCTCCGCATTATATTTGTTTATATAATTGAAATATTATCGGTTGTGCGTAGTTTAATCAATTAGTAAATCCAACCTTTGGTTGTTGATTGAAATTGATTGATACTTGAACATTGGTCTTTGGTACCGTTCAAGTTGTTTCTCATAATAATCAGGCTCACAGATTATATCTATTTGATTTGTTGATTGCATTGAGAAACTAAGATATTAACTCTTGGATATATTTCCTTGATTGAGTCTGACTATCTAGTTGATTCCCTTGGAATTATATTGGAGTTAGTTCGTACAAATTTTAGAACGAAATATTGGGTGTGGTTGTTAGACCCCCGCTTTTTCAATTGTTATAAGAGAAGGAAAACTCGTTTAAGACCTCATAAGTCTGTGTTTGTAGCAATCTGACTCTATGGAAAAAAATGTTATCTCTAACAAACGCATCACCAGAAATAAAAGATCTATTTCTATAGAATATATTAAAGAGAAAGACGTTTCGATCTCACACATAGATGAACATTCTGTTCCCATGAAACAAACAAGTATTACCCAGATTTTCTTACTCATGAGTCTGACTCTGAAGTAGAAAGGGAAGCCGACCAAGAAAGTGCAGCGATTCTAAAACTTGTTAGAATCCAGACAGTTGAAATCAATATGCTGAAACACAAGGTCAATATTATGATCGGCATGGTAAAAGATCGTGATTCCCAATTAAGGGTTCTCCATGGGGAAAATGTTGTAGTGTGTTCATCCCGAACCTTACTCGAGGCTAAACTCAAGAAAGATTCCCTGGAAATAGAATGCCTATTGAGTAATCTCTCTATTCAATGTAAAAGATGCTCTATGGAGTCCACTATACCAATTACTTCTGATTCAACAGTGATGTTAGAAAATATGACTACTTGTGATCATGTTCCTTTAATGAAACCTGTTTCAGAAGCTAAAATGCAAACCCTTCTTGTTCCTTCCACTGATCATAGAAACGCCACATCTCACGGAAGGAAGAAATCTTCTAATGATGTTAGTAATCCTACACACTCTAATCACCCCGGTGATCAGAAAGTATGTATCTTTTTTGATTCAAAAGGACATGTTCAAAGGAAGAGCAAACTGAGGTTGAATGACAATTATTTTGGTCATTTTCAACACACCTTAGATTTAATACTCAAAGGTGTAACTAACATTCAGATGTCTAAACCTATTGGTTTTAGTACTCACCATGTGAATTTTTCCTGGAAAGTCAGTTCAATCTGCTCATCGAACATTCGATCTCATTGTATCATTAATACAAATCGATCAAGGAGATTTCAGAAAGGTTCTTCTCAACCTAAGGTGAAGAATGATGTTCAAGATGTGAGAAAGGTACCATTAGGTGAAAACAACAATGGAGATATGAAGGACAACCTTAATCTGATAATTGAAGGATACAAGTATCTTATCAACTGGCTGTCAAAATCCTTCAAACAAACTTCTAGTAAGGATTCAAACTTAGTCTCTTACTTTGATGATAGTAAGTTTTATGATAAGGGTTTCCTCCAAAAATTAGAAGGAGAAAGAGGATTAACCATGAACAATATTCATTTGATGAGCATAAAGCTCGTATTTGTGTTAATTAATCACAAAGGTTGAATTCTTACTCATGAAAAATCATGTTGAGTAAGATATGCTAATAATCAGGTATACTTATTGGTAAAATGATTTCTGATTAGATGAGCTATTTTCTTATTGTTCATAGCTAAACTATTGTCTACAAATAGTTTTGCCTAAGTATTATTTTGTTTCGATAATCACATCGAGTGTCTTCTTTTTATTTAAAAATAAAATAGTTTTACATTTGAGTTGTGAGCTACTTTGTTCTCTAAATTTTTTCCTCCTGTGAGAATATAAAATTTATTGAGCCAAAACTTATGAAAGAAAATTTTTACGTAGCAAAATCTTGATGTGTTCTTTTTACCTTGTCAAGAGGTACTTTACAATTTTTAAGTTTTTGTTTTGGGGACCATATTGGTTTTCATACGAGTATCCATATTGACTTGTCACGAACCAATTTTTAGAAACCCTAAAGTTATTTCCTAATAAAATATTTAAATATTGATCCCATTGAGTCACGTACCCGTACTATAGGTTATTTTCGGTTTTGTCAAGAATGTCATCACCCTCTCGCACTTGTGATTTTGCAAGAGGTTTTCTTGATAAAGGTATTGGTTTAGGGTCCAAAGGGAAGAAGAAAATAACCCTAGTAGAAGTTGATGATATCAAATATCAAAATCCTGATGATTATTCTGACGTCTCATGCTACTATGCTTGTATGCATCAAGATGTAGAGAATGATGAGATGGTTTCATCTGAAGTGGTTCATGATTTTCTTAAATACTTTGAGGAAGAGAAACTGAAGCTCGTTGATACTATGAAGGGTCTCGATGTGTTACGAACTGAGTTGAAAAAGGTTAACTCTGACCTTGTTCTCATGAAGGCGCATATTAAAGATCTTCTCAATGAGGATATCTTCTCCGAAGAAGCAGTGGATGTTGTCAATCACAAGCTCAAAGGTCTCAAGACCCGTGAGGGTTCTAAAAGTATTCTTTAACTCAAGTTTGAGTTTACTTTTCGGTTTTTAGAGTTTTTTTGTTGTCTAGTAAACTTCTTATGAGAATTTATTCTTTTATTTTAAAAAGGATAACTAGGGTTTGGAACAACAAATATTGTAATTACACATAGCTATTTCCAACGATTTTCATCTTGCAATGTTTTAGATTTATTTATTTAAATTATAAGTTAGTAGGAAGATGATTTTGAAGTATTAATCTTTATGGTTTTTTATATTGCAATTTTTTTATGGGATATGTGTGTTTACGTCCGTGAACTATGATTATCTCATATTTGTCAAAAGTTAAGCCTATTATGTCTTCATGCAAATATTGATAAAAGATAGAATGAACTTTTGAATATTCCACTGTATTGATATTTCCCTGATCCACTTCTATGTGAAAGTATTGTATAGCTCCGTAAGTTTTCTTATGTTGAGCGTTTCCGATTAAATTAATCATTAAGGTTCTCTTGTGGTTAATTTATTCGACTTTACTGGATACAAATTCATGTTTCATGTGATTTGTTAATGTCCAAAGAATTTTTTTATTTTTCTTGTAAAAGTAAGGTCGCTCTTGTTGTTCTTTGGGGAATGACATTTTATGGGGGAGAGTTCTTAATTGAACTTGTGCTTAATTGCCAAATCTCTGTGGGGAGTGCAGCTGTGGAATATTGTAGGAGTTATCTTATATCTTTATAAACTCCTTGATGAAGACACTAAGTTTCAACTATGTGAAATCATCGAAACAAAGTTGATATGTTCTCTTTTAGTCATGAATTATCTCTTTGAGAATTTCATTATGTTCTCATAGTTTTCCTACCTTTGCCAATTTATATTGACAAAAAGGGGGAGAATTATTATGTAGTTCACACTACATACATATGGTTTACGGATCATTATGTGAAGGGAGTGGTTTTCATTGTGAGATGAAGTATTGACTAAGGGGGAGTGATACATATCGCCGTAGTATTATTGTCAAAGTTGTGATACAATTGAACTTTGATGTTGTGTAATAATACTATGACATTGTATAACAATAATTGATAAAAATTGTTTTCTTATTCTTATGGCTACGGATCTTCAACAACAATAATGTTAAGTTGAACACGTTCAGAATCACTGGAGTACTTAGAGTGACGAAGAATTCAAGGAATATCGAAGAACCATGGAAATCAAGCATGTTGGATGAGAAGCTACAAAGTTTATTTATATTGTAATCCATATATATTGATAGTTTTGTCACTAAAATTGATACACGGGGGGATTGTTAGAGCACTGATCGGTCGAACTAGCAAGTGTTGCTATCTCATGCTTGTTTTTCAAGTTTAGGTGATCAAAACTATAACTCTTGATTTCTAGTCTACTTATATGTCTCGGATTAGGATAGAATATATAGTTGAGCTTTAGACTTCACGACATTCATCGATTGAAGACGAATATCTACTGAGGAGAGCTTGGAGGAACTTCATCAACAAAAGGTATGTGATGACTAAAACTTATCTATCACTCAAAAGTCTATTCTATTCTATCTCTTATTGATACTAAGTCATATAGATATATAGACATTTACATTACACACATTTCGAGGTGAGTTTAACTCGCTTATATCTTTCTCAAAATATGTGTTGGAAAGCTTTTTGCTTTAACTATGTTCATCATTATTCTTGACGAGTTTAGTTGGAAACAATTTATCTGCTGGAAACTAAATAATGAGTCAAAAGATGATCATGTGAAAATCGCCTTGTAACATCTTACATGATTTGTGTGAGACAGTTATTTGATGTAGACTTGGAATATTTCGTATGATTATTCGATCACTTGAAAAATTACTTATAAGCTAATAATTTGTGTGAGACATCTATTGTCATCTTTTAAGGATGTTTCAATGATTGAAATGGGAGTTTAAAACAAATAATCATTATCTGGATGTAGCACAGTATGCATACCAATATGCAAACTATTGTAATATGATTCGGGTCCGGGAACCAAGTTTGCGTACCAGTATGCGAACGGTTTTAATTGTGAAAGTCTGGGAACCAAGTATGCATACACGCATGTGAACGGTTTTACCTGAGTTAGGTCCGGTACGACAGTATACATACCCATGTGTGAACTGTCTGACATGAATTGATTCTTGAATAAGTAGTTTATACAATCATGAATCAAATCCGATTTTATGTCAATTGTGTCTTATATACTTCTATGAGAATATAAATAATTGGACAACTCTATGAGTAACACAATTAGATTCATTTGATCTAGAAGTGTTAGATGAATGTGGTTAATACAAAAGTGTTCATATGGCTAACTTCGGTTAACTATTGTTGAGCCAACTCAATATACATGTTTAGGCATGGTTACCCATATCTAAATGAAGGTATATTTCATTTGTGTGAAATAAGCTAAGACCATCTAATGGTGGAGAGATATTTCTTTGGTTTTAAGCAAACTTAGCTTGAATCTTAAATTAGGATTTCATCTAACAGTGAATATTGATTGTTTTGTTTCAAATCTATCAAATCCTGATTTGAAAACTATACAAGGGAGAACTCTAGCAACTGGAAAACCTAATCCCCGCACCTCCTGAGTGATACTAGTTGCGACTAGATTCGATTCTCCTTTAACCTAGGTTTTTCCTAAAACCATTATATGCTAACGACTTAAAGACTTCATTGGGGATTTGAAGCCAGACCCAACTATTTTCTCTGTAGTTGCGTGTTCTGATCTTACTTGTACCATTATGTTGAGTACTATCCTCTCTAAGATTTGCTCAAGATTTATCTTCGATAGGTAAGATATAAAAAGTAATCACAAATATCTTCATCTCATTCTTTGTGCTTCCACAATAACTTGTTATACTACCATATAGTTAAGTTATTTTGATATGATTGATATTTCTAAGCTGTTCTTAGGGAATATAAGATCAGATTATAAATTAATTCATGTTCACCTTGATTTATCAAAATACGAAACAAAACATCGTAGGTATTTATGTGGGAGACATATTTATTTATCTGAATAGACTTTCCCATAGGAGACATATTTGTTTATAAAGTCTTCGACTTTGGGTCGTAGCAACTCTTAGTTATGGGTGATATCAACTAAGGGAATCAAGTGTGCAGAGTCCTGCTGGGATTCAGAGGCATAAGGAACGCGAATGTACCTTAATTTGTATAAGACTTGGTTTGGGCTCAACTACATTCCACTCCGAAGTTAACTTGTAGTAGGCTAGTGTCTGTAGCGGATTAATACATTGTGGTGTTAAAATCTAGACTCCCGGGGTTTTTTCTACATTTGCGGTTTCCACGTTAACAAAACTTATGATGTTTGTGTTATTTCTTTTCCGCATTATATTTGTTTATATAATTTAAATATCACAGGTTGTGCGTAATTCAATCAATTGGTAAATCCAACCTTTGGTTGTTGATTGAAATTGATTTACACTTGAACATTGGTCTTTGGTACCGTTAAAGTTGTTTCTCATAACAATTAGGCTCATAGATCCTATCTGTTTGATTTACTAATTACATTGAGAAACTAAGATATTAAGTCTTGGATATATTTTCTTGATTGAGTCTGACTGTCTAGTTGATTCTCTTGGAATTATATTGGAGTTAGTCCATACAGATTGTCGACCAAAATATTGGGTGTGGTTGTTAGACCCCCATTTTTTCAAGGGGTATATATGTCTTTTTCTTTGGATCAACTAGTGCCACCTTTCTTCTAACGCCGTTAGCCTTTTTTTCAAAAAAAAAAAAAAAAAAACGGGACGGAAAATGTCAAAGTATGGATATTAAATATATAACGGAAAAAAAGTGGCAATTTTCTTAATAGCATTTCCATGGGCATTTTATTGAAAACCCCATGAAGTTATTGATGGACCAAAAGAAGGAGCCGATACTAGTTTAAAAGAAATGTATTATTTTATGGCTAGTTCTCATTCAAAAGTAAAAGAAAGTAATTCTGGACCAAAAAAAGAGGATAGTGTTATCGATAATGTTAGTTCAAAAGAATGAGATAACTAAGTTCAAAAGAAAAAGATTGCACCACTGAATTTCCTTCGGAGGTTAGAGTCTCATTTATGCCTAATAGTAGATTTGAAGCTTTACGTAATGTAAATCATAAATACGAACAGATTTCTAAACAGATTTCTATATATATATATATATATATATATATATATATATATTAATCCTAAAGGAGTCCCTTAAGAACTCCAGAAGCCCTTAAATTTTCATCCAAAGATAAGCGCAAAACGCATTCATTATTTTCTTTCAAGTGAAGGCCCAATTAGGCCCAACAACCAACAAAAACTAAATCCAAGTTGGTTTCAGTGTTTTGCTCTAACTTCTTCATTATGTATCGAAATTCAGTGATTTTTAGCTTCTTTTGAATCGTCTTTTAATTCTCAACAAGATGAAAGTGAATACCTTTGGTTAAGTTTGTCCATATGGACCGACCAAGCTGTTTTTTTTCTTATTCTTCTTTATCCGCTTGTGTTGTATGTTCATCGTTCCGCTTGGTCTTGGGTCCTTGGGTAATTGTAGCACTTCATCCCATTAACATATTTAGAATCATTTTCATTTATTTTTGGATGATTCACCTAATTAAAACAAATAAAAGAAAACAAGAGTAATACAAGGTAAAGTGCAAAAATATAACGAAAATAAGTATGACTCGACAATATAAATATGTAAATTAAGCACTTATCATCCGCATTATCTCACTTAACTCAAGATATGTCGGTCGAGATATCATCTCAAACTCGTTTTGTATCTAGCTTGACTCAGGCTATCACAGTCTAAATCTCATTTTAGACTTCGTTTTATTTGTTTTTGAAATTATTTCACGAAAAGAATCATTATTGAACATTTGAACATAAGATCATAGACATAGAGCCAAACCATTGAACTATATATATTGGTTGATGACTACTGTGCGTATTATAAATATGCTTTATTTAAATCATAAAATCCATATTCGCTCTTATCGTACGTTTTATTTTTTTATCATAATGCATATCATATATATTCAGGTTTGTTATTGTTTGACATCAAAGTTTCCAAAAGCAGTCTTTGTATAATATTTGCCAACATACGATTTGGTACTTGTATTTCACGTTAACTTTGATTAATTATGTTAAGTATAATTCTCATTCTGTTTATATGATAACTTCTATCAAACATTAACCGAGCATCAACTAATTCATCATTTCTTGCATGCATATCAAGAATGACGTATGTATTAATAAACTGTAAAGTGTAAACTCATCTTTAAAACATTTCAATGAGTTAGTAATGATGCAATTAAGAGAAGCATCGAAATTTATTATCATTTGTACTGAAGATGCAACTAAAAAATACTACTACTATCATTTCGTCGAAGTTTTTTTTCATGGATTTATAGTTTAAGTGATCTAGTCTAGCAAATGAACCCGCCAAAACATTATTTATATAGTGGTTTGTTAAATCTATAAATATGTACTAGAATCTATAACAATATTTGTATGTTGTTGAATTTTATGTATATATGCGTATTCATTTATCAATGATAGAGTTATCCTTTACTGTTGGTAGTGTATGCAATGTTGCATCCGCATTATCGGGAGTTGTTATGAATATGCCCATCTTAGATTTATATTAACTTATTGACTGTATTCGATGTCGTGCTCAGTTGTCATTATTATAGTTAGTTTCCTAAGCTAACAGATTGAATGTTTTTCTTTTGATACTCTTAAGTATCATTTACTATAGCATTCCAGATAAATTGAGTTCAAGGTAGTAACTTGTGTAAATAAGATCTTCCTTATTAGAAGCTAAAAGAAGTTTGGGTAAAATTTATAATTGTTATCAAAGTATAAGTTATTTTAATGTAGTTACACCAATTATAAAATTTCATTCACTTATTAAAGTTATATTTAAAATAAATAAAAATAAATCCATATTCAACTCTTGATTTTGATGATCTGTATTGCAAAGCTAGTGCAATAATTTTTTTAATACTTGGAAACGTGTGTTGTGAAAACGAAACCTAAACCCGAACATATATGTTCCTTCTTTCTTTTTTTTATCATCAAACCAAACCATAAGTATTTCATTCCACAAGAAACATTTACATGATGGTTTAAAGAGAAACAAGTACATCATAACATGAAACAAATACAAAGAGATAACACCCAAATTTTGTACCTTGAGATTGGAGAAGAAATGGTACTCGGAATTATAATTCGACCATTTTATAGATTTCTTCTTGGAAAAGAGAGACTCCTATGACAGAGGAGTCATTCGCCCAAAAATTCTTGTGCATCGACTAACCCGAAACCCTAGATCTATTTTTCTGATGAAGAAAAACTTGATCTTCACCAGTGCCGAATCGCCGATGTACTTTTATCAAGAAAACTAAACACGAACAAATCGTTAGAATAAATAATATAAAAGTGTAGATAAAATCGCCCAAATAGCGAAGATAAAAAGCACTCTAATTGTAGCGCCCCCTAAGCTATCAGCTGACTAAACCAAGAATTTAACTAAATAAAAAGGCACTAACGAATCTAAACCAAACACTTAAGCATTCAATTAAGATAAACCTACTACAACGTAACCCAAAACCAGCCCCGCTCTGAAATATACATATATATATATATATATATAATCTCCTCTCAAATGATACATATACAATAGTGATTTGGTTTACAAAGAATATGCAAAAATAAACATAGTAGAAGACTCAACGCCACGAAACTTCCGCTGCGCAACCCTGATCTGTCACTGAAACTGAAAGTGGGAATGGGTGAGCACATCATCCCTAAAAGTGGTGCCCAGCAGGAATAACAACTAGCTTTCAAGTAAACATTAATATGATTCGAAGACAATGCAAGTTAAATCGAAAATCGGTAATACAAGGAAAGACAATAAAATATAACGTAGAAACTTCTTCAGAGACATTCATAAATGACAGTAAACATCCATATATGAGATGTGCGTTGCCGCACATAAGGGAATAATAATATTGTGGCGCATCGCCCTAGCCATAATAATATTGCGGTGTATCGCCCTAGCCATAGAATACTGAATATATATAAAGGAAGAATAATATTGCGGTGTATCGCCCTAGCCATAATAATATTGCGGTGTATCGCCCTAGCCATAGAATACTGATAGTGTGTCGGCACACATCTCATACCACACGGAGCGCACAAAGATATGCATGAATTTCACAACACAGAGATTGATTTGTAAAACAATAATGAATACAAGAAAGTTCGTTATCGATTCCCACCTCTTTTGATGACAAGCCTCGCCTACCTCGAGATCCATGATATATGGGTTCATCCTTGAACGATCGTTGTTAATAGTCTAATTGTTAATCATACAAGCACTCTAAGAGTTTAGCCAAAAGGCTCACAGAAGAATCATGCAATTCTATCTAATGGTTCTAAGCCCATTATAGTATCTTATTCTCTATCTTTAATATAAATAAGAGTTTACTAATCCAATTAGATTGATTATATAATCCATAACTAAGTCTTATGAATCTCTACAACTTTGTAGAAGGAACCAAAGACTAATTCGGACCATAAGGGTCCAATTCATGTTTAATAGAAAATCTGGCTCTAAGCCCAAGTCTACTAAACTCATCCCATTAGCACAAGGCCTGTCCAACTGGTCAACTAACTGTCACTAACCGTCCATGGGGTCAACTGATGGTCAACGTCTAAAGGTCAGGTCAACAGTCAACTGGTCAAGGTCAAAAGGTCAAACCCTGGTCAAGGTCAACGATCTGGTCACACAAGTCAACCCAGTGAGTTGAGTCTAGTTCAGACTGAGTTAACTCAGTCAGATGATCTAAGTCATACAATAATACAACTGAGTCAGACTGAATAAGTTCAGTCAGACAGGCATAAGGTTCAGGCCTGAGCCACAAGTACAAGCCAAAGATTCTACCACACCTGCAACTCTAATCCTAGTTAAATTTCACCAACTTTATTCTAACATTGATCATTATACAAATAAATTCACTTAAAACAGAATTCTATAGTTCACAACTGAAACTAAGATTACCTACAAAAGCAGTAACAAGCTTTCTACATTTCCCCATTTAACTCAACTCTTCTCTGTCACAGACACCAATACAAGATTACTATTTCAGCATCCCTATCAAACAATTCCATAACCTCGGGTGCAGTTTCTAACATACATTCATTATTTTAATCCCACAACCAACATTAACTTATATACCTCAAACCCCTGAACTCAGTATAGTTCAGCACTCCCAATTATAATTCAAAGCCAAACTGCAATTTCAACTCCACCATATCAGTTAGGTACCAATGTAGCTCAACACCACTAGTTATACTTGCAATTCATTCACAGATCTTTAGCATCATTATACAATCACTATCCCAATTACATCCCCGCTGAGTACAACCATTTCCATCAACAATCAAGTCTCTGCAATACACCCTCTACCAATTCCAGAACCACCAAGAGTCCTTCCATGTCCTATATTAGCCAATTATATAACACATCAATTCTAACAACAGCTGCATTGCCAATTATTCACATCATAAACAACAACTACATCATCTTCAACACTTCCCAATCATCTTCAACTAAGTTTAACTCCATGAACTCTCTGAAGTCATTTAGCACCACCAAATTGTAACTGAGACTGTGTGGATTTTCATTGTATTCATCCATGCTTCACTACCCCCATTCACAGATTCATTACTTCCGCATCCTGTCACCAACTCTCTCAAGAACAAGCTCTAATATCACTGAAACTCCAAAACCCCCAAACACCATCATCCTCTGATTTTCTGTTTCCCAAATCACCCCTGTTGAACCCTAGAATTATCATCTCTGACCCTGAAATCAATCACCACCATCAATTTCATCTTCTTCATCTTTCCTTAGACTTCCATAGTTCAATTAATCTCAACATCATCAATAATTTCTTCTTTCGAAACTCCACAGGACAATCTTACAAAACCCTAACTACCAATCTCAAGTTGTTCTTCAATATGATAACCTAATTGAGACTAAACCCACTTCCAATCATCGATCTATAACATCAATATCACTTTCTAAATCTTATTAGAGTTCTTTTCATGAAACCCTAACTTCAGTTCTTCAAACCTTTACTAGATCTTGTAATTTATCCACTAGTTTCTTACCCATATCTTCAACACGCAAAACCCATCATGAAATTCTTGATTTCATCTTCAATTCCACTTAATCCCCAAATCATTCTTAAAAACCCTAACTTTATATTTTCTCTGCAAATCATCGTCTCTTCTTCTTCTCACGATCAACTAATAAGAACACCGCTAACATCAGACATCATCTCGAGTTTCTATTAAGATTAGCGACTTCACAACCTCATAATCCTCTCACAGAAAAACTGTAGACGAAGAGCATAGAAAAGAGAGAAAGCAAGAAGAAAGAGAAAGAAGAAGATAAAATGGCTTTCTCTTACGCACGAATTTGAGATAAAACCAAAGAGATTTGCTAAACACCCACTCAGCTGGATAAGGGCCGCCCCAGTCGGTCCAATGGCAAAAAGAATACTTATATCTTCTTCGTCTGATATCCGAACGACACGTTCGAGTAGTCCATTCTGCGTAACTTTTCGAGATCTATCCATCGATACTAATTTCACCACTAATTCGTTGTTAGATTAATTTCAATTAATTAACGGTCGTGTTAAACTAATTGAATCATTAGTGGCTAAATCATCTCATGACTAGTCTTGAAAATCGAACTGCCTTCTAGTCTTGAAAAATCCTCACCTTATAGAATAATTCCATCTCTTGTCTAAGCGCAAACAATAAGAAATAAAACACAAACCTATATGGTTTCTACAACTAAAATTTGTAGCTCTAGGTTGAACTATGCTGATTTTAAATTCTATCAAATAGGAAAGTCTAAGTTTCTTAAACTAATTTCTATCTTATAAAATACTTGTCTCTAATTACAAGGGAGATTCCTACGAATCTTTCTAGTTGAATTTATAATTATCGGGTTTCTAAAGATTTAAATTATACTTCTTTGATCAGTCGTCTCTGAATGCAGTTGCCCTGTCAAGGTTGGCCATTCCCAACAATGCCTTCCTACGAACAGAGAAAACACAACCTTCACTATTCTCCAGTGCTAGAGTAATCTATCAAGATCAATTAAGTTCTAACTTATTATGACTAATTCATCTCTAAATTTACTTTATAAATTATATAGCATTTTAAACAATTTAATCATCAAAATTTATTTAATTTTTATTTAATTTTTTTTTAATTATTGTTATTATTATTATCGTTTATTTATTTTATCAATATAAGTAATTCAAATTCGATTTCATTTCAATTAATAATATCCAATATTTTAAGAGTGTACTACCATGTATAAATTTTACAAATATTATATACCATAAATTTGTTACTAGCTTACTTACTCAAATAATATTATTAACTGTGTTATTATTCTCATTATTCTTAAGTTAATAGTCTGGTTGATACATTAAGCCTTAATATTTTTAAATATCTATGCTTATACAACAAGAGGGTTTGTTATGTCACGGGATGGCTGAGATACATCGGTTTTTCTAACTGGCGTCCGAGATCTTCCCTCCTCCATCTGAAATTGGTCTAATCCAATGGCTGACATTCCTTTGCGTCCGACATTAAAAGTAAGATAATTTAATTTTGTAACGTTGTAGAAACCCTAATAATTTAGCGTTTCCATTACCTTCTCCAATTAAGAACCGTAATGGCCTTTCTATCATCTTCTCTTAATCGAAAATTTCCCTTTCTCAATTTCATAACATTTCAGGCTTTCCATTCACCACAAAAAGCTTTTCAATCCAATAGAACTTTTTGCGTCTTTACAAAGAAAAAAAAGAGAGAAAAAAAAAGCTCATCCCAGATTTAGTTGCCGTCTCCGTATATAATGTCTCAGACTGTCGAGAACCTCATCCTCCCCACCAATTGACATGATGTAAGTTTGATCTATTTTCTTACTTCCGTTTAATAAAATCAATTGGGCTTATAGCTAAAACGTTGTTTACTTTCAGTTCAATTTCAACTGTTTCTTCATCAAACCTTAAATCGATATCCTTCTATATGGTTAGTATACTGGGTGTGATCGATGTGGTTGTAAATGTTATTGGTTTCAAAGGTTTTTTCAATTCTAGACAGGTTAACTTCGGCAGCCAGGGAAGTTTTTTCAGGATGTGATCCAACGGCGTTCCTGGCTCAGATTACTCTCAAGTACTGAGCTTTCATCGTTCAAGTTGTCTTCGTTTTTTCTCAATTGATTTAATGGGTATGTTCTTATAATTCGTGATGTAACTGGGTTCTTTTATAAATGGTCTTGGAATTCAGCTTCACAAAAATTTCGGTTTGCTGCTGCTTCCAATGTATTTGCAACAGTTGTTCAGGTTCCATCGGTTCTACCAGTCCCATAGGTATGTTTTCTAATCGTTACACTTTTTAGTATTTTCTGTGATCATTTGATCTATTACTTACCGTGGTATATGGTATTTATTACATTTTTCGTCTTTCATTGTGGTTTAGTTGGGGTGATGTATTATTTCTGCCTCAATAAATTCTTTGTTGGGTTGTTCATATGTCAAAGATTGTATGTCATTTTTGACAAAAATTGGTGTATTTTCTTACTACATATTCCCATGCGCTAAAATAGTTTGTATGCATTGGAAGAAATGTCCTAACCAAAACACAAATTAAATCTCCAAAGACTTTAGTGTTTATAAGATTTGTACATGTAACATGTTTGCAATACTTTCCAAACTAAACACAAATTCAATATCCGTGGCTTCAGTATTTATAGCATGCTCCATTTCGTTCGAGTTTTGGCTTCAGTCTAACGTGGGTACCTAAGTTTTGATGTTTGCATAAAAAAGTTCTATAATCTTTGTTTCAGCCTTGGAATGTTTCGCACATATAAGTTTATTGTTTAATTCCTTCTACTAATACTATTCTGCATATACTTTCCATTATTTCTTGGTTTTGTGCACAAACAAACTACGGATTGTTTTATGCAGTGAATCACTACTCTATTTTTGTAAAAGGTCAATGATTTTCAGCCAGTTCTGTTTACAGTTCAAATTGCCATTCAAATTTAGGAAACATCAAAGATCGAGTAGCATAGCATGTTACCTAAGGTCCAACAGGTGTAGAGCTAAATTCTTGATGTGTTACCCAATTAACACATGATCTACCACCACAACAGTCTACTAGACCGTTTGATCCATTTAACAGTCAGTAACTTTGTAATGTTTAGAACACTCCTTCAAAAATGCTATTGTTAGAATTATCGGTTTCCTTAATTTTGTATATGAATTGCATCTTAGCAACGGGTGTTTTAATGTGCAGTGTGGTCGGGATACGGAGAGAAAATGTAGAAGATGTAAAAGAAGGAAAAATAATAGAATCTTTTTGCTAATTTGTCCATCGCAAGGGAAAATGAAAGTTCTTTTGCAGTGACGTTGAGGTAATTTAGTGTCCTTCATTGAATTAACTTAGAACTATGACATTGTTTCTTATGTATTCTTGGCACTTTACTGAAAAGTGTATTAGATAAGAATTAGAATGGTAGTTTATTTCCATAACAGTGGAACTATATTGAAAAGTACCACATGGATGTGTTCAAGTGTTCAATAGAATTTATGATAGAACTTTGCCTTTGATGATGAATCTGATATGTTTTCCATTCATCAAATAGAATACTGTCATACAAAACCAACAACGATACATCCGGAGGTGGATCCCATCTTTGTTTCCTACATATAGATTGTTATAGAATACATTAGACTAAAAAGCCACTATGTGCTGACGTGAATAAGAACTTTTAAAAATTATTAAGGCAAAAAAGATTCTTCATTATTTGCTAATGTTAGTAGCTTTTCTTTCTAAGTGCATTGAAAAATAATAGTATAATTTTACATTGTTCTGGATTATGTTGACTGTGCAGCCGGTTGTAATTCCATTGACCAAAAAGAAAATAACAATATCTGTTTGCATGATGTTGTCTAATTAATATGTGAATTTTAGGTTGTTGTTGTGGATTTTAAGTTCTATGTCATTTTCAAGTTTCAACTCTCTTAGTACGGGGTTTCGAAGTGACTATTTTTACAAGTACTAATTTAATTCAACTCCATATATATAAGGACCATACTAGAGCGTTGCACCTTTTTGTTGGTCCTCTTTTCACCAAATTTATTTTGTTTTTACTGATTGAGTTGATTGTTTGTTTTAACGTGACCAAATGTTGTTGAAATGTTAGCTTGGAAATATTATCAAGGATGCAATCTCTTTTGGGAGGATCCTCTGTTTGATGGCTATATTTTTGCAGGTGCTTGGATGTAAGATCAGCCCAGCAAATTCACAGTGGCCATGAAAAAATGACAATCGCATAATTAGATTATGGATAATAATAATAATACAAAAACCATGGGCCGGATAATCTCTTTGAAATAGGACCCTTCCTATCAGGTGTAGTCCAGTTAATGTAGGTGTACCATTTTCCCCGGTTAATCTGCATTACTCTATTAATGTACCTCATTTATATACAAGTAGCAAATGCCTTCGTGTTCAGTGCCACCACTACAAAAAATACTGATTAAAAAAGTTGGTATTATCTTGCTTGTTGTACGTTTAGCAAGAAGGTACTTGGTGAGGATAGTGATCTTTGGTCCACCAAATGTGAAACTAAAGCGGATGTTCCTTTCTCCAAGTCAATGCTATGCAATATAATTGATTATCTTAGTGAGCTCACAAGTATCCACCCGTATTTTGTTTTTAATCAGGTGACCATGTTATTCTTGCGATGCAGGTTCCTTCTCCTCCCTGAATCTGAAGAAGAAGATATTATGGGTTCCGCAGTTTTTGTATCTCTGGACAGTGAGGTTCATAAGATGGTTCGCCCCCTTGCATCCAAACTCTTGAGCAGGTAAGATGTAAACAAAATTAATTTATCTTCCTCACACTCTCTTTTATCTTCCTCATCAATAGAACACTAGACTATCATTTCATATCAAAGAAACTGTTAGAAGTTCCCTCTACTAAAGACCCTGGAAATTCTCCAAGCAGTGGTATCTGTAGCTTTTCAGCGATTCTGCACCAACCCGTGAATTTTCAAGTTACTCTGACCTCCATGATCAGCATGAAGCAGAACGTTGCATCTACACAATCACCTATCTTAACTATCATGGCCTCCCGCGTCACTAGAACCGAAGCAACCCTCTTAAGCCATTATGGATGCATATGAAGACCCAGTATCATGTTTTTAGTATTTGTGTTGATTAAAACGATAAATGGTTGCATTTTGTATTTTTATTGCTGTACTGTTTTAATATAACAGAGGTTGTTGAGCGTTATGATTTTTTCTTTTCTTTCGACAAACCAATCTCCAAAGTTCCCTTAGTAAGCTGTAGGGAGTTCATGGGGATTGAGAAGTAGAGTCTGAAATATGAGTCTGAAATATGAACCTAAGTTAGAGAAATATTAAGCTGTTAGTATTGACCATCGAAGAAAGTTGGGGGAGAAAATTAGATTGGTTTTGATTAAAGTTTTGGATGGGTCATGGGTGTTAAGTGAAAGCTAGAATTTTTGTGAGAGGTGTTATCATATCTTTCAAGGATCAATGTTTTTAGTTTTTGTTGTTTCTTAATTTGGGAGGTGTAAACGATCAAAACCTTGGTTTGGTTGTTACTTCATGACGAGGAACGTTCCTCTCCCTTCTTTCATATGGTTTCTTTTTCCGACAACAATAGTCCGACTTCTGGCATCTCCATTCGCTTACAATGCTTTGTGCCCGAACTCATAAATATACGGAAGTTTGAAACACAATTATTTGGGAATATCTTTCGGAAATGTATATTGGGTGTTAAACTCGGATTTTAGTATAAGTGTACGTGTCATAATCGAAGATAACGTCACTGTGAAATAGCCCGTGCCGTTACGGCACGGGTCATTTTCTAGTAATTCTACATCCACATAAAGATTGATATAATATATTTTTATTTATTCAGATTGAATTCGTATATTATATCTTGATAAATATTGGTGTTGATAATTTATAATGATTTGAGTTTCATTCTGCATAAAATTATTATATATCTTAAAAGTCTTTAGAGTTTTCTATTAATGTAAAGTATCTTATTAATATAACAATTTAGTTTCTTTTAATTATAACATTATTACACTAAGCATCCGAATACTATTATTACTATTTCATGTATATACTTGTTTAATTTTAGAGATTTACTGAATCATTTGTTATATTAAAGATAATTTCGGTACAAGATTACTAACAAGTTGAGTCCTTTTATTTTGTATATTATATCCTCGTCTTTTTACGTCTAACGCCTAATAGTTATTATATTAACAATCTAGTTTAAACGCACAACTTTTATCTTTAATTTGTAATTAGTTTAATCTACAAAATTTAATATTTAATCACAATTATTACTACATAATTATTATTTTTATCGTTACATATAATTATTGAAACTTTTAGTTAAATTAATTTTAATATGATACTAATTGATAAATGCTAACATTACTTTATTAAAATTATCGTTATTTCTATTAAATTTTTATCATCTATAATTACTATTATAATATTTTTATTATTTACATTGATGGTTAAATTATTATTCTAACTACTCTTACAAATATTATTAAATCCCAAAAATATTATTAATATTTGTGTAATTATAATTTGTTTACTCTTTATATAAGTCAAAGTATTAAATAAGTTTCAATGTGACTTTCAAGATTTATCAATAATACTAATTTCACTATTTTGATAGTATTAGATTGTCTACGTGTTCATACTTTTTAGATTAATTATTATCAAATATTTTATTAGCTAAATCAATTGGTGTACCCTATAATTTTTACTTCATACAAATACAAACAATTAAACAAACCAATCAATCAAATAACTCTTTTAATTATTGATAGCTTTTTGTGATTAAAATTTATCTCACAAACCCAACCCAGTTCTAACTAATCTAGTTCACTTACTGGCACATGCTATTTCTATCTTTTCCCATATAAGATCTAATAATGAGCTCTGATACCAACTTTGTAGCGCCCCCTAAGCTATCAGCTGACTAAACCAAGAATTTAACTAAATAAAAAGGCACTAACGAATCTAAACCAAACACTTAAGCATTCAATTAAGATAAACCTACTACAACGTAACCCAAAACTAGCCCCGCTCTGAAATATACATATAAATATAATCTCCTCTCAAATGATACATATACAATAGTGATTTGGTTTACAAAGAATATGCAACAATAAACATAGTAGAAGACTCAACGCCACGAAACTTCCGATGCGCAACCCTGATCTGCCACTGAAACTGAAAGTGGGAATGGGTGAGCACATCATCCCTAAAAGGGGTGCCTAGCAGGAATAACAACTAGCTTTCAAGTAAACATTAATATGATTCGAAAACAATGCAAGTTAAATTGAAAATCGGTAATACAAGGAAAGACAATAAAATATAACGTAGAAACTTCTTCAGAGACATTCATAAATGACATTAAACATCCATATATGAGATGTGTGTTGCCGCACATAAGGGAAGAATAATATTATGGTGCATCGCCCTAGCCATAATAATATTGGGATGTATCGCCCTAGCCATAGAATACTGAATATATATAAAGGAAGAATAATATTGCGGTGTATCGCCCTAGCCATAATAATATTGTGGTGTATCGCCCTAGCCATAGAATACTGATAGTGTGTCAGCACACATCTCATACCACACGGAGCACACAAAGATATGGATGAATTTCACAACACAAAGATTGATTTGTAAAACAATAATGAATACAAGAAAGTTCGTTATCGATTCCCACCTCTTTAGATGACAAGCCTCGCCTACCTCGAGATCCATGATCCATTGGTTCATCCTTGAACGATCGTTGTTAATAGTCTAACTGTTAATCATACAAGCACTCTAAGAGTTTAGCCAAAAGGCTCACAGAAGAATCATACAATTCTATCTAATGGTTCTAAGCCCATTATAGTATCTTATTCTCTATCTTTAATATAACTAAGAGTTTACTAATCCAATTAGATTGATTATATAATCCATAACTAAGTCTTATGAATCTCTACAACTTTGTAGAAGGAACCAAAGACTAATTCGGACCATAAGGGTCCAATTCATGTTTAATAGAAAATCTGGCTCTAAGCCCAAGTCTACTAAACTCAGCCTATTAGCACAAGGCCTGGTCCAACTGGTCAACTAACGGTCACTAACAGTCCATGGAGTCAACTGACGGTCAACGTCTAAAGGTGAGGTCAATAGTCAACTGGTCAAGGTCCAAGGTCAAACCCTGGTCAAGGTCAACGATCTAGTCACACGAGTCAACCTAGTGAGTTGAGTCTGGTTCAGACTGAGTTAACTCAGTCAGATGATCTAAGTCATACAATAATACAACTGAGTCAGACTGAATAAGTTCAGTCAGACGGGCATAAGGTTCAGGCTTGATCATTATACAAATAAATTCACTTAAAACAGAATTCTACAATTCACAACTGAAACTAAGATTACCTGCAAAAGCAGTAACAAGCTTTCTACATTTCCCCATTTAACTCGACTCTTCTCTGTCACAGACACCAATACAAGATTACTATTTCAGCATCCCTATCAAACAATTCCATAACCTCGGGTGCAGTTTCTAACTTACATTCATTAATTTAATCCCACAACCAACATTAACTTATATACCTCAAATCCCTAAACTCAGTATAGTTCAGCACTCCCAATTATAATTCAAAGCCAAACCGCAACTTCAAATCCACCATATCAGTTAGGTACCAATGTAGCTCAACACCACTAGTGATACTTGCAATTCATTCACAGATCTTTAGCATCATTATACAATCTCTATCCCAATTACATCCCCACTGAGTACAACCATTTCCATCAACAATCAAGTCTCTGCAATACACCCTCTACCAATTCCAGAACCACCAAGAGTCCTTCCATGTCCTATATTATCTAATTATATAACACATCAATTCTAACAATAGTTGCAGTTCCAATTATTCACATCATAGACAACAACTACATCATCTTCAACACTTCCCAATCATCTTCAACTAAGTTTAACTCCATGAACTTTCTGAAGTCATTTAGCACCACAAAATTGTAACTGAGACTGTGTGGATTCTCATTGTATTCATCCATGATTCACTACCCCCATTCATAGATTCATTACTTCCACATCCTGTCACCAACTCTCTCAAGAACAAGCTCTAATATAACTGAAACTCCAAAACCCCCAAACAACATCATCCTCTGATTTGTTGTTTCCCAAATCACCTCTGTTGAACCCTAGAATTATCATCTCTGACCCTGAAATCAATCACCACCTTCAATTTCATCGTCTCCATCTATCCTTAGACTTCCATAATTCAATTAATCTCAACATCATCAATAATTTCTTCTTCCGAAACTCCACAGGACAATCTTACAAAACCCTAACTACCAATCTCAAGTTGTTCTTCAATCTGATAACCTAATTGAGACTAAACCCACTTCCAATCATCGATCTATAGCATCAGTATCACTTTCTAAATCTTATTAGAGTTTTTTTCATGAAACCCTAACTTCAGTTCTTCAAACCTTTACTAGATCTTGTAATTTATCCACTAGTTTCTTACCCATATCTTCAACACACAAAACCCATCATGAAATTCTTGATTTCATCTTCAATTCCACTTAATCCCCAAATAAATCTTAAAAATCCTAACTTTCTGTTTTCTCTACAAATCATCGTTTCTTCTTCTTCTTCTCACGATCAACGAATAAGAACACTGCTAACATCAGACATCATCTCGAGTTTCTATTAAGATTAGCGACTTCACAACCTCATAATCCTCTCACATAAAAACCGTAGATGAAGAGCAGAGAAAAGAGATAAAGCAAGAAGAAATAAGAAAAAAGAGAAAGAAGATGAGAAAATGGCTCTCTTATGCACGAATTTGAGATAAGACCAAAGAGATTTGCTAAACACCCACTCAGATGGATAAGGGTCGCCCAAGTCGGTCCAATGGAAAAAAGGCTACTTATATCTTCTTCGTCCGATATCCGAACGACACGTTCGAGTAGTCCATTCTGCGTAACTTTTCGAGATTTATCCATCGATACTAATTTCACCTCTAATTCGTTGTTAGATTAATTTCAATTAATTAACGGTCGTGTTAAACTAATTGAATCATTAGCGGCTAAATCGTCCCATAACTAGTCTAAAAGAGTTGACGAGCTTGAGGGTCATTACACTAATAGCGAGGATATTATTGAAAACAACAAAAGTAACTCCTAAACCGAAATCAATTATATCTAATATTAATTAGAACAAGACATATTTGCTCAAATATAGCCCCTAAAAGACTAGATCTGAGCAAAGTAATAAAAAGAAGTTGATGAGTTTTCTCTAGTTTTTTGAGAAGTGATAGAGGGGACCTATAAGTTAGAAAAAGATGTATATACATATTCTTAAAACTCGCTAAAAGTATATCTCAAAGAAACATGCAATATTCTTCACACCACAATTTATGTAAGCCGTATTATCTCAAAGTTCAAGATTGCAACTGGCAGCTCCTACCAAGAGGATGAAAGAAACAAGTATGTGTATGGGGAAATCAAACACTGGGTAATCTAATTTTAGTTGGGGAAATTGATGAAGCTGCAATCAAGTTAAGCAACTTCCTTATATGAAAAATCATTGCAACAGATAACATAGAGTATAGCAATGTTCAAAAAGATGTGAACATTATCTGGAGAAAGCAACAGAGGGTGAAAATCAACATTATAGGTAGGAACTTATATGTTTTCAAATTCAAGTACTCTGAAGATATGCAAGCAGTAATGTATAAATTTCCTTGCATCATACACAATCATTTGGTAGTTTTGAAGCCTTATGGTAACTCGATCCCAGTTCAAGATTATAAATTTACCCGTCAGGTGTTTTCAGTGTTCTTTCATGGTCTTTCGTTGGAGCATCCAAATAAAGGTATTATTGAAAAAAAATGCGAAGATATTAGGAGGAAGCTTGTAAAGGAATGTGATCGAGGCTATACTATCATAGGGAGAATGGTGAATGAAAGATAGAAGGGGATTTGAGTAAACCCCTCAAAAGAGGAAATTGGTTGCTCACCACAACTAGATATAAAGTTTGGATTAAATATCTTTTTGAAATGCAACCAAAGAAAATATGTCCAACTGCTTCGTAATTGACTATGATGATCAGAATTGTGAGTAAATTGCATGGGATATCTTCATTTTTTAAGATGACCGATTGAAAAGGAAAGGCTTCCAAGTACACCACCAAACTTTTCGTTGGGTAACATGTATGGACAAAACCTAATACACTTGAAAGTAAACCAACTTAATGATCCTTGAGAATGTAAAGTCTATATCTCTATCTCTTCTCAACCAGAAAGTATAGACAATGGAGTCTGTGAAATTGATTGTTAAGATGAGTACTTGGACGATCTCAAAAATTAATATCCATGCTTCCATAATAAGCTAGAGTTGATTTCTATAATATACCATCGGGATTCCATAATAGATCTGATGGGGCATCCATAATAAGCGAGAGTTGATTTCTATAACAAATCACATGGGTTCACGGTCTGATTGAGCTTTTATAATAAGCCAGAGTTAGTTACAAGGAAACTTGTGTGGTTTACACATGTATAATTTTATATGGGTATACAATATTATTATAAGCGTCTAATTTGAAAATATTAACTGGGTGAGTTAGTCAAAAATTCTACCAAGTTTCTCTCGGACACATATTGTCGCCAAGGAGTCAAGTCCAATATTATTATAAGCGTCTATTTTGAAAATATTAACTGGGTGAGTTAATCAAAAATTCTACCAAGTTTCTCTCGGACACATATTATCGCCAAAGAGTCAAGTCCGATTTCGTGCACACCCTTTGATAAATATGCACGGAACATGTGAATCTCTATCGTCGATTAAATTTAGGGAATTATGAAACTATGGTCAAAATGGTCTTCTTAACTTGTAACCCCGTATAGATGTTAAGGAATCATTAAAATAACCCATTTTGTCTTGTTTTTTTTTACTTTTCAGTACAAATTTCGAGACAAACAATTTGATTACTTAAATTAATACTCCTTTTGTCCCTATTATATAGGCGGAGTTTGTAAATTTTGTAGTCCCATTAGATAGGCGGAGTTCTAGTTTCAAGGTTATTTTTCTCCCATATACCCCTATTTATGATGCATGGTTATCATACAATTACTTTAATGTGAGGTTGAGATTTATAGATCTATCAACAACCTAAAAACTCAATACCATCCCTCACTCCAGAATAAAAGTAGCACTGGTGGAGCTTACCCTCTCTCATATTGGTTGGTGAGCGTAACCTCGCACTCTCATTGACTAATTGAGAATCCATTCGTATTCGTCGGATGAAATTTAGTTACATATGGTGCGTTGATCTGACAATGTGTGGTGTAGATTGGGTGGATTATTGGGACACACGCGACGGATGGCCCTCATTATTTAGAAAAATTGCTATATGTTTGAGGAAAAACAGAGAGAAAACCAAAGGGCAAGAGATATTATATTGATGGGGGAAGCAACCTTATTACATAGCATAGTATGCTTTATATACAAGTAATAAGAGAACCCTAGATACTATATTGGGCCGCACATACATGGGATACAATCCCTACAACACTCCCCCTTGTGCGGTTCAATGACAAAACTTTATACATAGTGCTTCACATATAGTGCTTTAAATGTAGTTCTTCAAATGTCGTTCTCTCCTTGATGACTTGTGCCGAAATCAATTTCCTAACTAAAACTTTGACAAGGAAAAACCCAGTGGGATAAAACCTTGGTACACCTCTTCACATTTGTACTTCACATGTTGTCTCTTACCTTACATGTAGTTCATCACATGCAATACGATCTTCACAGATCAATGAGTCTAAGTTGATTGACTCGTTAAAACTTCGCCAGGGAAACCCAGAGGGACAAAACCTGAACTAGAGAAAAAGAGTACAATATTAAGAAAACTTAGAACAAAGTTGGACTCGAATATGTTGCCTCATTAAAACCTTGACAAGGAAAACCCAATGGGATAAAACCTTGACGAAGGGAAAAGAATACAACGTGACAGATGCAAGTAAAGGTGATCCGTTGCAGATGATCACTTTGCTCCATTGAAGTTGACTAGTTGTTTCACAACTCTTAAGGAAGAAAATCCTCGTGGGAAAGATAATAGCCTTAGTTGGGAAAATTATATTCCCGATGTTTGTTGTTGTCTCATTAAAAACCTCGTCGAGTAACAAAACCTTTTGGGAAAAATTAACCTCGGTGAATAAAAATAGTTCAACACACCATTAAATTCTCCCCCTGATGTCAGACAATTTTCATTAGTCTAAGTCATTCAAAAGAAGTTTATCACACATTACTTTTGTGACTTGAATGTTTATAAGACCATGTTGTTGATTCTGCAAGTTACGTTGCTTAACAGATTATCGCATTTCATTTCTTTGATTCAGATATTTTCGGTAATATCCACGCGATCTTTATGTCTTCAATGTTCAACAAACTTGATGCTTTTAGTGTTGTCTCGCTAAAAACCTTGTCGAGTAACAAAACCCTTTGGGAAAAACTATTCTCGATCGAAGGAAAAAAGAGTACAAAACATCTTCAATTTCAAAGTAAAATATGTCGACATCATATCCTTGGATTCCCCCCTGATGTCGGCATCATCCCCTGATTACTTTCAGAGTTGTTCTAGACTGTTACTTTATTCATTTACTTTTCGAAATTGAATATCGGTAATGACCTAGAAAATAGCCTACCGTATCTCCCCATGATTACTTTCATTTGAGGAGAGATTATAATTCCTTCATAATCAACAAATTTTGAATTGCACTTTCATTAACATTCCTTTTAATGTCTTTGCAGGGATAAAACAATTTTGCGTCAATGGTTACTTTTAAGTACATGATTACATTCACTATACCATTCCAATGACGTTGCATTGGCGCGGAGCTATATCTAGATAACAAGTTCCCTGAGGATGTAAAATTTAATCGAGTACATTACTATACTAAGTACAACAATGCATCTATTGTACTTAGATAAGGGAATTTCATCTCCCAACACATATTCGTCATCTTCCTTTAGACGAAATGGTCACATACTTACATTTGAACCTCGACTAATCATGGGAGTGCTATCAGGATGCATGTCTTTGTTAAATTGCCTGACAGCTTTAGACAAATGCAAAATTGTGGGATAATATACCACAAGCTCAGTATTCGATCAAGCTTTCCCCAGATTTTTCATCTCAAATTCGGATTTCAAATAGCTTTTAAGGTCTCTTATTACATCAAGAGTAAATATCATGTTTGTAACATCAATATAAATAGCTACAATTCCAAATCAGGAACTTTCTTATGAACACGTAAGGAAAAATAAGTTACTTATCTATCCCCTCCAAATCAAATATCCACTTAGACGGTTATACCACATCCGCCTGATTGCTTGAATATATAAGTGAGCGTTGTATCTAACTATAAACGCACTATGTGGATTAGATTCATTTTATTTGGGAAACAAAAGTCTATCAAATACTTTTGTAAATATATTTTTATCTCTTGATGATTTTAGAGATACGTAACAACCACATATATATGCTGCATTTCAAGTCCTTTTGATATTACCAAGCTAACTAAGTAGCGGAATTCTAAAACGTTCATTACAAGAGAACAATTCCATGGCTTTGTGAGAAACCTCGCGCCACAAGGTGAGTCTTTTTAATTTAAAACTACTTTCTTCTTATTATGCTTTATGAAAAATTAATTATGTATGTCCAATAGGATTTACACTTGGTTTGGTTAGAACTACCACACCAAATACCCGTATATTTTCCAAAGAACTAAGTTCTACCTGGATTGTGTAGGCCAAATATGTTATTTATTTGAAATTAATCGAAATAAAGAACGGTTAGATCTCATTGTGCTCTACTTCTGGAGCAACTAGTTATGGATTATATCATCATTGTGCACGCATGATCCTTCCATTGACTCATCTGCATTCTCATAATCCGTCAGGATTTCATTATTCTCTAGAATCATTTAAAACTTTGGAGCGTCCTCCCATTTGATTCACGGACATATTCAGAGAAAATATTATGAGATTATTTATGATGATATAAATAAGTTGTTCCTTATTCACCTACTTCCTTTCTAGGTGAGCATTGATCTAACCTAGTGGTCTCTCCATCTTCCTTTATGGAGCCACGACCTCAACTACACTTCCACCAAGTGTTGTTGCAACACCTTAGTCTATGGTGTACCCCATACTGAAGATTTTTAACCTTGCAGGAATATTTGCAGCTGGTATGTGTGATCTTGTCACTTTAGCGACGTCAATGTACATTCTGGAAAATCGATCATTCTTTGTCACTTCACATTTACATTTGTGGAGTACTAGAATCAATATGAGACACAGTGGGAACACACCACGAAAATTCCTGACGTTCCCTTAGAAAATACTTTTTCTTATCTCCCCCTAATGACGGAAAGATTGTCTCATTAAAATGACAATTCGGTAAGAGATCTCCTGCCAAAGGTTTTAAAATGCGGATAATTGTTGAGAGTAAATATCCAACAAAATTACTTAATCATTTTTGTGACCCATCATAATACGATGTGGACTCGTAATGGCACATATATAGTGCAACCAAAAATGCGTAAAAACACGAATGTTAGGCTTAAATCCAGTTACCAACTGGTACGCAGAAAAGGTTGACTAATATTGGGTTATAAAAACAAATTAAGTAAGATGCGTGTAATATTTCATTATCCCCAAATCAATAAAAGATAGGTTGGTACGCATAACCTATTCCTTAGGCACCATCTGTGACCTTTGATGGTAGCCTCTGCGATACCATTGGGTATAAGATGCTCTGCATTGATCCTATTAAACATGCAATATTCATCAAGTCCTTTTGATGTCAATTCTCTAGCATTAACAAGGGTGGTTAGCCTTTGCACTTTGCATTGTGTAATATGTGCTAGGAGTTTTCAAACTCAATTTTCTTGGGAACTATAACTAGTCCAAAATGTCAAAACATTCACCAGATCCATCAGTCACTTTAATGGTCCGCATTCTGCATTAATATTTTTCTAAAGTTTACCTTGTTTTCTTTGTAATATGGCATTTTTACCATTTGCATCTACCTTGTTTTCTTTGTAATATGCCATTTTTACCATTTGTATCTTAGGTTGGTCTCAATCCTGTTTTAATGAAGACTTTGTAAAAATGAGTGATATGTTTTCTTACCTAAAAGCATAAGGGGGGGGGGTTGTGCATCTAGTAATTTAGAGAACACTTATTGAGGGATATGCCTTCACTTTGCATTATGTCAATCTTTTTCCCATTTTCGTTTACTCAAATAAAGTGATATTATGAGTTCTTTCAAAACAATCATCATGTCACAACCAAAGTTTCTTTATGGTTATGCCCAAATCCTGTATGAGTCAGTTTCCAACATTTCATCGTCGGAGTCACTATGAATTCAATAATCCAAATATTATAGTGAATTACATTGCACTAGATTGACTATTTAGTTTCTCTAAAATATATTTCCTTCCAAATATATTAGAGACTATAAAAGATGCAATCAATTACATTCTCATCATTTTGATGTTCCACATAATATCCATTTGCACGGGTTACTTGGGAATTTAACGAGGTGTGATTATCTCTTGGTACATCTAGAGATTTTGCAACGTCTTTTTTCTATCTTGAGAAAAACAATATTGAGCAGTGCTGCGCTCGATAAGATAGTTAATTGGCCAGGAAAAGTTCTTGTTGCCATTAAAGTTGATGTGAAAATTGGTTGTTACTATAATGCACATACACATTACATTGTATATAACAACACCTATGACCAGGTGCATTTCCAACTCTTTTATTTATTATGGGAGCTATAATTACATTTTAGCCGATCCTATGTTCAATTGATACCTATACTTAGGTGTTATTACTGCTGGGGATTTTTTTCTTCATGATATATATGTCCCTTTTCACATGCTTTATATGAGTCGGTACGTCTAACCCTCATTATGTAGGGGTTCTTTCCATTCTCAATTTTTCTACATTTAGCTTAATTTTAGAAATTTCTTTATCTCAATAGGCCAAGAGAATCTCACTACACATGTCAACCACTTACTTTAGGTTGAATATATTACTAAAGATAATTCTCGTGTTGTCATACTTCAACATATACCGGTTCGTTAGTATTATGGATGAAGTAGAGAAATGAAAATTTTATGACTCATATCATCTTTTGTGAGTTCTTCCAAAAACAAATTGGAACACATGTGATTTTATTTGAACGTATGTTTTGAAACTATTGACAGATTAATAGTCGAGCAAGTGGATACATTCCACGGAACATTCAAAAATTTTGGGAAAATATTAAATATCCAATAATGGTGCTCAAGTACTTCTAAGCTCCAAATGAATACATTGGAATTGAGTTGGTACAACCAATTGAACAAAAAAAAACATCATTCAAAAATAGCCAATATCATATTCAAGAGAACAAAATAATAATAAAACCAAAATTCTTAATGGTCGAGATCAACAGTCATAATTTAAATTGACCGCCTATGAATTTATCTTAAGAGAAAAAAAAATAGAACTAGGCATGTTCTAAAAAAAATGGACAAACAAATAAAGCCCAAAAAGTATTGTCACATACCTCAAACTTTGTTTCCCATTGCATTTACACAAAACCAGAACATGCTTGGTTTCGCACACCCAAGAACCGGGTTAGAGTCAGTACATGACGCAGTCACACTGGATAGAACCGGTACAACTTGGATCAGGTGAACCGGTACGAGTTGGAACGGGACAGTATCAGACCGAGTTGAAATGGGACTGGATCAGACCGAGTTGGAACGGTACTGAATCGGTTTGAGTTGGAATGGGACTGGAACAGACTGAGTTGGAACAGGACAAAAACGGACTGGGTCCCCTATCCCGCATAGGCGGTCTCCTTTCCCTCTTCTCTGAAGAATCTATCACGGATTTCCTTTCTTTCTCTCTTCAGATTTTCTGAGTTGGAGATTTTCATACCTCCTCTTTCCCAAAGGATATTAATACACAGCACAAACATGCAAATACAAATAATAAATAATAAATAATATATTAGAAAATGTAATCGCTCGATTGACTCTAGTATGGACAGAAGGGATTGATAGTATGGACGTTACAATTCAATCATTTTATGGTAAACAAAAAACATTATTATTATAGCATTAAATAAATAATAATGGTGAATACGTTTTTTATGTTTTTTTTTCCAGTAAACTTTTGAGGTAAGAACACCCATCCCTAAGTTTTATATTACTAATGGTGTTAACATGGATTGAAAAGGAAAAAAAATAGTTTCAAAGAGATTAAGAGGATGCAAATCAGTAATGGGGACCAATATCTGCTATTAAAAAAATTGGAAAAAAAACTGACATAAATATGATGATAGAATTGATAGGCATGTCATCAATCAAACAAAAAACAGGTGTACGAAAGCCATGTACATGAGTATCATAACCTTGGAAATCTAAATCATTGTTATACATGTGATATAGGAAATATGGAAGACAACTTTCACCAAATCATGGGTTAAGGAAACAGAAAAGGTTTAGGCATACCATTATCGCATTTGATGAAAAGAACGAAAATGAATAGAAGTACAAAACCTGATTTGGATTCCCAAGACGGAACTTTTTTTTATTTGCGGAAGCAGCTGAGCTTGTGCTCTTAGGATCTCCCATTTGATTTAAAAAAAATAATAACAAATCCAATTGAGCTCCAGGTATAGCTTTGTGGTTTTGATGGAAAAGTTTTAAAAAAAAAAATCATTGATTCCAACTTTAGCTTCACGTTGGAACTCGCGCTGATGACGTGTTTGAGGAAAAACAGAGAGAAAACCAAAGGGCAAGAGAGATTCTATTGATGGGGGCAGCAGCCGTATTGCATAGCATAGTATGCTTTATATACAAGTAATAATAGAACCCTAGATACTATATTGGGCCGCACATACATGGGCTACAAGCCGTACAACACTATATTAATTTCGTGGATTTATTGTGAAACTCCAGAAAATAAAGAAAACTACTATATTAATTTCAGACATTTATGATTAAAAAAAAATCAATTCAACACATTTATAGAACAAAATAAAATAATTTATATTTTTTGAATCTTTTATAATTTCATGTATTTATTATAGAAAATCCAGAAAAAAAAAACTATATTAATTCTTACATTTATGAATAAAAAAAATCAATTCAACGTATTTATGGATAAATTAATGATATTTGTATTTTTAAAATCTTTTGTAAGGAAAAAAAAATGATAGAAATGACAAAAATATTACTATATTAATCTTTTATAATTTCATGCAATTATTATAAAATATCCAAAAAATAATGAAAAATACTATGTTAATTTCGTACATTTATGACTGAAATAAAAAAATCAACTCAACATATTTATGGAATAAAATAATAAGTTTTAAATTTGTAAAATCTTTTGTAAAGAAAACTACTATGTTAATTTTGGCATTTATGATTAAAATCAAAAATAATAATTCCACATATTTATGGAATAAAATAATAAGATTTGTATTTGTTGAATCTTTTATAAGGACAAAAAATCTAGAAATAACTATATTAATGATAAACATCTAAAACAATTACTAACAACATCTAAAAATTACTATATTAGTTGATATTTAAATTAATATTTATGTTTAAAGTATCTGAATTTTTTTAATTATTTACCTGAACACAATCTTACGGGTTCCATCAATACAGTTAATTTACTAATATAAACAAAGCCAATTGTTTGATATTTATGTTTAAAGTATCTGAAAAAAATATAATATTTACCTGAACACAATCTTACGAGTTCCATTAACATAGTTAATTTATTAATATAAACAAAGCCAATGGTTAATATGGTAAAGTTTGTAACCATTGTTCAAGTCACATTAATTAAAACCATATTTATGTGTTATATTTATTTATATTGCCATATAACATGAATTAATTTCATAGTAGTTGTAAAGGTTTTCTTTATAGCCAAAAGGTATGGAAAAAAATTTCCAATTATATACTACTTCTATATTTATTGAAGAAATTACTTTTTATGTTGCAAATATTTAACTAATTTTGGAAGTCACAGATATCTTTTCTTTTTTAATTGTCTTCAATAATCAAATAATCTCAAATTATAATAAACTATATAAATTTTAAGATATCTATTGATATTATTACCAAAACCAAATATTTACTAAAGTTAAGTGACACTTTATATAGGAAACTATAGTAAAAACCACATTTGTTTACGTACTATTTTTTTTCTTCTTTCATAGCAGTTTGTTTTCTTTCGTTGTTTTTTTCCTATTGTTTCTTGAAATTGAGATTTCGGATGGCTAATCTATTTTCGTTATTTGATTTGTAGGTACAATCAATACTTCCAAAAGAAGTTGCGGCAAAGGGAGCGCTCATGAATACTGATATTAGAGGTGAATAAATTGATTTAATACGGCTTCTATTGGTTTTAAGATTTTGTTTCGGATTTCGTTTGAATTATTTGTTGATGTTTAATTGGTGTTTATATTTTCCGTCTAGACTACATACGAGGAGAAGCATATGAGGTACCAAACTTAATAGTAACTCTATTTTCTTGATCAAATGCTTATATATGAGATCCGAATTTTAGAAAAACCTACTCTCTTTTTTTTTTAATAAAACATCGTTCCATCAAATTTGTTCTGTGAATGGTGTTATTTCATCATTTTCTGGATTAATAATTTTTTGACGGCCTCCATAATAACGTGATCATGCAAGTATTACTCAAGTTTTCAGACTCATGCATTATTGAATTACTTATTCCATCCATTTGTTTTCATACTTATTGTATTATTGAAATTCCTTATTCCATTCATTTGCATGTCCAGATTTCGAATGGGATCCTATATTTCAACCAGATGGCTATGATATGATGGGACCTAATGTAACCTATATTTATTCCATGTTATACTAAAGGTGACAAAAATATGTATGTATATATGTATATATATATATATATATACAGTGTTTAAAATAGCGAAAGCGTAAAGCGATGCGCTCTCATAGTAAAGCGTAAAGCGCCATTAAAAAGTGTTGCCTCAAAATATATGTGCAACTATTTCTACATGAAAACAAAGAAGTACGTTCAAGAAGTGTTAAAGAGAAGAAGAAAACATCTTAAATCTGCTGACAATTGTTTCTTCTTGGTTTATGATTATAGAAGCAAGCTAATTAATAAGTGTCATATTACTATCTTGACAGGTTTCTACACCTTTGACAACTGGCTTTTTAAAGCTTCACATGTTTTTATATGATCAATAGGTGTCATATTACTCTCTTGACAGCTAACACTCATAGCTTTTATATAAAGATAAAGGCAAAATAGCCTTTTGGAAGAAAAAAAAAACAAAACTGTATCTACTTTCTAGAGCGCACGTTTCAGGGCGTTTCTTTTTCAAAGCGCGCTCTGGCGCGCGCCTTGAAACGCTATTTTAAACAATGTATATATATATCCAAATTTAAAATACCCACTTTTATGTGTGCTTTTATATTAATCCTAAGAATCTACATTTATTCCATGAAATTAAGAAAATTTAAACTATTTTTAGGCGACACAAATTTGATATTTATAGAATTATCTATATATATATATATATTGTGTGTGTGTGTGTGTGTGTATATACTAAATGCATGTATCTATCTTAAAAAGTAAAAGAATAGATTTTTTTGGATATGTATTCCAATTTTTGTTTTCTTTTTGTAGTTTTATTAATTCTTACACACACACATATATATATATATATATATATATAAATGGTTGGAGCAAAGGCAAACAGATTGTCTGCACGCGTGGCTTATTTTGCAGACTGATTTGCATTTTTTGGTTGTTTAGCAGGTGTGATCGAAGGTTCTCTATTGTATTTTGAACATATGACCGCAAGGAAAGATATTTTGATAGCATGTAGCGTTCGGTAAATCTCTTTGTCTCTTTTAAACCTTTTAAGTCTTTACATCTGCATATGTGCAAGAATAAAGTATTTAGGTATATTGCATCGCGTTTATAATAGGATTTGTAGCAGTGAAATCCTTTTTTTATTTGTTCTCCTAAGATTCTTTTTTGCTTTGTACTTTTTCTCTGCAGGCACTGGTATTATGAACAAAAAACATAAACGTGGTTACCTGGCAATAAAATCATTTCTTTTCCTTTATTTTTTCAAGGTTTCCTCTTTGACTTTAGTTAACCCATGATGATTTTCCTACCAACTGAAACAGCAATAGGCTTTCTTGGCGAAGCCAAATTTGCTAGACAAGGTTTATATTTAAACTATGCTTATCATGTTCCAAATGTGGATATACAAATCTGCCAACGTTATCACATACTCGGCATATCATTAGCATTCTTTCCGTAAAATATAATTTAGTTGATAGTAAATTTTGTTAACATCAATAGCTGTAGTTTTGTTATTTTTTCACCGCAAAAATGATTAGCATTTACGATATTCTTCTGAAAATATCCTAATAAAGGTATTTCGTGTACTTTTTCCTAACTTTTCCATATCATATATGCAGAAGATATATGGATGTGGAAAATACAACACAGTTTAGCATAAGTATTTGCTTTGTCTAAATGAGTGGATGGGGATTGTAAAATTCTGTTTATGCTGGTAGTAAGCTCGTTAATTTTTTATGGATCAAATAAGAAAAATTAAATTGCATGTCCTTTTTGTTAGTTTTTACTGTTAATAGTCATGTAAGATGTAGCTTTCTGCTTTTTTTGTTGTTGAAAATACCTAACTTTGTACTTCACAAATGCAATGATGTTCCAGAAGTGGTGGTAGTGGCAGTTGTCGTCCCCATAATAAATAAAAATGCCCCATAAGTGGTGGTACTGGCAGTTATCGTTACCATAATAAACAAAGCACTCTTTCAAACTATAAGTTTTAGCAGATTCGAGATCGAGATCGAACTGCACAAAGAAAAAAGTGGCTAGATGTTTTTTGGCATTTGGTAAGTTACAGAATTTCCCTACATAAGTAATGCAATCCACCACCGGTAGAAATGTACCTACTAAGAAACCAAATATAGAGTCTATGACTTTTAGAACAAAGAGATCAAGAATATTAAACTCTCTATAGTTGTTTTTCTTTCAAACTCTTTATTCAAGTGAATGTCCTCTTGGGGATTTTATGGCTCTTATTGTTGATCCTAATCACTCCAATTATCATATCATAAAACTCAAATTGTAAAATAATAAAATTAACTAGTTTCCTGCTATTTAACTTTATAAGCGGTCCCTGATGTGTAATTATACCAGGTTCCCCCAGTGCCTAAATTTATAATCCTGTGATTCCATAAATCAAGATGTCAGCTCAAAGTTGAGCTCATTTACATGTCTTAATTTTTCTTGTATAATGTTATGAAAGAAATTATAAAACGACCATATTTGTATTCCGATCAAGTTATGAGTTCAAGATCGAACTCATTTACATGTCCTAATCTCCCGTATATAAGGATCTAAAAGAAATTGAAAAAAAAAACTTTTTATCTTTGGAAAACTTTGTTATTTCTTTTGCATTAGCAGTACTCTTTCATTTCAGGATGCAATGTATGTTACATTAAAGGATATTGCAGGAGGTAAAACATGCGGATGGAAACTTGATATGGTTGGAATATAGACAATTAGAAGAATTGATATCGATAAATATGACTTAGTATATTGGCGTCTATCAGTTGTAGAAAGGGAAGATCTCCTTAGAGATACCAGTCGGTAACCCACCTCCTTTTTCATTTTTACCAGCATTTATAAATTATTATTTTATTTTTGTTATCGATGAATTCCTCTAAATTGCACAGTTTCATTTGACCATTGTAGTTACTGACATTTACGTTCTTTTGTAACACCCGATGATTATAATTAATCATTCCTTATGTTTCCAATTGATAATTTTCTTTAAATCAACATGGTTATTCCCTTTATTTCAACAACAAACAATATTATCACTTTATTTTCACAATCAATAATTTTTATCTTACACAAACTTGGGCAGTGCATATGGTCTCGGAGACACTGTTGGCTGTTTTTCCACTGATCCATTGAAAAATAATTATACTTTCAGTGAAATGTCTTTTAAGTTTATTGTCTACTTAAAGCATTCACTCATTTAGGCTCTATTTTGGAGCTTTTTACCCACACAATCAAGCAAAAGAAAAGAGTGAGCTAGAAATCAAAAAGTTTTTTAGTTTTTTATTATTATTTTTATTATTTTGATTTTGTGGATAGTGGTTCTCAATTTAAACAAAACAGGGATTGGGGTTTGAGTTCTCATCACATTATGAGTTAGTCGGTTCGACGGTTGTGAGTTCGATCCCGATGGGAATTAGGGTATGACTTCTTCTTCTATTTATTTTGATCGGCTTTTGCATTTATTTTTTATATTTTTTGTCTATTTTACTACATTACTTGCATTAGTTTAGGTTGTCCCTTACAGTGAGGAACTCAATAAAGGCCTCACACTAGCAGTTAATATGCTCGGTTTCTGAAGAATTAGTGCATTTTTTTTACGGGAAGCACTTCGTATGCTTAGCACTATTTATAGCATGGCAACCTATTTTATATTTGTATCGTGTCTCTAATATCAGATATTGATACAACTATATAGTGAGTGTGATTTTTCATTTAAATAAAGGTTATTGGAACCTGGATGAGCAGTTGAGTTGGCCGTTTGATAAAAGTACATAATTTCTGAATAAAGATATATCGGTGCATCTCATTGATCACATCTTCTTTGACGGAAAACACTTCATATGCTTAGCACTATTTAGAGATGGCAATCTATTTTATATTTACATCGTATGTTTTTTTAGTGTCTCTAATATCAAATATTGGTATAACTATATAGTGAGTGTGATTTTTCATTTAAATACAAGTTGTTGGAGCCTAGGATAGCAGATGAGTTGGTCGCTTGATTTTTAACGCAAGTATATAAATATATATTGGTGCATCTCATTGGTTACATCTTCTTTTACGGGGAGCACTTCATATGCTTCGCACTATTTAGAGTTGGAAATCTATTTTGTATATCGTGTTTTTTTTTAGTGTCTCTAATATTAGATATCAATACAACTTTATAGTGAGCGTGATTTTTCATTTAAATACAGTTTGTTGGAGCCTGTAAGAGCAGTTGAGTTGGCCGCTCGATTTTCAACCCAAGTATATAATCTCTGAAGATATTTATAAGTGCATCTCATTGGTTACATCTTCTTTGACGGGAAGCACTTCATATGTGTCACATTATTTGTATATGGCAATCTATTTTATATATATCGTTTGTGTTTTTAGTGTCTTTAATATCAGATATAGATACAATTATATAATGAGTGTGATTTTTCATTTTAAATACAAGTTGTTGGAGCCTGGAAGAGAAGTTATTTTGGCCACTTGATTTTTAACACAAGTATATAATTTCTGAAGAAAGATATGTCAGCACATCTCACTAATTACATGTTCTTCAACGGGAAGAAATTCAAACGCTTTGCACTATTTACAGTTGACACTGTATTTTATATTCATATGTTTTTTTTTTTTTTTGGGTCTCTAATGTCATATATCAATACAACTATATAGTGTATGAGATTTTTCATTATTCTACAAGAAAATGTAGTCTGGAAGAGCGGTTGAGTTGGCCACTTGATTTTTAATGCAAGTATATGATTTCTGAAGAAAGATATATTTGTGTATTTCCTAGATAACATCTTCTTTGACGGGAAGCACTTCATATGCTCTGCACTATTTAGAATTGACGACTATTTTAGATTAATATAGTGATTTTTTTTTAGTGTCTCTAGCTATTATCATATATCGATACCTATATAGTAAATGTGATTTTTCATTTAACTACAAGAAGTTGGATTCTGAAAGAGCAGTTAAGTTAGTCGCTTGATTCTTATTACAAATATATAATTTCTAAAGAAAGATATATCAGTGCATTTCCTAAATTACATCTTCTTTGATGGGAAGCACTTCATATGTTTTGCACCATTTGGAGTTGGCAATTTATTTTATATTAATATCATGTTTCTTTTAGTGTTTCTAATTTCATATATCTACACAACTATAAAGAGAGTGTGATTTTTCATCATATAACTGCCGATTTATTTTGTTTTATACACATGAACTACTTACTTATTTCAAAGGTTGGTATTTCAAATGTAATTTCTTAAAGACGACTTCTTAATCTCCAACAATTTATACAATGCGTAATAGGTGAATTTGGTTTCATGAGTTAATCTACTATATATATAATAATGGGTATTCTCATTATACACTGCAATTGTTAATTGGGACCCTACTGGGACGGGCCCGTCTCACCAAATGAGGATCAATTCCCTTGGTACCTGATATGTAGCACAGATTCAATACTAAAAAAATAATCTTATTACACTTTTGTATTTATAGTTTAAACTATTTTACTTTTGAGATTATTTTACCCATTTATTTTAGTTTATTTATAAAATTTTAAAATTGATTATTGTTTCATTAGATTGCTTGAAATTAGTTTTCAAAACCATGAGATCTTTAGATAATAATAATAATAGTATTACATATTTGATAATTAGAAAATTTTAACTACATAGTTTTAATTATTAGTTGTTAATCTGTTGGATAGTAATTTTATCGTAGCTTATTAGGGTTTTCATTGGGACGGGTGCGTGGACATGGACCAAAAGGGTAAAATATTCCAGCAATCCCGGTGCGTAGCACGGGTTTCAAACTAGTTATATATAATATTTATATTGGGATAAGATGAGGGTAAATTAGGAAAGTAAGAGAAAAATTATGAAAACCAAAAACTTACTTATTCTACGATATTTTCACTTTTCTCCCTTATAAAGCATAGTTTGGACAACTTAGGCAAGATAAAGAGCGGCCATGATTCATTCCTGGCAAAGTTAAATCCATGGCTCTGGTTGTTCACATCATTATTGAATTATTGATTTCTTATAATAAATATTTTATTAATCTCTTATCATAAATGTCTTATAATTATCTTAATAAATATACTTTCATTAGATAAATAATAAATTTGTTAATAAAGAATCATAATATGTTTTAAATTCTTTTCAACACATTACATTTTCTAAATATATTTTTATTAAATAGTCTTATAATTATCTTAATAAATATATTTTTATTAGATAAATAATAAAAAAATTAATAAAGAATCATAATAACTTTTAAAATTCTTTTCAACCCATTACATTTTTCTAAATATATTTTATTAAAATAAATGATAAATTTATTAATAATCATATACATAGAAATTAGGGATGACCCAGGTGGTGTTTGAGATAGAGATGCATGGAGCCAGTGATGGTGGTGGAAAAGGTAGTGGTAATTAGTGGTTTTGGTGGTGGGTTTCCATCTGAAATGGCTCACCTTTAGAAAATCAATGTCATAGACTGTCTGAGAGTTTTCAAGAATTGGAGATATATCTTTTCCGAGTTGAATGGGTTTCCATCTGAAATGTCTCAACGTTTTATGATATAGTGGCTTAGATAAATGAATTCGTATTTATTTGTGTTAAATATAAGAACATACGATGTAATATGTACTGTAGAGTCCATTCAGAGTTTTAAACTTTTTGGACCATTTTAGAATGGGACAAAATAAACAAGGATTCCGAGCTTATGGGACACAATTATTTATAGGAAGAATGAGTTTGAGTGATGTAATTTTGTTTCATTCTACATAGTTCGATGTTTTGGTTTTGCGCGGTCACTAAAATAAGGGAGATGTAGAAGGGAAATACTATTTCAAATGATCGATAATATGTTTTTGTCTTTGCAAACTATAAAACATATCAAATATCGTTGGTTTTGTTGTGAAAGAGGGCAAGAATAAACATTATTTGGGAGAATGTCAAAATATCAAACATACTGGAAAGGAATCATATATGAGTACATGATAAAAGATTTGTGGGCTGAAGAGTAAAAATATATATTGTTTTTGTCTTCATTTTTGTAATGATAAGGAGAGTAAACTCGATAATTAACAAATATTAAATTTAATATCCAGATAAATATTATGCCCATGCCGTTTCAGCACGGGTTAAGCGCTAGATAAATCTATGCTGAACTAAAGGCTATGTAAGTAGTGGCCAAAATTTGTCTAGGAAGAAGATAAATCCACGGTCTTGGTTTGTACAACCAAACTATTATAAATGTTTTATTAATTAGTATCCCATTAGTTTCTTATAATAAATTAGTAATTAATTTTTCATCATAAATGTCCCCTTAATTGATCTAATAAATACATATTTTTATTAGTAAATAATAATTTTATTAAAAATTATATTAATAAATATTAATGGTGGTATTGGATGAAGTAGTGGGTGGTAGAGATATTAAAGACACAAAAATATTATGGTGGGTGTTGGTTCTTTCCCTAGTGGTGGAAGAAGAAATAGTTTCGATGGCTATTTTTAATGATGGTGGGTGTTGGTGATTACAGTGAACAATAATATTTTTGTGTATTTACAAACGCACAACATTGTATTGTGAAAGATACAGTTAGCTATTTTTCGCACGATTGGTTAGGAAAAAAACCCAAATATTTCGTCGATGATACCAGATCTTATAAGGCAATATCATCATATACGGCTGGATCACCCAAATAATACCCGATCAGACAAATCATGAATTTTAGTGTTAAATAAAATTTATTACAATATAAAAGAGAATTTGATAAAAACAAACCAATGAAATAAGAAAAAAAATTTGGAATAAATTAATTGACGATTTAAGTTTGTTCAATATAAACTTTTCTCATGACGTCTGTGATTAAAAATAAAAAGCACATCCAGTGGTTGGGGGTGGAAGCAACGGTGATGTGGGGGAAAGAAGTGGTATCAAGTGATATTTTGGATGTGGTGGGTGTTGGTGAAAGTAATATATTTTGTTAATAATGTTTCGCCACAAATTGGTTAACCTTATAAAGAATATAAAATGTGGTTGATCTTCTTAATGATAACATAAACTCGGTAAGAATACATGACAATTATAATAATAACTGCAAACGAACGGTACGAATCAAAATCAGTACACAATAAATTAACTTATTACTAAGTCGCACGGTTATGACATGAGTTATATCATAGCTAGGTGATATTTTTTTCATGTTTCTTTGTTCTGTACTATAATATAAAACAAAGTTTAACTAAGTTAGTTAGCATAAAGAGATATCTTGATTTGCCCCCCCGATGGATAAATCCATGTATGTGGTTGATCACATGAATACAAGCTTTAATTGAGAAATAATGCATTACATATTCTCTTTTTCCCATCCCAAATATCGAAAGCAAAGTGGAGAAATTTGATAGACTAAAAATAACAAACCTATATTCCCATAAAACTTAAAAATTGATTCTCTCACTCACATCCAGAAGGAGGAGTGGACTTAAAAACTTTAGTTCCCCACTTTTGAGCAAATCTAAATCAGAAATAAATTTTGGAATTAGAGATAGACTAAAGAGACAAAAGAAATTAAATCCAAGAACATGCTTTCGTTCAACCTTATTTCCTTGATGATTTGGTATCATCCTCGAAATCTTTAGTGCCTTAATTTATCAATTGTTTTTAGTATCATCCTCAAGATTTGTTTAGGGAGAAGATAAATCAATGGTTGTTTAAGTAAGTGTTTATAAGACACATCTATGATTGAAAGTTAGAAATTCATATCTAACGCTCATAATCTATGCACATCATTATTATCTCATTAATTTCTCATAATAAATATTCTATTAATCTCTCATGATAAATGTCTTATTAATTATCTAAATGAATATATATTCCCACTCAATAGATGACAACTATGTTAATAATTACATCAATAGATATTATGGGTAATCAGGGTGATGTTTGTGAGTGGCGGTGCATGGAGCCCATGGCGGCAATGCTGCTGGTGAAAAGGGTAGTTGTAATGGGTGGTTCTGGTGGCGGTATCACAATTAGTCAATATAGTAGTGTGCAATGTTTATTCGATGTCGTTATGACACAAATAACACTATATTTTACAAGTTGTGCTTGATTTTTTAGGTGTTAAAATAAGCTCGGTCAAATACAAAAGAAAAAATAATAATCAAAATGTATGAAGAACAATTGTCACTTTAAATAGTAACAACAAATGAATAATACTGGTCAAAATAAAAAAATTCACTTATTTTCGTGGTCGTGCCATTATGGCACGGGCCAAGTTCTAGTCCGCCTATATAATATATAAGGACGGAGGTAGTATATAAAGATAAACTTACGTAAATACCCTTCATATTTATTAATGAACTTAAATTCTTGGTCCCACTAGTTATAACTATAGATGGTCATTAACAGAGGATATTCTGTTCAAACGATTAATAGATTTCTCACGATTTGTTTTAATCGTGTGGCTTGACTTTATTTCTCCTCTTAGATATCCTGTCGTTTGAAGTTCTCCATTTTCTTCATGGCTTTTCTTCCCATTAGTTGATTAACACCAAAATCGCCAGGAAATGACATCTACTACTCCAGTTGATTTACAATTGTTATCGATGTGTTTTTAGATAAACATTTTTCTTTTCTCTCAAGTTTTTTTTTAGATAAACATAAAAAATCAATTTTGCTACCCACACAAAATATTTGATAATCCCATATCAGTTGATCACCGAAATTATAAGCCATATAGGGAATAGTTATCATGTGGGAGTCAATGTGCGGAGGGAGGCGATTTTCTTGCAACGTTGACCTACTTAACTTTAAATTTGATCTCGAAATCATGATCACACGAGGAAAAGTTTCTTAAATCCATCTCTATTTTTCTGTTTATCTTTGATTTCTGTTATGATTACATACAATCTTTCATAAAACTTAGATGAATTTTTCATAGTTCTGTTTTAACCTAGTTTGCCCTGAAACTGTTTTTAACCTAATTCGAGTTCTTCATGTTCTGAATTCTTTAAATCTCTTATTTTATTTACATGATTAGTTGTACTGAGTACTGATTTCTTTACTTGTTTGTTCGATTTTTCTGACAATTTTTGTTTGTCTAAGCTTTCTTCTCAGATCTTTTATTCTAGGTTATGGGATGATGGAGGTGCATCCATAGAACAATTGGGGAACATCATCATGAGATTCGATATTTCTACAGATATGGGTTGGAAGCTGATTTGGTTATATGATGGGTAATTTTCATTGAAACTCTGCTCAGGTTACTTGCTCTAGTTCCTCAGTAAAGTTTGCAAAGTTTTTAATTCAATGATACGTATCTCTTATCAAAGTAGAAGAGTCATTCTAAGAATCTATAGAGTATTTGAGATCCTACCTGGTGTAGGGATATGATTTTGTGAGAATATATCTTCAAGACTTTTTCTCTTTATCTTCTGGGAGTTCTTCTATGTGATAAATCTGCTCTCTTCATGATGAATAGATTGATAGGTCATATTGTAATCTTAAACTTTAATCATCCTGAAGTTACTTGTAGAAGTCAATTAGCTGCTGCTTTACTATAAAAATTTGTGTCTTGATTCTTAATATCCCATTAAGGGGATTATTTAATTTATTATATTTGGCAGAATAAATTACTAAACCCAAGTATTCTCTTAATAATGGGCCGCCTTCACAGACATTGTACAACACTTGGAAAATATTCTTGGAAAGTTCAATATCCTCTCTTGAAAACACAGAATCTACTGAATAAGCAGTCTTGGCTTTTCAGTTTTCAGCCCTCATAGATTAATCCTCAATTGATTGCATTGTCTCTGTCATTACTGCAGGCCTGCAATATTCTTCTTCAATGCATGTCTTCAGTAGTTCATTCCCTAGATTTCCATGCATGCTTATCTTTTACTTCCTTTATATTTTATGGGTCCTTCTTGCTTCTCTCACAACCATCTTCTTGCATAGTCCTTCAAACCTAGTAACCCTTTTCTCTTAGCTCCTATTTTTTCTAATATTATGGCAATCCCTGAGGAACAAGTTAGGGTCTTGGATTTAGATGAGGATGTTGAAGAGTTCCCTTTTAGATTTGTTGCTCTTTTTTGTAATAAGTATAATTACTATCACAAAAATTCTGTCAAGGATAAACTGAATAAAATTTGGACTATAAAATCTTCTGATTTTAGCTAGCAAAGCCTTATGTTTAGGGGAGGGGAATTCAAAATTTGTTTGTGGTTATGTTCAAGAAAAGTAGTGATAGGGACATTGCTTTTGCTGCTAGACCTACTCTCATGTTTGGCCAACTGTTTGCAGTCCAACCTCTTGGAGATTTGGAGTCCATCTTGATCTTGTTTGGGACAAAACACTAATGCCTGTTTTGATTACTATTCCATCAGATTTGGTCAACAAAGGAAAGGCGAGGGAAGTTTTGGATGAGATTGGTACTTTCGTTTCTGCGGAATCTGCAGTTGGAAATCATTTTGAAGCAAAACTCATGGTACTTATTAACTCTCTTCTTACTAGGAAAGTGGTTATCAACACAAATAGGCGTACATACATCATGTCTGCTTTCTACCCCAAGCTACCATATCTTGCTTGCAAGTGCTGTTTTGTCCTTTATCATGATGAGGTATTGTGTAAAGAAATCCAGTCTAGGATTTATGTTTGTGCTTTGCCGGCTCCTACTCCTCGAGCATCTCATGTTTTTGTTACAAAGTTAGTTGAAGAGCAGAATAAGGGAGAAAGATCTCGTGTAGCTGGCCTGTCAAATGTTGGCACGAGTGCAGTTTCTCGACATGGATCCTCTATTCCTACTGCTTTTTCAGTAACCCTACATCCAACTGGTGATCTTGGTATTAGAGATTCTTCATTTTCTTCTCCCTCTATTTCATCAGTAATGCTTGCAGTGTCCTCTTTAGCTATTAAGGAAACTGTAAATCATGCTTTGCCTCCTGCTCACATCTCTCCAAACCTTGTTAACAATTTTCGCCATGTTTCTCCTTTTGAGAATTTATCTTTTGGCTTGGATGGTCTTATTCATGATAGAAAAGGAAAGAGGCCTAAGACTGCTTTTGAGGCCTCTTTTGTTAGCTCTAGCTCTTTCTCATTATCAGCATCATCGATGTCTCCACCTCACTGGCCTTTGTTAATATCTTTACCACATTTTAATCCTCCTAGTGACCCTACATTTAATATGGGTAGCTTAGGAGTTTCCTCAAGCTCTAGTTCTTTGGCGACAAATGTCTTTTGGTCTGCAACCTGTTCTTCTTTTGCTTAAGTTGTACTTACATCTTATGGTTATGCTTTTAGCTTAGATGATGAAATGAACTATTCATCTGAACTGTTCTTGAGTGCAAACATGGAATGTGACCTTGGAAACCCTAATAATCAGATAAGTGATCTTAAGGAGCTTACAGTTATTTAGCCCATTCCACTTTCTATGCTTCCTCCGGAACCCGTGGTACTGATGAAGAATTTGACAAACAAATTGATCTCATGTTGGTGGACCCTGCTTCTATGGATGCGGAGCCCTCCACAGCTCATAACCTTGTAAGTCCTCTTTTTACTGCTTTGTCTTCTCATTAATTTTTACTATTTGTAGATATACCTTTTTATCTTTCTTGTTCCTTTACTGTTTTGTCTCAGCTTTCCTCTATTGGTTTTTGGTTTTTCTGCCTTTGGTTACTGTTTTGATTGTTCATTATAGCTGCTTCTTTATTTTCCTATAGTGACTTTTAACTTAATCATTATGAAGTTTTTAAGTTGGAATATAAATGGCGGTTGTTCAGATAAAAAGTGGCTTCACTTGTTGAATCTTTATAGGAAACACAAATTTGATGCTTTATGTTTGATGGAAACAATGATAGATTTTGAAACTGTTAAGAAATATAGTCATCATTTGCCTTATGACACTTGGTATGTGGTACCTTCTGTTGGAAAATCCGGGGGCCTTGCTTTATGTTACTTTGAAAAATCTAGCATTGAGGTAATTAGTTCTTCTCTGAACATGATACATCTTGTTTGTGACATCACTCCTCGAATTAAAAACTGTATAATATCCTTTGTTTATGGGTCTTTGAAATTATGTGGTATGAGAAATCAATGGAATGTTCTAAATCATATTAATGAGGAAGCCAATAGACCATGGCTCATGCTAGGATATTTTAACTTCATACTGCATGAGTCAGAGAAACAAGGCGGTGCTTCCAAAAATTCTTTAATCCCTGATTTTATTAGATCTTCTTTAAATTTGCCGAACCTTAATGAAGTTTTTTCTTTTGGTAATCCATTCACTTGGTGCAATAGAAGATTTAGAAATCCACATGATCTTATATTTGAAAAATTGGATAAAGGATTTATGGATGATAAGTGGGTCTCGATTCTTCCTCAAAGTAGAATTACAAATTTAGGAAGGGTCTACTCTGACCATGGTCCGATATTTTTAAACTGCTTTCATTTTGAAAAAAAAAATTACATTCCGTACAAGTTCTTCAAATGTTGGCAGTTAAATCCAGACTTTAATGATGTTTTGTCAAACTCTTGGGCTAAAAGAGTTAAGGGTTCTCCGAGTTTTGTAGTGGCTGGGAAATAGCGAAATGTTAAAAAAGATCTTTGTCTGTGGAATGTAAACTCCTTTGGTCATAGTAAGGGTACTATTCAGAAATTGAACTTTGAGATCGAGAAGTTACAATCCATGCCATTATCTCATGCTATCGGAAATTATATCCTTAATTATTCCAAGCAGCTCGACTATTGGTATGAAATTGAGAACTCCTTCTATAAAAAAAAATCTCGGATAAACTACTTTGTTCATTATGACAAAAATACTTAATTATTTCATAACAATGTAAAGCTAAGAAACATGTATAATACCATTCATACAATCAAAGATGATCAAGGTTGCTGGTTAGAGTCTAGAGAACAAATTGTTTCGCTGTTAGAAACACATTTCAGAAAAGTTTTTCAATCTTCTTCTCCGAGTTCTGATGATATTCAAGAAGTCTTAAAAGATGTTCAACCAATTATTACTGATGATGTCAATAGCTCTCTTGTGGCTATTCCTTCTTCAGCGTAAATTTTGTCCACCATCAAAAGTATGGAACCATGGAACAGTCCTGGTCCGGCCGGCTTCCCAGCAGGGTTTTTCCGTGATAATTAGGACATAGTTTCGGTTCAGTTGGTTGAACACATTAAAAAAAAATTCAAAAAAAAATTCCTTCTTAAGCAGTTAAACTACACCTTTATAGCTTTAATACCTAAAGTTTCAAATCCTTCCTCTCCGAATGATTTCAGGCCTATTAGCTTGGCAAACTCAGTTTACAAAATTATCTCCAAGATTTTAACCAATAGACTTAAAACTTTGCTTGATCCGCTCATTTCTCCTTTTCAGTCGGCCTTTGTGTCTAATAGGCAAATCCAGGACAACATCATTATCAGTCATGAGATTCTGCATTCCTTCAAAAAAAATGAAAAAAAGACCTAAAAAGGGTTATATGGCAATTAAACTTGATATGTCGAAATCTTTCGATAGATTAGAATGGTCTTTTGTAATAGCGTTTTTCAAAAAACTAGGTTTTTCGGATGATTGGTGTCAACTGATTCAATAATGCATTCGTACTGTTACTTATTCAGTTCTTGTAAATGGGTCTCCGGGTGATGTTTTCTCTCCTTGTAGAGGGATTAGGCAAGGAGATTGTCTTTCTCCTTACATCTTTATTCTGTGTATGGAAGTCCTTTCGCAGATGTTAATAAAAGCTGAATCAGACAATCTAATTCAAGGGTTTAAAGTCATAGCTAATAGTCCCTCTATCACCCACTTATTCTTTGCGGATGACTGTATGCTTTTCTCTAAAGCATCCATTTTGTATGCAAGAAATCTTATGCAAATCTTAAATAAGTTTGCAAGAGCTTCGGGTCAGGCTATTAATCTAGATAAGTCGGGTTTTTTTCACAAGTTCGAATATGCATCATAAACACATTAAACTTCTTTCTAGAACCTTAGGTATCAAGTTTCTATCGAGTACTGAAAAATATTTAGGAACACCTCTTTTTATTAACAGAGACATAACTAAATCTTTCCAATTCCTTATTGATAAGTTCTTTCCTAGAGTTGGAAATTTGAAGAAAACAAATCTGAATGGGGCCGGTAGAACAGCAGTCACAAAACATGTTCTGTCTAGCCTTGTTGTGTATCACATGTCTTGTTTCCCTCTTCCTAAGAAGCTTACTCTCTAAGTTTGATTCTATTCAAAGAACCTTCTGGTGGTCCAAGAAAAACCCTCGTAGGGCAGTGTATTTTCCCTCCTGGATTGACATTGGCAAGTCAAAAAAATGCGGTATTCTTGGTATTAGAAATTCCTATGCACTAAACATGGTTTTCATATCGAAATTGGCATGGAGAATAACTCAGTTCCCTAATCACTTAGTCTCGATTTTTCTTAAAGATAAATATTTTCCTAATCAAAACTTGCTGTAAATAGACAAGGCGGCATATGCCTCTTCCTGGATTTGGAAGGGTATTGTTAACATCCTAGGTTTTTTAAGATCTAATATAATTCGTAAGGTAAACAATGGTAACTCCACTAAAATTTGGTCTGAAATCTGGTTACATGGATCTTCTGCTCCTCCTACTTTATCTATCGATCCTAATTATAACAATTATACTTATGTCAGTGAGCTCATAGACCCTCATCTGAATACTTGGAACTTAGATACTCTGAACTCTCTGTTTTGTCTTGAAGATGTGATCAAAATTCTCTCTATTCGTCTGAATGTTCTTTGTGATGATAAGATTATGCGGGAACACACTAGAGATGGTAATTTTACCATTAGGTCTGCTTATAAAGTTTATACAAATGAATTTGCTACTGCGGATGAGTCTGGTCTTTGGACTAAGGTTTGGTCGTTGAACTGTCTCCCAAAATTCAAGTTTTTTATGTGGAAGATATTTGCTCATATATTGCATGTTAACAGTACTATGAATGCCTATAATAATTCTATTGATCCATCCTGCCCTCTATGCAACAATGGTTCTGAGACTGTTCTTCATTTGTTCTTTCAATGTCCAGTAGCGGCCCATGTTTGGTTTGCATTATCACTTCAACATCTGATATCTTTTGATCTTAGTTGGCCTGATGATTATTTTCTGAAATGGTTTTACATAAGGCTAGGACAGTCTCCTTTTCCTGTTGGATGGCCTAGTATTGGTGCTATTATTATGTGGTGTATTTGGAAGATGAGATGTGAAGTCCTCTTTCATAAAGTTGCTTTGAATCTGGATAAAGTTATCCTTAATACTAATAGAATGTTAATCTCTTATATTCAGCCCCCTCCTGTGACTACATCTCAAGTTGTGGCCAAGACACCTTCTTCAGATGTTGAACATATTCTTTTCATAGATGGCTCCTTTAAAAATTTAACATGGGAACTAGTTTTATTTTATGTGATGTTGCAGGAACAATAAAATTTTGTAAATCGGACTTTGGGCTTCCTCCTGATGCTGTTAGTACTAAAGAAATGGCTCTGTTTTTGGCTGTTTCCTATGCAAAGGAGCTGAATTTGTCCAAAGTGCTTTTCGTTAGTGACTGCCTGCAAGTGGTGGATTTTGTGAATGGAGTCAGTCACTCGGCCGGATGGAGATGCACTGACATTCTCAATGACTGTTGCAACCTCCTTTTTAGTTGTTTTTCCTTCAAGCTTGTGTATATTAGACGCACTATGAATAAATTTGCAGACCGGCTTGCACGTCGGGCTAGGAAGTTAAATGTTAAAGCAACTTGGTTTCTTGTCCTCCATTTTTAAACTATCTTGAGAGGAATCAGATTGTGAATGCTTGTAACTTCATTCTTTGTTAATTTGAAAAGTTTGTTTTCTCAGCAAAAAAAAAGAAAAGAAATTATAAACCATAGAAGTGAAAGTTGAGCTGGTATTAAATTATTTAGTGAAAAGGGTATAGATGGAATTGATATTTTATAAAAAAACATGTAAAACATATTTCAAGACAACAAACAATTTTAATAAGTTCATCAAACTCCAAGACAAAAAGTGAATTATTAATGACTCCTTACCATGCTGGGTTGCACATACGCGGACACGACGCGGACACTATAAAATTCTCAAAAAACTAGGACGCGGACACATATATACATATTTTATTTATATATACAATTATGTATTTATACAGAAAAGTCAAGTGTTTTGATCCTAAAAATTAGAAAATAATGCTACATGTGTATAAATTTCAAAAGAAAAGGAAAGGTCGTTTGTTTGTACACGCCGAAGGTCAAGCAATCAATCACTATTAAACACATGTCACAATCAAATTGCATTCTTAGAACAACACATGCCCAACCAAGGGTATATGTGATGTATTTCCAATTACAAAACTATAATAAAGACTTAAATGCTTGATCTAAATGTTTGTCTTTCTTCATTTAGTTAGTAATAATAAAAATAAAGGAAGAAGTTTAAATGAAATTGGAAAAAAAATGCTTCAAACCCAAGTCATCGGTGCGTCCAAACAAGACGCACGCGGGATGCGCATATTGGTGTGTCGGACACGCGTCGTGTCAGCGTCAAACGCGCGTCCTGCGTCCGACGTGAGTCGGACGCGGACACGACTCCAAAAATGGAGCGTCCGTGCAACCCAGTTACCATGTATATATCAATAGTATAAAGCATAGTTTAGATAACTTTGCCTATCTGAGTGGTGGTCAAGATTTATCCTTGGGAAAGATAAATCAAAGGTTGTGGTTCTCCGTGCCACACCCTACAAGTCGCACATGTGGTGTTCATTCCAATATTATGAATTAAAAATGAATACTCAAGTCAAGATATGGAATTTCAAAAATTATAATGGGGAGGTTCGAACTCATGACCTATTGTGTCATAAGAGTGGCCTCTAACCATTGTTCCACCTTGGTTGGAATTGATAGAGAAGATAAATCAACAGAGGTTGTTTGTTCAACTTAAATATTAAATATTAATTAGTATATGTATTTCATTAATTAGTATAAGTGATTTGTCTAGATAGAAGAGAAATCTATGGTTATGGTTTGTTCAACTTAAATATTAATTAGTATAAGTGTTTTATTAATTGATGTCTCATTAATTTTTCATGATAAATCATTTATTAATTTTACATCATAAATATCCCTTAATTAATATTAATACATATCTCCATCAATAAATAATAATTTTACAAAAATTATTTCAATAGATATTAGTGGTGGTGGTGGTAGTAAAGGAAGAAGTAAGTGGTGGAAGTGGTGGAAGGTGTTACTAAGTGGTGGAGGCGGTAACATTAGTTTTGGTGGAAGAAATAGTGGCGCTGGATGGTTTTAATGGCGGTGGTATTGGTTTTTTCTTTTTGAATCAAAAATAATAAATTTTTTTACATGACGGGTAACATTGTATTGTGAAAAGTATAGTTGGTTGTTTTTGACACGATCAAAAAAGGCAGATAACAAATACTTTTGGGATGATACCAAATCATATAAGATAAAATGGTTGTTTTTGGTACCACTGCTATCTTTGGTAACCGTTCGTACGCATGATTTTCAGTATTAACAAAAAACATATAGTTGAATAAACTAATTAACGACCTAAGTTTGTTAAATTCAAACTTTATACATGACGTGTGGGATTAAAAATTATAAGTGTGCCCAATATTCTACGTGGGGTGGAAAATGGTGGTGGTGGAGAAAGAAGTGATATCTGGTGGTTTGAGGTACTGGCCGGTTTTGATGAGTAGTAATTGACTATGTTAATTATGTGCTGCTACAAAAGGACAACACTATAAATTAGAAATGTGGTTGATCGTCTTAATGCTAATATAAACTCGGTTAAAATACATGAAAATTAAGAAGAAGAAATAAACATTTGGATGTCACGTTATATAATAAATAACACTAAAAACTACATATTTAGTATCAAGGTTTCTCCGTCCAATAGATAAATCTAAGGTTGTATTGAGATCCCATAATCAGAGGGCGAGTTGGTCTTGGATTTATGAATGATAGTGAATATAATGAAACTCTCCCTCTCGGTTTCTCCAATGAAAAAATGAAACCTTCTAAAAAAATAATCAATCGAACAACACTTAGATGTAACGCATCACCACCAGTGTAAACTTCTCTGAATTGTTACATATCCAGTGAAATTTCTACAGATTAATCTGGTGATTTCGTCCTACCGTAGTTTTTAACGAGGCATGCAATTAAATCTCAAATAGTGATTTTAAAGGTATTTAATAATTAAAAAAATTCTCTTATAAGTTTTGTTTATGCAAGTATTGATTTAACTTGGGTACTTTTATATTTTTGTGTTAAGTTGATGACTTATTAATTTGAATACATGTTTGGTTAACAAACTTTGATACATATAGGGTATTTTCTTTGTAGAACTGATGTTAGTCTCTCATTTTTCCCGTTAGCACTTTGTTTCGATCTCGTATTTGTAGATATTATTTGACTAATGTTGGGGTATTTGTTTAGTCTCAAGGACGATTAAACCCAATGCGTGTTGTATACATTGAAGGTGACAGAAGTTTGTGTCGGCTCTACCTTGAAACTAATAATTTTTCTTCGGAAGGTTAGTTGAATTTATGTAAATACAAATATCAATATTACTATGCTCTTTAAAACTCCAAATTACTTGAGTAACACTAGATGTGAGAATGTCATTCATGCACTACTTAGCATAGTTGGTGTGAAATCTTTTTATCCACGAATTTCTTCAATTTTATGTTATTAATATGATTGAGAAAGAATCTTACACATGTTTTGATTTACTATTATAAGTTTATTTTTTCAACTCACATGTGTACATCTCAGCCTTCCAATAGCCAAGGGTTCTTCATTTTTATAACTCTCACATTTGCAAAAAATAAATAAATAGTTTTTATCTATAATAGGGAAAATATTATGGGTTTTTGCTTCACTCCTTAGAGCCTTAGTTATCAATAATTTCGGAACAAATGTATTCATAAACATCATGGAGTTGGATTGGCAGTTTAGGTATATGTACTGTTAGATGTAATATTCTTTTTGAAGTTTGAAATTATGGTATGATGGAACAATAAATGGGGAAAAATTTATTTACTGTATTTTTTATTTTATTTTCATGTTGGCACAACATTATTACTCCGTCCAGATAATAAATTGGAATAACATGCTTAAGTGAAAAATAAAAAGATCAGGTAACCCATTTTGTTTCCCAAAACCTATTTGAATATCAAAATAATTACTCACGAGTAAAATGAAGCAAAAGTAATGTGAACAATATCGTATTAGAGACAAAACATCCCGTGTCGTTACGGCACGGGTTAAGATCTAGTGGGAATACAAGTCAAGAAGACCCACATTCTAAACATGGATGGCGAGATACGTTTTGGCCTTGGGGACATCCACTTCCACCGCCACTTGGTAACGCGAGTTACTAAAACAAAAATGATTAACGCACCGCGCGGTGCGCACCGAGGAGAGAGAGTGAGAGAGAGAAAAAGAAGTGGCCCCCATTTTTGGCCCCCACCCCCTATCTGTCTCCCCACAAGGCGCCCCTCAGCCGTTGGATCCCCGCTCGGTGCACGATGCGGTGCAGAAGCTCGGTGCGTCTATCACGGCTGTTACTAAAATACCCATTAGAGATGTTGTTGCTTTTCTTACGTTCTTTCTTCTGCGATTTCTGCCGCGAAATATCATTTTTCTTGTCCTACTTCAACGATTCTGTAAAAGAACACTTCAATTTTAATATCGGAAATCTTCGTCCCGCATCATCCAGTAGCCCACAAATGCCTACTCTTCTTCACTTAAATTTCCAGTTACCTAATTTATCATCAACTCACAATTTCCTTCTATCCAAAACCCTAATCACCAACAGTTACACCACAAATTCATCATCATCAACATTACAAAGAAAATCAAATCAAATGAAAACCCAAACTCATACTTCATTCAGTTTCGTTAGCAAACCCTCGAATCGTCATAGTATACTGAAGTGTATGGCACATCCTAGAAGGGTCAAAATGGTAGCAAAACAAATACAAAGAGAAATTTCTGATATGCTTCTTACTGATAATGTTCTTCAGTTTGCTATTCTTCCTGAAGCTGAACTTGGTGCTGACCGTTACTTATCTTCGCTGACTACTGTTTCAGATGTTGAAGTTTCTCCTGATTTGCAGGTATGTGCAAAACTAACACCAATGTAACAATTTTCGAAACCCTAGGTTTAATTTAGTGAGTACATTGTGAATAAACTTATGGTTTCGGTGTGCTAACTGGTTATACTATCTTCTCATCTTAGTAGGTTGTTAAAGTTTATGTGTCTGTTTTTGGGGATGAGAGGGGAAGAGAGGTAGCTTTAGCTGGATTAAAGGCGAAATCTAAGTATGTACGCGGACAACTGGGGAGGCGAATGAAGTTGAGACTGACTCCTGAAGTACGTTTTATTGAGGATGAGTCTCTAGAACGAGGAAGCAGGGTAAACTCACTCTCCTTTTGTGTTTTACACAGTTACATGTGATGTGCTCTTAAAAAGGTTTTAGTTACTTTAATAATATGACTATGAAACTGACTTGCTGGCTGATCTTGATATTGTGCGTACTTGTTGATTATGTGATTGTTGATTGCATTTGTGTGTGGAAGTTTGTTTGGATTGTAAGTGTACCTGAAATGATGGTTAGCATTACAAATATCATTTGCTTTGAAGGAGGGGTAGGTGTTGGGCTGGAAGAGGAAATTGACTTGACACACATGATCATAATTCTATAGTTAACTGTTGGAGAAAATGAGATTTTAATAAAAGTATTTTTGGTCTTGGTGTGGTTTGATCTAATGACCTAAGGGTCTAAGGATACTTACTCATTTTTTGTGAGTGAATGAAATGATCCTTTAGTCCCACATTGTGGAAAACTAAAGAGGAGTTCCACTATATAATCATTGTCTTATAGATATATTGACAAACGAGGGTGGAAGGGGTGGGCCGAAATATACATGTTTCGACCCATACGCCAAGTCTTGTGTCTACTTGAATTTATTGTGCTTATACAGTCTAGGGCAGTTCTATCCTGGACACATCCCCGCTGATGGGGTATAGCATCTCTCATTCTTGAGGAGTACCCGCGGACTAATGTGTTGAGGACAATTTGCTGAGCAGGTGGCTCTGTCCTCGTGTGTCAAGTTGCTGTTTTCAATTAGTGATTATTTTCAGTTCAACCAGATTCATCTAATGTTTGCAGTTTCATTGTTACGGCTCCAACATTAACATGTTTGAAAATCATAAACATGTGCTGATTTGTCACAAATGCTACGCCAAGTCTTGTGTCTACTTGAATTTATTGTGCTTATACAGTCTAGGGCAGTTCTATCCTGGACACATCCCCGCTGATGGGGTATAGCATCTCTCATTCTTGAGGAGTACCCGCGGACTAATGTGTTGAGGACAATTTGCTGAGCAGGTGGCTCTGTCCTCGTGTGTCAAGTTGCTGTTTTCAATTAGTGATTATTTTCAGTTCAACCAGATTCATCTAATGTTTGCAGTTTCATTGTTACGGCTCCAACATTAACATGTTTGAAAATCATAAACATGTGCTGATTTGTCACAAATGCTATGATCGGAGACTTACCTGTATAATCCAACAATTAAGAAATTGTGTGTCCTGTAGCCTAGAAGTTGTGTGCAGTTACTGTTTAACCTATCAGGACTCCTAATCCTTCCTTGGTTCCGTAACTCTCATCGATGGGTTTCATTTGCAGCTATGAGCAGCTTTGCATTTATCAGCTTATTAGGTCCATAAGTGCGGAACTTAAACTGACCTGACCATGGGTTTTCGTTAATCTTTCCTTAAATTCTTGTAAGTGGCTGAAGTACCAGACCTCTGCATATTGATCTGTTCAGCTTTAACTTTCACAGGTGATAGCCATACTGGATAAGTTGAAGAATGATAAAGAGGTAGTAGAAGGTCAAGAAGAGGGAGATTATGATTCATCTGATCTACCTGATGATGATGAAGACCCTGATGAAGGGATTATTTATGTGGATTAGTTGATCCTCCTTGTTGCAGCATGCATTTTACGAACTTGGACTTGGACGTGGAACATTTCGCAGGTTAGTTGTGTATGTATTAACTATAATTTTAGTTTTTGTCAGTTTTTCTTTTCTTCTAAAATCATGTGTTTACAATTTAAAATTCTTGGTGTTTGTCATCTACAAATGGTATTGTATCATCAACTACGTACTGCATCTGAAACTGTTTAACCATGCATATAGGAAAACCTATAGCTGGCTTTTTTCTTTCGTGGAAAGACATTGAAAATTAGATGGTTCAGTAGACTAACATTGTCCTGATTGGAGTCTTATGATTTGTGAGATTTATTTTTTATTTTTATTTTAAAAAGTTTTTCTCTTGAAGATGTGGACAAAATGGAATTTTTTTTTAAAGGTAAATAAAATGAAACCAAAAATGATAAAAAGAATCGACGGCGGCAATTAGATAAAGCTGACATAGAGTGAAGTAATGAAACCAAAAATGATAAAAAGAATCGACGCCAATTTTTTTTAAAGCGTGTAGTCTTGGTGCTGCTAAATAGACGACTACTGGCTAAGTGTGAACTTATATTGGAGTCTTCGTATCAGACTCCCAATCCATTTGTGGAATTATCTTAGATATTTGATATTCTTAAAACTATGATAATTCTAATTGAGGAATGGTACACACGTTGAACTGTTTCTGATTTGCACATTTGCTAGATATATGGTCTGGTTGATCTCCTTAATTACCTTTATTAATCTTGCAGGGTCGTTGTGGAGTTCTTGCTTTTTTTAAAGCTGACATAGAGTGAAGTAATGACGAAGCGAGACTTCCATTTTCGACAATATCTGAATTCTTAGGACATTAACACCTGAATGTGAACATCAGAATCACCAATCAATTAATAGTAGTTTTGTTTGGTTGGTGATTATGTTCCTTATTTGTAGAAGTTGTCTTTGATTTTGTCCTCCAAACCAGTTCTTTGTGATCTGTTTGTTGTATCGAGTATTTCTGAACAACACTGCTGTAATCTTACGATCAAGCCCATCAACATGGCTAGGAAGTTGTATGTAGAGTCCTTCAACCTATTGATCTTATTCAGCTCAAAAATTGATTTTGTTATTTGTTATTTGACCTGAAACCTTACCTGCACAATGAGATAGAAGCCACTCAGTCTACCAAAATCCTGGGATAACATCAGTTGTCTCTAATAAATGATCTCCTTATCTTGCTGTATGGGAATTACACCCCATGTTTAGTTTGTCCCCGAATCTGATAAGTGATAATAGATGAATATACTAATTCTGAAAGAACCCTATTTTGGGGCAGACCCAAAAATTTGGGGGCATACATATAGGACAAAAACATGGGTGCCAATAGTATATCAAGGGTGGCCCTTATCCTGCAGTTTTCAAAAATGCAAAAATACCCCTCATGAGATTAGTGTTTAATTAGTGATCATTAAAATTCTAATCCTAAAACCATCCCACTAATTAACCAACCACCCACTAATTAACTCACTAACTATTACTAATTAACCCTTCTCTCTCACTCTTCTTCTCAAAAAACACAAAAAAAAAATCCGAAAATTTCTTTGTTCGATTAAGTTCTCGATTAAACACATTAATGGCACCTCGTGTTAAGCGATGCCCTAGAAATATGGTGTTGAATCCTGGTATTGCTTCTGTAGCATCTCAATCTAGGGTTTTTGGAAAAGATGGTGATGAAGAGGATAGTGGATTGATTGGTGTTGGAGAGAGGGAAATAGAGCTTGATTCTTTAAAATTGCACATAGAAAGGTATTTCCCACAAACCCATTGCTTGGTTTTTCGTATTTCGTTGATTTGTGACGAGTAATCGATGATTCCTCTGGGTTTTGGAAGTTCCAAAGTAGTGTTCGGCTGAAATTTAGCAGCCGAACTTCATTTTTTTTACAGACGAAGAACAGTCGGCTTATGTTTTGAAAATCGGTTGCGCCGAACCTTTGTGTTCGGCTAATACCTTCCCAACCTTTCCCGGCCGAACCTAACAAATGAAATTTACCCCAGGTGGTTGTCAGGTTCGGCTGACTCGATTAGATTACTTTTAAGCCGAACTTATCTCTGTAAATACTTCGAAAATCTTTCTTTGTATGCTCCAGGTTCGGCTAACTCGTGATGATGAGTTATTAGCCGAGCTTATAAATGTACTCTCAAGTTTTTAGATTTTATTTTGGCCATAACTTCTTCGTCTGATGTCGGAATGGCCTCATTCTTTTTGCGTTGTTTTGGCATTTTCATTCTCTTAAAGATGAAGATAATATATCATTGATTTGAATGAGTTTACATATCCATAAGTACAAAACTTTAGTTTTATTATATCATTGATTTGAATGAGTTTACATAAACTAAAGTTTTGTACTTGTGGATATGTAAACTCATTCAAACCAATGATATATTATCGTCATCTTCAAGAGAATGAAAAGGCCAAAACAACGCAAAAAGAATGAGGCCATTCCGACATCGGAAGAAGAAGCTATGGCCAGAATAAAATTTAAAAACTTGAGTGTACAGAGATAAGTTCGGCTGATAACTCATCATCACGAGTTAGCCGAACCTGGAGCATACAAAGCAATATTTTCGAAGTGTTTACAGAGATAAGTTCGGCTTAAAAGTAATCCAATCGATTCAAATTTACTGGGTAAATTTCATTTGTCGTGTTCGGTCGGAAAGGTTGGCAAGGTATTAGCCGAACACAAAGGTTCAAAATCGATTTTCAAAACATAAGCGAACCGTTTCTTCGTCTGTAAAAAAAAGTTCTACTGCTAAATTTTAGCCGAACACTACTCTGGAACTTCCAAAACCCAGAGGAATCATCGATTACTTGTCACAAATCAACGAAATACGAAAAACCAAGCAATGGGTTTGTGGGAAATACCTTTCTATGTGCAATTTTAAAGAATCAGGCTCTATTTATCGCTGTCCAACACCAATCAATCCATTATCCTCTTCATCACCATCTTTTCCAAAAACCCTAGATTGAGATGCTACAGAAGCAATACCAGGATTCAACACCATATTTCTAGGGCATCACTTAACACGAGGTGCCATTAAAGTGTTTAATCGAGAACTTAATTGAACAAAGAAATTTTCAGAATTTTGTTTGTATTTTGGAGAAGAAGAGTGAGAGAGAAGGGTTAATTAGTAATGGTTAGTGAGTTAATTAGTGGTTGGTTGGTTAATTAATGGGATGAGTTAAATTAGTGTGATTGTTTTAGGATTAGAATTTAATTAAGTGGAAGAGTAGTATTGTAATTTAAACTAGGCAGAGGTATTATAGTAACTTAACAAGATTTAGGTCAGCCCTTATAATTTTGTGTGGGTGCCTGTTAAGGGTGTATGCCCCAAAATTATTGGGTCTGCCCCAAATTAGGGTTCTTCTGAAAAGAATGAGACTATTTAAACAAAGAAATGTTAGAAAAACCAAAACCTGAAAGCCCATTGAACGGATGCATATTGATTCATTGAACCGTCTAATTCAATGTCCATAAATAAGCCTGTAGGGGTGAGCATGGGCCGTGGTTTTCACCTAGACTTGAGTTTACATCTCAATCTCAAGCCCTAATAGCGCGTTTGGATACAAATTTGCTTCTGACTTTTGCTTCTCCAGAAATAGAAGTCAGAAGCAAAAACATTTTGCTTTATAAAAAGTTAACTTTTCTGCTTCTGGAAGTCATTTTGAAATTGTTTACCCACACGAACTTCCGACTTTTTTGCTTCCAGGAGTTAAAAAACAACTTCTGAATGTGTATTCAAACACGCTATAAATGTTGATTGAAGAAAACTACAAGGAGATAAGTTTGTCATGTATTAGACTATTAAAAATACTAAACTTAACCCATATTTTATTTATAAAAATACTATAAATATCTTTAATTTAATGGGTATGGATGTCCAACGGGTTTTTAACATCTAATTCATTAATGATCGGTTTGGGCGTTCATAGAAGGCCAAATGCTCACCCCTAAAATTAAGCCATAGATAATTATGCTTCGCTCAATCCAGGTAAACACTAAACTAGACACAGCCAAAACCAATACCCCTGTTTTGGGAACTAATGAATGCTTATCTTTAAATGTTTTTAACAAAGAGAAGGGATCCCCTCACACTTTTATTATCATACTATCTCACACGCTGGACGTCATTTTTGCGAATAAAAATCAAACCGTATCATATTTGAAGCTAATATTTTTAGGATATGTTACTATTACATAGCTCTAAGTTCCTACCGAAAATGAGCGCATTCCGATATGTATAACATCACCATCTACTTCTTTGAAAATGAGCTGTTGAAAATCAACGGATTTCTGGCCGTCGAAATTAAAACCGGCAGATTGTGAGGTTTTATATTTCGGAATGTGCTCATTTTTGGTAGGCATATAAAACTTGGTAAGAGGAACATATTCTAAAAATATTAACTTTAAATACGTTACGGTTTGGTTTTTATTTGCAAAAATGACGTACAAGTGTGAGATAATCTACTCCTTTAAACCCCTAAGTCATGCGTCGCGCGGTGAGAATACCCACCCTTGGGTGAGCGTCACCACCCCCATTGAAAATTCTCCCTTCCACTTTCTCTCAAATTATATTAATTTAACAGAAAAAAACTGTTTCGCCAGCAAAAAAAACACCGGGAAAAAAGCCTACAGAAAAGACTTTCTCTTTCAACGTCTTTCTGTTCTTCATTGTTTCTGTGTACACCATCTCGCCCCTTTTCCGAGTTCTCTCTTCTAAAACTCATGCAAAGAAACTAAATCAAACAGAGGATTTCTAGGTAAGAAAATCTCAAATATCTTCTACCTTATCAACTGCGAATACCTACTTCATAATCTCCATTTTCATAATCTTCATTTTCTGTTAACAACAATAGTTATTTTGTAGATAAAGTTTTTGAAGATGAGATACTATTAGGGCTTAGGATTTCGTCGATTAAAGGAAAGTTTGAAGATGGGATCCAATTTGGGGTTTAGGTATTGTTGTTCCCTCCTTTTTTTTCTCCTGCCGCATCTCTACTATATTGCTCTCTTTCTTTCATTCACTGTTTAATTTCGTTTAGATTTGTTTTTCTTATTTTGTAAGGTATGATTTCTTACTTGAGTATTTTTTTTTTTAATCAGAGTTTGACAGCAATCAAACTCAAAACCCCTAATTTTAATTTTAGGATTCTTCGATTAAAGGAAAGTTTGAAGATGAGATTCAATTTGGGGTTTAGGTATTGTTGTTCCCTCCTTTTTTTTCTCCTGCTGCATCTCTACTATATTGCTCTCTTTCTTTCATTCACTGTTTAATTTCGTTTAGATTTAGTGATTAATGATTAATGATGTTTTTGATTGTTCACTGTTTTTCTTATTTTGCAAGGTACGATTTCTTACTTGAGTTTTTTTTTTTTTTTAATCAGAGTTTGACAGCAATCAAACTCAAAACCCCTAATTTTAATTTTAGATCAAACTATGATTAAGACGAACTGTATTTAATCCTCATGCAAGTACGATTTCTTAATTATTTTTTTTTCAAAGTTTGATAGCAATCAAAACGTGCGTTTCGTTCAATTGTTAACATACAGGTAATCCAGCAGAAAAAACCCCTAATTTTACTTTTAGATCAAACTATGATTAAGACAATCCATCCTCCCATCCCAGGGGGAACTATATCTAATCCTCCTACAGATGGCATTAAAAAAACAAAGTGATCATCTCTTGGCACTCCAACATCAAGGTAAACCCACAATCGATTTTTACAGCAATATGAGTGAACCTTACTACATAGACGCTTATATTTAACCAAACATAAATTTTCTATATTGGCCATTGTTGAAACTACCCATCACCTCGAATTTTATTTGTTGCTCTAAATACACTGGCAAGGATCATCGAAGAAACAATTCAATTACTATAAATGGTTTCTGTTTATGTGCATTTGAATCTCAAATTTGTGTGTTGCCTATTTTAAACATGATTGATATGTTTTGGTTGGTTCTGCCCAGTTTTACACCATTTGTTATCATAGATTTGTGTACTGACTGAATGATTTTTATCAGAGATAAATTCCACGCCAAAGAATTTACTTATATTTTTCTTTTTGTCTGACCCAAAGAAGTAATTAATTAATTTTACTTAATGAGTTTTTTCTGTCTCAACAATGAATGATCTCTTCCAAATTTGGAGGATGAAAAAAGGAGGGCTAATGGTTTCAGGGATGAATCCTCAAGTGCACACTGCGATACCAACCGTGGTGTCACTATAAATCGTATGGAATAATACCATGATGTTTCATTTGTCTAGATTTTTTTTTTTGGGAGCAAGTCATTTGGTTAGATGTTTCTCCCTTTCTGAAATTTCCCTATCATACAACAATTTAAAATTTATGTGCTATGGTAATTCAGAAATGAATCATTCTATTTGTTTTAGTTCCGATGTTAATTTTGTGTTATGTTTCTCTTTCTGCAATGTACTTATACCTTGGCCTCCAGTTGTACAAACGCCAAAGACTCATGGATGTAACTCCTTTGTATACAGTTTATTCATTCTAAACTTTTACTTGCTCGATGTGTCAGAATCATCAGGTTTGTATAAGTTTTTCCTCACGATTTATCGGTGGTAGCCTGTGAGTCTTTGTTGTATGACATTGATGTTGTTGTTCCCTTCATTTTTTTAATCCTTTGGTCTTTAAACGGATATTTTATAACATTTTTTTTAATTAGGCAGTGAAGGTTGATATCAGCATTAACAGGGAGTCAGGGACTTTCTTGAAGGAAAAATGATAGTGTCTGTGTTGGTAAACTGCGCCATAAACTCTAGCGAAGAACCGAAAGGAAAGGTAATTTTGAATGTGTCTGTTTTTAACCAAATCATTTTTGTTTGAATTTTGCCATGTGAACATATGGAAAGGTAAACTTTTCCATTTCCAGCTTTCCATGATCAACCTCAAAAGAGACTCATGAGGTTGTCACTATGTGGACGTCTTATCTAAGGAGTGAGGAGGCATACGAATCATACATGTCTTAACAAAATTAGATATTCCGCCATATTATTCCATCGAGATCTTAATTGAAACATTTTAAATGATTTGGTAGGACCAGGATAGTGATGATAACCTGGGATTTTCAGGTTCACTCATATTATGGGAAGAGTGTGAAGCATTGTTGAAGAAACCAGGGTACTTTAGGCTTGGAAATATAAGCGAATCACAAGCAAAACACTAGATGGATTGTGGGTTTACCAATTTAACCAAACAGAAATGATCCCTCACGTGTCGTCCAACTCTCTTAGCATCAAATGTCAGGTACGTTTTTTGAGTATATTTTTAAGTGAATGAGACCTTATTTCCTCCAGACTTTAAGATCAGTGTCAATATTTTCAGTAATACCCCTTTGACATTCTTTAGGGATTCACTTACTTTTCCCCCTGCTTTCCACTTTCTCCATTAAGGAATAAACATGTTGTTAATCCTCAACACCATTGAGGGATTTCAGATCGCTTTCTTAGACCTTCATTATTTATTTACCCTTAAGGTTGCTCATCTCAGAATTTGACCTAAATCTAATTAAGGGCCTAGAGAGCTAATCTTTAGTTTTTATGTCTTGAATTTGCTGTCTGTACCAATATATGACTTCTATGATGTTAGGGTTTGTTTCCATTATCTCGATTCCAATCATAAAATTTGTATTCTTGGAATAATATTTTTGACAATTTTGGAAAGAATGTTATATTCCCATAGTTGATGTTCTTGACCAAAAATAAGAAACAAAATTAAGAATCTTTACAATCCTATCAATAATTATTAGCTTAGTTCAACTTATATGCTTGGGGGTTTAAATGGGTTCCGACTCCTTTATGTTTGTTAGGCTAAGAAGCGAACAAGAAACTGGAAAAGAAAAAAGGATAAGGAAGACGGGGGAATACAATGAAATCCCAGAGAATAGAAAACTAAAGAGTGATATTGACATACTTTCTGCTCTTGCTGATACGTTTTTATTTTTTGTTTTGTGTTTCTTTTCAGTCAAGACATGCTCGAGGCCTTGCAGCGCACAATTGAGGGGAGCCGGATTTTTGTTGCTTATTGGAAACATAAAGCCCAAGGGTTCATTTTGGTTTCACATATGCTTTTTTGTTTATTAATATGGATATTTCCACTCTTTGGTACTCCGGTACAAATAGTGAATTTTCTATATTGACTAGGTATATACTAATTAATAAGTACATTGGTTATTGTTTTTGTTGAATGCTACTGGAAATGGATTTATATTTCTTTCAGCTCCTATTTTGAACTTTCAGATAGGCAGTTTGACGGAGTTCGGAAGGGTTGGATTTGTTAGTCATGACTCACAACAACAAAGAATGAAATTAAGAAGTGTCCTCCTTATAGGACAACAACACCATCTTTTACGAACACTGTCTTTACTAAACAAAGATAAAAAAAAAAACACAAAATCAAAAATCCCAAGCAATGGGGCGAAGAGAAGCCGAGCCATGCATCGGGAAGAGGGGAGGCGAAGCCGAACCACACCAAATTAAAAATCCTTTGCATGCATCGGGATGAGGCGAAGCCGATCCCCACCAAATAAAAAATCCTAAGTGACGGGGAGAGGCGAAGCCAAGCCACACTAAATCAAAAAATCCTAAGCATGCATCGGGACGAGGCGAGCCGAAGCCAAACCACACCAAATCAAAACTCCTAAGCGATGGGACGAGGCGAAGCTGAGCCATACCAAATCAAAAATGCATGACGGGGCGAGGCGAAACCGTATCACACCAAACCAAAAATATGGTTAAAAGAAAATAAAATGACGGTGGATGATTTTCGGGTCTGCCGGGTGCATAGCACGGGCACAAAATCTAGTGTGATAATAAAAGTGCGAAGGGTTCTTTCATCTTTAACAAAACACTATCAAAGTAATTTTACTTATCTTAGGTCCCCGCCTTCACCTAGTCCGTGGCATTCTTACCCAAGATAGGTTTACTTTTTATAGTCAAGGGGCAAGTGTTCTTTTTTCTTGCCGACTTCGCTCCACTATAAAAACATCTACGCATGAAGCAATTAATTGAAATGGCATGATTCAAATTGCACGAAGAGATCGGTTGAAATTAGGGCTGCACAAGAGCCGGTACAGTCCGGTTTTCTTATAGAACCGGTCCATGTACCTGGTGTTGACCAGTACTACATTTTTTGAGGACCGGTGCCTGTACCTGTCCCGGTGTTGTCCCTGTAGTACCTGTCCGGTTCCAGGCCGGTACCGGTTTTTTACCTCAAACTTTGTTACAGAAGTAACACAATTGATTTGCTCGTAACAAAAAAAAAAAAAAAAAAAAAAAAACAGACGCACACAATTAACAAAAGTTCAAAACAAAAGTCATACAATACATGTATTGAGTATCAGAAAAATTCTCTACGCTCCAATAATTATACTGAACTCATCTCAATTAACTCTTCATTGCCTCATCCATCTCACCAAAGCCACTTCAATCATCTCTTATACCTGCAACAACATCACCACAACACCCTGTACCGGACTTGTGCAGGGAATTTGATTTTACAAGCACCATTTCTTCTCTACAATCTCACTGCATCATTATCAGCTGCTAAAACTCACGAATTCAAACCCTGTAAAATCAAATTGGGTAAGTACCCAACTCAATAGTTTAAACCCACATCAAAAAAGACAAAAATTGAAACTTTTTTTCTTAAATCAGCCATGAAAATTAGGAATTAGGTCAAATTGGAATTGAAATTGAAATTTTAAATTTTAACCAAAACCCAACATGCAATTACATAGATAATCAATAGACTGTTTAGGGGATTTGAAACTTAGCTCGCTAATCAAAATCTCCAAGGACAACAAACACCACAACCGAATTTCTTCACTTGCAACTTTATCTTCAAACATCACAAATTATTGCTTATGAATGGAAGAAGGAAAACCAGCTTCTGTAGCTTAGTTTATGGTTACCCAACCTTTAATTTTTTCCCCAACTACTACTGATTACTTGGAGGAAATAAAAACTCGTGTGATTCTTTCACAAACAGATCCCGTGAATCGAAATCACTACAAACTTGTTGTTGATAATTGATGATGGTGGTGGTGGTGGTGGTGAAGAAGAAGGTGGTGGTGGCGAATCTTATAGAGACTCATGCAGTCGGAGATTCAGAGATGGAGGAAAAAGAAAAAGAAGGATGGTTTTTTCTGTTCTAAGAAAAACAGAAGAAGAATAATGAATTGAGTTATTAGTCGACTCATAGATAAAGATAACTATCAATACCTAGGATTGATGGCCAAGATTATTTCTAATCACTAGATCTACGACTATTATTCACCGGGTATTATGGTCCGGTACCTACCGGGAATTGGCTTAGAACCGGTCCCTGTACCTATTCTACACCGGTTCTAAAAATTATTTCCGTTCCCTGTACCGCTCTGATCGGTTCCGGTTTTTTTTCCGGTTCCAATCTGGTACAGGGACTCCGGACCGGTTCTTGTGCAGCCTTAGTTGAAATAGCACATTTCGAATTCCACAAGCATATAGCAACTCATCGTGGACAAAGGATCATGCATATAGCAATTATTTTTTATTTTATTTTGCTCGGTAAGCATACAGCCATTTAACATCAGATCATTCGAAAGGATGAAGAATAAAGAGAGAATCGAAAACAACTTGGCTTTGACACCTCTTTGAAAGCCACCCTCTTAAATCAGATTTTTCGTCCATTAAGACTAATAAAAGACTAGATCGGCACTTGACGTAACTCAATAAATATTGGGAGAGAAGAAAGAGATTCCTTTTGTGAGTGAAGACAAAGGGGAAAGCCACCAGATAGCGTTCAGTTTTTGCCATCATAAAGGCTCCATCAGTACAAGAGAATCCAATAAAATTACTTCGCTGATAGATTTTAGAGAGAGAAGGAATGTGTGGTGTATAGAGTTTGTAGGATGTTGAGTCCTGAGAAGTTTATGTTCCTCCGCAGCCTAACAGCAGCAGGTACATGTTCCCCAATCCCCTGACACGATGCACACTCTCTTTTTCTCATCCCAACTTTATTCACTCTCTCAATGGTTTAGTGTCTTGTTTTAATTACTCCAAGGGTGCGTTTGACACTGAGGTAGTTGAGGGTAGAGTTCAGTCAACGGGAGAAGTCAAAGATGGAGTTGAATTTCAAGGGTGTTTGGCATGGGTGGAATTGGAACTCCAGGGAGTTAAAACTCCTTCATTCAGTGGAAAATCAAATGACACCTCCCCCATGGAATTTGAAACTCCATCCTTCCAACTCCTCCCGTTGACCATTTTGACATTTTACTTTCTTTTTTTCTTTAAACAATAATTCATTTCCTATACTTATAAATTTACTATGATAATTAAAAAGTAATTATATTTTATTTTATTTTAAAGTTTATAATGTTTATTAATTGGTAATATTTAATACTTTAATAATATTTTATTTTTTCACATATTCAAAAATGGAAAAAAATATATTTTCTTATTATTTAAATACACTAGTACTATTGATAAATTATTAAAGTTGAAATTTAAAATTATAGTTTTATTTAAAATTCCAAAATTGACTATTATTTAATATTATTATTTATTTGAAAATTTAAATAAATTTTAAATTAAATATAAAATTATTTACTAAAATTATATTTACATAAATAATTAATTATTATTGTTGATAAATTATTTTTTCATCGAAAAAATAATAGTTTTATTTAAATATTATTAATATTATATTTAATTAAATAATAATTTATATAACTTTTTCACTCCAAAAATCACATTTATATTATATTATATATATAAAATAATATTATTAATATTAATATTATGTTTAAAATTAATATTATATTATTTTTTATATTTGTTTTATTTTTTATCTATTTTAAATATTATTTTTATGGAATTTCATAAATAATAATATTATGTTTATAATTAATATTATATTATAATTAACTAATATTTTATCAATTATTAACTAATTAACTAATATTAACTAATATTTTTATGGAATTTCATTAACTAATTAATATTAATATTATCAATTATTAATAATTTTAGTTAATATTTTAATATATCAATATTATACTATATTATATTAATATGCTAATATATTTAATTAATATTATATTATATTTAAAATTAATTTAAATAATATTATATTTATATGAATATTATAATATTTATTTAATTACTAATATTGCATTTATTAATTTACTAGTCTTTTATGTAGTTATTTATTAAAATATACATTATTAATGACAATTAAATTAAAAATTATTTAAAAGTAATTAAACATAATTTTTTAAAGAAATTCAGTGATTCAAGAATAAATTTACCAGCAAATAATATATTACAAATAAATATTTTAAAGAAATAAACATTTGAAAAAGAAGAATGACGTAATTACCAATTTCATCAATTATCTTGCCAAACACATAAATTTAGAAGGATGGAATTCAAATTCTAGGTGGTTTGAATTCTAGGTAGTTGGAACTCTCTAGAATTCAAACTCCTTCCATGACAAACGCATCCTAAGTTAAGGCTAATCTCTGCCTCTCTAATAAGATCCCGACATGTTATCGTTTTTCTTTCGGTCACTTTGTTAACTTAAAACTTGCCTTCTGTGTTCTAGAGGGAATATAAGTCTCAAAAGTTTTAAGTTCATAGGGCTAATTACTAATTAGGTGATTAGAGCAATGGCTATGGGGTTCAGAGTCTCTTTCAAAACGAAAGAGTTGATCAAATGGTCCTACTATGGGTAAAGGGAAACCTCATTTCACCCCAAACTCAATCTTATCTCTTTTTCATCCAAATGAGTGAGTGAAAGTCTTCCCAACACGGCTAATAGTTTGTCGTGTGAAATAAATAAAGAAAAACGGCAAATTGTTCCCCTTTAAGTTGTTTTTTTTTGTTTAAACGGTTATTGGGTTGCCGTATTATTAGATTTGAGTTTTACATGGGTAACAATCTCCCGTATTTGCAGGAGGAGGAGAAATTTGGCGGAGAAAGAGAGCGAGAAAAAAGAGAAAGAATGAGAAAAAGTTATTGCTATTTCATGGAAAACGTAGTGTATAAATATTATGAATCTAAGATTTTCAAACGTTATTCGGTTTATCATCCAGTTTTTTTTGTTCTATCATTTTGAAAGGGATAGACTCTAAAATACTCTATCCCATAGCTCTTGATCTTAGTGGGCTCGGTTTGTCAATTTGAATCGTACGATTAGAGAGATGTGAACTGTGAAGTGTATCGCGCTAGTACATTTACGACAATAACATATCAAGCTAGAATTTAGGCTTCTCATACATGTAGATCATGCATTTATTATTTATAGCCCAAAAGGCTTACTCTTAATTCTTTACTAAGAGCTCGTTGTAATACCCTCGGGATTTTGATTTCATACCCTCTTATTTAAGATAGTATTTTTTTTTTCTGGTGTTTCAGTTTTACAATCTTCCTGCATTCTGTTGCTTACTTGTTAGATCTTAGTCACTACTAGACTTGGGATAACTTGTCATTTTAAATTTGTAAATTCTATCATCGTCATGAAAATATTGGCCGGGAACACCCAAGGGTGTGGCAGAAAAAAAACTCAACAACACTAGAATAACTTACTAAGTTTGGAAAAACCTGACATCCCATTCCTCTCAGAGACTCAATCTCAAAGAAATCTGATGAAAAGCTTGTTGAGTCATTTTTCAAATTCTTATATGGTCAACCCAGTCGGAGCAGCGGGAGGTTTAGCTATAGGTTGGGTTGACGGTTTTCATTTTGAGATTGTTCAATAGAACCTCAACATGATTAACATCATCTTAAAAAATAATTTTCATTCGAATGAATGGTTGTTAACATGCTTTTACGGTTCCCTTGGGAAAGAACTAAAACTAGGAGTTAAGGAATTTCTCGAGAAGATTGCACCAGAGTGAATTATTCAGCCACGCCATGACTGGTAATGGGAGATTTGATCATAATTTTTAATAGTGAGGAAAAAGATGGAGGGATGCCCTTTAATAAAACAAAGGTTGAACCAATTTTAAGTTGAATTCATAGATCAGGTTTAAAAGACTTAGGTTATACTGGCAACATTTTCACCTGGAGTAATAAACGTAAAGGAAAGGCTAATATCAAGCTAAGTCTTGACGGAGCTTTGTCCAACGCCGAGTGGAACTTAGAGTTTAAAAATGCTAGTCTATACAGTCTGATATGTCTTTCATTATCTCCTTCTAGCCTGCATCTGCTGCCTCTTTTTAAATTCTTCGACACTTGGTTATAAGATCCCTCATGTCTGGAGGTTATCAAAGTGTTCATGGATTTCAAATATGGGGGAACCAGTAATCATTCTATTACAAAATTTAAATGCTTTGAATAACAACCTTAGTCATTGGAGGAAAACAATCTTTGGATTACCAGTTAAAAAAATCAAAATCATTCTAAAAAAATATTGAATGCTTATCTGGTCGACCTGCAAATCATGGAACGGATCTCCTAATCAACTCTAAACTGCTAGAGTTAGAAACATTATATCATACTTAGGAGGAGATAGCCAAGCAACAGTCTAGAAACAACACCATTGTTTTTGGATAAAAAAAACACAAAATTCTTTCATGTAACTACTTTAAAAAGGAAAAAGAGAAATCATATTGAGTGCATCCTAGATAAAAGTGACATAATGGTAACAACTAGGACAGACATTGAAAATGTTTTAGCAACTTATTTTTCTGAATTATTCACTGCAAAAACTGATTGCAGTGACAACAAAATCTTTTCTTATATTTCCCTTGCATTTCTGAGAAAGAAAATTCGAGTCTAACTCTTATACCTTCATCAGAGGAAATATGGGAGGTGTCAAAAGCCATGAAACCAAATATGTCTCCAGGGCCTTATGGTTTCCCACCGAGTTTCTTCAAACACTCAAACGGTCGGCCCACAAGTGGTGGCAGTGGTTCAAAATTTCTTTACCACTGAAATTCTGCATAACGACTTAAACAAAATTTCTCTCTTCCTAATCCCAAAAACCAAAACACTCAAATCTCCGGCAGAGTTTAGACCCATTAGATTATGCAATACCCCTTACAAAATTATTGCTAAACTTCTAGCTAAAAGATTTAAAAAAAATGTTGGAAAAGTTCATTTCACCTTTGCAATCTGCTTTTTTGTCTTCACGACAAATCTCGGACAACATTATTGTTGCTCATGAGATTTTGCACTCAATGAAGAAACGTAAGAAAAAAATTGGAAATATAGGAGTTAAAATCGACATGTCGAAAGCTTTCGACTGGGTAAGCTGGCATTTTTTGATAAAAACTTTAAAAGCATTTGGCTTTAGCGAGGACTGGTGCCAACTGATTTATAAGTGCATCTCTAAATCCTCAATTATTGTTCTTCTAAATGGGAATTCCTTTGAAGAATTTAATCCTTCAAGGAGCATTAGGCAGGGGGATCCTCTACCCCCTACTTATTCATACTTTGTATGGAATTTTTTTCACGACTCCTTATTCACTTAAAAGAAAAGAAAAAAGTCCAAGGTATTATATTGACCAAAATTGCTCCACCAATATCACACCTATTTTTTGCGGATAGATTCTTACTGTTTACCAATGCATATTTAAGTAGTTGTAAGAATTTTTTAAACGCCATAAACCTTTTCAGCTCGACTTCAGGCCACATAATAAATTTCTCTAACTCTGGGCTTTTTTTCAGTAAAAAAGTTCATAATAAACACAAATGCATCATAGCCAGAATTATGAAAGAAAAAAAAAAGATCTTAAAGAAACTCACTTAGGTGCTCCTCTTTTCATAGACATGTCCAAACTTAAATCCTTTGATAACATCATTGAAAAAAATGGAACTAAAAATTACCAGTTGGGTAGGGAAAGTTCTATCTCAACCAAGTAGAATGGTTATAATAAAATCTCTTTTATCAAGCATGCCTATTTTCAATATGGGTTGCTTTATGTTATCTAAAAAAGATAAATAAGAAAATTAACAATCTACAACGTGATTTCTGGTAGAGTAAACATTCTAATTCTAAAGTTATATACATAAAAGCTTACGATTTTTTGTGTACCTATAAACAGTGGAGGTTTGGGTTTCAAGGAAGCTAATAAAATGAACAAAGCAATCATCTGCAGAATTACTTGGAGACTAGTTAGTAATCCAAACGACCCTTGGGCTAATATTTTAATAGGAAAATATTTCAAAAAATGTGGAGCTTTGCTGTCCAAGAAAAAAGATAAATCTTATTGGATATGGAAGTGTATTCGACAAGGAATACAACACATTAAACAATATAGCATATGGGAGGTCGGAGACGGTATGCCAATTAACATATGAGAAGATAGATTGGTGCCAGGAAGGGGAGAGGTCTTGCCTGACATTTTCTCATAGAAAAACAACAAACACTTGCGTCAGAGTTGATAAACTCGGATACTATAAAGTGGAATAGAGATACTTTAGAAAGTTTATTTAGTAAGTAGTTGACCAAATCATGAACATTAAGCTATACAAAACAGATGAAGGGGTGCTGAAACCGGATAAATTGAGGTGGACTCTAATAACAAAAGGGGAGTTCTCGGTAAAATCCTAATAATCTAGGCTTTAGAATTCCAAAACCAATGACACAAACTCTAGGAAGTTCTGGAAATATGTATGGGGAATGGACATTTCCCAAAGAATAAAACTATATGTTTGGAAATGTATACATGATACTCTACCTACAAGACAAAAACTGGGAACCATACTTGATAAAGAAACTGAATGTGTTTTCTGTGAAAGTGGGGTTGAATCTACCCAACATTTGTTTTTCGAATGTGGTTTCTCCAAGTCCATATGGAACTTACCACCAATGGTTTTTCAGGGATCATCTTTTAACCCAATGCTTGATAATTCTTTCTTACCAAATTATAATTTATGTAGGGAAGGAAATGGTAATATTATTTCAATGACCCTATAGCTGCTACCAAATGTTGGAACATTTGGAAGGAAAGATGCCTTAGAGTTTTCGAAAACAAAAATAGAACTGCAGAACAAGTGGCTATTCAAATAACTAACGACTTTCAATATTGGTGTCCAAATTCTGGACAAATCTCAACACTATATCCGATGCTAATATGCAAAAAAAAAATCATATTGGATATGTCCTGCTCTGTATAATTTCAAAATTAACTGCGATGCTTCTTGGATTTCAGAAAAAACTAATGCTGGTTTTGGCTTTTTTCTACAGAACGGGACAAGAACTTTCAAAGGAGAAGGTTATGGTTGCTGCAGAACAACATCGGCGGAAGAAGCAGAAACAATAGCTATTCTGCAGGCAGTGATTTGGGCCAAAGGAAAGCATATTACAAACTTGGCCATAGAGGGAGATTTCTTATCAGTTATTCACTATCTTCAAGGCACAAATAACTCAATCAGGTGGCAATGCAAACCCATTTTAGATGAAGCTCATTTATTCGCAAATCACTTGTCTCTTTTTCGGGCTTCTAATTTGCAGACAGAAAATCAAATAGAGCAGCAGACTTGCTAGAGAAGAAGGGTAGACAATCTAATAGCTTAGCTTTTTGGGAGGAATCAACACCATCTTTTTTGATTCCTAGAATAATTTTCGATGTTGTCAAATCATGCAATGTAAATGGTCAGTAATATGATGTAACTGCAGGTGAGGTTAATCTCACGGATTCAGACATCATGAGAAACACCTCTATGGTGATTGTCTCAACTAAGACTTAATCTGAAGGTTAGCCGACCCTTTTTTACTCTTAATATATATATATATATTATTTTCAACAACAACAAAACAACTCATTAATTTACAGCCCATTCATTATTTGCTTCTGATTCTATAAATATTTGAGGGCATTACTGGCCTTCCTGTCAAACTGGGTTATCAGTATTGGTGCAGATGGAAGTATTGATATTGTAGCGGATATATTACATTGTAGAAAGGAAGAACTCCCTCTCAAATATCTGGGTTTACCAGTCGATGCATCTAGTAGAAGCTGCTCTATTTGGGATATTGTGATATAAAAGTTTCAAAAAAAAAAAAAAAAAAAAACTTGCCCCTTGGAGGAGAAGATTTTTCGCGAAGGCAGGTAGAGTAGTTTTAATCATAACTACATTATCAAGCCTACCCATATATTTCATGTCTCTATTTCCTATGCCAGTAAAGGTGAAAAAGAAGCTAAATCAAATTATGAGTGATCTTTTATGGGGTTCTTCTTCAGTCAAGAGGAAAATTAGTTGGGTGACTTGGAACATAGTATGTGGATCTAAAAAAGATGGTGGTCTAAGTATTAGAAATATCAGACAAACCAAAAAATCACTTATGGCTAAGTGGACATGGAGATTCAATAAAGAAAATAATCATCTGTGGAGAAGATTATTCAAACAAAAATGCAAGGAAAGATTTACAACAACACAAGTCGGTGATAGAATAAATATCTTCTCTTGATATCAAAAGTGGTAGAGACATTTACTTTTGGTGGGATAAATGGAAAGATAATCAATCATTGAAGGTCAAATTCCCTAAAGTGCTCAAAATTTCTACATAAAAGAATACAAGCTTACATGAAATAGTTGAGAACAATGCATGTAATCTCAAACTAAGAAAAAAAAGTCATCATTCATGGATGCTTGAAGTCCTATGGCTCTTTGAATGGTTAGGATCTCCTCATTGTCTCAACGATCAGGATGATGTTCTAAAATACAACTCTGTAGGAGGATTCTCCACTAAAAACTGCTACAATTGGCTTATTGAGCAACAACCAATTACATATCTTCTTCCTACTCACTAGTGCATTTGTGTAAAATTTCCCCCACCTAAGATCCAGATTTTCTTATGGTTGTCTGCTCAAAATGCAATCCCAATAGATGGCAATATACATAATGTTACTTGTCCTCTATATAATCAAGCTCCAGAAACTGTAAACCACATGTTCTTGTACTATAGCTTCTCTCACAATATATGAAACTATTTCTTAGGAGGTTTCAATGTGAGATGGGTCCAAGAAGATATCTGGTAAATATGTACTCCATGCATGGAAATTCAAAAGAAGTCAAAATATGGGAAGGAAAATTTAGCCTACAATCATATTTGTAATTATCAGAGACATTTGGGAGGAAAGAAATCGCAGAGTAATGGCCAACAACATACCTAGAAGTGAAGGTGTGGTGATAAACGAAGTGAAGGAAATGATATTCCAATGGGGTAGTGAAGAAAAATGGTTTTGGGGCTTGACATTCAGATCTCTTATCACACATTGGAAGGTTGTAATAACATGTACATAAAAATAGCATTCAGATCTCTTTGTACATAAAAATAGGGGCCGATCGGTCTTGTTATATTTTTATCTTAATACAATCTCAACCTTTCACACTAAGCCCGCCCGCTTGTATTACAATGAGTTTACTCTTTCGTCTTCATAAGGGGTACAACAAGGAGACCCCCTCAGTCCCCTACTATTTGCTCTTGTTTTATATCCTCTAGTGCTCAAAATTGCTTCACATTGAACCTTGGACTTAAATGCATGGTATTTGGACGAAGGTACTTTCGTTGGCGACATCTTGGAGGTTGCTAAGGCACTAAATATTGTTCAGGAAGAAGGTGGTAGTAGAGGTTTATTTTTGAACATTGAAAATACTGAACTATTTTGTCCGGTTAAGGACCCTAGACGCAGCTTGGATGGCTTATTTCCCGCGTCCATCAACACTCTTGATATGGGTGTAAAGATTTTAGGGGGGCCGGTTAGCTTAGACTTGAATTTCTGTAGTGAGATCGTGATGCACAGAGTGGAGAAGACGGTGCAGTTAATGTCTACTATTAGGAAACTCCGAGACCCACAGTGTGAGCTGTTACTTCTTCGGAGTTGCACCGGTGTTTCGCGGATTTACTTCATATTGCGTATTACTTGTCCAGATGCACTTTAGCAGGCTACAACTCAGTTTAATCGTCATCTCTTTTTTACCCGCGACATCTTATTACCGATGATGGGGATGGCTTCTGTCCCCTTCAACAACGGCTAGCTACGCTCCTGATAAAAGACGGTGGGTTAGGAATACATACGATGACACACACTAGCCAATATTGTTACATCGCGTCTGTAGAAATCGAGGGTCGCCTAGCACGAGTCGAGTGCCGGTCTATTCTATGTCCCCAGCAGAGTCTCCACTGTAGAAGTCGGGGGTCGTAGCACGGGTCGAGTGCCGGTCTATTCTTTGTCCATAATTGTTATGGGGCGAGGTCCATGTGCTCATCCGTTCGTGGATGTTTATCACACAGGGTCTGGCAGAGATAATTTCTTACTAGTTCATTAGTAAGAGGGCCAACTCTACAAAGAGGAAAAGAGAGGTAGTTTGGAGTCGCCACCTGACTAAGGGGAGTCATGACCTTTTAACTAGTTTGAATTCTTTTGAGGAAAACAAAGCCAGTTATGACTTTCATGTTTATGGTCTGCTATCAGAGAGTCTGGGTAAGGAGATTCTAGTACGGGATGAGAAGGTGTTAGGCACCCATCAACCGCCCAATCGTAAGATTGGCCTCTACTTCATGATTAAAGGGGAAAATGTTTATAATTTATTGAGAATAGATTTTTATGCATGAGCTATTTAGAAAAGAGACATAGTTAGAAGTTGGGTGGAACTTCGACTATGGAGATGTGGTTTCTTTCTTTTATGGTGGTTTTTCTTTTGTGGTGGTTTGGGTGAAAACCTTAGTTTTTTTGATGCTTTTGTTGTGGTTAGGGTTTTTGATGGTATTGTTTTGGTGGTTTGGGTGGAAACCTTGTTTTGCAGTGGTTTTGGGTGGAAAACCTTGTTTTCTGGTGGTTTTGGGTGGAAAACCGTGTTTTTGTTGTGGTTTGGGTGGAAACCTTGTTTTGTGGTGGTTTTGGGTGGAAAACCTTGTTTTGTGGTGGTTTTGGGTGGAAAACCTTGTTTGGTGGTTTGGGTGGAAACCTTGGTTTTATTGAGAAGAAATTTGAATGAAATTTCAAAATTAAACAAATTAACCTGCAGATTATCTTAATAAAATAGAATTAATGCAAACCTTATTTTTTTGACAATGGGTCTAATGTGGGAGGGAATTCCGCTTTATACCCACACTTTGATTTATCCCACTTAGAAAATTAATAATAAAACATAATTTTTTATGTAACGCAAACGAGTAGTCGCGGTGTTACTACGAAATGGAATACCATTCCGTTCCCGTATGACTACATAATTTACCGAAGAGATAGGTAATTAATATACTTGAAATATAATATTTAAATTAGAAAGGATTCTTACGACGGTTGCTTGCTTCCCTTAAGTATCTTTGAAAGTAGTTAAAGTACTAGCAATTTAATGCTAATCTTTTAAAAACTTAAAGACAATACTTGATTTAATCTTCTTATTTTTTGAGTTTTCTCAAAATGAACTATAAATGCACAAGACAATGATAACTATTGTGTAGGAAGAAAATTTGATTTCTCTTTGATTAAATGACACAATACATGGAGACTTGAAACATGTGAGAAGAAATACTTTTTATTTGAGAAACAATAATTCTTCTTGGTTTGGGTGGAAACCTAGATTTTTGGATTGTGGTTTGGGTGGAAACCTTGTGTAAGTAAAGGAAGAAGTTTTGTTTCTTCGAGGAGTTATTTTGTGGAAGGAGAAGTTGTAAGGATCGTTATTTTTTTTTCTCCGTCCTTTTTTGAATGAAATTATCTGCGACTATTTATAGCTTCTGAACCCATCAATCGTCCGCGAAAACCGCAACGAAATCCGCAGGATCGAGCGAATTCTTTCATATTTTTTCAAAACTTGTGGGTCCCACTGTCCTTTTATTCTTCTTTTCTTCGCATGGTTGGGAACTTTGAAATTAATGTTATGGTTGTCACTATTCGGCACTGTTTCATCACTATTTGGCACTGTTTGGAACTGTTTACAATAGTCTGTTACTGTTCGCATCACTATTTGGCACTTTGTTTCAAGACTGTTCACCGCAAAATATCTCATTCTTTCTTTTTTTCCAAATTTTCGGTGCCTTCTTTCTTTTCTTCTACGCCCGTGAAATTTGAAGCTGAATTGTCCCTTGTATTTGGCTTCAAAGCATAAACTGATATTTTTCATGGAAGGTGCGAAATTGGGGTGTCAACAGTTGCCCCTCTTTGAGAGTAACCGTTTTCGGTTAACGAACAAAGCCCTGAACACCCTTTCGCACCTTATCTTTTCCAAGAGGTGATTTTGATGAGTTGATGAAGAAATTCTGACGTTGGCCGGGTTTTCCCCAGTTAAGCTTGTCAGCTCCATTTTCTTGATTTTTGAACCTTTGCGGTTGATTCAGTTGGATTGCCCTTTGTTCGAGTTGATTGAATAGTTGAAAAAGTTGATGAAGAAAATTCTAACACTGGCCAGGTTTGCCCTGATTGAGCTTGTCAGTTGCATTTTCCTGATGTTTTTAAACCTTTGTGGTTGATTCAGTTGGATTGCCCTTTGTTCGAGTCGATTGAATAGGTTGATGAAGAAATATACTAACGTTGGCTGGGTCTGACCCAGTTGAGCTTGTCAGTTTCATTCACATTCTGAAAGTGCATCTTCTTGGCTTCCGTTCCACACTTTGTGCTGACATGACTTGCTTTTCTTTCACGAGACGATTATGATAAAAAGAAACTTCTTGAGGAAGTAATTACCTTTTTTTTTTTTTTATAAGATAGGGGAGAAAGACCTTTCTTTAGGTAAGAAACTCCTTTTCTTTTCTTCAATATGTCGTCTAGGCGGATGGCTATCATTATTCCTGATCCTCCAACTTTGCCTACGCTGCGTAGAAGACGAAGAGTTGGGGTTTTAAACGATATGGATGATCATGTTTCTGCAAGAATCCGGGAAGACCCTGTAAGTTTCCTTGTTGATCGAAATTTTCTTCTTTGTTTTCCAAGTTTCCTTTCATTATTTCTCAACCACTTCTTTCTTTCATAGAATTACGCTTGGGCGCGTATTCGCGGAGGGACCACTGGCATAGTAGAATGGTGGCTGATGATGAGACGATGCAAAGGTGTACGTGAGCTTGTACAACAGATCGGTTGGTACAACTTTATTGAAGCTTTGGAACCGTTCCATGATGGTGAGGATGCTTTAATCGTGGCAGAAAGATGGTGGGGTGATACTAATTCATTTCACCTGCCGCATTGTGAGTTAACCATCACTCCCCTGGATTTCTACATGATTACTGGCATCCGTGTGGGGGTAGGAGCTCCCGTCCCGGTGGGTGTAAACGTGACAGAGGAGGATGTCCGAAACATGTTGGGACCATATTGTGGGGATATCTTCCCAAAAAATTGGTACGTCAGCTTAGCTGGCTTGAAGACGCGTTTCTCGGTCCCTGAGCTGGATCTCGCTGCTGACGCTTCAAAATATGATGCTAAAGTTATTACAGTTACCAGAGATTTCTTGATTTTTGTTGCGGGTCATACCTTCCTTGACTCTTCTGGTGGCTATATCAAATCAGGCTACTTGGCAGCATTTTCTGACCTTGACTTGGTAAATTTTTACGATTGGGGAAGTTGTGCGATGGCGCGACTTTACACCTATTTGTCCCGAGCAACACGCCTTCAAACAAAAGCCTTATGTGGATTCTGGCTCATCTTGAATGTAAGTACATTTCTCCTTGCTTCAGGTTGAACGATCTTGGACCTCCTTTTTAACACCCATACTTTTCTTTGCAACAGTATTGGTGTTACGAATATTTTCCTCTTAGTCGCCCTCCTTTTGATACAAGCTTCTCCAATAGTCAAACATTTCCTTGAATGGCTAGATGAAAGGGTGCACTTCGAAGGCACTCGACTGCATATACACGCCTTTGTTTTGAGGGAGCGACAGTTGAATCTGTAAGAAACCGCATTTTTTTTATTTTTTTTTGTCTTTTTTTGTTTTTTTTTTTTTTTTTGTTTTTTTTTTGTTTTTTTTGTTTTTTTTTTTTTTTTTTTTTTTTTTTTATATACCTCCATTTTGATCGCAGATTTGTTGGGATCCCTGGAAGGATTATCTGATTCGGTGTGATCAAAGGGCCATTCATGCCTTGTCGTCTAGCATGCTTCGGTACTTGTTACGTGGCCCGGATTACTGTGCTTGGTATCTTGGTGACAGATTTGGGAGACAAATTAGTCAACCAGACGCTACACCCCGTTTTCCTCCTCCCAACGTTACATGTTTTCCTTATGCATCGTTTAGTGATATGGACGAGATTTCACATCAACCGCAACGTTTCTATGAAGATTCCGTTGATCGGGGAATGAATTTTGAATCATATTGGAGATCGGTTTCTTTAGGTCCACCTCTTGCTATCCAATCTTGCCGAGAGAATCTTGTAGTGGGTGATCCGGGTTTTTCCCCTCGTCCATTATTGATGGGATCTTCCAGCAATGCTTCTTCTCAACAAGTTCCATTAACGGGCTTCGGTCATCTTCTTCCAACATGGGATTATTAAAATACCTATCTTGGGGACTTCAAATGTGGTTCCAATTGCAGGTGGCCCTGTTGACCGTGAAGATATTATTGGTTTACCTCTCCCGGATGATATTCCTGAGGTACCGCTTCTACTCTGCTCTTCTTGACTTAATGACTTAATACTTTTTATTGACTCCTTTCTCGCTTCAGGCTTCCAGACCTCTTCAAGAATACTTGCTCCGTTTGGTGGATAGCCGTGGGCGCCAGTTGACATCGGTGATGAATGAGATGTACGGTATCATGTTGAGATATGATGAAGTCAGTGGAGAATCCCCGGGGAGGCAGGCGCGTATTGATACTCTCTCTGAAGAATTATCCACGCTTCGACTTCTTTATGAGGTAGACTGCATTTTTTTTTTTTTTTTGATATAGGGAAAAGGATCTAGCGGATCGGATGAATGACCCTAATGGGTTGGATAAGCCCAACGGGTCATGGATCTCATTTCGGTTTGCCCGAAAAGTGGTTTGATGGAGCCCTAATCTTTTGCTTTAAATACTTCGCCTTCTTCTTCTTCCTCGACCATCAACTTCTCTTTATTCCTTTTTTTTTTTTCTTCTCTGCAAATCTGCCTCTTTCCTCCATCTTTTTATCAGATCCTTCTTGTATGTGCCGGATCTGGACTGTGATCTTTCTTTTCTTGATCACTGTCTTCATGTTCTTCTACTTTATGCTTGTTTGGTTTATCGCCATAGTAATCATTTACTGGTGGAGTATGCGAGATGCAGTTTGAGCGGCTGAAAGTAGTGTTAACTGAAGTGAGATTTTGGTGGAATCTCAGTATAGATCTGTATGAATCTTCTCTTTTCTGTGCTTGATGGTAGTGCATCTTGAGATCAAGATTAATGTTCGGATCGAAGATGAAGATCTGATGATTTAGGGGAAGATGCAAGATCGTTCCATATGCAGCTTCAAAATACATACAAAGATAAACCCAGATTTCAAAGTTGAAATCGGATTTAGATTTAGATGTATTCTGACAAGTATGGATGATCTGCCCGTGATGAAGATGTCTAGATCTAGTGTGTCACATGGACACTTTTACCACTATTACACATTGGTTTCGATCAATGGGAAATGGTGAAGAAGTTGGATCTTGGTCTAGACTCAGATAAAATCACCAGCTTTCCTTATCTGTTTTTCATTTCTTCTTCTTTGGTTTGCCGTCAGGTCATTTTTTGTTTCTTGTTTTTTTTTTCTCGATCTGAATCATGTATCCTTCAAATAAGGAAGAGTTCATGCTTTTCATTGTTGTAGACGAAGATTCTGTAATTCCTTCATTTGTGAATGAAATATTTTCTTTCTGGTGATGCTCTTGTCCTTGGTTTGACTTGCACTGACTGTGCAGATCGCTGACTCCGGTGGAGAAGCCTTAATTCAGATAACTCGTGCGTTCACAAAAGCTCTTAAGTTGATCTGCATTCGTGGGCCTTGGATGTTCTTCTACATCTAGGTCCATCAATTATCTTGCCATTCTGGAAAAATCTTTTGAAAATAAATGAATCTTCCCATTTTGGTTTGAACTTTCCCCTTGGGTCGGTGTGTTTGACGGGCCAAATTTCCTTGAGAACGAGATCTCCTTTGTCGAAGTTGCGTGGTCGCACATGTTTGTTGAAACTGCGTGCAATTTTGTTCTGGTATGCTTGAGAATGGCAAGATGATGTTAACCTCTTTCAACGCTTCTTCTAAATTGCCAGTCCAGATTCGAACTGGATTTCCCCTAGCCGAAACACCTAGATTTTCGGATCGCAGATTTGGAGGCTTGAACTGTCTTCCCCCCTTGTTTGGTTTATCGCCAGATCACATTTTTTTTTTTTTAGATCTGATCATGTATACTTTGGATGAGTAGTTGTTCTTGATTTGAATAGTTGTTGACGAGGATCTTGTAAGACTTCCTTTTGTGAACGAAATATCTTGTTCCAGACCCTCTCTTTTTTGCTTCTTTTTTGTTAAAAGACCTCTTCGTTCTTGAGGACTTGATTCCTTCGCGGAAATACACTTTAACAGATGTTGAAGCACCTTTTCTAGTAACACTTCTAGTTGTAGGAGCCATAAACTTTGATGGTTTACAACCAAAGATGGTACCTGAAATATGAACCTTTCTCAAATAAATATTAGTTAAAAAAAAACATTTTCCCTTTAATCATTTTTTTCAAGTCGAATCTCTTATTTATTCCCCAGCAGAGTCGCCACTGTAGAAATCGGGGGTCGTAGCACGGGTCGAGTGCCGGTCTATTCTTTGTCCATAATTGTTATGGGGCTAGGTCCATGTGCTCATCCGTTCGTGGATGTTTATCACACAGGGTCTGGCAGAGATAATTTCTTACTAGTTTGTTAGTAAGAGGTCCAACTCTGCAAAGAGGAAAAGAGAGGTAGTTTGGAGTCGCCACCTGACTAAGGGGAGTCAGGACCCTTTTAACTAGTTTGAATTCTTTTGAGGAAAACAAAGCCAGTTATGACTTTCATGTTTATGGTCTGCTATCAGAGAGTCTTGGTAAGGATATTCTAGTACGGGATGGGAAGGTGTTAGGCACCCATCAACTGCCCAATCGTAATATTGGCCTATACTTCATGATTGAAGGGGAAAATGTTTATAATTTATTGAGAATATATTTTTATGCATGAGCTATTTAGAAAAGAGACATAGTTAGAAGTTGGGTGGAACTTCGACTATGGAGATGTGGTTTCTTTCTTTTATGGTGGTTTTTCTTTTGTGGTGGTTTGGGTGGAAACCTTAGTTTTTTTGATGCTTTTGTTGTGGTTAGGGTTTTTGATGTTGTTGTTTTGGTGGTTTGGGTGGAAACCTTGTTTTGCAGTGGTTTTGGGTGGAAAACCTTGTTTTCTGGTGTTTTGGGTGGAAAACCGTGTTTTTGTTGTGGTTTGGGTGGAAACCTTGTTTTGTGGTGGTTTTGGGTGGAAAACCTTGTTTTGTGGTGGTTTTGGGTGGAAAACCTTGTTTGGTGGTTTGGGTGGAAACCTTGGTTTTATTGAGAAGAAATTTGAATGAAATTTCAAAATTAAACAAATTAACCTGCAGATTAGCTCAATAAAATAGAATTAATGCAAACCTTATTTTTTTTGACAATGGGTCTAATGTGGGAGGGAATTCCGCTTTATACCCACACTTTGATTTATCCCACTTAGAAAATTAATAATAAAACATAATTTTTTATGTAACGCAAACGAGTAGTCGCGGTGTTACTACGAAATGGAATACCATTCCGTTCCCGTATGACTACATAATTTACCGAAGAGATAGGTAATTAATATACTTGAAATATAATATTTAAATTAGAAAGGATTATTACAACGGTTGCTTGCTTCCCTTAAGTATGCTGAAAGTAGTTAAAGTACTAGCAATTTAATGCTAATCTTTTAAAAACTTAAAGACAATACTTGATTTAATCTTCTTATTTTTTGAGTTTTCTCAAAATGAACTATAAATGCACAAGACAATGATAACTATTGTGTAGGAAGAAAATTTGATTTCTCTTTGATTAAATGATACAATACATGGAGACTTGAAACATGTGAGAAGAAATACTTTTTATTTGAGAAACAATAATTCTTCTTGGTTTGGGTGGAAACCTAGATTTTTGGATTGTGGTTTGGGTGGAAACCTTGTGTAAGTAAAGGAAGAAGTTTTGTTTCTTCGAGGAGTTATTTTGTGGAAGGAGAAGTTGTAAGGATCGTTATTTGTTTTTCTCCGTCCTTTTTTGAATGAAATTCTCTGCGGCTATTTATAGCTTCTGAACCCATCAATCGTCCGCGAAAACCGCAACGAAATCCGCAGGATCGAGCGAATTCTTTCATATTTTTTCAAAACTTGTGGGTCCCACTGTCCTTTTATTCTTCTTTTCTTCGCATGGTTGGGAACTTTGAAATTAATGTTATGTTTGTCACTATTCGGCACTGTTTCATCACTATTTGGCACTGTTTGGAACTGTTTACAATAGTCTGTTACTGTTCGCATCACTATTTGGCACTGTTCGGCACTGTTCACCGCAAAATATCTCATTCTTTCTTTTTTTCCAAATTTTCGGTGCCTTCTTTCTTTTCTTCTATGCCCGTGAAATTTGAAGATGAATTGTCCCTTGTATTTGGCTTCAAAGCATAAACTGATATTTTTCATGGAAGGTGCGAAATTGGGGTGTTAACAGCGTCATGCCTTCAGACAAGACACATGCAAGATGTTATTTTGAAGTTTCAACCATCTTTTGATAGTTGCAACTTTCAGCGTGTTGTCTCTGACTTCTTACAGGTTTGTGGTCTCTCCCCCTATACTTTCAACATTAATGACATTGTGCCCCACCCCATGCATTCTCTGGCAGTCACCTACTTTGATATTGTTAAGAAAGAGATCCCTACAAAGTTCACTTTGTCTGCCCGTGATGTTAATTTATGGAAATGTAACAAGTTGACTCATGCTCAAGACTATTTAAAGGTAATTCCCATCCAAGGGATTAACCAATGCTTAGGGCCGAGACAGTTCAGTGCTATCCTATGCTATAGGATCGGTATTCCCTTATTCGTTGAGAAAAGTACGTGTCTTAGCGGTAACCGTGAAATGGATGTTTTTGGCGATCACGCTTTGCATTGTGCTAGTGACATTGGGTTAAAATTCAGACATGACGTGGTAAGAGATGTCTTGGACAATATTTGTTACAAAGAAGGCGTGGCTGCTAGGAAAGAGGTGGTATTAGGCTTCTTGTCTGATGATAACACTGGCTTAAGACCTGCAGATTTAATGGTGTATAACTGGGAGAATGGGAGCAATGTATGTTTTGATGTCATTGGGGTCTCTCCTTTTGCGAGCGGTAGCAGGAATAACTTCACACCCGGCCATGCCATCACTGCTGCCATCACTCGCAAATGCAAGAAGTACTTGGAGAAATGCACTGAGAACGGTTACGGTTTTGGGTTCTATCCTTTTCCACTCTGGGTGAACTTGGTGATGATTTTATTGTCTTTTTTAAAGAGGTTGAAAAATTGTTTAGCTAGTCAGGATCTAATTCTAAGATTGGCAACATTCTTTTTAATCGTGTTGGTATTGATATTCATAGGCGGTGGGAGCTTAGCTTGTTGCTAGGCTCCCAACGAGTTTCTTGTGTAATAATTCTATCGATAATGATTAAATATTACCCCTAAAAAATAAAAATAAAAATCTTTACTAAGAATCAACTAAATTTTACTACTTTTTTCCCAAAACCAAAATAAATCTTAATTTTTCTCTAAATCAAAATTTAAAATGTAATTCAAACTAGTGTGATTCTTCTCTTAATATTCTTATAATTAGCAGTCATAAACCTTAACTTTTCCCCGATATCAAATTCAACCAAAACTTTATTTTAATTGATTCTAGTTATTTCATTAAAAATATCCACAACAGCACTAGTCCAAGTGGAATTAGTTAAGGTCTTTATATTATTTTTTTAGAGGAAAATGATAGAATTACCAGGGTTGGCCACGGTTCCGGACCCTCGTTATGTATAGCAACAACCTTTTTTTTTCGAAACATTCTTTTAAAATTCCACAAACATAATCTATAAAAAAAATATTCACCAAGATTTTGTTTTTTTTTCCTCAATCATGATAATGTTAAAAATGATTTGAAGTAGAATATTCCTCAAAATCATCATGAATTATGCCATAATCTTACATAAAATTAACTTTGAAAAAATAACCTTTTTTCTTTTGTGATAACTTAGAATTTGATAGCCTATGCAATTATTTAGAATCCTATTTTGGGGCTAAAAACGGATGGTTTTTTTGGAGCTTAATGGGGTCATGAAATAACAACCCATAGGACCCCTTATCCATCATTTTTTGTAATGTCTAATCTACCCTTAATTTGATTAGTGCTAATTAACTTGATTAAGCTAACTAATCAGTCTTAGTGAATAGATTAGACTAATCAAAATAATATTTTTTTGCAAATCAAAACTTGATTTTTTTTAGTTTTGAAGAAGGAAAAATGGTGATTTTGGTGAAATTGTTTTGAAGAAAAATGATGAAATCCTTCATCACAAACTTCAAGATAACCTTATAATCAATTCCCAACATCAATTCAAATCCGTCAAAAATCTGGAATTTTATGTTGTTACGGTCGGGAAATTGTGTCGAACCAGTCGTAATGAATCAATTACGGTTAGGATATGATGCATTCCCAGCCGTAAACATTGATAATGGATGGGAAGTTAAGAACTTATAACCGTTATTCAACGAGAATCTCCTGAGTCTGTATTACGGCTGGGAATTCTTATATTTCTCGTCCGTAGTTGAATATGTAAGCTGAGAAATTTTGGTTTTCAACATGAATACATAGTACGATTGAAAATTAGTAATACTTTCATTAATTAGACCAAAATAAAACCCATTACATACTTAATAGATCCCCGTTACAAAGTTGGTTTTAATAACATCCCTTTCGATGTATTAAGAAGTCTTTGATGATGGTCAATTGAGCTTCCAAGTTGAAATCATAACCTTTTCATTTCCTCCATTCCTTCTTAGCTTGAGCTGCGACTTCTCTATCAGTATCACCTCTAAGTCGAAGTTGGTTGCACATACAACGTAAATCCATATATTTTTCCACATTTTTGCGTATGTCTGAAAATCGAAGATACAATTCAACCCCATCGCGGTTGTTAGTGTTACCTGTTTCACTTCAAAAATTCTCAAAAATATTACTCCAATACGATTTACTGGATAAATCACCTTGATTTCGTTCTTATACTTTCTTTGGATAGCATAGTACAAATTTTTTGCAAAGAGATAAGTCTTCTTCCAAAGTGAAGTTGAGTTTATCCTTTGAGTACATTGCATTGAGTTTGTAGGAGTTTTGGTGGAGATTATTGATGTAGAAGGTGTGATTTTGTTTTGGAATGGGTGGTTATATGGAGGTGGAGTTATTTAAAGTTCAAATAAGTGGTTGAATAGCTAAAACCTTATATATATATATCAGTCTTCAAACGGATCAATTTTTTAAAATTCAAAAAACTAGCCGATATGATGTGGTATTCATAATTATAGGTGTTTACGGCTTGGAAATAGCAGGGGAGACCCAACCGTTATTCTATATAAATTTGCAGGATTTGTGGTGTGTCAGATTTACGGCTAGGTAGTTGAAGCCGTAAATAATAGTTGTTATTTTTTGTCAGAATTACGGCCTAGATATATAGGAATTTCCAAGCCGTAATTTTTTTACGTCCAGGAACTTCAAATGTCTACCAAGCCGTAAACCAGAGCTGCAAATTTATGTTAGCCTTACGGCTGGGCGTCCCAACCGCAAACAAGTACACGGCTCGGAAATGTAGCCGTAACCAAGGTCCAGTTAAATTTTGAGTCTCCAGTGAAATATACGGTCAGGTATGTCCTGACCGTAATATAGTTACGGTTACGTTTCCTAACCGTTTTTGTATAACGGACGAGACTTTCCAACCGAAATCATGTGCAAGTACATTTGACAATGATTATATGCACTTTTGTCTAGGTTATGTGAAGGATCGACCTAGCCGAAAGTTCACAAAGAATTAGTGAATATTGTTTTTTTCCTTAGTTTTCTTAGATTAGACAATTGGAAAGACTAACATTCATTAACAAATGCAAAGTTTTAAAAATTCATTCATCCAAATCCATAACCAAACAACAAAAAAAGTAAATAGACAAAGTCTTAGATAATAAAAGATCCATGAAGTAATATAATAAAGAGTAAATAGCCATTCACTTTCGCTTGATCCCTCCTCCGACGTGGTTTGAAAAAACTCATCCAAATCGTCCCTTGCCTGAGGTTCCACAACTTGTTCTATAACTCTAGATATTTTACCTCGACTGCTGCCACCTTGAATTGGAGCCTTTTTACCTCCAGCATGTCCATCTCGAACACTTGTTCCAGCACGGCTAACTTTTGCACTTGTTCCAGTACCTCGCCCTTTTTCACCTCGACCACCTCGAGCAGTTGTTCCACCTTTTGCACCTCGACCACCACGAGCACTTGTTTTACCTTTTTTTACCTCTACCACCTTGGTCGACTTTTCCTTGCTTAAATTAAACTTGGTCACGAGACGGGGGGAGGGGGTTGTCAGAGTCGTCGCTGGAAGAAGGAGACCTATCCCTTTTAGTTTTCCTTGGTCGTTCCGGTTCATCAGGATATAAACCTCCTTTCTCAGGGATAATTATGCCTCTAACTCGATTCCGCATTAATCTTAGTTCAGCTACCATTAACTCCTCACCCAAATTAATCATACGAGCGATGTCATTGGCAACCCAATTAACTCGTTCGACCTATTTTTTTTATATCAAACACACATACTCTAATTATTCATAGATAATTAAAAAAATTCATATACAAACATAATTAGTAGTATACGTACCACTATCTTCTCCCAATCATGTTATTCATTCATTGATGTCTTTGAACTCTCTTTCTATGCTGTTTGAGGGTGAAAACGGTTTCTGTTGGTTTCGGTAATTTCGGGTGTGTGGGTGAGAAACGAGTCTAAACCCTAAACAATGTACTGCAAGGGAGTACTTTAGATTCGAGGGATCAATCTGTATAAATCCGACCTAAACCAAGAAATGTCCGTTCCAGAATTGCTTCGGTCACAAAGTGAAGGAGAAGGGTTGGTTTTGGGGAGGGAAGCAAAGAGAGTGTTGAGACCAGAATAGTTGATTCTGGAAGAGTAGTTGTTTGACTTGTATCAGAAAGTGAAAGCTAAAAGATGGGAAAGCTAACAAGTGATTTCTAAGTATTGTATGCTCCTGGTGAGAACTTGTTGTTCGGTGGAAATAGGTAAGACCTATTTGTACAAGTCAAAGTAAAACGTACTCTGGTCTCGTAAGAAATAGAAAATGATGAGTAAATGGGAGGAGGTGGTAACCGGTAATGCCTGGAATTCATGTTCCATAATGAAGGAAAACATTTCACCATTACTCCCTGTATTTACTAACCGCCTTATTCTTATGACACTTTCATGTAACGGGCGTAGTGTACGCCGCACGTTGTAAACCGCCAAACCAATACCCTTTATGAGCATCCCCCAGTTTGTGACATGTGTTAGATATATCAAGTGTTTTAATGGGAAAACGTGTAACATGGCGTTATGTGTGGCATGGTGGCATGCCGGTGGACATGGTAGAGTCGGTATGGCTTTGCCATAGAATAGGTGTGGCCAAAATTAGGGTTTGTGTGCAAACCGTGACGTTTTGGCTTTGGGCCGCAAGTTAGGTGGCGAACTTGAACGGTCGAGATCTGCATCTCAGAGGGAAAGATAGCCTTTGATTATTGAAACCCTTCGTTTGTTAGCTGGCGGTATGAAAGTATGGCCAGCAAGCTAGGATTTTGGTGTAGTTAGGCGCGGCCAAAAGCTAGGGTATTGGCGTAGTTTGGGCGCGACCACAATTAAGTCTTGACGTTGGGCCATAAGTTTCCACGTGTTAGTTGGTGACCTTGGATGGTTAAGATCTGCATATTAGATGGAAGGTTGGCCATTGATCGTTTTAACCCTTCGTTTTGGCATCCAGTGATGTGAAGGAAAGGCTGGCATGGTATAGGCGCGGCCAAAACTAGGGTTTAGTGCAAATCGTTGCGTTTTGCTTTAGGCCGCAAGTTTCCATACGTTAGGTGGCGAACTTGGATGGTCGAGATATGCATATAAGGTGGAAGGGTGGACGTTGATCGTTGCAACCCTTCTGGTAGCCAGCGGTATAGTTTAGGACGGCATGGCTTTGCCATAGAGTGGGCGCGGCCAAATTAGGGTTTAGGTGCAAACCGTGTTATTTGACCTTAGGCCAGAGGTTTTCCATGCGTTTTGGTGGCAAACTTGGAGGGCCGAGATCTGCATCTCAGGTGGAAGGGTGGCCATTGATCGTTGCGACCCTTCTGGTAGCCAGCGGCATAGTTTAGGCCGGCATGGCTTTGCCATAGAGTAGACGCGGCCAAATTAGGGTTTAGGTGCAAACCGTGTTATTTGACCTTGGGACGGAGGTTTGACATGCATTTTTGGTGGCAAACTTGGAGGGCCGAGATCTGCATCTCAAGTGGAAGGGTGGCCGTTGATCGTTGCAACCCTTCTGGTAGTCAGCGGCATAGTTTAGGCCGACATGGCTTTGGTATTGGCACGATAGTGTAGATGGCATGGTTGGCATGCTTTGGCGCAGAGACGTGGCTGGAATGGTTTCCCATTGGCACGGTGGTGCGAATGTCAGGGTTGGCATGCCTTTGCGCAGGGACGTGTCTGGCACGATTTTCCATTGGCACGGTGGTGCGGCAGGCATGGTTGGCATGCCTTGGCGCAGGGACGTGGCTGGCACGGTGGTACGGCTGGCATACCTTGGCGCGGAGACATGGATGGAATGGTTTTCCATTGGCACGGTGGTGCGGCTGGCATGGTTGGCATACCTTAGCGCAGAGACGTGGCTGGCATGGTTTTCTATTGTCACAGTGGTGCGGCCGGTATGGTTAGCATGCCTTGGCGCGGAGACGTGGCTGGCATGGTTTGCCATTGGAACGGTGGTGCGGCTGGCATGGTTGGCATGCCTTGGCGTGGAGACGTGGCTGGCATGGGTTTCCATTAGCACGGTGAGAGAATTAGGGTTATGCATATACATAGGTGATGTCAGTTAATACTAAGGGTTCTGTCGTGGAACATGACGCATGTATATATAAAAAAGGGTACCCTAGAAATTCTTACGTAAGCACGTTGATTTGTTCAATAAATGTGCTATTATTCATAGTGACATCATGTCAGATATGTGGCTAAAAACCACCATCAACATTAATTCCCCTGCTTAGCGTGTAACAGTAGCATTGTTGCGAGGTAAGGATGAGATGGTGACAGACGAGGGAAAAATCGAGAGAGCAAGATGTGAGGAGATTGTCGAGGAAAATCAACTAACCTTTAATGAAGGTGTTAGAAACCTGTGATCCATGTACCAATGGATTTTGGATAGGTTCACTTTGATCATAGGACGTTGGCACCGTTAGCTTGAAGTAGCAAATGGGCGACTCGGACGTGATTTGGACGCAAATTGGCTTGGATGTGGCTCGGGCGTCTTGGATGCGGCTCGACTTAGAAGGCGCGGCTTGGAATCGGCTCGACTTGGAAGGCGCGGCTTGGATGCGGCTCAGCTTGGAAGGCTTGTATCGGCGTGGCTTGGACAGCTTGGGCGCGACGTGGCTTGGACGGATTGGGCGCGGCATGGCTTGGGTGCGACTTGGGCGAGGAGATGGTGGCGTTGTATTGGCCACGGATTGGTGGCGCCATGGAGCGTTTCCTTCGCGGGCCCAGTTTCCTTCTCGTTGTATATTTTAAATAAGAAACCCTTTTTCCTCCTAATTCCAAAAGGGTTGTGCTTATAAAAGGAAACCTTCTTCTACCCAAACTTCAAAAGTAATGTGTATATAAAGGGTGTCGCGCCTCTTGTATTTTTGTAGTATTGGCCTTATTTCCACGTCTCCGTGTTAGCAGCAAAGCAGAGGAGTAGGCGAGCACATTCCTGGTATGCGCTCCAACGTTGTTTTTGTTTTGTTTTTGTCGGTGAAAACCCTAGCCATAGATATATTCTCCATGAACCGGTAGAAATACTTTTACATGAATGATTCTTCCTTGCTAGCAGTATCATAGTAACATTATTCGTCACGCCTATAGTAAGAAAGCCAAGTATTATGCAGAACATGCGTGGGTGAGTAGGTTGCCGTTATTAGTTGTTTTCTCATGAAACCTAGCTTTATGGTTTCGTTTCCCTATTGTGGTCGTGTGAAAATATTCTTCTTTTGGTCGTAAGCATGTTCCCGTAACTCGACCCAGGTTGTATTTTCCGCGACCTTGCATGCTTCCCGCGAAATTACCTAATTTCGGCCAAGAGTGTATTTCCCGTGACGTCACGTATACCCCGTTGAGAAGCATCAGTCCCCATTATTTTAGTAGTGAACGTCGTGACATGTGGCCAAAGGGAAATCTCCGCAGAAAATGTGTTGTTGTTCATAATTGATTTTGATAAACTAAATGCATGTTTATCTCTAAGGTAGTAATTCCTCATTTCATTTTGTTGCAGTTTCTTCAAAAACATAAGGAATTTTGTTAAGATGTCACCTGAAAAAAGTCTTGCCACTTCACCTAAAAATGTCGGAAACTCCAAGCCGAACACAGATGATGAATTCTTCACGATTTTTCTGCTAGGAGAAACCATCCCAAGTATGCGCCGATCCTTCTGATCGGTCCGGAGAGTGAAGGAGGGATTCGGTCGGTTACGCCAGGGGTTGTAATACGATTTTTCCTTCAAAGGAAAGAGTACTTCGTTAGTCCTGTTTATTTTAAAATCTCCGCGAGTCCACTGCGTTCTTTTGACAAATGGGTGCGATTCATGATAAGTCAAGACTGCGTAAGAGCTAGTTTGACCCAGGAGCAAATCATTGATGCTGTCATGGCTTCCACAATATTTCCAATTAGGAAATATATACCGAGTCTGATTTCTTTTGTCTCCAGATGGTGTCCAGATACTCATACGGCCATATGTAGGTGGGTTGAAATAACCATCTCTTTAAAGAGTATAACTGTTTTGTTGAGTCTTCGCATAACATGGAATCTTAACATCATGTTATCTGACGATGAAGAAGAAATATGTGCTACTCTTTTCGAGAAGTCAAAAGGATTCATTCGGAAGGATTACGAGACGAAGTGTTTCTACAGGTAGTGGGTGTCTGAGTGGTTCCCTGATGAGCCAGATTCGGACCTAGTTTTAGAAGATGCTCTCCATGTTGCTGCGTTTTTAGCACTGTGGCTCTCCAGAGACATTTTTTATGACAGCTCCGGTAAAAAGGATATAAGGCGAGGGCTTATTAAATTTTCTATCAAACTGGCGAAAGGCGTCATTCTCCCCATCGGCAGCTTGTTTCTCGGTTCTCTGTACACACACTTGGATCACCTGGTTACGGACATGTACGCTTTGAATGGTTACATAAAGGTGGACTCGTATGTTCATGCCGCTTTCCTCCAAGCATGGTTATGGGAGCATTTCGAGAGATATGATCCTAAACCGTTGGCTTCGCTTCCCGAGCCTTGCAGTGGTTCGGGGATACTTTGCTGGTCGAATAGGCACCCAAGATCCAGTCCAAAACTGGTTGATTTCCTTGACTATTAGTACGCGGTCAACTTTCGTCCATGGGCCCCGGTGTGTGCATCTGTAGTTCAGTTTAACACCTTTGCTTCTACTCTGAGCATGTCCTTGCTCTCCGATGAAAAGAACATGGGCGTTGGAGAGGTTGTATTCATGCGAAGTTGTACGCCTGGTTACATACCGCCCTTCTTTCGAGGTTCGTGTCAGGCAGTCTCTTACAACATTGATCGTGCAGCTCGGCATATGGCTTTCGACCAAGGAGTCCTTCTTGTTCGTCAACTGGTTCCTCCAAAGGATTTGTTACCAGCCATTATTGATGCTAGTGTTCTCGTGCCGGGTAAAAGTCTTCATTTCTTGCTTTCAGAAAGAGATTCATCGACAACCTCCAAGTACAGCGCATTCAGGTAGGGTGAGTTTCTTGCCATCCAAAAATTTGTGAGACCGTATTGGAGAATACTCGTAGTAAACCATCCTTCGAGACTTTAGCGGAGCACCCGTTGTTGAGAGAAATTTTTTCTGCTAAGTGAAAGTCTTCTAGTCTGGATGCGGGTCATTCTCAGAGAAAAGAACGAAGGTCCAAAAAACCGTGCGGGTGATTTTCGGTCGGATGCAGAAGTTCATGTGACCTTCAACTCTTCCAACATACGGGTATGTACGACTCCCTACTGATTTACGCAAGTCTTCCATCCCCCCCTCCTTTTTTTTTGTTGCTGAACATCTTTTCTTATTTCGCAATTCAGGGCCTTAACAGCACAAATGCCTTTGCTAGGATTTCAGAGAAGTCAACTAATAAGTTTCCTGAAGACGCAGAAGACTCCGAGAAAAGGAAAACTCGGGATCCAGCTGTGACGACGAAAGTGCTTCTGAAAGTAACGCTGAGTCCTTCTCTGGCGAGTCCGCAGATGAGTCGGTAAGTTTCCGTATCCCCTTTCTTCTTTTCGCTTTTGAAACAAAACTAAATCGTAATGTTGCAGGGAGGAATTATTTCTGAAGATGGCCTTGAGATGGAGACTCGCCGCAATGAAAGTCCAACCGTGGAAGCCGTGCCTATTGGTGATTTAGAAATGGATGTTGTTAACGTTGAGACCCAGATGGCGGAAGGTACTCTAGTAACCATTGGTGCAATCGTAGTCAGGAATTCTTTAACGGTCACAGATTCAGTTGCGGGCACCCTTTTTGTGCCTCCATATTTGACTCTCCGGAAAGCCCATGTGTTGATTGGAGGCTTTAGTGTACCAGCTAAGCACGCGGAGTTGTATACTAGGATATGGGAAAAATATGGTCATATTTCCATGACCAAAAAACTCACTAGCCGATTTGCATTGGTTAAGCGTGTGGAAGAAGCTCTGTCCTCAATTCACCATATGCGCAACGTGAATGGCCATACCGTTTCCGAGGACGTGGTCTCAAGCTGGAAGTTTCATCGGGATATTGTGTAAACTTTGATTTTAATGCCTCCTAGTTTTGCAAGTGCTTTTCTGAGGTCCAAAAGCTACAGGATAAAACGGTTGACGGTCCTTTCGCGGATTCGATTAATCATCAGGAGGCGGAAGTCGCTAAGTTGTCCCAAGAGCAGGAGAAGTTATCTCAGGAGTTGAAACTGAAGTAGGAAGCCCTTCAAGATATGTGGGACGTCTTTTCCAGGAAGAACGAGCCGTTGTTGGGCGATTTCCCTTGAGCGTGTTACTCTTCTGAAACTTTTTTTCTTAGTTTTTTTTTTTTTTTTGAAAGGCCAAGAGACGCCTGGATTACGGTTCGGTTTTCCTTTTGGATTGATGGACGGTTTCTTTTTATAAGAGTTTTTGGGATAATGGTGTTTTGATATGTTAAAGTTTGAGCTGTAAGCGTAGGTAACAAATCATCTAGGAAAATTATGAAATCGTGAATGTTGCATGACGGGGGAAGTATGGAATGAAACTTGAGAATAACATGGTGTTTGGTTTCAACGTGGAAACCCATAATAATCGGTTATGTATCCTGACCATACTTACCCTCTATTTTTTTTTTCGTTTATCACCTGCTTCAATAAAACAGATCCCAAACCGCAAGTTCGCGTTTTACGGGCGGCGTCGAATCGTCTTGAGAAGTCCCCAATTATTCCTCGTTACGTGATTATTGACAACTGGCCGGAAATCCTGAGCGGATTTTTGCTTTTCCCTCCCTGGAAGTCCCTAGTCAGCACTTGTTGTATCGCGACTGACAACTGGGTCGTTGATCTATGATCGGATCAATTGTTGCTACTATTCCGAGATCTAAATCGAACCATGAGTTCGAGAGTTGACAGCGTAAATGAAAGATCAATCCTCCCACTGTAGTCGCCAATTGTTTGAGGGTGAAAATGATTTCTGCTTTTTTCGGTAATTTCGGGTGTGTGAGTGAGAAACGAGTCTAAACCCTAAACAATGTACTGCAAGGGAGTACTTTAAATTCGAGAGATCAATCTGTACAAATCCGACCTAAACCAAGAAATTGCCGTTCCAGACTTGCTTCGGTCACAAAGTGAAGGAGAAGGGTTGGTTTTGGGGAGGGAAGCAAAGAGAGTGTTGAGACCAGAATAGTTGATTCTGGAAGAGTAGTTGTTTGACTTGCATCAGAAAGTGAAAGCTAACATATGGGAAAGCTAATAAGTGATTTCTGAGTGTTGTGTGCTCCTGGTGAGAAGTTGTTGTTCGGTGGAAATAGGTAAGACCTATTTATACAAGTCAAAGTAAAACGTACTCTGGTCTCGTAAGAAATAGAAAAGGATGAGTAAATGGGAGGAGGTGGTAACCGGTAACGCCTGGAATTGATGTTCCATAATGAAGGAAAACATTTCACCATTACTCCCTGTATTTACTAACCGCCTTATTCTTATGACACTTTCATGTAACGGGCGTAGTGTACGCCGCACGTTGTAAACCGCCAAACCAATACCCTTCATGAGCATCCCCCAATTTATGACATGTGTTAGATGTCTCGAGTGTTTTTATGGGAAAACATGCAACATGGTGTTACGTATGGCATGGTGGCATACCAGTGGACATGGTAGAGTCGGTATGGCTTTTCCATAGAATATGTGCGGCCAAAATTAGGGTTTGTGTGCAAACCGTGACGTTTTGTCTTTGGGCCGCAAGTTAGGTGGCGAACTTGAACGCTCGAGATCTGCATCTCAGAGGGAAAGATAGCCTTTGATTATTGCAACCTTTCGTTTGGTAGCTGGCGGTATGAAAGTATGGCCGGCAAGCTAGGATTTTTGTGTAGTTAGGCACGACCAAAATCTGGGGTATTGGCGTAGTTTGGGCGCGACCACAATTAAGGCTTGGCGTTGGGCTATAAGTTGCCACGTGTTAGTTGGTGACCTTGGATGGTTAAGATCTGCATCTTAGATGGAAGGGTGGCCGTTGATCATTGCAACCCTTCTTTTTGGCAGCCAGTGACGTGAAGGAAAGGATGGCATGGTATAGGCGCGACCAAAACTAGGGTTTAGTTCAAACTGTGGCGTTTGGCTTTGGGCCGCAAGTTGTCATGCGTTAGGTGGCGAACTTGGATGGTTGAGATCTGCATATAATGTTTAATGGTGACCGTTGATCGTTGCAACCCTTCTGGTAGCCAGCGGTATAATTTAGGCCGGCATGTCTTTGCCATAGAGTGGGCGCGGCCAAATTAGGGTTTAGGTGCAAACCGTGTTATTTGACCTTGGGCCAGAGGTTTACCATGCGTTTTGGTGGTAAACTTGGAGGGACGAGATTTGCATCTTAGGTGGAAGGGTGGCCGTTGATTATTGCGACCCTTCTGGTAGACATCGGCATAGTTTAGGCCGGCATGGCTTTGCCATAGAGTAGTCGTGGCCAAAATAGGGTTTAGGTGCAAACCGTGTTATTTGACCTTGGGACGGAGGTTTGCCATGCGTTTTTGGTGGCAAACTTGGAGGTCCAAGATATGCATCTCAGGTGGAAGGGTGGTTGTTGATCTTTGCAACCCTTCTGGTATCCAGCAGCATAGTTTAGGCCGGCATGGCTTTGGTATTAGCACGATGGTGTGGCTGGCATGGTTGGCATTCCTTGGCGCAGAAACGTGGCTGGCATGGTTTGCCTTTGGCACGGTGGTGCGGCTGGAAGGGTTGGAATGCCTTGGCGGAGGGACATGGCTGGAACGGTTTTCCATTGGCACTGTGGTGTGGCTGGCATGGTTGGCATGCCTTGACGCAGGGACGTGGCTGGCACGGTGGTGCGGCTGGCATGGTTGGAATGCCTTGGCGCGGAGACGTGACTGGCATGGTTTGCCATTGGCATGGTGGTGCGGATGCCGTGGTTGGCATGACTTGGCGCAGGGACGTGGCTGGCATGGTTTGCCATTGGCACGGTGGTGCGGATGGCATGGTTGGCATGACTTGGCCCGGAGACGTGGCTGGCATGGTTTTCCATTGGCACGGTGGTTCGGCTGACATGATTGTCATGCCTTAGCGGAGAGCACGGTGAGAGAATTATGGTTATGCATATACATAGGTGATGTCAGTTAATACTAAGGGTTCTGCCGTGGAACATGACGCGTGTATATATATAAAAAAAGGTACCCTGGTGTTGATGGTGGTCTTTAGTTTAGGGTTAAAATCGTAAAATGCTTAACCCTAGCAGACACTTTAAACAAGCATTTACTAGGCGCATTAATGAAAGCTATTAATATGTCCCCAATAATTACCAGAGTATATTTTTTCAAATTAGGGTTACGAAAATCCAAACCCTAATTCACCCTGCGTGCCAATGGAAAATCATGCCATCCACGCCTAGCCCAAGCTAGTCGCGCCATGCCAATCGCACCGTGCCATGGCCCTAGCTATACTAGCCGCATCTCGTGTGCCAATGGAAAATCATGCCAGCCACACCCTACTGCGCCAAGGCATTCCAACCATGCTAGCCGCACCCCGCGTGCCAATGGAAAATCATACCATCCAGGACTAGACCAAGATAGCCACGCCATGCCAATCGCGCCGCGCCATGGACCTAGCTATGCTAGCTTCATCTCGTGTGCCAATGTCAAATCATGCCAGCCACACCCCACCGTGCCAAGGCATGCCAACCATGCTAGCCGCACCCCGCGTGCCAATGGAAAATCATGCCAGCCACGCCTAGCCCAATCTATCCGCGCCATGCCGATCGCACCGTGCCATGGCCCTAGATATGCTATCCGTACCCCACGTGCCAATGGAAAATCATGTCGGCCACGCCTAGCCCAAGATAGCCGCGCCATGCCAATTGCACCATGTCATGGCCCTAGCCATGCTAGCCACGTCTCGTGTACCAATGGCAAATCATGCCAGCCACACCTAGCACGAGCTAGTTGCGCCATACCTTGGCCCTAGCCACGCCATGCACCCATGGAAAACCTTTGGCCCCATATGCCAAAGCACACCAAGGCATGCCACGATAGCCTGGCCATGCCGTTGACCCTTATGAAATCTTCCCGAGTTTTACTTTCGGGATGTTTTTCCCTCCCGAATGAGTTCAAAACTTAAATATCCCCGCGATTGGAGATAGGAAATTATTTTCCGGTTGATTTGAGGGGCGGCCCATCAAAATCCGAGTCCTTACTAGAATTTTGTAGCGCTTCTAGTGAAGGGAACCAATTAGGGTTTCTAAACCAAATTAAAGACAGTCGCCCATCAACGGTTGCCCTTCAATCTCAGAAGAAAATCCTGGCCGTATAAAGTCTCCTCCTGACTTTATGCCTAGCTTGGTCACGTACCTAGCCAACCTAGCTGCGCCATGCCTCACCGTGTCCCCTCATGCCGCGCCACTATACTGGCCTTCTACATGCTGTTACCAAATTGAAGCCAGGCGCCCATCAACGGTTGCCCTTCAATCCCAAGAGAAAATCCTGGCCGTATAAAGTCTCCTCATGACTTTAGCCCTAGCTTGGTCACGTACCTAGCCAAGCTATCTGCGCCATGCCTCACCATGGCCCCTCATGTTGCGCCACTATACTGGCCTTCCCCATGCGGCTACCAAATTGAATCCAGGCGCCCATCAACAATTTCCCTTTAATCTCAGGAGGAAATCCTGGCCGTATAAAGTCTCCTCATGACTTTAGCCCTATCTTGGTCACATACCTAGCCAAGATAGCCGCGCCATGCCTCACCATGGACCCTCATGCCGCGCCACCATATTGGCTTTTCCGATGCGGCTACCAAATTGAAGCCAAGCGACCATCAACGGTGCCCTTCAATCCCAGGAGAAAATCCTAGCCGTCTAAAGTCCCCTCACGACCTTAGACCCGAAATCATAGCTTGGTCGCGCACCTAGCGCCCGTGGCAAACCCTTGGCTCCTCATGCCAAGTATAAACACACCTTAGCCGTGCCACCCTATTGGACCTAACTACATGGATACCAAAGCGAAGGTGTGCAACGATCAACGGTTTCCCCTCCTGTCAAGATGCAACATCTCGACCGTCGAAGGTCACCTGGCTAGCAAGTTCCCCAAGCTCGACTTGCCAAGCCACCACAACGTTTTACATATATTCCAAAACGTTCGAGACATCAACACAAATTAGGGGATACTCATTAGGGTTTTTGTTTGGTGGTCTATAGCGTGCGGCATGCACAAATGCCCGTTTCAAGATAGTGTAATAGGATTAAGGTGGTCAGTAAATGAAAGAAGCAACGGTGAAACGCTCCTTCATAATGGGACATCAATTCCATTAAATCCCATCAATGCCAGGCGTTACCACCTCTTCCCATTTAACTCACATGTTTCCTTCTATTATGAGACCAGAGTACTTTTTTTCTTGACTTGTATACATAGGCTTACCTATTTTCACCAGAACACAAGTTCTTGGTCAGGAGAAAAACACCGCACTCAGAAAAGCAACTCTTGCTAGCTTTCCCAAAAGCTTTCACCTTCTGATACTGGTCTTAACACTCTCTTCGCTTCCCTCCCTAAACCAGCCCTTCTCCTCCAATTTATGACCGAAGTAAGTCTGGAACGACCATTTCTTGGTTTAGGCAGGACTTGTACAGATTGATCTCTCGAACTTAAAAGTACTCCCTTGCAGTACATTGTTTAGGGTTTAAACTGTTTCTCACCTTCACACCTGTAATTACCAAAACCGGTAGAAAATATTTTCACCCATAAACAATTGGCGACCACAGCGGGAGGATTAATCTATCGATCACAATGTCAATTTTCGACTGTCGATCTCGTTTTTCGACCCAGGCATCGAGATGGTAGGGTAAAGCGACTCACTCCGACTCAGTTACTCGTCGGCTTGATTATCAGTCATGACATGACAAGGGATGACTGGGGACTTCCCAGGGGATAGAAGCAGACAAGATCCTCCTAAGGGTCAACGGCTCGGTTGTTAGACGGCTCATTAACGACTGGGGACTTCCCATGGCGGTGTTTCCCATAAACCCGGTCTTACACCTGGAAGGCTCACTTTTTATCAGGAGACCTGAAAACCAAGTAAGTCTTACCTAGACGAGATACGTGGTTTTCTATTTCAAGTTTTCAAGACAGGATGCATAGTTTACCCCATGTCACCTACCAACACACGGTTCCATGGTTTTTATGGGATCACCGTGTCACTTTCAATCACAATAAAAAATAATCCTAAACAATTCAATTCTAAACATCTCATTCAAAAAATCCAAAACCGTCAAGCTATCATTTATCAATTAACCCAAGAAAGCCAGAAAATCAAAAAACCATAAACCATGCGCTTTGTTTGCCTTTCAAAAAAAAAAGAGGTCACCTACCCGTACAAGCCTACTCTGCACAACAATGACTACCTCTCACTATTAGGAGACGTTACTACGACAACATTCGAAGAATTGTTTATGAGGAAGTATTTCCACAAGTCTATGAAAGGCATACCCATGGCTAGGGTTTACACCAGTCCTGAAGAAAAATATTTCTACAGATTTATGGAAAGGCATACATATGGATATGGTTTGCACCAGCACAAGACAATAAAAAAAAGGTTTTGAAAGAGAAATGCTGGAGTACATAGCTGGAATATGCTTGCCCAATTTATCACTATCATGCTACCGCTAACACCAGGACGTGATAACAAAGATACGAGGTAAAAATGGGAGCCAACCCCTTTCATAAGCATAATACTTTTGGAATTTGAATAACAAAGGATTTCCTGTTTGAGCTACGTATGGGAAGAGGCAACTGGGCCTGCAAGAACAAGTCTGCGCCACGCCAAGCTAGCCTCATGTAAATCCAGCACTGTGCCTAGCCAACGGTTCAAGCCATGCCCAGCCAACAATCCATGCCGTAAAAAAGTCCAAAGCCAGCGTCCACTCCAAGCCAGTGCCCATTCCAAGCTGATCCAGCGCTAACTAGACGCGCTTACCAGACTCGCTTACCAGACCCGCTTCCCAGACGTACCTACCAGAGGCGATTCCCAGACGTGCTTCCCAGACGTACCTACCTGAGGCGCTTCCCAGACGTGCTTCCCAGACGTAACTACCAGAGGCACTTGCCAGATGCGCTTCCCAGACGTACCAGAGGCGCTTGCCAGACGCGCTTACCAGACATGCTTACCAGATGCACATGTCGCATGTGCATGCCAGCCGCAATACCACACTCTGCGCTAACAGTTTGCATCCTCCCAGCGCTAACATCTTGCGCCCTTCCAGCACCATACTCGCCCTTCGAAACAACGACATGGCTCCAGCACTTCGTGATCAAAACTGTGTCATCTCTGCATGATACACTTACGATCACCAGAACCAGAGCCGCTTCCGCCACCCCAATGGTTCTTCAAGCATGGAAGCTCCAACCGTCACCATGGACGCTACTCCACCATCAGGGCAAGTAACTGGAAGAGCCGAAAGAAGCCGACCTCCTTTTATCACTATTTATTTGATTAAAAGACAAAAGACACTTAAGCAGGACGTACGTTTATAGATGAAGAGGCTCGCGTTGCTCTTGAATGCTCAGTAGAAGGGGATCAGCAATCCAATTTTATCACACATAAAGATGAGGAATGACTTCTCCAAAATCGAGGAAAAGAAAATCAGCAACCCTCCTGAGTTCACAGAGACCCTCTTACCGTCAGGACCTGCACGATGGGAACTTGGCCCACTAAGTCGTACAGTCTATGATGGAACATGTAACACCCCGTATTTTTAGCATGGATCATGCTGAAAGATGCGCCATGGACCGAGATGAAGCTTCATCCAAAGCTTCCGTTGGTTTGTAAGAGGTAGATTGGCTTAAGGCCAATATCACGCCAAAATGGCGCATTGCGTTGGGAAATTGACCAAGGGTCAATATTGGGTGCCAGGTAAGGCACATCGCGTATGCATATTGGCTTAGGCCAATATGACCTTAATTAGAAGTTACATTGGCCAAGAGACAATCTCGCACTAAGAGTGCTTCATGCCAATTGGGTAGATGGCCTTAAGAATGTACAACCATCACAGCTGGACATTGGTGTGGCCTTTGGGCCAAAGTCGAAAATATAGCCATCACGGCCCTTCATCGGGTGCGGCTCGGGAAATGTTTAGCCATCCTGGCCGAGCATAGGAACTGGCATGTGAGCCAGAAATGAATGTACAGCCACCTTGGCCGGTTATTCAGGAAAATACATGGAAACGGCCATGAATAGTAAAACGGGGAGTTGATGAAGGATTTTATCGCCCCCAATCAGAGTTCTAAAAATGTCAAATAAACATATATAGGGAAAGGTAGTTGGTTGAACGTGCATATGCGGACTATGCACCAAGTAAGCTTCATATCTTAGCGGGAAGGGTATAAATGATGCCTAAGGCTCATTTATAGTTGCTTAGCCTTGAGAGAGGGCGTATGATGCTAAGGCATCAATATTCCATTCCACGGACTCGATAATGCATCACTTAGATGTATTTGACGGAACGGCCTATACGGACTAGGCCATTACCATTATTGCTTGGCCACAACCTAGCAAACGAGTTGGAATAAGTTGCTTGTCCCTTCGAGGATGAACTACGGTCTGTGCTTGATTCCTTTAGAGTAGGGAAGGATACGTAGGCAGCCGCAATGAGTTGCAGCATTGCCGGTCCAGCACGTTGGCCCCTCATATCATCTAAGCTCCGTAGATCGAAGCAAGAGATGATTTTGGCCATACTTCATGAGGCTAAGTTGCATGCCAGTAAGTGGATGCTCATACTTCCTATCAAGTTATAAAGAGTTGGTAAGCGAAGTAACGTAGGAAACCGCAAGGGATTGGTGCGGCCTATGCCTAAGTCCATGGCTTATCCCTTAAGTCTGGACAAGACCCGACGGTATGATGGTTGCTCATCTAGATAGGAAATTCAGTGATGAATTCCCTACGTGGAGGCAAAGCCGGAGATGCATGAGAAGTGCATTGGCATTGGCCTTATGGCCATATACCCTTCTGCGGACAAGGGTGACTTTGGAAAAGTATGGAAGCTAAGTTAGCTGCATCATTCTCCACGAGCATTCTTGCAAGGGAAAGTGAGCGTGCATTTGCCTAGGGATGAGGCCCGGATCGTAGCTTTATCATGGCGCACCGGGGGAGTTGCGGCCTGCGGGGCGACGCGTCAAAGGCGTAATTTTCCGGTCCATCACAGATGGTATCAGAGCAAGTTCCGAGAAAACACTAGGGACTTGTGCGGAGTGGACTTGTCCACAAGTATTTTCCTTATTGGAAAAACATAAAGTTGGAGAGTAGGCCAACTTCTGCGCGAGAAGGAGTTGTAACTGCTGGGCCAGTTACTGTGCAAATCGAGTTGAGCTTGTATGAGTACTGTGAGTTTGCCAGGCCTTTGTGGTACCCCGCTTACGAGCATCCGGAAGACCATATGATACGGTGGGTAGACAATGGGACTGATCATCCCCACACATTGGAAACTGTCCAAGGGTGTGCGTTGTCAGACCCGGCTAGCATCCCACTTACGAGTGGCAACCTGGATGACCGTCAGGGACGGTGGGCAACTGGAAAACTGTTCCACATAGTACTGTGCTAAATTCTTGTCATTTTGATGACACCTTTCAACCTTGTGAACCTTAGGGATTCCTGTTTGGTAGTATGGGATACTATTCAGGATACTTGGTCGAGTTATCCTCTTGGCATTGGCCAATTGAGATTCTTGGTAACGTTGTGGGCACTTTTTGGATTCCTGGGCAGGTGGTATGGGACATGTGCTCAGAAGGTCTAAATTGTTGTTCATGACAACTTGAAGAAACCTGTGATTTCTGATCATCTGGTATGGGATTTTTGCTCAGGAAATCCAAACCGAAGAGATTGTCCACAATAGTTTTTATTTGGAATTTCGAGGACGAAATTCTTTTAAGGGACCCCGTATTTTTAGCATGGCGCATGCTAAAAGATGCGCCATGGACTGAGATGAAGCTTCATCCAAAGCTTCCGTTGGTTGGTAAGAGTTAGATTGGCTTAAGGCCAATATCATGCCAAAATGGCGCATTGCGTTGGGAAATTGACCAAGGGTCAATATTGGGTGCCAGGTAAGGCATATCGCGTATGCATATTGGCTTAGGCCAATATGACCTTATTTGGAAGTTACATTGGCCAAGAGCCAATCTCGAACCAAGAGTGCTTCAATCCAATTGGGTAGATGGCCTTAAGAATGTACAGCCATCACAGCTGGACATTGGTGTGGCCTATGGGCCAAAGTCGAAAATATAGCCATCACGGCCCTTCATCAGGTGCGGCTCGAGAAATGTTCAGCCATCCTGGCCGAGCATAGGAACTGGCATGTGAGCCAGAAATGAATGTACAGCCACCTTGGCCGGTTATTCAGGAAAATACATGGCAACGGCCATGAATAGTAAAACAGGGAGTTGATGAAGGATTTTATCGCCCCCAATCAGAGTTCTAAAAATGTCAAATAAACATATATAGGGAAGGGTAGTTGGTTGAAGGTGCATATGCGTACTATGCACCAAGTAAGCTTCATAGCTTAGCCGGAAGGGTATAAATGATGCCTAAGGCTCATTTATAGTTGCTTATCCTTGAGAGAGGGCGTATGATGCTAAGGCATCACTATGCCATTCCACGGACTCGATGATATATCACTTAGATGTATTTGACGGAACGGCCTATACGGACTAGGCCATTACCATTATTGCTTGGCCACGACCTAGCAAACGAGTTGGAATAAGTTGCTTGTCCCTTCGAGGATGAACTACAGTCTGTACTTGATTCCTTTAGAGTAGGGAAGGATACGTAGGAATCCGCAATGAGTTGCAGCATTGCCGGTCCAGCACGTTGGCCCCTCATATCATCTAAGCTCAATAGATCGAAGCAAGAGATGATTGTGGCCAGACTTGATGAGGCTAAGTTGCATGCCAGTAAGTGGATGCTCATACTTCCTATCAAGTTATAAAGAGTTGGTAAGCGAAGTAACGTAGGAAACCGCAAGGGATTGGTACGGCATATGCCTAAGTCCATGGCTTATCCCTTAAGTCTGGACAAGACCCGACGGTATGACGGTTGCTCAGCTATCTAGGAAACTCAGTGATGAATTCCCTACGTGGAGGCGAAGCCGGAGATGCATGAAAAGTGCATTGGCATTGGCCTTATGGATATATACCCTTCTGTGGACACGGGTGACTTTGGAAAGGTGTGGAAGCTAAGTTAGCTGCATCATGCTCCACGAGCATGCTTGCAAGGGAGATTGAGCGTGCATTTGCCTGGGGATGAGGCCCGGATCGTAGCTTCATCATGGCGCACCGGGGGAGTTGCGGCCTGCGGGGAGATGCGCCAAAGGCGTAATTTTCCGGTCCGTCACAAAACATCTGTGGAAAGCAGGCGTTTCAGCCAGGGAAGCCGTTTTCAAACCCCCAACCTTTCCTGAAAAGCACGATAGATAGATGAAACATGGGACTTCTATACTATGTACACTTGAGGGATGTCGATTTTGACAGAACGTGACGTAGCCTCCGACTTCAACATAGTAACCACCAAGGCTTTGAGAATGGCAAGGCTTCATCTCAACATTCTCCAGCAGTGGCTCCTATTCAACGTTCGCTTCAACACCACTCCTTCCTGCAAAGGTTCATGCTACCAAACTCCCCATGTCAAGGATCATGGTCGCAGCCATCCAATCTTCGTAGTCATGGCCACCCTTTGGTTCATCCCGCCAAAACTTGTGACCATGGACAGTTTTACTCGCTTGCACATCCAGCCAATCCTTTTACTTCCATGGGTGCCCATACAATTCTATCCAACCTACTTTGTTACCGCGACAATACATTTTCTTCTGGTTACATCTACTACCAAGAACTATTACCGCTTATTTTTTGATAACAGCTAGAGCTTCACCACAACAACAATTACTACAAAGGTAACCCATACTCCTCCATGTTCTGGGTTCCACGTGAAAAAAGTAGAAAAATCAGCAGTATGAACGCACGATGGTGATGTCTTTATCATGGTCAACCCACTGACCATATAGATGGAATCATGTAAACCATACTTGGGGACTGAGGGTATACACGGAATCCCTTCACTGAAAGGGCTCAAGAGACATATTCAAGCAAAAGTCCACAGCCACAACAAGGTCATCTGCTCTTCAAGGGTGCAGTACAAGAGTATTATCACCTCCCTGTTTAGAAGACGCCTTCAATATTTTACAAGGCCGCAGAGGATCCTAAGCCTTCACAGAGGAAAATAACTTCAGAAACTAAAGAAAATGCGACTGAGGACTGCTCATTACAGTCCATCCCGACGACCATCAAAGACTCATGAGAAAACTCCAGAGACGCGGCCGAAATATTTCCTTGAAGAAACATAGGGATCCACGATAAACAACATAACTCCCTCATTTGTACCACTTTGCTATCCAGAGTGTTTCATCCATGTGATATTCTGAGCATCCCCAGCGTCACATCCAGAAAAGTACAATAAGCTTGTATCGAGTCTCGTGGACGTGGATTCAAGGCAATGCAATGAAAGTAGGCTACACATGGGGACTACCAGCACGGGGCGCCTTCACCTCCATCAACCAGGTTATTTCTGATTTCAACATCATCATTGTCGACGTTTTACGAGCCGCAATAATTTCTCAACATGAACCAATACATGTGCATCGGAGATACCAAAAGCAATCCACAGAGATATATTCGCATGTTTGGTCATGCCATCGGATCTAACAGAAATATAACTGGGGACTGCTCACCACATCCCAGTCCATACGGTAGTCCAAGACACAGAAGGTGGTTTAATACATGTTTCTTGGAACAAAGTCCTTGAAGACTTGATAGCAGAACGTTGGCAATGAAACATCTCCCAACTCATCTATTTCGTCTAGTGGTTCCGGAAGATTTCGACCATGCAAGCATCCACAGCATACTGTCATCACGATCAGCGGGTTCAGGCACTGAACAACCTAAAATCAAGGATGGACCGACAACGCAACCATATCCATCCGTCCCAAGAATACAATGGAGTTTGGTAAATTCTGGAATCTAATAGAGAGACACTGCAGACAAAAGCACGGTCCGGACGAGCAACAGAAAATATAAGAAGGTCGTTTTCACCTCCTACGCAAGCTCGAAACCTGAATATTCCCGCATAGGGAGATTCAGAATTCTGTTTCGTGTCCGATAAAGGGGTGGACCATCAAAATCCGAGTCCGTACTCGGATTCTACAGTGATTTTAGTAAATGGCACTAATTAGGGTTTCGGCGTGTCAAGCCCTAAACCACGAGAACTTCCCTTGCAAGCGTTTCCCTTCCAAGGCGCTTCCCTTACCAGCGTCATGCCCTGCCAAGCGCTTTATAGAGTGGGCCACAACCGTTCCATGCCCGTCAGTGCTAATGGGTCCCCTTCATGCCATGACCATGCTAGCAGCTCTGCCCCGCGTTCCAAAGCCTAGCCCTGAAGACACCCAATTATACCGAGATTTTTGCAAAGATACCAGATGAAAGGATTGCAGATGCTACCTACCTCTAGAAAAATATTTTTGAATAAGGAAAGAATTCCATGTTAAATCCGCACATGAAGAAAGGAAATCAATCCCACAAGAATAAGCCAAAGAGGAAGTACTGGAAGACATACATATTTTGCTCGTCCACTTCACCGCTACCAAGCATCCAGAGAAGAAACAATAAAGGCGTGAATCAAAAGGAGAGGTTGGCCATATTTTTATGGGCGTGATACTTGGGAGTTTGAGCCAAGGAAGGGAAAGAGGAAACCGGTCCCGCAAAGATCAATCCCCATGCCCAGGACCGCCCAAACCATTGTCGTGGCCCCCTGCTAAATCTGTATCGTGCCAGACCGCGCCTCTCCTTGCCATGGTCCAAACCGCGCCCCCCCTTGCCATAGACCCATTGCGCCTAGCCTCCCTTGCAATCTCCACCATGCCATTGCCGTGGTCAAAGCCATGCCACCTCTCCGCCCTTTCGGTCCAATCCATACACCTGCTCCGCCCTCCAAGATAGCGCCCCCTTTCCGTGACTACCAACATGGAAAACAAAAACTCGCTCTACCACTTAAGAGGTTAGTCAGACTCTCCTGACCATATTTGCAATGATTTACGTTGTCTGTCACCATCATATGCTTACCCCGCAACAAGGCACATGTACCGAGCTAAGCAGGGGACTTAATATTGATGGTGGTCTTTAGTTTAGGGTTAAAATCGTAAAATGCTAAACCCTTGCAGACACTTAAAACAAGCATTTACTAGGAGCATTAATGAAATCTATTAATATGTCCCCAATAATTACCAGGGTATATTTTTTCAATTAGGGTTACGACAAACCAAACCCTAATTCACCCCGCGTACCAATGGAAAATCATTCCATCCACGCCTAGCTAGCCGCGCCATGCCAATCGCATCGTGTCATGGCCCTAACTATGCTAGCCGCATCTCGTGTGCCAATGGAAAATCATTCCAGCCACACCCTACTGCGCCAAGGCATGCCAACCATGCTAGTCGCACCCCGCGTGCCAATGGAAAATCATGCCAGCCACGCCTAGCCCAAGCTAGTCGCGCCATGTCCCTAGCTATACTATCCGCATCTCGTGTGCCAATGGCAAATCATGCCAGCCACACCCCACAGCGCCAAGGCATGCTATCCGCACCCCGCGTGCCAATGGAAAATCATGCCAGCCACGCCTAGCCCAAGATAGCCAAGCCATGCCGATCGCACCGTGTCATAGCCCTAGCAATGCTAGTCGTACCCCGCGTGCCAATGGCAAATCATGCCAGCAACGCCTAGCCCAAGCTAGTCGCGCCATGCCAATTGCACCATGCCATGGCCCTAGTCATGCTAGCCACATCTCGTGTGCCAATGGAAAATCATGCCAGCCACACCTAGCCCGATATAGTTGCGCCATACCTTGGCCCTAGCCACGCCATGCACCCATGGAAAACCTTTGGCCCCATATGCCAAACCACGCCAAGGCATGCCAAGATAGCCTGGCCATGCCGCTATCCCTCATGAAATCTTCCTGAGTTTTACTATCGGGCTATTTTTCCCTCCCTAACGAGTTCCAAACCTAAATATCCTCGCGTGAGGAGATAGGAAATTCTTTTCCGGTTGATTTTAGGGGCAGACCATCAAAATACAAGTCTGTACTAGAATTTTGTAGCGGTTCTAGTGAAGGGAACCAATTAGGGTTTCTAAACCAAATTAAAGCCAGGAGCCCATCAACGGTTGCCCTTCAATCATAGGAGCAAATCCTGACCGTATAAAGTCTCTTCATGACTTTAGCCCTAGATTGGTCACGTACCTATCCAATCTATCTGCGACATGCCTCACCATGGCCCATCATGCCGTGCCACCATACTGGCCTTCCACATGTGGCTACCAAATTGAAGCCAGGCGCCCATCAACGGTTTCCCTTCAATCCCAGGAGCCATCCTGGCCGTATAAAGTCTCCTCATGACTTTATCCCTAGCTTGGTCACGTACCTATCCAAGCTAGTTGCGCCATGCCGCGCCACTATACTGGCCTTCCCCATGCGGCTACCAAATTGAATCCATGCGCCCATCAACGGTTGCCCTTCAATCCCAGAAGAAAATCCTGGCCGTATAAAGTCTCCTCATGACTTTAGACCTAGCTTCGTCACGTACCTAGCCAATCTATCCACGCCATGCCTCATCATGGCCCCTCATGTCGCGCCACCATACTGGCCTTCCCGATGCGGCTACCAAATTGAAGCCAGGCGACCATCAACGGTTGACCTTCAATCTCAGGAGAAAATCCTGGCCGTCTAAAGTCCCCTCATGACCTTAGACCCGAAACCATAGATTGGTCGCGCACCTAGCGCCCGTTGCAAACCCTTGGCTCCTCATGCCAAGTTTAAACACACCCTAGCCGTGCCACCCTGTTGGACCTAATTACACGGCTACTAAAGTGAAGGCGTGCAACGATCAACGGTTGCCCCTCCTCTCAAGATGCAACATCTCGACCGTCGAAGGTCACCTGTCTAGCAAGTTCCCCAAGCTCGACTTTCCAAGGCACCACAACATTTTACATGTCTTTCAAAACATTCGAGACATCAACACAAGTTGGGGGATTCTCATTAGGGTTTTGGTTTGGTGGTCTATAGCGTGCGGCATGCACAAATGCCCGTTTCAAGATAGTGTAATAGGAGTAAGGCAGTCAGTAAATGAAAGAAGAAACAGTGAAACACTCCTTCATAATGGGACATCAATTCCATTAAATCCCATCAATGCCAGGCGTTACCACCTCTTCCCATTTAACTCACTCTTTTCCTTATATTATGAGACCAGATTACGTTTCTTTCTTGACTTGTTTAAATAGGCTTACCTATTTTCACCAGAACACAAGTTCTTAGTCAGGAGAAAAACACCGCACTCAGAAAAGCAACTCTTGCTAGATTTCCCAAAAGCTTTCACCTTCTGATACAAGTCAAGCGCTACTCTAGAATTATTCTGGTCTCAACACTCTCTTCGCTTCCCTCCCTAAACCATCCATTCTCCTCCACTTTGTGACCGAAGCAAGTCTAGAACGGCCATTTCTTGGTTTAGGATGGACTTGTACAGATTGATCTCTCGAACTTAAAAGTACTCCCTTGCAGTACATTGTTTAGGGTTTAAACTGTTTCTTACTTTCACACCTGCAATTACCAAAACCGGTAGAAACTATTTTCACCAATAAACACCTGGTAATTCTTACATAAGAACGTTGATTGGTTTAATAAATGTGTTATTGCTCATAGTGACGTCATGTCAGATATGCGGTTTTACGATTTTATCCCTAAGCTAAAAACCACCATCAATATCTGCATTCTTGAAATGTCTCCGCGCCTTCGGATCCAAATTTCCCATATCAGGATGAGCCCACTCTCGATACCATTCCATGTAATTCGCATCCGCTTGGGAAGTCCCATGAGAATCTTCTCGGAGTCTTCTACTCATTTGGTTTATTTCTTGGGAACGATCATTCCAATGCTCGATCGCCGGTGCTTTTTCATAGTTCAATTTGACATTTTTGACCTTAAATTTGGAGGTGGCTACGCTCAGTCTAAAAAGATTTTTTTCAGGCACAATTTTCTGGACAATACCGATTTGGCAGAGCGTTCTACGAGTATCTAAAATGACGAACCCGGTTGCATGAAACTAAGGTCCCGTATAGGTGGCCATATCAGAAAATATTATATCACCAACTTCATCTTCTCCATCCTCATCAAGTTTCAAATATGGATCAAAAGCCACATCTTCAATTGTCAAAGCATCCAATTTTTTCCTCATGTCGACCATTTCCGTCTCTTTAGCCTTGTGTTGGGTCCCTCCAAAGGGGTATCTCCCTCCCGTAGGTTTATCTAGAGGCAAATTTGTATTTCGAGTAGGCCTCAAGCTTTTAAAATGGTCGTAAGCCCATGACTACGGCAAAAAATAAAAAAAATTGTTTATAAATAATTTATTACACACAAATCGATACATAAAAGTAAAATAAATAAATATTTGTTATATTAAAACAAAAAGATACATGGATAAGAGAAACACATCCCGCAATTTGTGTTTCGTTCCATATAGAAGCTTTGCAAAGACAGTCCATCACATCATTAAGGTGGGCGGTGGCCCACGAGTACCTAGGTACCTCGTTTGTTTTCTTATCGAGATTGAGAGTCTTTAACCACTTCAAATAACATGAATTTACCTTATTTCCTGGGAAATCGGGGAAAAGGACGGTCCCAAGAGCATGCAACAAGTAAGCTATAGCCGTATGTCTAGATCTTTCTGCGTCCATCACCACCAATCCACTCTGCTTCTTGCATATATAATCCCCAAACTTATCCCTCAGATGACCTAAATTAATCTTCCTTGACATATTAACTACTTCACCAATTTCGCCCGGTGCACTAAATTTCCTCTTAGATTTAGGAGGTGCTCCATACCCTATCTCAAACTTTTCTTCCGCTTCATCTTTACCCCACCCAAGACATTTCTTCGCCAAGGTACAAAGCTCATCAAAAGGCATAGAATTGTTGAAACCCTCAAACATTGCCTTTCCTTCCAAAGCTATACCAGTGATTTTCTTTGTGTCATCCGGAGTGATAGCCATCTCGCCGAATGGGAGATGAAAAGTCATAGTTTCGGGCCAAAATCTTTCTCTAAAACCACAAACTGTCACAACATCATATGTCTTCTGCAAAGTCTCGATTCCAGACCATAACCCCGAAGCTTTTACCAAAGCTATCACTTCTGGATGCTCATCGTCCAACGGTCGAAACCTTGCTTGTTGGTGCTTTAGTTTATGGATTGCTTTATCCGGAAACTACAAAAAAAAATTGGTTGTAAAAATAATAATCCATAACAAAATGAATATAACATATATGTAATTTGATTTATTACCTTTGTGCCACAAACCCTAGCATCCCATAAAGATATGTCGCCAATCAAGACAGAATGATCTCTTGCCTCACCCCCAAGGTCTCCCATTCCTATTGGGAGGTAAAGCCTCCATAGCATCAATTACTTCTCTTGGAGTTGTCTTAGGTTTATACTTCGTCTTTCCATCCTTCTTGTCCTCCTCTTTGCCCTCCTCAACTACGGATTTACCTTTATCAATAACAGCACCACTAGAATTGCTAACTTCAGTTTCTCCGGTAACAACAAGTACACCTTAATTTCCACCACCACTAGAAGTGCCAACAACTTCAGTAACATCAACTTCAGTTCCTTCAATAACATCAACTTCAGTTCCTCCAGTGACTCCAACTCCATCTTCACCACCTTCATTTTCTCCAGAAGTCACAACTCTACTTGATTTCCTTGCATTTGCACCCAATGGTTTTGCGTGACTAGGTTGCGGAGTCGGGTCACTACGAGGTGTTACTTCTTGGGATATTTTCTTCTTCTTTTCTTTTCCTCTGTTCCCAGACAAACAAGGCAAAAAAAACAAAAGTAGATAAGAAATACGTCTGGGAAAATCCGACATAACCAAACCGTAACACATAACACAGCTAGGAAAATTGGATACTCCAATATGCAACAACTATTACGGATGGGAACATAGTAATTGACCAACCCGAAACACAAATTACGGATGGGAACTTAGTAATCGACCAAGCCGAAAAATAATTACGGATTAGAAAACCTATACGTTGGTATACTTCTAGTTCACTACTTAATACAGGACCACATACGGCTAGGAAATTCCAAGTCTTAATATATAAACGGCTAGGAAATTGAATATTACGGCCAGGAACTAAAGTTACGGATAGAAAAACCAAGACGTTATTATACTACCGCTTAAAAATTTACGAACACAGGAGAATATACAGCTAGGAATATCCTAGCCGTATACAACTAGTTACGGATAGGATTTCTCCATCTCGTACACATCGATTTAGTTACGGCTGGGAGTTCTTAGATATCCCAACCGTGTAATTTATAAACGGCTGGGAAATCATTAATTCCCAAACGTTATACCTATTTACGGCTGGGAAACCCAAGAACTCCCAACCGTAAGCATTTTCAGAAACCGTTTTTTCAGACCTAAATTTTTCGAAACCAACAGAATAATCAACGACACGCTTAAATAAAGAGTGGGTTTTTGAATTCATACCTTATTGCGGTCATATCAGGAGTCTCGGCTGGTGGTGGATCTCCTTCATTCACTTCTTCTTGATCTTCACTTCCATCTTCACTTGATGAAGTTGGTTTCTCTGCTTCACTAGGAGGTTGATTCGACGAAGATTGACCTAGATTTTCTTTAGGTTTCATGGTTTTATAGAATGAGTTTAATCGACGATGATTTTTTTTGAATCGACGATTAATCGTTGAAAAACGTTCAATCAAAGAAGAAGAAGAAGAAGAAGAAGAAGAAGAAGAAGAAGAAGAAGAAGAAGGGGAAGAAGAAGAAGGAGGGCGGTTTTTTTCCTTTTAATGATTTTCCATTTTTTTCCGTTTTTTTTTATTAGATTAGGTAGTTAATGAGAGGGTATAAGGGGAATAAATTAAAATTATAGAGGGTAATTTTGAACTTTTACACAAATCTGATCTTCCCCTATAATATTTAGGTTCCATTTAGTAATTTAGCCCCCAAAATATCTTCCCCTACGGCCCCAAAAATAGGATTCATTATTTATAACATATATAAGAATTATGTATAGTTGCGTGGGCTACATAGAATAATTATATAGGTATCTTTGATTAGTTTAATAATTTATTTTATGTGAGTTATATTTAAGAGAAGCCAAAATTTATGCATAACAGCGCATACATTTGACTTGGTACAGCACAACAAATTATTCATATTGTGCCAGATAAATCGGCACACTGACGCAAGCTCGGTATAAGTAAGCACGGAAAACAGCATGGTATACATATTTTATATGTTGACACTGATCAAAGATCTTTTGTATTTCTGGGTATTAGTTATGTATATGCTGATACAGCCGGTATCAATAGCGTATCAACAAGTACGGGTCAATATATGCGGATATAGTCCGATATTGACTGATAAGGAGTAGATTAAGCACATTAACCAGTGACGGACCCAGAAATCTTCATAGGGTAGGTCTATAATATCAGTAGTTGTCAATTCGGCCGAAGGCCGCGGCAAATTTTTTAAACGGGTTAAATAGACAGTGGATTTATTGAAATTTTCCTATAAAATACTAGATATATGGACAAACATAAGATTAAAATCCATCAATTTTAATCACGAAAAGTGATTGTAGAATTTTTCTTATGGTTTATTGAAGAAAATTGGGAAAATAAATGGATGCGATAAAGAAATTCTATGTTATAAACAAGATTTTGGGCTAAAAATTGATTATGCTACAACTATAATGATTAATTATAAATAGGGGAGGGCTAAAAAAAAATTCAAGCTAAATATAGGGACGGGCTATAGCCCGGGTTAGCCCCTTGCTAGGCCCGTCCCTGACATTAACATTAAGGATTTCACTCTATTTGACACACATTTGATATATTTTTTTGGAAGGTTGTTGTTTCCAACATTGGCATTGGGTTTTTCCAACTAGCAGCTTCTTCAGTGAGTAAAGACATGAAAGAATATTTGGGAGACTATCAATTTGGTGTTGGTATGGTTTGTGGGGGAGAAGGTATTTTGCACTCGGTTGACAGACTTTTGGAGATAAAAGGACATCTACAAGGTAATTCGATGTTGTTGATTGATTTTTCCAATGCTTTTAATTTAGTTGATAGGACAACCATCATTAGAGAGGTGAGGAACCAGTGTCCTTCTATTTCTAAGTGGGTGGAATTTTTCTACGCCTCGCCACCTCTATTATATTATAACAATACCACTCTATCTTCGGCTAAGGGTGTTCAGCAGGGAGACCCCCTTGGGCCATTGCTTTTTGCTTTGGCATTGCATCCTTTAGTGAAGAAAATAGAAACCCAGTGCGACTTGGATCTGCACGCATGGTATCTAGATGACGGCACCATTATTTGTGACACATTGGAAGTATCCAAGGCTTTACACATTATACAAAGCGAGGGAAATAGTAGAGGGTTACATCTCAATGTCAGCAAAACGGAGCTATTCTGGCCTACACATGACAGCAGAAGTTTGGGTGATGGAGTGTTTCCAAGCAACATCGACAGACCTTCACTTGGTGTCAAACTACTTGTGGCACCAGTGAGCTTGGACATGCAATTCTGCAGTGACATGGTAATGTCTAGGGTGAAGAAAACAGTTGACCTGATGAAGGATATTGGGAATCTAAAGGATCCGCAGAGTGAACTGCTTCTATTGCGAAACTGTACAGGGGTATCAAGGTTATACTTTACGATGCGCACTACTGATCCGGTCGCTCTACAACAACCTAAAAATCACTTTGACGCTCATCTAATACAATACTTGAGACAACTCATCACGGCGGATGGTGTAGGGTTCGGTCCGCTTCAACAACGTATTGCAACATTGCCTATTAAATGTGGTGGTCTAGGCATCTATACAATGGATGATACCATCAAGTACTGTTACTTAGCTTCGCAAATTCAGACACGTCCGCTGCAATGTGCTATTATTCAGAAATCTAATGTCACAGAGTCATGTCTCATCTCTCAACATGCCATACACGGTTACTTACAGGTATGTGGCTTATCTCATTCAAACCTCAACATCAATGACACTGCCCCCCATCTCATGCAGACCTTGGCAGTACCATACTTTGATGTCGTAATGAAGGAGATGCCGGATAAATTTCGGTTCACTAAGAGAGACTCAGTTTTGTGGCAATGTAACAAATACGAACATGCACAAGACTATTTGATGGCTATTCCCATTAGTGGGCTCAACCAGTCCATGGGACCGAGACAGTTTTATTCCATATTGTGCTACAGATTAGGTATTCCACTCTTTGAGGAAGATAGTACGTGTCTGAGTTGCGGAAAAGGGATGGATACTTTTGGCGATCACGCGTTGCACTGTTCTAAAGACGTTGGAATCAAATTTCGGCATGATTTAGTTCGAGATGTGCTTGCGGATATATGTTTTAAATCTGGAGTTCATATCACCAAAGAAGCTGCATTGGGATTTTTATCAGATAACGACAGAGATCGAAGACCGGCAGACGTTCTTGTTCACAATTGGGAGAACGGTCAGGATGTGTGCTACGATGTGACGGGCGTCTCACCTTTTACTGGTGGCGGGGTTCGTACTTTTATACCTGGTCAAGCCATCTCCAACGCGGTTACCCGCAAATGCAGGAAATACTTAGACATGTGTTCGGCTCATGGTTACGGTTTTTGTACTTTTGATTTCACTACCTTAGGCGAACTAAATGATGATGCGGTTGTCCTGTTAAAGAGGCTTAAAAACTGTTTATCTAGCCATACCATGAACGGAAAAATTGGTAGTTTACTTTTCCACAGAATAGGTTTTGCTATTCAGAAAGGGGTGGGAGCTCAGCTTGTTGCTAGACTCCCGACCAGTTTCTTGTAATTTGTTTTAGAATGCTGTTGTAAGTTTATGAATGGATTCCCTATTACAGTAAACAAACTGAAATTGCATCCGGAAATTTTATAAAGACTTCTTACTTTGTTAGATGATACATAGTCTCAGTATTTACATGATGTAGATAATTTAAGATTTGATAGTTTACGCTAGCAAATGTATTCATTGTCGTTTTGTGGTCAATTTTATTCGGTTAGCTATGACGAGTGGTAGTGATAGTAGGTGGTTCGTGGTTGTTATGGTAGTGGTGGATGGTGAGCAGTGATGGTTACAACACAATTTCATATTGTTACTCATACTATTACGTACGAGTAGTATTATATTGTTAAAAATGTGGTTGATAATTCTTAATATTAAAATAAATTTGGTTACAATGTAAAAGAAAGTATGCTAACTAAAAAACACATGAATAATTATGCTTTATGCAAAAACAAACAAAAGTAACGTCCCATAATTAACATACAAAATAAATACTTATTATCGAGCACGACGTCAGTGTTTGTATCTTGATAGGTGCATTATCTTCGCTAGTTTAATGCTTTATATAATAAATCAAGTAAGAAAATACTAGAAATTTTCAGAATCAATAGCAACTCGCAACCCTACCTCTTTGTTCTTTTTCTCCATATATGTATCCCTTCTAAAAGTTTTAAAGGTCTTCTTAAATAGTATTCACGATATCTAGGTAATCAAGTATTCAGGGTATCATGTGCCCTTGTTTTTGAAACTGAAAATAGGCCCGAAAAGATTCTACCACCGATTACTATCAGCACATCCAAAACCTCATAAGTGTTGATAGAATAATATTCAAATTCCTGTACACTTTTTCACCAACTATCAACACATAGAAAATACCATGTTTTTCGATAGTGGGAATTCGAAGTTTGTATACCTCTTTCACAAGATTATCGGTACCTCACAAGTTTCGATAGTTGTACCTGACATTTTCCTGCAGATTTTTTGTCAAACTATCGGCACATACAAACATTATGATTAACTTGTCTCATAGACCTTAATAATTTTCTCAAGTTGAATCTCTTAGCAACAAGCACTAGGTTTTTTGGTGAAAAATAATTCATGTATTAGTGGTTGTAGTGTGTATCTACATTAAGCGTAACGAAGTATTACACCAATTAACATAAGAGAGTGATGATGATATTGATGCTTGATTGAGTAACATGTTTCGTGATGGACGGTGAATTCCTAAATCAACGTTCTTCTCTGATATTTTCTCAAACATTTACAGCTTCAGTTGTTAGTTTAAATTACTTTTGAACAACAAAATCTCTCATATTTATATATCAAACCCAATCTTATTACTATCCTCCTATTTATAATTTTGAAGTTAAAGAACTTAAAATAATTTTGCTTGGTCGACAACCGATCATATCTTAACCTAGAAATAAATTAGTTGTGATTCAATTTCAAGAGACGATCCTAGGGTCATAACTAGTAGTTTAGATGTTATATCTTCACACTTTGAGATTTGAATCCTTAGGCTACCATTTATATCAACTTTATCCCTCCCTTTTTTTATCTTTAATGATAACAATTGTGGGCACTTGATTAACTATTTATTACCATGAATATCTCAATCCGTAAAAGTTTTATTTGGATCTCGTTTATTTTCTCTACTTTTATCACTAATCATCTAATATTTTTGGCATCGTCTTTTTTATGATTAGAAAGAGAAGTTATTAAGCATCAAGTATGTATCTTAATAGTTTTCACTTTATTTATGAACCCTCCTTTCTTCTGCCATTGGAAACCCAAATGAGTGAAAATAAAATCCATATGTTCAGATCCATTTAGATATCTTACTTTGGAAGAGATCCGAGCATATCCATATCTCTTACAATTAGGATCCATTTTTTAGGGTTTGACTTGGTTTCGTAATCAGTTAAGAGTTTCTTTATCTATTATTGATAAAGATCACGATTAGGGTTGTAATTTTTTTCGCGATAACAATTGTGGCACTTGATTACAATATATTACCATGAATATCTCAATCCGTAAAAGTTTTTATTTGGATCTCGTTTATTTCTCTACTTTTCTCACTAATCATCTAATATTTTCGGCATCGTATTTTTTGTGATTAAAAATATAAGTTATTAAGCATCAAGTCTGTATCTTAATAGTTTTCACTTTATTAATGGACCCTCCCTTCTTCTTCCATTGGAAACCCAAATGAGTGAAAATAAAAGCCATATGTTCAGGTCTACTTAGATTTCTTCCTTTGGAAGATATCCAAGCATATTCATATCTTTTACAATTAGTATCCAATTTCCAAATGAGTGAAAATAAAAGCCATATGTTCAGGTCTACTTAGATTTCTTCCTTTGGAAAAGATCCGAGCATATCCATATCTCTTACTATTAGTATCCAATTTTCAGGGTTTAACTTGGTTTCATAATGAGTTAAGAGTTTGCCTATCTATTATTGATAAATATCACGATTAGGTTTGTAGTTCTTTCCACGATAAGAAAATCTATTACAACAAAAATTGGTGCAACATCAACTATAACACCAAAAGCAACAAAGGAAACATTAAGATCATCAACACCTTCAATAATTGTAACTACAATTGCTCCCAAGACTCCAATGCCGATACACATTGTAATTCACAACGATTACAATTGATTTCGACCGAGCCGGTGGCATATGTCACATTCATTATTTATTTAACTTTGATTATTTTAGTTTATCTTACTTTAATTTACAAATTAGTAGAAACCCATGGTTGTACTTTTCCAAGATCTCATTGCTTATTTTGGCAGTGATGCAAAAAAAAACAAACTTGGCCTCTTGATGTGGATTTAACCTCTTGGGATTCTGATTTGATCATAGTGGCCGTAACGGTAGAAATGTTAGTCAAGTGGATAAATTTTAACTTTGATTTTTTTTTTGAAGCAAAATTTTAACTTTGATGATTGTATTATTATCATATTCAAAATTGTAATGATTCTGACATCAAATCGGCTCTATTAATCAATATATGTGGCTCGCCTCTTTTTCTGAAAATCTTTTTATTCACTTTATCAGTTAAAAAACTGTTATTCAATTAAAAAAAATATTTTAATTAATTAAAGGATCAAATTATAAAGGGGACATACATAGTTGGCTTAATTAATTTTTTATTTAATTTTATTTGATACAGAAAAACCATTTCTCATCAAACCTGACACGTCTCAACACTAGTTATGTTATGGTATCAAATATAGTATATTATATTATTTATTTTTGTGAAATGATATATAGCATATAAAAGATTGAGTAATTATTCAGATTGTATATAGTTCGCCAAACTTTCCTTTTAACTGGAATGACAACCACAGAACTAATAGACACAATATCAAACCTAACCAAATATTTGGAAAGCCTATCAGCTAACACATTACAATCCCGCTTTACATATGTATAAGAAGACCTAGAAAAATAGTGAACGAGAATCTGAGAAGTTAGTCTTCTTGCAAAAAGCTAGAGGATCTACAATCAACAGAAAAATGATTCTTTAACATAGAGGTAATGTCATCTAGATTATCAACCGAGAAGATTATTCAGATTCTTCTGAACCATTGAGTCCATTATGTTACCTCTCTGCAAGCTCGACACTTTTCCTCTGATAAGGAGTTACACCGTCCTGCAAATTCAGATATAACACCCACTTGAGACATGCTGGAAAAATCCATGAGAAAACTTATGATCTTTTAAGGATAAACAACATCAAAGAAAACATGATAAGTTTTACTATCAACCACAGAAAAAATAACAGAAGAAAGATACGAACAACCCGAGTCCCAAACATAGCAAGCTAAAATGGGAAGAAACATGAATTTCAGCAACGGGTAGCATGAAAGTAGGAAAACCTTTATAAATGGAACGCATAATGCCCAGCGGATTTAGTTAAACATTGGCAACAAAAAGGGCTAGCGGCACAGCTTGTCGCTCGCTTGCCTAGTATGTAATTTTTAACGTTATATAAATATCTTCTATAAAAACACAAAATATAAGCAATCTAATCTCTATGAATAGTGTAAGATAACCAGTAAATACACCGTTCAAAGAAAGACATGTTAAAAGCTGCATTAAAGATATGTGACATAGAAAGGTCACTCCATATACCTTCAAGAAAAAGATATTTAGTAAACAGATGGCCAAATATTTATGATTCAGATGAATTACAAAGCGTAAGATAGACCTTTATACGAACAAATATACCAATATGAGCTCTTACATGTAAACATGCAGATAAATATTTCCATAATAGTATAGAATTCGAGTGTTGGATATCATAAAAACAAAAAAATCTTCTTATAACAATCAATTTAGAAAAGCACTACTAATATGATTTTAATGGAGATCTCAAAAATTACTCTCTTTCTATGGAGATCTCAAAAATTACTTTCTTTCTATCAAATATTTTTTAAGACAATTTTATTAAAAAAAAAACATGATATATTATTATACCTAATCTCACATGGATTTTTTTTTTTTTTTGTTAATAAACCACATTTTATTCATGGTAAAATAGAAAGTACATGGACATCGGGATATCAAAGTCAAAGTTCAAAATCCAATTAAAAGGTAATAACAAAGAGTAAATTCATAAAGTGGAGAAACGAAACACCAACCAGAGCACCAAGCAATCCGAAGATTGAAAGAATGGCATCTGGGATTATAATCCAACCATTTTGATTAATAAAAAAACTTCTAGAAAAACTGAAAAAGAGATCTTATCATAGAAAGAGAGTAATATTACCAAAGTCTTGAATCTTGATCACCACACTTGATTTTATTGTAATTTTAAGGTTACCTGACGATCTCAAAAATCAATATCCAACATCAATCTAGTCGTATCCAAATAATCGAATCTCAATTCAGCCAAGTATGAAACTTGTTATCTATCTTTCAAGATACTAATTTTACAAGAACGAGTCATAATAGATCATAATTAATATGGACTTATATATAAAGATTGATTACGTATTACTTGTTTTAATCCTATTATGAAGAAAAAATAGTATAATGCGAAAAATAAAAAACAAAAGATAGCAGAAGTTTTTAACGAGGAAAACTGGATCTGCAAAAAACCTCGGGACCTCGTCCAGATTTGAACATCGAATTGTATTAAGCCTCTACAGACACTATCCTACTATCAGACTTCGAACTGGAATGTAGTTGAGACCGAATTTACCCTCCAAGTAATTCAGCTGCAGTCGTGCTCCTTACATCTCTTGAACCTCTCAAGGCTCTACGCAATTGATTCCCTTAGCTGACGTCCTTTGCAGCCTAAGAGTTGCTTCAGCCTAAGTAGAGACTTTTGATACTAATCTGTCTCTAATAGATAATCATATTTGATTTCCATTTAGATCGATAAATCATGACTTGGAACTCTATTTGCAATAGACAAAGCTAGCAAACCTCACAAATCCTTAAAACTTATCTCGTCCTTGAAAGAGATTACTAAAACCTCGATAACATAAATAACAAGATCATGATATATGAACTATCAAGGTAAGGATAGTAGGACCTGGCTTCACGAATCCTAAGTGAAGTCTTTAATTCGTAAAACCTAATTGTGTTTCTCAGAGGAAACCTAGGTTCATAGAGGAAACTCTTGTTAGGAGTTCGTGTAAGCATGTGAGAAGTTTATCTTGAAATTACATAGAAGAATATATACTATGGTCCAGAGTACCGGAACCTTGTATAATGATAGTTCATGGCATGTATGCCTTAAAGAACTAATAAGCGGAATCCTTTTCATTTAAATACTTCATATTTGAATCATGATGCACGTACACATGGTGTTTTAGTAGTCAAATATATATTATAGGTGTTCACGGGAGTTATAGCAATGCTAAACATGTTGCACCCCGAGTTCCGTACCAGGATCAAACCCATATAGAGATCTGAACCCGAAGCGTTACGGGTCGGAAAGAGACTAAAAAGCTTTATTTTTCAATAATTATTTCACTAAGCATAAGGAATTATTCTTTACATGAATTAATTAAGCACTATGAATTCACTAATTTATATTAACAAAATAATATTTAAATAAAAATTACACTTCAAACAATTAAAAGAAAAATGGCACAATCCGCAAGCTAACTATTTTCTAAATTCCTCTTCCACCATTTTATAAAATCCACAAAAAAATGTCAATTGGGGTGATTTGACAGCCCAATAGGCATACTTTCTCATCCTCAAACAAATATACAAATATCGCAATAAATTAAATAAAAACGCATTCAACCATTTGGTTTATAATTTCACATTACCCGAAATAATTCTGAATTATTATTCGATTCATTTTAGTTCATGGTACGAATGTCCTTGGTTTGTACATCCACTATCATTTAACTTTGCACAGACAACCGCTATCAATGGATGAGGGGATCATTACCCATTTAACTCTCGGGGATCATTACCCGCCGTTAGCATGGAACTAAGTTCCATCTAACGAAAAAACGCTAACTCTTCCTTTGGTAAATTATTTTTTACAATTAACTCAAATTCCAGTTTTGAGACCATGTATATTATCAAAACAACAATCATACATACTTAATTCAAATTCAAAATTCAAAATTAAAATATAATAAAAAGAAGACATTATTTTCAATCAAAGAAACCACAAATAAATATTAAGAGAAGATGAGTTAGTAAACCTACCTTAGTTTTAATTTAGCATCTCATAGTTGAAAACTCCAATAAAACCCATAAATCACACCATAGTACATGTTTCTTCCATTCTATAAACCACACCAAATATTGTTATAAGAAGATATAATAGGGGAAAAAGAGAGAGAGAGAGAAAAAAAGGAGGAAGAATGGTTGTCTCTTTTAACAGTACCAACCGCCAAGAATTCCAACATTTTGTTACGAGAGAGAGGTCGTGACTCAAGTTTTTTTTTTCATTACTTTCTGATGATTAACACTCATCAACCCATGATTAAATAATCAAATGATCCAGGTGGGTTACAAAATAGACGGGTTATTAATGAATCTAGGGATTCTTGTATTCATGATGAGCTAATGGAATTTCACAAATGAGTTTATAGAAGATGAATAGTTTGAATGAAAAAGGGAATAACAAGAGTATTGATGGTATGTGTGTGGGTAATATGGATTTAGGAAGGAGTGGAGATTCACAACCTGGGGTCCGAATTTCTCAACATAGATCTGCTAAACCTGCTTCTTACAGGGATGCTTTTATCAATTCTGATCTGAGATAGGAAAATTGTTTTCAAGAATGGGGTCTGCGGGAGTTGGAAATGGAAATTTATGGAAGTAACATCTCTATAATTGGTGAAGATGTTGCTGCGGATGGAATCCCATCAATTAGTTTACACATTGAAACTTAGATGTGCATAATTCATCCATGGAAGCGTTGCTTAATTGGTAAAGTTGTTGGGAAAACGATAGGTTTTAAATTTATTTCTTACAAAGTGGATGAATTGTGGAAGCATATAGGTAAGATTGAAATACTTGATATCGGTAATGATTTTTTCTTATTCAAATTTGATTGTCCAGATGATTATAGGTTTGCATTATTAGAAGGCCCCTGATTTATTGGTGGTCATCATCTTTCAACGAGAACATGGACCCCAAATTTCAAATCTTCTATTGATTCTGTGTATACTTCTATAGTATGGGCTAGGCTACCTGAACTCCCACTTGAATATTTTGGTAAATCAGCTCTTGATAAAGTTGGAGCTTTAATAGGCAGATTGATAAAGGTTGATAATACTACTGAGCAAGTATTGAGGGGGAGGTATGCCAGAGTTTGAGTTGAAATTATAACAAATAATCCTTTAGTTCCTCTAGCTAGAATATGTTCTATCATTCAGAAAGTTGAGTATGAGGGTTTGAGTATGATTTGTTTTCAATGTGGAAAAATGACACATAAAAAAAAAATTGTCATGCTTGTAGGACCAGAATATCGCCATGATATTATTCTTGCGAGATTAACAACACTTCTGCGAACATCATCGCGATTTCTTCAACAACACTTCGCGAGTGTCACGGAATGATTTGAAGAATGACGTAATAGCTGATGAATGAAGAAACACAGGAAGAGCGTGATTATCCTGCGATGGTTACAACACTTGCGAGAATGGACATTATAACTACTGCGATAATATCGCGGGTCAGATCCGAAATTAAAGGACAACTTAGCTGTCATCCACTATGTAACTATCCTATATAAAGAGACCCAGTAGATTCAGAAAAGGATGATGTATTTTTGAGTGTTGAGAAAGTCTTGAAGAGAGAGAAAATTCAAGAGAGCAGTTGTATTCTTGATTTCTTCCATTTATTGTAAACATTTCTGAGAATCAAATAATAAAGTTGTTTGTGGGAGAAAACTACTTCTGCCGGTTTAGGTAATTTTGGGTGTGTGTGGATGAGAAGTGAGTTTAAACCTTCAACAAATGTGCTGCACGATGAGCACTTTGATTCGAGAGATAATCTGTACAATTCTGGCCTAAACCGAAGACACGGCCGTTCCAGATTTGTTTCGGTCACAGGTGAAGGATGTGAGGTTGATCTTATGGAGGGAAGCGAAGAAGGAGTTGATAGTATGAAGGTGAAGTCTATTTTATGACTTGTTAACAGAAGGTTGAGCAGGCTAGCAAATGTTGCAGGAATGTTCTGGGTGTTGAACACGATGGTATTAACACTTGGTTTTCTGTTGTCTGGACTTGTGTTCTTGGAAATAGGGAGGAGAACCTATTTATACAAGTCATTAAGCCTTCTTCACGTCTCTCGTGGGAAGTGGAGGAAGTGGAGTGAGGGAAGAGTGGAGTTGTGTGTGAGTGTCACACGATCAGAACTTCCCACTTCTCCCATCTTGACTTAACCGCCCATGTCTTCCTAACACGTTCTTGTGATGGCGCGTTGCACGCTGCATGCTGTAAACCGCCAGACCAATACCCCAGTTTGTATCCCCAGTTGTGACGTGATTAATGTCTCGAGTGTGTGGATCACGGGACCCACAAAAAATAGCGCAGGGTGAACCATGAACTTGGTATAACATCGCATGCAGCCATCTTCAGGTAACCGTTTGGAGGCTGTATAGACAGTACATGCCTTGGTCGGTTACCTTGTGAAGAAGAGTGACGGATGGTGGTCATAGTGATACCTTGTTTGCTGGTTGATTCGCATCCTAAACCATTCGTCCAAGCTTGCAAATCTGGATGGACGAGATGACTCGTAACCTTGCTTGCGACCGTTGAATGGGAGGCGCGCATGCTGCCTCTTTCGGCCCAAACGTTTGCATGCTTAGAGAGTTCCAATGGAGGAACCGATCAGCCCTGCATGGAGGTACTACAATGGTGTTCACGCCCATGCCTGCTTGACTCGCAAAGATTTAATCTAATCCACTAGACTCAGGCGGCAAAGACGAGTGGTCGAGATTAGAATTTATGGAGGGGCCGTGACATATCACCTTTGGGCGCGCGTACCGAGGAGCTTGATCATCGCCGGTCTTGGACGATCAGCTAGACGTGAATCTGGGCCCACGGTGGTCATGCTAGCATGCTCGGTTCCTTCTAAGTCTCTATCTTGGCCTTCCGTCCAAGCCTGCGAAGATGGACGCTCAAGATGTTTCCGCGCCGCAAACCCTAATTAGGGCTTTAGACCGGCCACTTTGAGCGATCAGTTTTGGGTTGCGTGCACCTCTTTTGGGGAGACCGACCATGTATACAACATCTTGGGTCGACGGTGAGCATGTACATGCTTGATCTATGACCCTGGGCGCAATCTAAGCCATCCAACTATGCCGACGAAGTCGGATGGTCGTGATCATTTTGGATCTTCTCAACATGCATAAGGCGTTAAACTAGCCTTGTTTGGGCAATCGTTTCTTGCACCACGGCTTTCCTATGAGGGATTCGGTCATGTAGGTAGAAAGTAGGCCCGCCAATGGTGTACCATCACTTCACTACTTGTTTTAGGGTATAATCTAAGCCGTCCAACTATGCCGGCGAAGTTGGACGCTCACGATTAAAAGAAACCCTAGCCGTGCATCATGCTCACTTTGAGCGCACATTTTGGAAGGAAAAACCGTGGTTGGTCTTGACCGTTCGGTCATGTGTGAATGTGGGTCCGAGGTGAACATGGTAGCATGCTCAGGACCCCCTGAATCTATATCTACACCCTCCATCTATGCTTGCGAAGTTGGACGGGTGAGATATATTTTTGGGCTTGTTTTCAGCAAGTGAGACTAACATGGATAGTCTTGCATGCGTTCAACGGGGCTAGTATAACCTACCGTCAGGTAGCCTATGGGTGTTTGCATGTCGAACACAAGGATTTAATTAAAGCATTAATAGTAATGTTGTATACCTACATAAAACCGGGATGGTTGCCATATGCTCCGTCGGGATGGTTGCCACATGCTCCGTTCTGGGTAGGTATGTTTAATTCTCAGGGATGGGTGCACATGCTCCAATGAATTAATATGGCGAGAAGTATTCACCTCCTGAAGGCTTTATCCTTTGCAGGACGTCAGCTTACAAAAATTGGCTTTTTATAATTTTACCTTTTAAATAGAAATCCACCATCAACATTAAGTCCCCTGCCTAGCGCACAATGGTTACATCATTGCGGGGTAGGCATGAGATGGTGACAAATAAAGATAAACTTTTGAGACAAAGTTAGATGTTACCAGGAGAGACGGGTTATCCTGTCCTCGGAGGATGTCACGTTTAAGAGGCGTGCAGGTGAGCGTTCCCCTAGCATGATGTAGGTCTTGCTTGTTTCAGTTGAACTTGTTGTGCCTAGGGCTGCACATGGGTCGGTTTGGGTCATTTTGGGTCGGTTTTGGCCTCACCCACCACCCAACCCACTGATGGCGGGTAACCAAAGTTGTCACCCGCAACCAACTCACCATTACAATGGGTCGGTTTTCACCCGACCCACAATATGGCGGGTTGGGTCGGGTGGGTGGCGGGTTAACCCGTCATAAAATTCAATGAACTGTATGAACTAAAAGTGCAGACAATTAGCATCATAAGTTACTTAAAACTAAAAGTGTTTACAAAATAAAAATGAGTTCAAGTTCTAAAAGTTCAAAACGTGAATTAATAGCCTACTGGCTACTCTATTGTACTGAATCTAATAGCTGAATAAAATAAAGATCATGTGATGTGATTCGTATCAAGCGACCAGCCTCCTCGATCGAAAAATGTAGATGTTTAACCCCCCGAAAGCTACTGAAGCCCTGAAATCAATCATCTATGATTATGGAAGAAGTAGCAAGGTCACCAAATAGATCTGCAAGGTAAATGATTCAAATGAACAATTAGAATGAAAGTTGATGTTAGTAATCAAAGCACCAACAATGGGGTTTAATTCTAATATGCCATATCACAAATTATAAGATGAAAAAAGAACCAGTCCCCCACCACACACACACCTTATGCCATATCACAAATTATAAATAAGCTTCAAAACAAAGATAAATAGAGAAATGCATGAACTAGCAAAATCATATAAGCATGCATGTTAATAAGAAACAAATGCTACAGACCTAGTGCAATTACAGGTGCCATCTTAAGGTATATTACTGAAGACATTGTTGTCGGATCGGTGACATCCCATCGTCTTTTGTATTAAAAATGATGCAATTGAAGATCTAACTGAACCTCGGTGTTAAACAAGAGTGGATGTAGGCATAAAATATGTGGATAACTACAATTATAAGAAACAGGTGGATAACTACAATTATAAGAAACAAGAGTGGATCTAACTGAACCTCAGTGAAAAATTGCACATCCAAAAAGCAGTATAGCTTAGCCAAAAAAAAAGGATGCTATCAAATTGAGATTGATGACATAAAAAAAACAAGCAGTAAGGTTTATATCAAAATGTTATCAATTCTAGAGTTAGCAGATCTTATGAGTATGCAATTATATTGATTAAGAGAAGGTAAACAAGTATCAGGCGGATATTAATATTAATGCAATATTGAGAGCAGAAAAACTGAAAAACCATTTAGGAAATGAAAATATAGACATACCAAACTCATCCATATCAATCTCAGCCTCCTCGACTCCAAGGATAGAAGAATCCGTGTCCATTGGTATACGTAACCAATTCTGCAACAAAATTAAGGCCTCAAGCGTCCTAGGTTTTAAGGAACTTCGAAAGGGATCCAAAATCCTTTTTCCGGTACTAAATGTTGATTCTGAAGCAACGTAAGAAACCGGAATAGCAAATATATCCTTCGCCATGAGTGGCAAAACTACCTGGACGCGGTGGACGTGGAGGGGGAGGTCCCATTTGTGATACCACTCCATGTACAACTGGAAGATTAGAAGCTGAATCATCTTCTGAGATTTCAACCATGGTAATAACCTGCACAAAGGAAACAAGTTACAAGTAACAACAATCAACAAAATACAAAATGGTACTACTGTTGGTGAAGAGTGAAGACTGGAAAACATAAATGGTCATCAAATTGAATGTATCAATTAACTGAACAAATTAAACTTTACATTTCATATAAATGTTACTGTTGTACTGATCTAGCATAGTTAGGTAGCACGGCAGCTGCACCAACATTGACTAATGACTGTGACGTAGTAGGGTATAGTACCGTAGAATGCAACAGGATGCCGAAGAAAATCCCTACAAGGATATAACTGATCAAATACCCAAACGCACACACACACTTTCATCATAACAATACAAGGAAATGAATACCGTGAATCTGTAAGGAACACTCACTGCAATTTCACTAAGACAGAGCATGAAAATACAGATTAAGAGATGCAAAATAAACACATTATACAGAACACTCACTCCCAATGGTGCCAAAACGATACCGTTATCCCACCCTAGAGCGCTAGCTAAACCCACCCTGAGCGTTAGTATATCTATAACACATTATCATGATCTACTTCTAACTACATGCAGGTAGTGATGAGTTTTGATAACTAGCGTGCATGATAAACATGTATAGTATTTTTTGAGCATAAAATATATAAAATAATATAAAGTTCTATCGATTTTTCTTCTTCTTTTGATCGGCCACGGTCATATCAACTTTATGTGCATGTCTTCCATATCCACAAAAGAATTCACAAACAGATAGATAACAATTAGCAACAAAATTCAGTTTTTAAACACCGGTTTCCTATTTGTAAAATAAGATCATAAAATGCACATTTTCTTTAATATTTGTACCAATTAGCAACAAAAAATTGAGTCCTCAAACTTACTTTCAATGACAATAATGTCATTGACTCACAGGTAATCAATTAGGTGGATTGTAACATGACAAATTTTGATGACCAAAGAAATTACGGAAGTTTAAAGGGTCAAAGACTCAAAGAAAGCTAAGCTAAATTGTTAAGAAATGAAGAGCATCTCAGCATTTGTATCTACATTTCATTTCCCCAACTATCTTTACTCTAAAAGAATCAACCAATTTTCCACCAATTTGTTTTCAGATATTTACATGAATCATACCAATCAATTTACTAAATGTAAACTATCAATTGCAATATCAATTAATCAAAGATTATAACAAAAATAGATAAACCCCAAATTGAAAAAAAAAAAAAAAAAAAACCTAAACAGATACCCCAAATTCAAAATCAATAAAATCACATGATCAATTAGTCTGTCTTACGACTCTTACCTTTCGTTATTGGATTTCTAGTGGTGATGTGAGTTGATAATTTATGGAATTGACAGACCGATCGAAGAATAGAAGAATAGATGATGAACACCAAACAGCCGCTGAAGAGGAGTGAAGAGAAAAGAGGTGCGTGCGAACTGCGAATGAAAGTTGAGATGATTAGGGTTAGGCAATATATATGGTCCTTTCTGTGGCTGAGATTCATCCTATGATATATAATCTAAGGGTTAGGGAATTCTGGTGGGTGGGAGGGTTGGGTCGGGTGATGGAAGTTTCTACCCGCAACCGACCCAACATATGGCGGGTTCTGGCGTGCTCACCCATAGTCAACCCACTACTAAGTGGGTTGGGTCGGGTGCGGGTTAATCTTGGTGGGTGCGGGTTGGGTCGGTTATGTGCATCCCTAGTTGTGCCTGCTTCGATCGAGGGACTACTGCACATGCTCAATCGTGGGGGTGTGCCTAATCGACGGACTATTGCACTTGCTTCGTTCATGGGTCTACTGCACCTGCGTGATCGAACGTGGAACCTGATATGGGAATGTTTGCTTCAAACATGGGAAGTTGTGCATGCTTCGATCGAATATGGTTCCATCGTGCGCACGTTTTCAAACTTTATCCATGTCCTATTATTTCTTGATATGCATATGGGCCCGCCTAATTCTCTTAACCGTGGGACTCATCATGCGCCTGCTTGATCGAACGTGGGCTTGCTGTGCCTGCTTCGGTTGAACATTCGAGTGTCATCCTTATTACTTCGACCAAACACTGAACCTTCTACGTTGACCAAACGCAATTCTTGATGCCTTGAACCGACACCAGCTTTGGTGACTGCTCAAACATGGGACCCACTGCGCGCTTGTTTTGGTCAAACATAAACGTGTTGAAGCAACTTCTGGAGAGATCAGGTCCTGTAGAGCGTTGAAGTAGATTCTGGAGCGTCTCGGAGAGTTGGAGACGGCTTCTGAAGCGAACATGGAGGTATCTCCTAGCGGTAATGTTGAAGCATGCTCCTGATTGACCATCTCTTGGATAATTCCTTGACTGATGGCGAAGGAATCTCATACCGAGCCTCAGTCCCCAAGTGTGATCTAAGTGGATCTATCTTGTATGCCCAATGGGTCTTTGTACGCGGTGTTCGTTGATACGGTGAAGCTTTGGATGTTATCAGAAACAACGGTTTTTGGCAGCATCAGAAGATACTGGCAGGGAGAGGCGTGATAGTTGCGGGTACGGACTTGACAGTCTTCGTATAGTAGTGTATCCAAACTAGAACCGATGGTTTTCTTGACATTTCTTCATGAAATAGAGAAGCGGAAGACAACCCCCTGCCCATGAGTATCCAGAGCTTTCGAATTGATAGGTGTTGCCATGCTAGGTTCATGAGGATGTCTTTGAGGTGGGCGGTGCTCCCAGTCACACTCCTTTGGTAACACAACTACTTCTTCTACGGGAGACAAATTCTGAAAGCGTATCTCACTGATGCAGTTACCGTCGATCTAGATATAGAATATCTTTCTCCCAGTGTGCTTTCGCCATGGGTAGTTTAAAAAAAAAAAGATATGGAATATCTTGGACGTGTTTCACCATTACGGCAGTTGTGCATAGGGTGCTGGGGTTGGAGTTGGAGTTGGTGATATTGGACGCGCAGGACGTTGCATCTCAGTGGCTTTCCTCTTGCTGCTTCAACTAAACTGCTTATGGAAGGCTGAAGATTGTATTTCCTGCTGGTGGGATGTATGCTTCCATAAACATCATGAGGCTCTTTATTAGTGGCAGGCCTGGTTCTTTCCAGCAGGGTGGATGCTGTCGTTGATGAGTGTTCAATAGCTTCACGAATTCTAGAGGATGACTAAAAGTGCATATTCTCCAATATAGCATGTTAGGCATGCACCATTGTATGATAAAGTGACTAGATCTTGTTCGACATGACGTGTGGACATCATTATCTTCTTGAGGCTGCTCCCTTGAGGTATCGACTCCAATGGAAGATTACCGCCATAAAGCGTTGATACGTTGTACTGGCATTCTTTAACCAAATGGCAGTATATCATGCTAAAAATTTCCGAGAGAAGTTTGAAAAGTTATCTTACTTACGTCATGCTCGTACATCCTTATCTGGTTGTATCCGCTGTAACCATCCATGAATGAGAACATTCCGTGTTCGCTGGTGGTGACATTTACTAACATGTCGATGTTAGGAAGAGGAAAGTTGTCCTCGAGGCGGTTCAAGTCTCTGGAATTCATGCAACACCTGATCTCGCGCCTGAATTGCCTCGGAGGTTGTTTGACATCTTGCAGCTGTTGTGGAACATATAGCACTTCTTCTTGTGGTTCTTCGTTGTTGCAGCATTCCTGTGGGAAGGGAGAATGTACATTAGTCTCCCTCTTGGTGTGAATGTGGGTCGCTGCTTCACTAGATGAAGAAGAGTGCCTTGTTAGCAAAGATTTGTTGTGAGGAATAGCCCTCAAGGATGCAATTCGGTCCTCCTCCTGGATTGACATCCTCACAAGGAATGGTATGCAATGAACTTTGTCTAGTTCTTCCCGCAGAGCTTCTCTTAGTTCAAATAAATCCACTCCATACATCGGTGCGTAATGAGACAGTGATGCAGGAATACAAACAGCTTCTTTATCCATCATGGTCTTCAGGCACTGGTGATATGTTGAAGGGACGACCCCGTATGTGCTGGTCTGGTTTCCTTCAAAGTATATCATTGTGGTAGACTGTCGTATTATCTTGTATGGGCAGACCTTGGCTGTCCTGAGAGTCTTGAGGGTAATCACATTCTAAGACTCTCCTGTGTCGATGAGGGCCCTCCTGAACTCTGAACCCTTGATGCGTGCAGTAATGTGTAGGGTCCTATTGTGACATTCTTCCGCCATCACGTCGTCTTTTGTAAATGTAATTTTATTCACAGATGTCTCTGATGTGATGGAGGCCTCTGGTCGTGAAGGAGTCAGGTGCACCTCTAGGGCTATCTGGTTCATTGTAACAAACGTCTCCGCCTAATGATTCTTCGAGAGGTGTAAAAGTTCGCATAAAATTTTCACTAGAGAAATTGCTCCCTGATCCACCGGCTTCTGGCTCATGATGAGACTATTGACATTAATAGGATCATTGTGACGATCAGTCCCCAGTGTAGTAATCTCCATGGCAGGACCGTTCACTTCTGACGTCGCTTCCTTGATTAGGTCTATGCAGGTCAGCGCCGCTGCAGTACCTTTCCAGGGTACGTTGAATGCGTTCCTTGCTGGCTCCAGGGGATGTTGTTCTGCCGCCGCTGTAGCTTTTCTATTTCCGCCTTCGCTTACTACACTGACATAAGGGCCAGTATTATACTTCTTGTTGATGAGGCGCCTGTTTCCCTGATTATCTCTTGAATCGGCGCTCCGAACGATCCTGGTTCTTTCCAATAATGTTGGGGCGGTAGTGGCTGACCGTTTGGAAGCTTCATGGAGCTCTGAGAACGTATGGAATCCCAAGTTCTCCAGCAGGGCGCGATATATGGGTATCATTCCGTTGATGCATAATTCCACCAGCTGTCGTGACATTTGGTTCATGGAAGTCCAACGCTTGTGTTCTGAACCTTTTGACAAAATCATTTGGATATTCATTGTTCCGTTTGGAGATTCTCCCCAGGTCTGAGAAAGTAACTTTAACGCCCTGACCATCTCATTCCAATTGGATATGCTGTCGGGTGCGATGTTGTTGTAACACGTATAGGCTCTCCCCGTAAGTGATTTGGAGAATTCCTTCAGGCGGAGAACGTGATTGTATTCATGTTCTCCTAAGGATTCTAAGAATCGAGATACGTGTTCACGAGCATTACCGGTACCATCGTAAAGGATGAATTGAGGGGAGGTGTATCCCACGGGAAGAGGAATCATTGCACGTCTTGTGATATGGAGGCTGATGTCGATGCGCGTCTATCGGATTTTCTTTGCCACGATTTTGGAGGAGTCTCTCCAGATCTTCACGTGTAATAAAGTTGGACGATTGGCTTCTTTCCCTGAGACGCTCGTCCCTTTCTCTTGCGTGGTCAGCAGCATAAGACTCTTCGTTCGAGTAGGCTTATGAATCGAGACACACTCTCCAAGTGTGCTAAACGTATTTCTTGTTGGCCCTTGAGGCTGTCCCGACTCTTGTGGTAATCGATCAGTTAATGTTTTAAGGAAGGTGAGTACCTCCTTCTGAGCGGTTGCCATGTCTGCCTGAGCTTTAGCGAGGGTTTCTTGTCTCTCCATCAAGTCCACCATGGTGATAGGAGGTTGTCCTCCTCTGGGTCCTCCATATCCTCGTCGTGAAGGGAAAGTAACAGTTGTTCTAGTGACTGACGGAAGTGTCATGCTTGAGGAAATGCCTGGATTTGCGGCCTCTCTGGCTCTTGTAATGGGAGATGTCACGCCTGTTGGAATGTCTGCTCCTGCTCCACTGGTCCTGACACATTGGTTGCACTGGAGGGTTTCACTGTAACACCAGTAATTGGGATATCAGCGCCACCAGAAGCGTTGTCGGTGCTAACTCCATCGTAGGTTGCTGCTCCAGACCTAAGATCCACCATTCTTGAAATCAGAGAGATTGAATTGGTATTGAAGAAATCAACTTCACAACCGGGAGATTAACCTCCCACTGTGGTCGCCAATTGTTTGTGGGAGAAAACTACTTCTGCCGGTTTAGGTAATTTTGGGTGTGTGTGGATGAGAAGTGAGTTTAAACCTTCAACAAATGTACTGCACGATGAGCACTTTGATTCGAGAGATAATCTGTACAATTCTGTCCTAAACCGAAGACACGGCCATTCCAGATTTGTTTCGGTCACAGGTGAAGGATGTGAGGTTGATCTTAGGGAGGGAAGCGAAGAAAGTGTTGATAGTATGAAGGTGAAGGCTATTTTATGACTTGTTAACAGAAGGTTGAGTAGGCTAGCAAATGTTGCAGGCATGCTCTGGGTGTTTAACACGATGGTATTAACACTTGGTTTTCTGTTGTCTGGACTTGTGTTCTTGGAAATAGGGAGGAGAACCTATTTATACAAGTCATTAAGCCTTCTTCACGTCTCTCGTGGGAAGTGGAGGAAGTGGAGTGAGGGAAGAGTGGAGTTGTGTTTGAGTGTCACACGATCAGAACTTCCCACTTCTCCCATCTTTACTTAACCGCCCATGTCTTCCTAACACGTTCTTGTGATGGCGCGTTGCACGCTGCACGTTGTAAACCGCCAGACCAATACCCCAGTTTGTATTCCCCAGTTGTGACGTGATTAATGTCTCGAGTGTGTGGATCACGGGACCCACAGAAAATAGCGCAGGTTGAACCATGAACTTGGTATAACATCGCATGCAGCCATCTTCAAGTAACCGTTTGGAGGCTGTATAGACAGTCCATGCCTTGGTCGGTTACCTTGTGAAGAAGAGTGACAGATGGTGGTAATAGTGATACCTTGTTTGCTGGTTGATTCGCACCCTAAGCCATTCGTCCAAGCTTGCAAAGCTGGATGGACGAGATGACTCGTAGCCTTGCTTGCGACCGTTGGATGGGAGGCGCGCATGCTGCCTCTTTCCGCCCAAACGTTTGCATTCTTAGAAAGTTCCAATGGAGGAACCGATCAGCCCTGCATGGAGGTAGTACAATGGTGTTCACGCCCATGCCAGCTTGACTCGCAAAGATTTAATCTAAGCCACTCGACTCAGGCGGCAAAGACGAGTGGTCGAGATTAGAATTTATGGAGGGGCCGTGACATATCACCTTTGGGCGCGCGTATCGAGGAGCTTGATCACCGCCGGTCTTGGCCGATCAGCTAGACGTGAAGTCGGGCCCACGGTGGTAATGCTAGCATACTCGGTTCCTTATAAGTCTCCATCTTGGCCTTCCGTCCAAGCCTGCGAAGATGGACGCTCGAGATGTTTCTGCGCCGCAAACCCTAATTAGGGATTTAGACCGGCCACTTTGAGCGATCGGTTTTGGGTTGCGTGCACCTCTTTTGGGGAGACCGACCATGTATGCATCATCTTGGGTCGACGGTGAGCATGTACATGCTTGATCTATGACCTTGGGCGCAATCTAATCCATCCAACTATGCCGGCGAAGTCGGATGGTCGTAATCGTTTTGGATATTCTCAACCTGCATAAGGCGTTAAACTAGCCTTGTTTGGGCAATCGTTTCTTGCACCACGGCTTGCCTATGATGGAGTCGGTCATGTAGGTAGAAAGTAGGCCCGCCAATGGTGTACCATCACTTCACTACTTGTTTTAGGGTATAATCTAAGCCGTCCAACTATGCCGGCGAAGTTGGACGCTCACGATTAAAAGAAACCCTAGCCGTGCTTCATGCTCACTTTGAGCGCACGTTTTGGAAGGACCAACCGTGGTTGGCCTTGACCGTTTGGTCATGTGTGAAGGTGGGTCCGAGGTGATCATGGTAGCATGATCAAGACCCCCTGAATCTATATCTACACCCTCCATCTATGCTTGCGAAGTTGGACAGGTGAGATATATTTTTGGGTTTGTTTTCAGCAAGTGAGACTAACATGGATAGTCTTGCATGCGTTCAACGGGGCTTGTATAACCTACCGTCAGGTAGCCTATGGGTGTTTGCACGTCGAACACAAGGCTTTAATTAAATCATTAATAGTAATGCTGTATACCTACAGAAAACCGGGATGGTTGCCACATGCTCCGTCGGGATGGTTGCCACATGCTCCGTTCTGGGTAGGTATGTTTAATTCTCAGGGATGGTTGCACATGCTCCAATGAATTAATATGGCGAGAAGTATTCACCGCCTGAAGGCTTTATCCTTTGCAGGACGTCATCTTACAAAAATTTACTTTTAACAATTTTACCCTTTAAATAGAAATCCACCATCAACAAAAGTGTTGTTTTTAATCTTCAAATATGTCTTAATTACAGTAAATTTTTATCAAGGGTGTAGTGTAGGATTTCCTGCAACTACATTTTGGCGCCCGAAACAAGGATTGAAAGTTGAAAATTATAGGAAAAAGCGAGATTAAAGATCAATATTCTAGTTAAGAAGATGATTGAACAAATTGGTGAAGCAGTTGAAGAAAAAATAATTGAAGCAAAGGATGATTACAGGAAGTTGGAGTGCAATACGATAACAAAAACAATGATCAACCAATTCCAAGAAAATATTAGAGGAAGGATTCATAAATGAGATTTCGAAGGAAAAAGAATTATGACGGTGGAGAAAATATCACCTCTGAAGGATTTGGAAAAGCAGGAAATCACATTCACAGCAGCAGAAATACCAAAAGAAAATTTGGATCATACATCTCCATTGGTAATCACGGTATCTACTATGCGAGTGAAGAAGGAAAAATCAACAAGATCTGCAGAAGAATGGGCCGTGATTAGAACTTTGGTGGACGCAGGAAGTTCTGTAGATATTATATTCTATCATACATTTAAGAAAATGGGATATAAGGATGAAGAGATGTCTTGCTCAAATTATCACATTCATGGTTTTGGAAAATCTATAAAAAAACCTAAAGGCGAAATAATGGTACGAATTTCGATAGGAGAGATTGAAACACAAGTAACATTATGTGTGGTGGATGTGGAGGCACCATATAACATGATATTGGGGAGACCATGGATACATGCAATCAAGGTTGTAGCATCAACATTACATCAATGCATCAAATTTCCTATGCCTAGTGGAATTGGAGAAATTAGAGGAGTTATTGATCTTGCGAAGCTGTGTTATCGAATTTAAGTGAGAAATTATGAAGAGCATCCAAAACTGCGAAAAGCTCGCAAAAAATTGGCAAAAGAGGCAAAAAAGGAAGAAGAATTTAAAGTTTACATGATAAGAGCAAGAGAAGGAAAAGGAATACCCAACGAGATCTCGCAAGAAGATGATGAGCCCGCGAGAGTCATGGAAACACCAACACCAATGGGAGAACCTGAGGACAGCTACACTGCAGCAAAACCAACAAAGGAAGTAAATGTTGGAAGTGAAGAAGAACCTAAAATGCTGAAAATTGTAACTAAAATGGGTGCAGATGAAGAAGAACAAACCATAAATCTCTTGCGAGAGTATAAGGATATTTTCGCGTGGAGTATGGATGAGATGCCTGGAATAGATCCATCAGTTTCATGTCATAAGTTAGAAATTAACAAAGATGTGAGACCATTCAAGCAAAGGATAAGGAAAATCGCAACAACTTATCACTGAAAAATAGAAGAAGAGTTACATAAAACGCTTGATGCTGGAATTATAAAACAAGCAAAATACCCGGAATGGATTGAAAATATGGTAGTGATTCCAAAGAAAAATAAGGGGATCAGAATTTGTATAGACTTTACTAACTTAAACAAAGCTTTCCCTAAAGATAGTTTTCCATTAACATATATTCCTCAAATGGTTGAATCAGCAGCAGGAAATGATAGAATATCTTCATTAGATGGGTATAAAGGTTATAACCAGATTCCTCTCGCTGAAGAATATCAAGAGCACACCGCATTTTTTGCTCCAAGAGGATTATATTGTTACACAAAAATGCCTTTTGGGTTACGAAATGCTGGTGCAACGTATCAAAGAATGGTGGAGAAGGTGTTCGCAAAGTGGATACACAAAACATTAGAGGTGTATGTAGATGACATGTTAATAAAGAGTAAAGAAGCTAAGAACCATGTGCAAGATTTGAAGGAGATTTTTGATCAAATGCGACTCTTTAACATCAAGGTGAATCCTGAGAAATGCATTTTTGGAGTAGCGTCAGGGAAATTTTTAGGTTATATTGTATCAAAAGAAGGAATTCAAGTTGATCCAGAGAAAGTACAGGTAATTCGCGATATGCCAACACCAACAACAATGAAAGATGTACAAAAGTTGAATGGGCTCTTAGCCTCGCTAGGAAGATTTATCTCGCGATCTTCAGATAAATGCAAGTATTTCTTCAATATACTCAGGAAGGGTACAAAATTCAAATGGACAGATGAATGTGAGAAGGCTTTTCAAGGAGTTAAAGAATATCTAATGAACATATCTATTTACAGAAAGCGGAGCCGGGAGAATAATTATTTATTTATCTTGCGACAACATCACACGCATTAAGCGCAGTATTACTGCGAATAGATGCAGGGGTAGAAAAACCAATTTATTACATCAGCAAAACATTTAATTCCGCAGAGAGAAATTATTCAAAAATTGAGAAGCTAATTCTGGCATTGGTTTATGCAACCTTCAAACTTCGCATATATTTTCAGGCACACAAAGTAAAGGTATTAACAAAGGTTCCCATTGAATCGGTAATGAAGAACTCAAAAAAATTAGGCAGAGTTGAGAGATGGAATTCACAAGTAGGGCACTTTGAAATCAAATATAAAGTCATATCCTCGCCAAAATCACAAGTTGTAGCAGATTTTTTAACAGAATTTCCTCTAGAAGATGATGAAGCTGTGGAAGAATGATAGATATAGAAAAAGAACATGGAGGTCCAAAAGATCTATTAAAGGAACCCAATATGTGGGAAATATTGGTGGATGGATCATCAAATGGGGAATTAAATGGAATTGGAGTGGTCTTTATCTCGCCAGAAGGAGAAAAAATGGCTTTTTCATTTCGTTTGGAATTCACATCCACTAATAATGAGACAGAATATGTAGCTGTGGTGCATGCTCTAAAGTTCGCCATAGAGATGAAGTTGGAGAACGCAAGGATTACTAGTGACTCGCAATTGGCTACTCTCCATATAAAAGGTGAATACACAACAAATGAACCATCCCTGAAGAAATACAAGAAACTTGTTGAAGAATTGTCTATGAGAATTCCAAAAATAAAATGGAGACATATATTAAGAAAAAATAACCGAATCGCAGATGCTTTTGCGTTCATATCAAGTATGATGACAAACCCAGCTGCGATATGCATAAGAATTCAGACGCTTGTATCACCTTTAATTAATAAATAAGGAGAAGAAAAGGAGGATGTAATGATAATAGAAAATGACGCAGAAGAACCAGCCAGCGACATTATCGCAGATTGGAGAGAAGAACTTCATGCATACTTGGCGATAGGTGAAACACCAAGAAATATATTGGAGGCGCACAAATTAAAGAGTTGTGCAACAAATTATGAATTAAGGGATGGAGTATTGTATCGAAAATATTTTAATGGGCCATTACTTAGATGTTTGACACGGGAAGAAGGAGAAAAAGTGTTAAAAATGTTGCATAGCGGAGATGTTGGTAATCATAGCGGAGGAAGATCTTTGGCTTATAGAACAAAAATGCAAGGCCATTATTGGCCGTATTTGCATGAAGATGCAAACACAATTATCAAAGCGTTGCGAAGATTTCCAGCGATATGGAAAGAGGATACATGCACCAGGGACACCATTATCATCTTCAAAAAGTGTGTGGCCTTTTGGGAAATGGGGCTTAGATATTGTGGGACCCATTGTGGCAGGTTCAGGGCAGAAGAGATACTTAATTGTCGCGACAGATTACTTCACAAAGTGGGCAGAAGTAAAAGCAGTACAGCACATTCGCGATAAAGATATATTTACATTCATCTTTGAAAATATCATCTGCAGATTTGGAATTCCAGCACAGTTGGTTTCTGATAATGGAAAACAATTTGAAGGACAAAACATAGAGTTGCTACTCAATGCATTTAAGATAAGATGTGGAAAATCTACTCCATTATACCCACAAGCTAATGGTCAGGCTGAAGCAATTAATAAGACAATTGCAGACATCTTAAAAAAGAAATTAGAATGGTACCATAGAGTATGGTGTGAACAGGTACATAATGCAGTCTGGGCTTACAACACAACCAGGAAAGAGGCAACTGGGATGTCACCTTTTTGTTTAACATATGGTGTTGAAGCAATACTACCAACAGAAGTTTATATTCCTACAACAAAAAGAGAGGTTTGGGAGAAGAATCTTAATGCTAGCATGATTTTAAGAGAACTTGATGAATTATAAGGGCAGAGAGAAAAAGCATTACAACATATGGAAAATTATCAGCGAAGGTTGGCTCGCGAATATAACAAGCGAGTCAAAAAATGTGAGTTTCAACCAGGCGATTTAGTTCTGCGAGAACCACCATAGTACTAGCGAGAACATGGTGGAAAGTTGGCGAGAAAATGGGATGGACCGTATATCATTAAGGAGATAGTTGGAACAGGGGCATACAGGTTGGTGGACCCAAAAGGCAGAGATGTTGGTCAAAGACTTGGTAGACCATAGAACAAATTATATTTAAAAAGATATTATCAGTAACAAATTTTTAATGAAACAAGGAATTAATGGGCAAAACAAATTTTTACAACTGCGAGTTTATTCGCAAGGTTATTCAAGATTACATAAAGAATGAAAGATTGTGATATACGCAAAAGAAACAAAGAACTGGACGAACCTTTATGGAGTACACCCTAGTTCACGAATACAATTTCCCAAGAGGAAAATGTAAGACCTAAAGTACGTCATATTAGGAGGTATCCCTTTGCGTGGCTCAGGGATAAGGTTATACCGCTGCTGGAACCTGAGACACGGAGACTGGGGTCCATCTCTTTGAGATACCTATCCAGGAGAGATACTTTGGATTTACAACTATATAAGGTTATACCCTGGTTGGATGACCGAGGGTCTCTTCTAAGGAGTGCAGAGTATGACCAAGGCGCTGAGGTACACGGTTTAGCCAAGGATGCCCGGGATGGACGAACCTACCCTAGCCATTCTTGGTAAGTCTTGGCTATGATGCACTCGGTCTCAAGAAAACCCAACTTAGGGTGCAGTCTCGTAACTATAAGCCATATAGGCATAAAGGATAAGAGACTGCGAAAAAAACTGGTTGTTGTTAAGACTGGATAGGAGGAGCTAGTCTTGTATGGCCGATGTGCCCTCCTTGAAGGGGCAACCAAGGGGGAGTAAGGGTGGCACCCTCCATTAGGGAGCTGATAAGTGTCTTAAAACAGCAATTTCATGAGGCTTTCTGTTCGCAAGAACATTTAGACCTGTCATATTGTCGTGTGACAAATACTGAGGCAACAAGCCATAAGAAAAATTTAATATGAGATCAATGGGTTTTTACGTGAAAGTGTAAAGACGTCCTGTGATTTCATCGCAAGACGGATATGTCATGGGGCTTTGTTATCGCAAGGGAACTTATACCTGTCATAAAGTCGCAGATAACTGATAAAATACAAGAGCTAAGGCAAGATCAATGGGTCTATACATGCGAATGTAAGGACTTCCTGCGATTTTGTCGCAGAAAGAAACGTGGCGAAATAAGACCTTTAATTAGGAAGGCAAAATAAGACCACAAGAATAACCCTACCCATTAACTATTTCATTTTTCTAAGATGCATGAGATATTTGTTCATTCCAAGAAAGATAATGAGGGGAAAGTATGGGAATTGATAAATAAAATACCATTATATTTTTCGCAGAGTATTGAGAAGAACAGAAATTTAATAGAGCTCCAACATGAGTTTTAAAATTGAAAGAGGTTACATCATTCGCAACAAAGAGAACTAAAAGAAAGCAAAAACAAAATTCAAGCATTATCTTTTCCAGAGTTATTAGCCTCGCCAACATTCTTCTCATGATCAACTTGAATTTCTTCTTCATTTAATGACTCATTAACAATTGTTCCATCGCAAGCAGCTACTTTAGTAAGAGGAGATTTTTTTTATCCACTGAATTTTCCTGAGAAACATCTTCTTCATCACTTACATACTCCAGATCACTAGCCATGGGAAGAGGAATTTCATCATCATCTACTTACATAGGATTAACTGATACAGGGGTGAGAGCGTTGGATATTAAGATGTCATTCACGAGAACTTCAGCACTAAGATGAACTTTACGAAGGAAGCCTCTGTCGCGATTCCTAATTTCCATGTTCTTGTAGTATTCAAGATAGTCATATCTTCTTTCTGCACGATCGCGTGATTGGACATAATTGGCTAGAAGTTCACCATTTTTTTTGCGGACTGAAGCCAGTTTATCAGCCAAGTCAGAAATGGTGGTTTGAATACTTTTCTCAGATTCTGCGAGAAAAATAGATAAGCCAGAAAAACATTCAGACAAAGATCTTGCAAAAATATAGCAGAGAAATTTGAACAGAGAAGTTAACAATTAAGGCAGTCAAAATGACTACCTTCTCTTTGCGAAGATAAGTTTTGAATTAATGATAAGAAACAACTCTCCCACTGGTTCATGGCATCATCAAATTTTTCTCCAATTATACCCTTCAGGCGAGATTTTATACTTTCTTCTTTAGAAAGGAGATAAGCATTTTATTTCTCCAATAAGGAATGAGATTCTTTTAATCGGAAGAAAAGTTCTTTGAGTTTATTAGCCTTTACACTTAGAGCTATCCTACCCTGGATGAGTTTGTCCTTCTCATCTATTGATGATTCAATTACTTCTTTGAGTTTTTCTTTCAATAAAGACAGAGATTGTTCTTGATTGTTACACACTTTCTGAAGAATACTTAAATGTTGCGAATAGATCGCTATCTTATTTGAGAAGCTGCGCTTTTCTTGATATAAGATCTCATTTTCATCTGATAAAGTTTCTATCGCCAAATTATCTTGGGTTAACAAATAAGAAAGATGAGTAACTTCGCTAGTTAACAGACTTTGCCTTTGTATTAGTTGGTTATTCTCATTGGTAAGATTATCTATTTGGTCGATAGAATATGAATGAAGGTTATCTAATCTATTATATTGGTCCATCCAAAAATCTTTCTCAGCGCGAGCTTCTTTAGCAATAGACTCAAATCGGAATCTCTCCAAGAATGGTGTCCGATTTACAACTAAATATATGAACCAAGGGTTTAAAAGAGAATTAAGCACAGAAAAAATGAGAATTTACTAAAATAGAAAAACCAAAAGATAAAAGAAAAAAAATTATACCTTTTAGTTCCTCATTTTTATTGTGAAGATTCTCGTAATTCAGTAAAGAGTTGCGAAGCTTGTGCTGAAGAGTATTGCATTCTGAAGTCTTAACCCGAAGACTCTCTTTTAAAATTTCAATTTCGTTTTCTAGAGATGTCTTTGCAGCCGTTTGTTCAGAACCAAAATACTTGCTTAAAGCTTCGCAAACGCACGCTTGATAGGGTTAATGGAGGATTTTCTAGTTTCATCAAGAATGTCAGACAAGACTCTAAAAGCAACGTCTACATCAATTGAAGCTTCTCTAACAGGAGGGAGAGATGTAGGTGGTGAAGTGGTAACAATGGCGAGTTAAAGGTTTGAATTATTTGTGTCATCGGGAGAGGAAGTGTCTGGAAAGGTAACATTTGGAAGTGAAAATGAATCAACTTGAGAAGTGACTACAGTAGAAGAAGAAGGAACTTCATTCGAAATAATATGGGGAGTTTCACTTATGAAAGGGTTAATTGAGGAAGGAGTATTGGGAGTGACACCGTCGCAAGCAAAAGGTTGGGGCACAATTTGTGATGTTATAGGAGTGGATTTTGAAGAAGATAATGAGGGAATAGTAATTATGTATTCAATGGGTTTAATCTTGCGAGATCTCTTGCGAGGTTCAACAGCATTTTTATCATCCTGCGAATAATAAACTAGATAAGAAACAGAGGCAACAATATTGTTATTAAGAAAACAAGTGTTTCTTACTACCTTATGATTCACACGATTCCTCTTCTTTTCATCCAGTTTCTGTTGCGAATTTTTGAGAAGATTAGGATTTTGAGATATAGGTTGCACGTTAGAAGTAGTTTCACTGAAAAGAAGACACGGTATGGGAATTATGAAAAATAAAATAGAAGAGAATCAAATAAATTAGATAAGCATAGTTTAGACAAGCAGAATCGAATTTAATAATGTCAGAAGAGAATGTCTATACCTTTGAGACTCCATTAGAACAGTAGGAGGTGAACCTATGAAAGAAGAAAAATTGCAGACGGGAAAGTTTACAGAGAAGAGAAGGGATGAAGAAGACGAAGAAATAAAAGAAAAAGAATATTTCTTAAACAAGTTATCTCTTTTATAGACATAAGAGGGGTAACCGGGTAATAAAGGATTAACCGGTTAAAAGAGGAGCATTCGACACGTATAAGCGGTCATACCTAATTTATAGGGCTTTGTCGGAGAAAAGAGATAAAAAACTAGGTAGTTGCGGCATTTTAATTCTCAAAGTCTTTCCTTCTTCGCAGAAAAGACATGAGAAGAGGCAAGATGTAGGACCATAATATCACCATGATATTATTCTTGCGAGATTAACAACACTTCTGCGAACATCATCGCGAGTTCTTCAACAACACTTCGCGAGTGTCACAGAATGATTTGAAGAATGACATAATTGCTTACGAATGAAGAAACACGGGAAGAGCGTGATTATCCTGCGATGGTTACAACGCTTGCGAGAATGGACATTATAACTACTGCAATAATATCGCGGGTCAGATCCAAAATTAAAGGACAACTTAGTTGGCATCCAATATGTAACTATCCTATATAAAGAGACCCAGTAGATTCAGAAAAGGATGATGTATTTTTGAGTCTTGAGAAAGTCTTGAGGAGAGAGAAAATTCAAGAGAGCGGTTGTATTCTTGATTTCTTCCATTTCTTGTAAACATTTCTGAGAATCAAATAATAAAGTGTTGTTTTTAATCTTCAAATATGTCTTAATTACAGTAAATTCTTATCAAGGGTGTAGTGTAGGATTTCCTGCAACTACAATGTTAATGTTCATGCTCAGCTTGCAACTACTAATCCTCCTTCTGTTTTAGGTACAAACCAAGGTGTCAATGTTAAGGAAAATTTGGCCCGCGGATGATGGTGGGTAAATATAAGAACAAGTTCAGAGGAGGTGGTGTTAGTATGGCAGCTCCGAAGGAGAGTAGCAAAGGAGATGTGAATTAAAAAAGCGATACTAGTGGAGGTTCGAAGAATGCTACAGGTGGTGACACAGATGGTTAGTGTCAATTGGTTTCAAGGAACAAAGATAACCCAAGTGTAGGCGGTAGCAACAGATTTACATCTTTGGTTGAACATACTACAATGGACATGAATGGTCAGGACAAAGAGGGGGCAGTTAATGTGAGAATTTGTAACAGTAGTTCTATCATTAATGTTATAAGTGGCGGGAATGTTAACAAGTCGGGTAGACAGTTAAAAATTAGATGTGGGAATAATGTTAGTGGATCTATGTCTAATGATATTTTATTTAACGCATATCAGGGAAGGAATTCGAACATAAAGAGTTATAACTCAATTAATTCTGGTAGTGGAGGTGTGTTAAATGTCAATCAAGTTATTGTTTGTGAAACTATAAATAAAGGGAAAGGGAAAATGGATTCTACTGACAATAATAGAAGCAGGAAATCAAATGGAGAACAACCTACAGTTCCAACAAATTCTCTCTCAGGTCTCTCTAAGACAATTGGAGGTTTGTTGGAAGGTGTAAGACCTTCTTGTTCGAAGAGCTCAGGAGGAGTTGCAAGCAATGGCCAATTATTTGAAAAAAATAGTGATAGAGCAGATAACACAAGTGTACTAAGGCTTCAATTGATGGAGGACATTGCACAACTGAGAAGGTTGATGAATCAGGTGCTGCCAGAGGTGGTGCATGCTCAGGAGCAGCTAGAGTGGAATGTATTTTTATCAGGTATTGATTTCGTTAAGCTTGTCCCCTTCAAATTGGACTTACATGGATCCGGAGGATTTTCTAAATCAGGGAAGGGGAGAACTAGAGTGTGTGTCAAGGATGTGGCCAGATGCAACAATACTAGTGACGGAAATGGCTCCAATGGTGGAAACTCCAGAACTAGTATGAAGCCCAAACGATCTTTGAAATTTCGAGATGCAGTTCAGTACTCATTTAGATGCAGATCATTTCTACCAACAGCAATTCAAGAAAGAGTTCATTCCAATTCTGGAGTTGAACAAGGCAACTATTGCAAGGAGAATGGAAATGCCACATTCTAGAGGACCAGCAAGGCATGTTTCTTTTGCAAGTTGTATTGATAATTTGTCTATGAAGATACTAGGTCCAGACCCTCTTTTATTCATGTTATGAATAAGTTAATTAAGAGACATAAGCCAGCTATTGTGGCTTTGTTAGAGACTAAATTGCTTGCTCCGCATGCTGCAGGTATTGTTAGGCAGTTGGGTTTTACGAAGTTTATTGTGATTGATCCTGAAGGTTTTTCAGGGGGTATGTGTTTGTTATGGGATCCGTATGAGGTGGATATTCAGGCTACTAGAGTATCTAGGTGGGCCACTCACGCAGTTGTTACGACAAAGTTCAAGATCCCATGGATCATGTTCTTAATTTACGATAGTACTAATAAGGTCATCAGAAAGAGAATTTGGGAGAAAATAGGCGTCATTATTGAAGTTAGTCAAACAAGCCATATGGTTATGGGAGATTTAAACACTATTGGTGCAAGAAATTTTAAAAGCTGGTGGAAAAGGGCCGTCTGCAAGTCAGCTGTAGGATTTGGGGGTGAATGGGCCAAGATATACTTGGAATAACAAAAGGGTTGGACTTGCAAACATTAAGGAAATGTTGGATCATGTTTTAGCTAATGAGGAATGGTGCAAAAAATTCAAAAATGCATAGGTATTTCATTTATTTTATTTCAATTCGGACCACAAAGCTTTGATGATTAATCTTGAACCTAAAAAGGTTTCTAAACAAAGACCGTTCAGGTTTGAGGCCATGTGGGCCAGTGATAATAGATATAGTGATATGGTTAAGGAGAACTGGCACATACCTACTAGTAACAATAACCATAACTATTTTGAGAATGTGGAAAGATTACAAAAAGAAACTAAAAATTGGAACAAGAATATTTTTGGTGATCTATATAATAGGATTGAATCTGCTCTTGCGAATTTAAATCTTTCTCAGAGTGCTTTTGAATTCTCTCCTACTGATGAAGCTAAAAGTTACATAGTTAATTGTTTGTGTGAATACTCGTATTTGCTTAAGTTGGAAGAGATTTTCTGGAGACATAAATCTAGGGTTGAGTGGCTTAAACTTCTACTCTGGTTAGAATGAGAAGGAATTCCATTTGTATGCTGAAAGATAATGCTGGTAAGAGGCTTTCTTCTGCTGTAGACATTGAAAAGGAAATTGTGAACCATTTTAGTAATCTTTTCAATTCTACCACTACTAGTTTAGATCATGCTGAAATTCGGAGTTTTTTTCCAGCATTATTTCTGAAAATGAAAATAATTAGGGAGGTTTCGGTCACGGAAATTATTAGAGCATAGCTCAGTTGAACCCACCAAGCGTTGGTATGTCAAGTTTGGATGTCATATTTTAGTGAGCCAAAACTCATTCAAGAGTCGCTTGATTTAAATGTACTAGAGTCAACTTCGTATAGGTTAGCTTGAAAGTATTAGGGTGAGACATTACAAGTATTGAGAAGAAGTTAAGAAGTACGGAGCTACAACCACAACATCATCCTTCCACTTGAGGTTAGTGATATAGGACTTGAACTGTTTCATTCCCTAACGTATCTTTCAAGTCGTGCATATTGAAAACATAAAACTGCGAAGCATGAACACTCTAGATAGATATAGTATTAAGGAATACAATATGAATTTTCTTGCTTAACCAATAAAATTTGTGTATGAGACATCGGCATAATCGTATGAATGCTATTGTGATTATGTATGGGTATGAGGTGAGGATTTCATCCTACGAAATAATGTTTTTACATGTGTTTTAAGGAAGTAAGTTCATGATATGTGTTTTAAACCGAAAAGGAAATCGCCAGGTGTTATTAGGGATGTTCTTCATTGCAAATCTTATGAACAACCAGTATGTGTGATTAATATAACCGCTCATGACTTTTTTGTGTTCTTGGTGAAACTATTCACATGAGGTCTGACTAATGTATTGGTATGACTTTTATTAGTGAAACCGATCTTAAGTAATCACCTGGGGTATGATCGGGTTTGTGAGTGTCTGATCAAATTTGGGAAAGGGGAACCGATCCTATGAAGAGATGCAGTACATCACAAGGGGGGAACCGATCCTTGTATGAGGTGCAGCAAGGTTTATAGAAGATAGGGGAACCGATCCTATGAACATGTGCAACACGTTTTTAGGCAAGGGGGAACTGATCCTATGGGCATGTGAAGTGCATACAAGTTAGATGCCAAATATATGTGGGGAACCGATCCTAGTACCTAGTCAGCCGTATCTTTGGTAAGCTAGTGTGAGTATGCATATTACTCACATGGAGGTAGAACCGAAACTTGTTTGGGTAGAACCGTTACACCCATGGTTTGTGATTGAGTGTTACTTGATCAATCACATAGTTCTTGAAAGTCAGATGAACCAATTCTAAACTTGTTTGGAAGTGTGGTAAATTGGTTTCAAGGGAGTAAGTATGAAAAATGACTTACAAGAGTAAGATGTCGAACACTTTGAACACGCGCATTAATGTGTATTCTTTTATTGTTCAAAGATATTCCTTAACAGCTAAGAAGGAAGTAAATCCCAAGATCGAATTTAAATAAGTTAAGAATCTTTTAATTAAGGTTTTTAATTATATATGGAAAATAAAAATTAGTAATGTGCATTTGCTAGTTAAAGATTTTCCAAGGAGATTTCGATCATTATATTTGGACAGTGCATTCATAGGAATTATGAAAACCGAATTTGGATTAATATGGAAAAATATCTTGAGAATATTTTCGGTTTTGGAAATTCCTTGGTGTCCAAACTTTCTTGTATATAAATACTTTGAGTTTGCATTTCTAGCAAACTAATTCTTCGTGACAGTAAACTTCCTCTGTTGTACTGTTACTGGTGAAGCCACCTATCGGAGAGGAGAGTAATCTAATTAGGTTAAATCTCTTACGGCCGCTCAATTTAAAGTCTTCTTTTGGATTAAGAATCTCTAGCGCGACCCGTTCGTGGGAAATTAGATATTGTGGTTTATCTTTAGTTTTCATATTGATTTGATTAACTAACGGTGGTTGAACTTTGATTGCACCTAGTTTTTTTATGCTTGAGAATCTTCTCTTCTGATATCAGATTCACTCAAACTAATTCAAGGTTTCGACAGGGATCTTTAGACTGTTGTTAGATCTAAAGACGATCTTGTGATAATCCATTGTTAACAGACTCTGTTCTGTGTGTGATTGATCACAAGAGATTAAAGTAGTTGTGTGCAGGTGTTTATTGAAGATCTAAGAAGATTTGAAGATAAATAAGAGATAGAAGATTTCTGACTTGGTTTTATAATCTTTGGTGTGCACAATACTTGTTTGGGTAACAGAGGATCCAATTAATAATCGATTTATCCTTGTGGTAGATTGGATTGATTAATTGAGAAGATCGGCATTAACACAGTTCTTTGGATTAAGAGTGTTGATTGGTTCAATCTTACCGATTTCCTTTTGGTGATTGAACATAAGATAGATCTTGGAACCTGGAAAAGGAGTTTATGTTAAGATAAATAAGGGAACCTTTGCACAACTCATATAACTTGGTTGAAGAGAGTTGATACCAAACAGATTTGTTGTTCCTTTACTGTTTGGAATACGAACCAAAGGAATTGGTCCAAGTACGTGACTTGTTTACAGGTTGGAGGCGTGGGAATACAGACGGAACTAGGTGAACTATAGGTTTAGTTGCTTGGTCTCAACTATACGAAGTTGGTTTATTTTGTATAGCGGCTTAATCCTGAGAGTATTAAATTCTGGACTAGGTCCCGGGGTTTTTCTGCATTTGCGGTTTCCTCGTTAACAAAATCTTTCTATGTCATTTACTTTATATTTCCGCATTATAATTTTTTTATTATAATTAAAGTAAATTGCACAAACGTTAATTCCTATTTACTTGATACGTGAATCCTATTGTGTTTGGTTTAGTCCGAACCTTTGTATCAAGTAAACATACTTCGTTGTTGTATTGTCTCGATCTCGTATCCATAGACGATCACACGAAGTGTGAACCAATTAGTTGCATTTTCTCGACTCAGTCTATAGACAATCACTTTCGGAGAAAGGACTTATAGGAAGGAAAAGTTTTAGCTTGAGGTATATTGGGGTACCCTCGCCTTTTCAGAAATAAAAACTGCTATGAGACAATTGGGTTCGCTTAAAGCTCCTGAACCCGATGTTTTCCATAGAATTTTCCTTCAAAAGTACCGGAGTACTGTTGGCCCAAACATTATCAAGTTAGTTAGGGATTTGTTTCCTCTAGGGATACTTGATCATAGATTTAATAGAACTTTTATAGATTTTATACCTAAGAAAAATATTTCCACTTGTGTCAAAAACTATAGGCCTATTAGTCTATGTAATTATGCTATGAAGATCATAACTAAAATCCTTACCAATAGTATTAGACGTGTTATGGATAGAATTGTCTCTAAGAACCGACATGCTTTCATTGAGGGTAGGTTAATCTTTGATTCTACCATTATTTGCAATGAAATTATCCATTCCTTCAAGACAAAAAATGTATTAAGGGTTGGATGGCTCTCAAACTTGATTTTGATAAAGCTTATGATGGGATAAGTTGGTCGTTTATTCCTAAAATCCTGAAATGTGTGGGTTTTGATGATAAAGTAGTAAGCTGGATTATGACTTGCGTAAACTCCGTTCTTTCCAAGTCCTAATTAACGTTGCTCCTAGTGATGAATTTACTCCTCGGAATGGTATCCGCCAATGAAATCCTTTGTCCCCTTACATTTTCATTTTTATGTTTGGAAGATTTGTCGAGACTTATTCAACATGGTATTGACTCAAAGTTATTGCAGGGTTTCACTGTGGATAAGGGAGCTCCTATGATTACTCACTCGCTTTATGCAGATGATAGTATTATTTTCCTTAAGGAAAATTACAAAAATGCTTGCAATTTAAGACATATTCTTGATAAGTTTAGTTGCAGGTCTAGATAGGTTGTGAGAAGTCCACTTTACTGACATCTAGCAATCTGGGTAGGAGCTTTACAATGGGAATGGCTAAGGCGCTAAGAGTTCAAGTTGCTAAGACTCCAGGTAAGTATTTGGGTATACCTTTGGAATGTGTGAGAGTGACTGAAAAAAAATTTAATAAATTGCTTGAAAAACTTAGCAATAGAATGGATGGATGGAAATAAAAATCTCTAAACATAGCTGGGAGATCTGCCCTGATTAAGTCTGTTCTTGACCCGATGTCAAATCATGTAATGTCCATGCTAGAATTTCTTAAAGGGAAACTGAAACCCGCATGGATAAAATACTAAAACGGGAATTAACTATTATTCAATCATTAATCAAATTGATATGAAGGATCTGTCGTATCTTGCGTTGATAAACAAATAAAACATCTACTTACCATCTCTAACCAAATATATACACAATATTTAAACATATGTTTTTTTTTTTGATAAACAACAAAACAAACAGAAAAACTAAGCAACAGCGCTTATAAGTCTTGGTGTAGCAACACCCACCAGATCATTATGAAATAAAGTAGCAATAAAACTAGGCATGTCTCTAATCCAAATTCCTTCATGTCCTCTACTAGTACCCTTGTTGGCCAATAGGTCAGCAACATTATTGGCTTCACGATATCTTTGCACAAACTTCACATGATTGAAGGAGATTTTAAGGTCTGTAATCTCCTTGATAAGCCCATAGGTGTCCCAATTGGGTGAAACTTCTTCTTGACATAGTTGAACAACATATCAAGAGTCACTCTCCACTTCCACACAGTGTAAGCCCAGGTCAACAGCCAGACGCAAACCATCTCTAATCTCCCAAACTTCAGCCACATTGTTGTTGTTCTTGAAAATGTGTTTGCCAAAACAAGCAACAAAGGCTCCGGCTTCATCCCTAATGATGCCTCCAATTCCTGAAAAACCATACTCATTAGACGAACCATCGGTATTTAATTTAGAAAACCCATTGCTTGGACTCTGCCAAGCAACTAAAATATCCTCCTTAGCCTTGCCTTCAGAAACCACATTAGAGTAAACCTTACAAAACTCCTTAGCAGCTTTAATTGCTTCAGCCAAAACCCAAAGACTGTTAAACTTCTTATTCTCATAAATCAATTTATTTCTATGAATCCAAATACCCCACAAAATGAAAGGGCAAAGATCCTTCCAAGTTAGAGTACCAATATATATTACCTTCATAAGAGCAGAGTTTCTTAAAAAAAGTAGGGGATAACTGATCCAGCTCAATTTGCACCCATGTCAATTCCATAAGTTTTCTCCAAATTGGCATAACAGCAGCACATCCGAAAAATAGATGCATACAAGTTTCTATGTACTTATTACAAAGTAAACATCCCGGGTGTTCCACAATTTTTTTTATGGTAAAGAGATACATTAACCTGAATTTTGTTGTGGCATAACTGCCACAAGAAGAATTTATATTTGAACGAACACTTGAGTGTCCAAAGAAATTTCCAGTCCTTGTTCATAGTCTCCTCACCAAAGCTCTTTCTTTGAATTTACCTATACGCATCTCTAACGGTGACAGTACCAGAATTACTATCAGACCAGATAAGTCTATCACTATTGTCAGTCACATTGTTAATAGTAATGGCCCTAATGGACTGAAAAATATCAGGATTAACAGTATTATCTAATTTAACTGTATCCCAGTCATGAGTATTTGAATCAATATAAGAGCTGCCAGATTCTCTAGGGAGATTAGTAGTATCACGATTAGTTAAGGAAGCTATGGAAGAATCACCTAACCACTTATCACTCCAGAAATCCACCTGCATCCCATCACCTATACTCAACCTCAAACAATCCCTAATGGCATCTCTACCATGAAGGATACTTCTCCAACTAGCTGAGGTGCCGGAACCAGAATTGGCATCCCAAAAACCTATCTGCTTATGATATTTGGCTCTTAATAGCCTAGCCACAATGCTATTTGGCTCTTCAACAACCTTCCAATCCATTTTATCAAGAAGGGCTAGGTTGTTAAACTCCAAATTCCTAATGTTTACTCCACCTAGATCTCTAGGTCTACAAACAGTTGACCAATTGACATTATGAATTTTCCTTCTATCCTTATCACCCTCCCAGAAAAATTTTCTCCTAAACTTATCAAGTTTATTCAACAAAATTTTAGGCAGTTTGACGACAGACATTGCATGATAGGTTATAGGGTCTATACAAGCACTTAACATAGTATTTCTACCAGCCAGATTTAGGTTCTTATATTTCCAACCCTGAACCCTATTACTCATTTTATCAACAATATCGACATAAGTTTTCTCACTAACTCTTCCCCATTATAAAGGGATACCTAAGTACTTACCTGGCCTGGTAGCAACCTGAACCTTGAGAGCATTAGCCATACCCCCGGAAAAGTTCCTACCAATATTAGCAGAGAACAACAAAGTGGATTTGTTGTCATTTATCATTTGACATGTCCAAGAGCACAATTTGTCCAATAATGCTCTCAGATTTAAAGCATTCTTGTATGAAGCCTTCAGGAAAAAAATACTGTCATTAACAAAAAGAAAATGAGTGATCATAGGAGCCCCCTAGCAATAGTAAAACCAGAAAGAGACTTATTAGCAATGCCAGCATTAATGAGTCTAGTCAAAACTTCAAGACACAAAATAAACAGATAAGGAGACAAAGGGTCCCCTTGTCTTAAACCATTAGAAGGAGTAAAGCAAGGACTAGGAGATCCGTTAATAAGCACTTGGAAAGAAACTGACGAAACACACTTCATAATCCATCCAACAAAAACCTGATTAAAGCCATTGCAAATTAGAATCTTTTCAAGAAAATCCCAACTAATGCGATCATAAGCCTTATCAAAATCTAATTCTAAGGCCATCCACCCCTTAACTCCTTTTTTCTTCTTAAAATAATAGATAATCTCATTGCACAAAATAGTAGAATCAAACAAAGATCTTCCAGGAATGAAAGCATGCTGATTTGGAGACACAATTCTACAAAGAAAAAGTCTAAGCCTATTAGTTAAAATTTTAGTAATAATTTTCATACTAAAATTACATAAGCTAATGGGCCTATACTCTTTTATGCAAGTGGGATTATGCACTTTAGGAATGAGAGAAATAAACATTTTATTGAGACTAGCATCTAACTGACCAATGGAAAAGAAATCTCTTACCAGCGCAGTGATGCTATCACCAACATATTTCCAATACTTGGTATAGAATATACCTTGCAACCCATCATGACCAGGAGACTTGAGAGCACCCATTTGCCGAATTTCCTGCCTAATCTCATCCACACTAACATCACAGTTAAGTTGCAAGTTGTCCTCGGCAGTGATAACAGGAGGAAACAAGCTTCTTAAATCGCTATTAGACACATCAGAAGTAGAAGAGTTAAACAGGTTACTAAAATGATCCACAATATGAGACTCAATGTTTTTACTCGACTGAATCCAACTACCCCTACTATCTTTAAGTATAACAATAGAGTTTCTCTTCCTTTGAACAATAGTTGAAGTGTGAAAAAACTTTGTATTGAGATCTCCATCCTTGAGCCAAGAAACTCTAGATTTTTATCTCCAATACACCTCCTCAAGCTTTAACAATATAAGATACTCAATCAGGCAGTTGGTCATCTTAAGTTTTGTATTTTCAGAAGGCCAATTATCAAAATCATTTTGACTTAAAATAAGTTTCTCATGGGCATCATCAATTTGACGAAACAAATTACCAAAAACATGTTTGTTCCATTTTACGGATTCAACCTGAATCTTAGTAACATTATCAAGGAAGTTTTTACTAACAGAATTACTACCTTGGCGAGACCAAGACTTCTCAACGACGACCTCATATCTAGGGTCCTCAGTCCAAACATCCTCTAATCTAAAGGGTCTTGGATTAAACTTGCTTTTGGGATCCAAATCAACAATAATAGCTATATGATCAGAATTATAGTAAGGTAAATGATATACCTGAGCCTTTTGGAATATGTTCTGCCAATTTATGTTAGCAACAGCTCTGTCGATACGCTTCTTGATATTAGCCGCTCCATCTCTCTTGTTGTTCCAAGTATATCTCGGTCCATTAAAGCCAAGATCAATAATCCCACAATTGTCCATCACCTCTTTAAGCTCAGAAAGATGATTGGCAGAAGGTCTGTTTCCACCCAGCTTCTCCTGACTAGCAGCAATAATATTAAGATCACCTAACACTATCCATTCCATATTAGAAATTTCAGAGATAGCTCCCAACTCATACCATAATCTCTTTCTACAGACTTTACTTGTGCTCCCATACATAGAGGACAAAATCCATGGCTGTTGAAACTTGGCAGTGACAACAGCATAAATATCCCATCTTGACTTCTTAGTGGATTGAATATCCACTTCACTATCATTCCATAACAAAACAAGACCCCTAGAATAGCCATGAGGATCAACAATGATGGAATGAGAGAATCCTAACTTGCTCACAATCTCAACAACACTATCTTATGAAACTCCATTTTCAAGTAAGGCAACAACATAAGGGTTGTGCCTTTTAATCGACGTCTTCATTACCCGCACAAAAGAAGGCCTAGCAAGACCTCTACAGTACCAAGACAAAATCTTCATGGAAAAAGAATAAGGAAGAGACAAACTTGGATTAAGCACATGTGGCTTCATGGGCCTCTGAAAGTCCCTCCAACTCTCTGCAGCCTGCTGGTCCATTGACATCATCGGGCAGAGTCTCGTCTTGAACATGCGTTGGTCGGTCACTTCCAAATCCAATCTGGTAAGAATCTGCATCTTGAACTTCCAGAGTCCTTTTGGGCTTTTTATTAGGGATGGAGTCTCCACCATTGGGCCCATTATGACCTCCAATATTGTTCCCTCTGACCACATCTTTGAGTCGCATTCTGCCTCTTCCCTCCCTTCTTCTAGAAACACTGCCGGTTCTTGATGATTCCAATTGGACCTTGAAAGTTGGATTGTCCTCAAGATTCTGTTGACCTGCTCCAAAAACCCATGCACATTTACTTGGTACGGCATGTGCACTATTACTGGCAGACTTGCACTAATTTGGTTGTATAGCTCCTCTATCTCTTATGTCAGTTGAGTTAACTGATCCCCTCTTAGTATTTGTTCCATTAGCATCTCCATCAAATCTGATTCCATTGCCTTCAGTTCTTGTTGGGCTCTGTACACCAGCAGATCCCTCACCAGCCACTCATCCACCGTTGGAATTATTGAATCTTGTGAAAAGATATTGAGAATCTCTGTTTGGTGATCCATTGTTGACAGACTTGTTAACCAAAGCATGAGTGGAATCCCCTTTCTCTTTGTTATTTATCCTAGTATTCATTAAATCATCCTGGTTCCTGATTTCAAGCACCTTATTATTATTCATCATAACACCTTTTGTAACCCCCACTGGAGATGAGGAGGAGGTGCCACCATGCACTGTTCTAATAGTTTGCTTACCCTTTGAATTCTGTAAATGAAAGCTATTATCATTCTTATTATTACCATTAAGATTACGGGCAGTAATTCTATCAACAATTACATTCTGGCCACCATTTGAGGTAGTGGAACCAACATTTAATGAACCCTAATTATTCGCATTATCATAGGCCTTACCGTTACTCATTTCCTGTACTAACTCATCCACATCACCAACCTGAAGTACAGTAAAACTGTTAGAGCCTCCATCCCTTTGCCCTTTCATATTTTTCTCACTACCTATCTCGCTAGGTTTTCTATTTGCCTTACGATTACGTCTCGTAGACAGTATCCATGGACCATAAGCATCAGTAGACTCATTTCCCGAAGAAGTACCTGCAGATACAGAATTGACAACATTAGGACGAACAACAGATGGGCATTGGTCCTTCCTATGAGACATTTTACCACAATGAAAACTGATTAATCCAACTCCCTCATATTCAATTTTCTGCACCACATTGCCAATCCTTACAGCACGAATTAAAGGTTGATCGGTTGAGATTTCAATACAAATTCTTGCAAATCTCCCCCGCAGAACAAATTCAGTTGCGTTATCGATTTTAATTGGAGTCCCCAACTTTGCAGCCACCTTGAATAATACTTATTTATCGAAGTATTCGAGAGGAAGATCTGGTAGCCTATCCCACACCACCGTCTTGTGAATTGAAGCTTCTGATGGCTTGAAGTTTGTAGTCCATATCCTCAAAGAGAGATGTCTGCCATTAATAAACCACAACCCTTCAAACAAGGCATGCTTGAAATCGTCATGCCCTTCGAATTTGAACATGAAAAAATCACATCCCATATCCAATACTTGCATCTTCCCTACTAATTTCCACAATTCCTTGGTTTTTGTTGACATATACTGGTATCCAATGGTTTTGCCAACAACCTTTCCGATGAGGCAGTACTTCCAAGGCTGGATTATCCTTTTTCTGGTATCTAAATCAATTTCCACACATGGAATATCTTCTTCTGCACCCTGGAAAACCCTAATATCCTCAGTAACAAGCTTTTCAAAATTATCTTCCAAATCCTCAATACCCCATTCTTGAAAACAACTATTCCAACTATCCGCAGATTGTAAAATAGCTTCTCTATAAGAAATTTTAGGTTGAGATTCACTTACTTTCGGACCATTTGTTCCAGAACCTAGAGGTGAATTAGATTCCTTCATCAACACATCAGGAATCACTGTATTTTTATTACTCTGCGCCCTCATGTCTCCTCCTGGCTCAACTGTCCCTTCAATTAGAGCTCTATCTCGATTATTCATGAAGATCGATCAGAAATTGAGATTAATCTCACAACTCAGTGAAGGATTTAAGTAACGAGTCAATCGCCAATTTTTAAACACTCTCGAAGGAACGTAAATCCTGAGCTATGCCTTAACTTTACCGATAGCGTGGATTTCTTGATAGTCCTTTAAACATATGTTTTAATGTCATCCTTTAATTCATATTTAATTTAATTGCATTGCATTTCATTATTAATGGATATTATAATGATACACAAATATACAAATTAAGAGCCATGCATATTTAATTTAACACTATTAACCTAAAATACACCAAATTAATGTTAATGTTGATATTTACATTAACTATCCACTTTCTTACACAAATGAAACTTATTTTAATTAATAAGAAAGATATCCATAATTTTTTTCCACTAACCTCTAAACATTCACATGCAATACAATTAAATAATAAACACTTCCGTACACATGCAATACATTTTATTCTAATTATTTATTTTTATACTAGTACACAAAACCTATGAATTAATACTAACATAACTACACATAACATATTTATTATTTTTCTTAACTATTTTATTTATCTTTTCATTTTCCCTTAGTTTTATTTTCTTAATTAAAGTTAATTAGATGACTTTATTTCTACCCTGGATTTCTAGTCCAATCAACCCACCTAGGCTAATGAAATAAACAATAACCTAAGCTAACTCAGTTAAAACCCGACCTGAAATGGTAACTAAAAATACTGGGTATTACAAAATATGTTTGTGAAAATAGTGTATGAGCATCTGCTAATTCGTACTGGGTAGGTATGCGAAAGGGAACGCGTAACTATAAACCAGTTTCAGATGGCCAAGGTAGACGTACTGGGTATGCGTATCCTAAAGTTATTCACGAACTCATTCCCTTAAGGTACGCATTCTGGGTATGCATACCTCGTCTCATTCACGAATTCATAACACCATGGTATGCGTACTAGGTATGAGTACCTGTCTATGTTGTGGAACTTCAGATATCCATGGTACGCGTATTTGGTATGCGTACCTACCCCGATTCCAAATTTCAGTAGTTCTGAAAACTCTCTTTTTGATGTTTAAAATATTCCCAATAGCCCCAGATATAAATATCACTGCTTGGGATATTTTTAAATGATCACAAACATAGTTCTTGAACAATAAATTGTTTCGAACTAAGATTGCTACCTATGAGCATCCATTACATGAATCATATTTCGAGATGTTTAACAAGGCAAGATTAACTCGAAATTTCTTTTTTGCAATATTAAATCTACTATAAGTCATACGACATAGTCTCATATAGATAAAATGGTAATACTTGTGAGTATATAAAATAATTCAGTCTTCGCGTACCTCTTTGTTGATGAAGTTCTCCAAATTTCTTCGTTTGATCTCCAGTATTCAATCTTCGAGGGTTTTTTAGTGATGTCTGATACTCAACTACCAAATTTTAATCATAGTACGTGACTTGACTTAAGTAGACTAGAAATCAAGATATAGTTTTTGCAACTACATTGACAACAAGCTTGAGATATTAAAACTTGCGAGTTCAATCGAGCAGTGCTCTAACAAAATCTAGTAGAAGTCATACGACATAGTCTCATATAGATAAAATTATAATGATGTGAGTAAATATAGTAGAAGTTATCCAAATGTATTCGTTTGATCTCCAGTCTTCAATCTTCGACGGTTATTCAGTGATATTGATACTCAACTATCATACTCTAATCCTAGTCCAAGACTTGACTTAATTAGACTAGAAATCAAAATAAGGTTTTATGCATCTAACATTGACAACAAGATTGAGATATCAAATATTGCGAGTTCGACCGAGCAGTGCTCTAACAATCTCCACCTTTGTCAATTTTAGTTACAGAACTATAAATACATAAAGATTCATAATAAATAGATCTTTCAGTTCAAAATCCATCATGTTTGATTTTCTTGGTTCTTTAACAACGTCTTGAACTATTCGTTTTTAAAGTTCTTCTATGGTTTTGCATATGATCATTTCATCACCTTTGTTGTTGAAGATCCGTAGCCATGACAACTTATGAGAATACTTGATTAAAGCTTTTCTAGAATGATAGAATCACTCAAATCAATGGTTGTTATACCAAAACATAGTACTGTTACATTCCTCAAAGTTCAATTGTACCATATCTTTGAAGCAATTATGCGGTGATATGTTTTACCCCTTAGTCATTACTTACTTCTTTTACATAATAGGTAAAACCTATAGATTGTAATCCACTCCCCCTTACATAATGCTCCGAAAATCTATATGTTGTAGTATAATACTACTGAATATTTCTCCCCATTTTCGTCAGTAAAATTAGCAAAGGAGAAAAACAAGGGATTGTAATTAAATAAACAAAAGAGTTATCAAGACTATAGAGGACATACCAACTCTTATTTAAATGATTTCACTAAGTAAATATAATGTCTTCATCAACGAGATATATATGTACAAACATATCCTACAATTCCACAGCAGCACTCCCCACAAAGATATGACAATTAAGCACAGGTTCAAATTGAACTCTATTAACTTTTCTCTTATCAAAAGAGAAGGATTTTCTTGGACATTATCAAATGTTAGTCCAAATATTTTTCTCTCTTCTCGCCAGTTATTAACAAAGAATTTAAAAATAACGATCTTAATATTAGAGACACTAAGATACATTACTTTCGTGAAAAAATTAATCATCGACAAAAACTATCACCTGGTTCAGTTACGAATAAATAGGAAAATTTATGCGACATGACTCAACATAAGAATTATATCTTTTCAAGCCATGTACGGACGTAGAGATTAAAGTTCTCGATCTTATTCCATGGAATCTACGCATTCATGGAGGAAATGAAACAACTAAGATCATCTTAAGGTGTCTATAAAATATATTCACAAAAGTGTAATCATGGGAAAATTAATATTGCAATTCTTAAAACAGTTTACTCATCTATTAGCCAGTGACGAACGATAAGAGTTAAGAGCTTAACCTATAAGAACATATAAGATATCTGTTATAATCACCAGAAATATGATGGCAAAGAAAAAATCTCACAAGATAATAAAATATATGTATATATATATATATAATCAATAAAGATTGGGCATTGCAAGTCATCTCCAAAATAAAATTTAAATAAATAAACTTTAATCTTCGCAAGATGATAGTATTTGGAATAACTAATGTAAAATGTATAAAAGCGCTACTCAAAAAGCTAGTGTTCCTCCTTGAAACAATAAGAATAAATTCCTATAGGAGTTAACCAGTAAAAATCAAAGAAGAAAATATCTATTTGTTAGATAATATAGTTATCAACCAGAGATTTCAGGAGAGCGAGATCCTGAGAAGCCCTTCCCAATTCTGATTTTAGAAGATCGAGATCTCTATTAGATGTAGTTAGATGGTCAAACACAACTTCATAATCTCTCATAAGGTTTCCTACCAAGTCATAGGATATCTGAACAGGCTTCACTTTTTCATGTTCATTAGCAAAGTAGTAAGATATGGTGAGAGGGTATTTGTAAGACCTAATAACTTCGTCAGTAGTAATATCCTTTTATTTTTATTTCCTTCTTTCCTTTGTGAAATTTGTGACCTTGGGAGCGTCCATGTCTATTAAAGTTCAAGAGACAAACTTGCATACACACACACTTGAATAGTATGTGGTATACCTCAAGCGTATATTTATGGTTTCTTAGGTTTGGAGAAACAAAAATTAGAAGAGTCCTTTCCAAAAACAAGTTCTTGGCACAATAAGGAAACAACCATTCTACACGTACCGAGCCAAAAACCACCCAAAAACCATGATGTGAGTGTGGAGTGTGGTTCCTGCCCGCTGGGAACTTGCAGGTGGTCCCTTTAAAGGTGTGTAGGTCCCATTTTTTTGTGTCAGCCCGGTTTTGGCTTTGTTTTTGGGGTCGGTTCGTTAATAATTTTTTATAAGGAAATCAGGAAATTCCTTGTCAGTTCTGAAACCTTCCGAGAAAAGAAAAAACTTATTCCCCAAGACGACAGTATAAACAAGGACCCACTTGGTTACGAAAAAGTTCATGACCAAGTAACAGTTATTTGAACACAAGAAAAGACCTGCAAAAAAAAATCTTGTAGGGAGTGAATTCATCTCTTTGGAGTAAGTTCAAATTATTTGACCTGGTTGAGTTGATACCCAAACAAAAAATTAGTCGCACATCAATTCAACTCAACCAGTAAATGGTTTGGGAGTGAATTCATCTCTTTGGAGCAAGGGATCAACAAAATGGATGTTTTTATTTTTATCTTCCATTTATGTGTTAAGAAAATGACTATATACATTCTTCCAAAAGATAATACATAGATAAAAACTCATCATAATAATCAAGAAATAAATATCTTCCTTGTAGTAATTGTGCGCCCTCCTAGTTGTTATAAGAGAGAAGGCACAAAGCAACACAATCAAATTGTGTCGTGATGAGCATCATTTTGCTCATCATGAACAACAAAGTCCTTTTCCTTAAAACTTTGTTTGATTCTAACCACACCATCTTTGATATTGTTAGTCTCAATGGAAGAACTGGAGAAAAAAAGAGTAGATAGTTACCTAAAACCCCCCCCATTTCTTTGCCTTTTTGATGCCTCGTCTCAACCTATTCATGAGAATCTTAAAATCATATATTCTTTTGTTAATACCAGTATAGTTAACATCTCTATGAAAGTCTGAGACAGTGTATTGAGATGATGAATCATAGAAGACGCATTCTTCATATAACAAGTTTTTTTAAGTCATCCTTTTTTGTCTTACTATACTTGAGAGTGGAAAAACATTTGAGAATATAATGCAAATATTTTTGTAAAATAAAAATTCTTTTGCTCACAAGTTGTGAGGAACAATCCTTGAAAAAGTGTTCATTTAATATGCAGCGACCGAACTTTTTAACATTTCTGGAAGTATGGAAAAGAGTTTCCGTACGTGAATAATTTTCCTCGAATTATTTATTTTACTGTTTCAAGGTGTGACCATTCTTACCACAACAGAAGCAGGTTTTTGAGATCTACCAGTATCAGTTTTGACATTCTTGACTGGTGTAGAGACTGCTTTTGAGTATTTTGGATCATCATTTTTACCAGAGGATTGAGATCTCTGAAGATTCACATTCTCTACAGTATCTGTAGAGGAGTGTGAGCAAGAATCTTTTACTTGGCCATAACATGGTTTTAATGCAAATATCTTCTTCTCCATCTCTTCAATCCTCGAAAGTTTCTGAATAAGATCTTCTCTTGAGTTGTTAAGTTTCATTCTCAAAAGTTATTTGTTTTCATTACATTCCTCTAGTCTTTTATTGTGTAAAACATTGCTTTGTTCTTTCAATTGAAGTAGTTTATCAAGAAGACTAATTTTGTCAGGAATGGTTGAATGGGTAGATGGATCTTCATTAGAATATTCAACAACAATTGGACTTACAGTTTTAACAACAAGTTTCTCATGTGAGTTGATGAACCTGTTGTCAAACTGTCTTTTAAGAGTGTTACTCTGGAAAACACCTGAAAATATGGAATTTCAAATAAAGAAATCTCCTTATCAGAGGTATTCTTAATTTTGGGTAGCACGTATGATGAGCCTTTTCTTGGTAAATGGAAAACCATGCTTTGACTCATTGATAACAAGTTTATACCGTTCACAAACAAAGACTAGTTAGGTCTAACAATATTTGCCCGTTATGATACCAATTGAAAAGGATAGAGTACCAAGTACACCACTAACTTTTTTGTTCAACAACCTATGTGAACAAAACCTAATACAACCACAAGTAGATATAATTCAAGATCCTTGACAATTCGTATATAGAGTTTATACCTCTTTCTCTTCACAATCATAAAGTTAAGATAACAAAGTTCATGAACCTAATTGTCTAGAAGAGTGACAATATCAAAAATCAATATCCAAGATCAATATACAAGATCAATCTAGTCGTATTTAAATAAAGAGGATCTGAATTCTGCCAAGTACGAAACTTGTTATCAATCTTTCAATATACGAACTCTACAAGAACGAGTCTCATAATAAATTACAATTAGTATGGACTTATCTACTAAGATTGGTTACGTACTACTTGTTTTATTCCTATTATAAAGATAAAATAATAGAATGTGAAAAAGGAAAAATACAAGACATCAATAGTTTTGTTAACGAGGAAAATTGCACATGCATAAAAACCTCGGGACCTCGTCCAGATTTAAACACCAAACTGTATTAAGCCACTACAGACACTAGCCTGCTATCATACTTCAGACTGAAATGTAGTTGATACCGAATTCACCCTCAAATAAAATTCAGCTGCAGTGTGCTCCTTTCGTCTCTTGAACCTCGTAAGGATATACGCAATTGATTCCATTAGGTGACGTCATTTACATCCTAAGAGTTGCTTCAAGCTAAGTGAAGACTTTTGATACCAATATACATTTAATAGATAAACCTATTTGATTTCCCTTTATATCTAATATAGATCAAGTCTTGGAAATCTGTTTGTAATTGACAAAGATAGCAAACCCCACAAATTCAAAACACTTCACTCAGTCAACTGAGAATCCTTGATCATTAACCACCTCTTAAGAACAATCTTAAACCGTTCAATAAAGAAGAGTTTTATATATCTATCTTTATGAATCACAAAGCCTGAGATGAAGAGACCTTTGTGATTTCTATCTATCTCGTTCTTGAAGGAGATTGACGAAAACCTCGACAAATAAAAATAAAAATATCGGGATACACGAACTATCAAGGTAAATATAGTCATACCTGGCTTCACGAATCCCTAAGTGAATTCTTTAAGTCGTTAACCTAGTTAGTATGTTTCTCATAGGAATCCTTGGTTAATAGAAGACAAATCTAGCAAACAACTAGGACATAAAAATATCAGGGATTGAAATTTCCATTCATCTGAGTCTCTCTATTTATTGACTTTCAGAACTCTAGTTGCTTAGAATTCAATCTAGATAACTTGAGATTCAAGCAAACACTTTCCATTTTTAGATGGAACTATTGTTAGGAGTTCAGGTTAACATGTGAAAAGTTTGTCTTGAAATTACATAGAAGAATATACACTATGGTCCAGGATACTGGAACCATGTTTAATGATACTACATGGAAAGTATGCCATATAAACATAAAGCAAAGTTGTAGCAAAGTTGTATTCATTTAACACTTAAGACTTCAATCATGATACACATACACAAAGTGATTTAGTGATCAAATATGTCTTAGATATGATCATGGGAGTTCATGAGTATGTGCTTAATTTGTATTGTGGTAAGTATGCGAAAGGGTATGCATACCTATGAACCAGTTCGTGAGTTCAGAGAGATAATGTATGCGTACTAGGAATGTGTACCCTTATACTATTCGCGAACTTAGGACCATGATATATGCGCACAGGTATGCGTACCTCCCCCATTCATGAATTCATAACTCTACGATATGCGTACCTACCTACGCTCCGGAATTTTAGATATCTAGGGTACATGTACTGGGTATGCATACCTACCCTATGTCCTAATTTTAGTAGTTCTGAAAACTCTATTTTTTATTCTCTGAAACATTCCCAATTTCCATAGATATAAATATCACTGCTTGGGAAATTTCCAAATGATTCATTTAATACAAAATTAGTAATTGAACGAAAAATTGCTTCAAATTAAGATTGCTAAGGATCTATCAACATCCATTGCTTGAATCATATTTCGAGATGTTTAAATAGACAAGTTTGACTCGAAACTTCTTTTTTGCAATATTAAATCTACTAGAAGTCACACGACATAGCCTCATATAGACAGAATGGTAACGCTCTGAGTAAATAGAATGGTTTAGTCTTCACATACCTCTTTGTTGATGAAGTTCTCCAAATGTCTTCGTTTGATCTTCAGTCTTCAATGATCGAGGGTTATTCAGTGATGTCTGATACTCAACTACCATACTCTAATCCTAGTCCGAGACTTGACTTAAGTAAACTAGAAATCAAGATATAGTTTTTGCATCTAATTACATTGACAACAAAGTTGAGATAACAAAACTAGCGAGTTCGACCGAGCAGTGCTCTAACAAAAGCATTCTGAACGAATATGGTATAATCGTATTAGTGAATGTTTAATAACTAACGGATATATAAATGACCTTATTTTTCCAGGTGTCTTTATAAAAATACCACAATAGGATTTGTTTTTATACTTGTATACATTGATGAGATGAACTTAGTAGGAACTGCTGAAGAAGTCTCAAAGGGAATGCTTAAATAGAGAATTTGAGATTAAGGATCTTAGGAAAACGAATTTTTTTCCTTGGCTTACATATCGATCACTACCAGAGTGACAAACTAGTTCACCAAAAGATGTAAATTGAAAAAATATTAAAATAATTCAAGATGGATAAAGGTTATCCTCTTAGTACTCCTACAGTAGCAAGATCTCTTGACACTAAAATGACAATTTTATCCCAAAGAAGAAGAAAAAATCTTCTTGGTAAACACCATATTTGAGTGCAACTGGTGTAATATTGTATCTTGCTCAATATATTAGGTATGACATTTCTTTTTGTAGTTAATTTTTTAGAAAAATTCATCTCTGCTCCAACAAAGAGACATTAGGTAGATGCAAAACATATCTTCTAATATCTTCAGGGTTCTACAATCATCAGATTGTTTTACTTAAAGGATTTATCTCATTTTCACAATTTCTGAGACACACAGATGCGGGCTTTCTTGCTGACTCATACAAAGCGGTTTTTAAAACGGGTTATGTGTTTACGAGTGGCGGTACTGCATTTCTTGGAAAATTGTGTAAATAGAGCTTTCAATCTACCTCATCCAACCACTCTGAGACTATCACCCTCTACAAAGCTAGTGGAGAATGTGTATGGCTAATATCGTTAATGTTAGAGCATAACTCGGTTGAACTCACCAAACGTTGGTATGTCAAGTTTGGTTGTCATATTTTAGTGAACCAAAACTCATTTAAAGAGTCGCTTGATTATTTACTAGAGTCAACTTCGTATAGGTTAGATAGAAAGTTACTAGGATATGAGACTTACAAGTATTACGTGAAAACTTGAAGAATGTGAAAAAGTAAAGAGCTACATCAACAATATCATCCTTCCTCTTAAGGTTAGTAATATTTGACTTGAACTATTTCATTCCTAACGTATCTTTCAAGTCATACATATTGAAAACATAACTGCGAAGCTGTGAATGATTATACTCTAGTTAGACATAGTATTAAGGAATTACAATACGAAGTATAAGGTCTATCTTTTGAACTTCGTATATAAGAAATCGACATAATCATATGAATGCTATTTTAATTATGTATGGGTATGGGTGAATATTCGTCCTAAGAAACAATGTTTTACATTTGTTTAAAGGAAGTACAATTCATAAACTTGTTTTGTGAATCGAAAGGGAAATCACTAGGGTTATTGGTATTGTTATTCATTGCAAATCTTTGGATTACCAATATGTGTGTGTATATGGGGAAAAAAAATTTGCTGGTTTTTAAGGAATTGAGAAGACGACCGTACGTAGGGGACTCCTTGAACCGAGCGAAATGTTCAACCTCACATAGATGCACCGCTGCATAGGGGGTGCTTTGAATTCGAGAGATCAATTTGTAGTACTCCGGCCTAAACCAAGACAATGGTCGTTGCAGAGTAAATTCGGTCACAAGAGAGGATGGGTCGATCTGTAGGAGGGAAGCTGAGAAATGTGTGGAATCAATGGTAATCAAAGATTGTAGGTGTGTTGTGAATTCTGAATATGATAAGTTCTGAATGATTGAAATTGCTCAGTTGAGAGTAATTGCTCAATTGATGAGTTGTTGATCTCGTATTGTCAGTGAGACGTGAGATTCTTGTTGTGTATTCAATCATGATTCAGAGACTTATTTATATTATTGGAATTGTAGACACTATGATCCCATGAAGTGTGACAGTTGATGGAATCAAGGAGTGGGTAAATGGAAATCGTGTTTGAAACCAGTTGCTTATCGTGCGGAGACTTGGTAGATTTTCCACCCACTACTTGTTAACTCATTCAACTGACTACACGACTTGATCACATTCCATCATGTGTTTGAATACATGTGCCTAGACCACCAGACCAAAACCCTAGTTGATATCCCCCCAAGTGACACGACTGACGTCTCATGGTTAATTATTCAGTTGCTGACTTCATGATTTAATGGGACAATGAGTCCATGGATTTGCTGAGTTGAACATGATTCGCAAAAATGTTCAGAAACTCATGAATTGAACGTGTGTGCTGAGATAAAGATAAAATTCTAATCGAGCATATTGATAGTTGAGCAAGTGTTTCTCATTAGATGAATTGTTGAATATTGATAGTTGAACCAATATTCCTTGGTTTGAGCAAATATTGCTCGTCTAATCAAGTGTTGCTCGTCTGATGAATTATTGGTATCATGACCAAATAAAATATTAATTAAAATACTGGTAGTTTAATCGAGCATAATTAATAAGAATACTAATCATGAGATCTTCATAAAATTATTAGTGTTTGAATCTGGAATTATAATCCTTGGACTCATAAACCCTAATTTGATCAATTGATGACCAATTGATGGTTTATTTGAAAATTAACCATGGAATGAAGGAGAACCGACTTCATGGGAACGTGAGTCGACCATGCAGCTCCCATATGCTCGTGTGAGCAAATACCAAAGCCTCTCAAAGAGTTGGTGATTCGTTGATGAAAGAATGATCAAATGATGGTCTAATCATTTATTCGAAAATGCTCGTCTGAGCCTTAGGTGATAAAACCTAATTAATTATGAAGAGATGAGAGACCGGCCAAGGGGTCATGAAACCGGCCATGGGTGGTCACGGGATCGAATGATGATCGTTCCATGAAAATCCCAAAATTATTTGGAATAGTTTTGGACCTAATACGTGCAATTGCACAAATTAGGTCAAATTGTGTAAATATGCGGGACCGGATCCTTGCGAGCCAAAGAGCCAACCTTGGTCGATCAAGATAACATGCTCATGTCACCAAAGTTTTCGTATCTAAGTTCTGAGAATTTTGATATTTTCAAATGTGCATTTGAGCAAATATTTGAGAAAATATGAAGAAATCAGGGGTTTTTGATGAAACCGTCAAAACTTCATGAGATGAAGGAAAAATAATAAAAAAAAGTGAAGGAATCATGAAGTGTGGGACCGATCATGGCCAAGGCATGGCCGGTCGGCCAAAGGGCCGAATCCCACACCTTTTTCCCAATTTTTTATAATATTTTCATGATTTTAGGGAAATATGATAAAACCAAGGAATTTGTTAAAACCAAGGAGTTTTTGTTGAAATTAAAGAGTTTTGTTGAAATCAAGGAGTTTCCATGAGATGAGGAAAACATGAAAAATAATAATAAAAAAATAAGGGATGTGTGGGACCGGCTTGAGCATGGTTGGCCGGCTAGGGCCCGGTCCCATGAGTTTTCCCTAATTTTATGTATTATTTCATGATTTAAATGAATTTTCATAATTTGAAGGAAATATCATGAAATCAAGGAATTTCATGGGATTATGGAAACATAAAAAATATAATAATAATAAAATGGGACGTGTGGGGCCATCTAGGGCTTGCCCGGCCGGCTAGGGCCCGGTCACACGAGTTTACCTAATTTTATATTATTTTTTCATGGGATCAAGGAAATATCATGAGATTAAGGAGTTTTCATAAAATTAGGGAAATAATAATAAAATAATAAAGAACTATGAGGTGTGGGGCTAGATGGGATCAAGGCATGTCCGGTTGGCCAATAATTACGGCCCACAATGTTTTCCTTAATTTTATATTATTTCTTTGGTATGAGGGAAACACCATGAAACTGAGGAGTTTCCTCAAAACAAAAGATATTTGTTCAAGTGAAAGGATTTTCATGAACTCAAGGAAAATAATAAAAAATATGATAAAAATATAAAACTGGCGTGGGATTGACCACGGCACGTCCGGCCGGTTATTGGGTCCATGCTCCCAGCGCTTTGGTCAATTTTTAATTATTTATTATTTTCCTTCCTATTTTGCATAAGTTCATCGTCTCGTCGTATTTTAAAATACTTGTTCGTACGGTGATTGTTAGTGCATCATCGTCGTGTACACTTGCACCATTTTAGTCATGGCTTACTCGGAGGTAGCTCAGATTCCCGTGTTGTTGAATATTTATTACTAACCCATGGAACTCTGCTGGGAAGAACCGTGGATTGAAGTAACGAAATATTACAAAAGTATTTGAATACTTTCAGAAAATATTTTAATATTTTCAGAAATTCAGTGGATGAATCCAAGAATTTAAGAATAATTAATTGATGGCTCTATACTAGCAGAGCAAGCTATCTAGGAGCATTAATTACTCTGATATGAGCTTGCTGGAGCTTCATATCCTTTATATAGTCAGGGAAAACTGTTGTTTGTATCCTGAAGACGTTATCGCTTTATACTAGCGGAGCAAGCTGTCTAGGAGCCGTCAATATCGTGATTCTATATAGAAATAATTACTGAAGTGTTCAGTATTCATGAGATATTTCGTTGTCCAGCCGAGAGACTACGTATTTTTATGTACTCTGATAGACAGTATTCTCAGTCAGAGATTCGATGAGAGACCCGTGTCTCAATACTCACGTCTGATTGCTGGACAGGAAGTTCGTATAATTATGGGTTTACGATTTTAGCCTTTGTTGAAAATCCACCATCTACATTAAGTCCCATGCTTAGTGAGGAAATCCGTGTTCCTCAGTCAGTATTGAATGGTGATTTTCCGGTCATAAACAATATAAGTAATTGAACTTAATCGTAAGTTAAGATGTTACTGGATTTTGATAGTACGAGCATACCATGACTTGAATGAAGATCCCAGTGGCATTATAGAGTGTCGTTTGGTGAACATAAGTTGGTGTCGAACCGCTAATTTGGACGACAGGACCTTGTTCGTTTAGGATTCGCGGGCCGGGCACAATAAGGAAATCCTTAGAAAATTAGGTTTCGGAAATAAAATTTGATATAAAAGGAATTATTCCTTTTTAATTTATTTTTTTAATTTTCCCACGACCAGCACCTTCATCATCTCTTCATCACCTTCACGCCATCAGCGGAGGAGGAAATTTTTTGCCGGAGCTTTAGCGTCGCCGACCGTCGCTGCCAATTTCCGGCTGGCACCGACCAGGTGCGATTTTTTTTTTTTTGATGTTTCCTGATGTTCATATGAGTTTCATGAAGTGATCATGTTGAAACCACATATTTATGCATGTGAATAGAATTTTATTGAAAAACCCTTGTTTTTGAAAACGTATGTTCGTTAGTTTTTGAAAAATAATAATGATCCCAGATTTAGGAGAGATTTTTGTTTTATATATGAATATTTAGGTCCAGTGATAAAACTAAGTTTATGAGCTTTCATGTGAACCAAAGTTTTATCATGAAAAGGTGAATTTTCACAAAACCGAAATAAACCTTCGTTTTAAAGAATGACTATGATACGAAGAAAGAGTTTTTTTTTCTTTATATATATATGTGAACTTGTGTCCAGTGATAAAATTTTGTTTATGAGCTTTCATGTGAATCAAAACTTTATCTCATAATGTGTATGTTTTCACAAAATTGGAACAAACCTTCGTTTCGAAGAAGTATGACAATATGAAGGAAATTTTTTTTTTTTTTTTTATAAAATCGTGGAGTGTCCACAAGTTTTATTTTCGTGAGCCTTGCTCACGTAATTTTTTATTTATTTACGTGATTAAATCACGTTTTCTTTACATGTATATATATGCAAATATTTATTATTTTCTTTAAAATCAAAACTTGAGTTTTGTGTAATATTACTTAGAAGTAAACAATTATTTATGATGAAATAATGTTTTAGTTTTCATAATTCCATGGTGAATGTTCACACAGTAGAATTATTCATGATTTTATGAAAATCTGAATTTTTTGAACATCTTTTGTAGGTTCGAAGAGACGAGCAGGTTTTGAGGTATTAACCATTACGTTGCATTCACTACTGCTAGTGGAATCGTAAAAAGGTAAGAGTTAAGAATTGCCGGTTTGTAGATGGATCTATTTGCACGTTAGTAACTTTTGTGCTTCTGATCCCAAAAAATGTCAACTACCAACAACGGAGATTACGATTATTGATATTCCTCTTCCTCTTCTAGCTCTTCTGATAAGGATTCCAAAGCTCATGTAGCAAAATCAAAAGCCAGGGCTACTCAAGATGAGGGAGCGAAGCCTAGCGTACCCTTGAATGAGCGGAGGGTCACTTTTGTTGAACTTAGGAAAATAAAAGCTGAGGATGATGAAAAGGAGGCTCTTCAGCGTGAAAAGGATCGAATCCGGCGCAGAATACAAAGAACTGACGAGAGATGTAAATTCTTGGACGGGAGGCCTTCTGACTCTGATGCTAATGATTCTGAAAAAGAAGATACATGGGAGGTACCAGAGCGCGAGATTAGACCTGATCGATATGAAAGAGAGTTCCGGAAGACCATGAAGCAAATTAAATATGAAGCAGAAGAGGACTCGGACTCAGACGATGATCCTGAAGCTAATCCGAATTCCATTGCCGCTGATTCTGACGAAGAGAAAGATAGTGATGACAACTCTGATGACTCAGATGATGAGAAGGACAGTGATGACGAGTTTGACAATTCGGATGAGTCTGACGAGTAGCTTTATTTCATCTTCTTTTCTTTTTAAACATTTGAATGTTCTTTAGGTCTCGTAGCAGACATTTTTTCGATGACTTGAATGGTTTTTCTTTAGAGTTATGGATTTTTTCTGAATAAAGACTTTAAAGATGTTGATTCCTTATGATCGGATGAAATGAACCAATATTCATGCGCCTAAATCCATCACGATCTCTTTTAACGACCTTCGCCTTGTCTTGTCTTATGAGAAGTAGCATAGCACGGTTAAGAGACTCATGACACGTACAAAGCCGTGTGGCTTTTTTTTTACTATGTCATTGTCAGTCCCCAGTACGTTATTTTCCTCCGCGTCTTCAGTATCAACCTTTGAAACTCAGGGTTTCAGTGAAACTTGTAACTGAATTGACTATTCGCAGGAGATAAACCTCCACCGTGTCTAATATATATCTTCAAGACTTTAGGTCTATCCTCTACCCAAATATTTCTTCCACTCCTGAGTAATTCCATCGTGCAGAGAATTCTTGATCATACCTTGTTGTTGCTATGTCAAGCAGTAGTATCTCTTCTCAAGATGATCCTCAGTCGAAGCGTGAAATAGAAGCGTCCATCTCAGTAAGTTGTATCTATTTTTCATCTTTGTCTGATCAAGATTATTGATCATAATAAAACGATTTATTGCAAGACAATCAGAAGAATAATTCTTCTTCTCATATTTCGAGGCCCAAGCGAACTGTTAGAGCTCATGTCCGATATAGATCAGCTCGTGCTGAGGTTGGATCATCTGTAAGTAATCTTATAACTCTTAAGATCCCACTGTGCTCCATTTCGGTGAAACTGAATACTCCTTCGTTTTGTCGCTGGCGAATTTTCGTGTCGTGGTCGATGCTAGACGAAGAAGGAGCGGAAAGTCTGTGATTGTAGTCAAGGTTGAAGATAGCAATGACAAGGTTGGTGAAGATTCTTTAGAATCCATGGAGATAAGAGACATTGTCCATGTTTGTGAATATCTCGCAGCTGGACTCCCATTTGAAGCCCCGTTGATCAATATTTTCCCGGATAATGAAGTGGTTGGCGAATTCGTCATTCCCAAATTCACGCGCCTCTGTATACTAAGATCTGGAAGAAGTATGGCCACATTGCCACTACAGATGTATGGAAAGGCTTTCTTCTAACCCCTTTAACCACAGTATATGGGTTGTTTCCAATCATTGAGTAAATGAACCAGATGCACTTGTGAGATGTCAAGAACCATGAGCTGCATAAATGGGATGATATGATCTCAAACTATGAGACATTGCGATTTAATGTGAACTGGATTCGTCGTCAACTCGAGGTAATCAAGATTCACAAGGAAGTGTAGGCTGCTGATGCAATTTCCATTACCACTGCTTTACTGGAGGAGGAAAAGATATTGGCTCTGGAATCATCCAGGGTCAAGAAGGCAGTTCATGATTTGAAGGTAAAGACTAGGATCTTTCAGAAGAAACTTGACAAAGCTTCTTATAGGGATTATCCACTGCTGGATGGTTTGCTCTGAATGAGCATTCATAATTGTTGTTTTCGAATAGGCTTAGGCTTTTCTTAGGTAGGATGATTGATGATGACATGAGGAAATTTTTTTGTTTATTTATGGGATGTTTTAATGAACAAAGGAGCATTTTGCACGCTCTTTGAAAGAAAATAAATTACATTCTGAAAATGTTTGAAATGATGAATTAATGAAAAAGTAGTTGTCTTCTATGGATTAGGCGTAATATTCTTTGAGCCATTTGTCGTTGATTATATTTCCTTCTACTCCTCCATCAACCTTTAAGATTTTGTAGTACCCGTTGGATACTGCCTTGATAACTACATATGGTCCTTCCCATTTCGGAGAGAACTTGTGAGCAAACATGTCTTGTTGAATGTGCTTTGATGTATTTAATACGATATCCCCTACTTGAAATGTTCAAGGTCTTACCATTTTTTTGTAGGACCTGGAGATTCTTTGTTTGTAGGTTTCTACATATTTCTCAAACTTAGCCCGCTTCGAATCGAGCATGTCCAGTTTAGCAACTCTTGAGTTGGACACTTTGGCTTCATCCCATTTCACTCCACTGGATATTGCGATACTTGCTGAAGGAATTTTGATTTCTGCCGGTAGTATGGCGTCTGCCCCATAGACGAGATAATATGGTGAGGTCTCGGTCGAGCTCCTTGGTGCGGTTCGATAAGCCCATAAAGCCATAAGCAACTATTCATGCCAGGTTCGGGGATTATCATGAACTGTTCGACTGAGAATGCGTATCAACGTTTTGTTGGTGCTCTCTGCTTGTCCGTTTCCTTGGGGATAGTATGGTGTATATAAGACTTGTTTGATGCCGTATTCCTCGAGCAATTCTGTCATATGCTTGTTGGCAAAAGTATTTCTATTATCAGTAATAATATGTTTGGGAACACCGAATCTGCATATTATATATTCTTTAATGAAGGCTGCAATCGTGACTCCAGTGGTACTTCAAAGAGGAACAACTTTAACCCATTTGGTAAAATACTCGGTTGCATTAATGATGTACTCATGCTGCTTCGAAGATACTGGATTGATTTTCCCTATGTTATCCAGTCCCCAGCTATAGAAAGGCCACGGACTATTGATGAAATTCAATGAAAGACATGGAGTATGAATGAGGTTACCATGGACTTGGCATTGATGACACCTTTGAACATGTGCAGCTGCATCGTCTTCCATGGTCGGCCAATAATATTTCTCATGAATCTGGAGAAATAATTTCCTTTTTCCTTGATGTTCTCCATCATGCATCTCCTTTAAAATCATTGGAATTTCATGCTCAGCTAAGCATCTCAGCAAGTTTCCACCAAAGCTTTTGCGGTATAAGATTCCATCAAGAAAGACAAATCTCTTAGCCCTCTCAATGAGTTTGATTGTTTCTTTCTTTTCTGACGGTAGTTCATTGTCCCGGAGATATTTGATGTCGGGTTCCCTCCAGTCCCCAGTGTGATGGGCTGTCAGAGCTTCTAAGTGATGAGGGGGCATCTGACAATTCGGGAATTACTTTTGCAGAGTTCTTGATTGAGCCTCCATGGAAGGCAAATAGTATCCCATTCTTTGAATCTTTCTGTAGAGTGTTACTACCAGCGTTTGTTCGTACGTTTCTTCATGTATGCTCTTGAGTCGTTTGTCCGCTTCGTCATTTCCAAGGCATCGTGATAATGACCCATCAGAGTTTCGATAGTATAAAGCTCCATGAAGTAAAAAATAATTCCTTGAGACTGACTTTCCCTTATGAAAGGAAACTGCTCAACTCATGAATAATAGGTGCTCTCCAATCATCTGCTTGGACATCTTCGACTTGAGAAAGCTAGGTGGATGACACGGCACGCCTTTGTACAATGATGGTTTTCTCTGATCCTTTAAATTGCAGCTTAGAAGCGAGAGTTTCCAGGCAGTCGGCATGCCTATTGTTAGTTCGTACAGTATGGACGATCGTTGCATCAGCAAAGTAGGTTAACAACCGTTGAGATTCAGTTTTGAATGGAGCAAGTGTGATTTCTTTGAGAGAGTATGTTCCATTTATTTGATTGACCAATAGTTTTGAATCTCCCCTATCTCGAGGTGCGTTACCCCTGCCTGCTTAGCCAGATACAATCCCAGTAAGAAGGCTTCATATTCCGCTGAATTGTTGGTGCAGTGAAAATCCAGCTTGAATGAATGTGAGAAAACCTCGCCAGATGGAGAGACTAGCACTATGCCTGCTCCTCCAGTTTCATTGCTAGGGGGTGGCGGAACCGTCGAAGTATAAAAGCCACATATCTTCTTTGATAACTAAGATGTCTGGAAACTCACCAGGTATATCTTCATGTAACATTGTTGCATCTTCTCCTGGAAAAGCAGCGAGCAAGTCTGCTACTGCTTGGCCTTTAATTGCTTTAGGCGGTGTACATTCTATGTAAAATTCTGACATCTTAAGTAACCACTTTGCTGGTCTTCCTATCAAGGATGGCTTTGATAGTAGGAACTTTATAGGGTCAGCTTTAGAAACGAGCACAACTCGGTTGGATATCAAATAGTACCTGAACTTCTGAATTGCATGTACTAACGCCAGACACGCTCTCTCAGCCTTTGGGTATCTGAGTTGAGTATCTCGCATGGTACGGCTTAAGTAGTAGATTGGTCGTTCGATGCCTCCGTCGTCTTCTTGAGTAAGGAGTGCTCCGATAGAAACATCACTATAAGCAGTGTAAAGTATCAGTGGTTGTCCTTTCATCAGCAATTTCATGACAGCAGGTGATAGCAGTATCTGTTTGTATTTTATGGAATGCTTCTTGTTGCACAGCAGTCCATGTAAAACTAGCTCCTTTCTTCAATAGAGGGGGTGAATGAAGCAATATGCTGAGCTAATCGAGGGATGAAACGTCGAATATAATTTACCTTGCCCATGAAACTTTGGAGTTATTTCACAGTGCGTAGAGGAGGCATGGTAGTAATAGCTTTTGTTTTGTCTGGATCGACTTTGATTCCTTCTGTTGTGACCAGGAATCCTAAAAACTTTCCGGAAGAGACACCAAAAGCGCACTTCAGAGGGTTCATCTTTAGTTTGTATTCTCGACATCTTTTAAATACTTGTCTTAGAACTTGAAAGTGAGATTCCCGAGTCTTCGACTTCACTACTACGTTATCAACATAGTCTTCCACTTGCTTGTGCATCATGTCGTGGAATATGGCAGTCATGGCTCGTTGATAGGTAGCACCGGCATTCTTTAATATGAAGGGCATCACAGTGTAGTGGAAATTCCCAATAGTAAATTTAGCCTATAATTATGGGTTTACGATTTTAGCCTTTGTCGAAAATCCACCATCTACAGTGTGTTTAGTATAACTGCTCGTAACTTGTTTACGTATCTTGGTAAAACTATTCTCAATGCCTGACTTTTGTATTGGTATGAATTTTATTAGTGAAACCGATCTTAAGTAATCACCTGAGATGGTATGATCGATATATTGTAATTGGTATGACCAACTCTAGACATTTGGGAACCGATCCTAGTAAGAGGTGCAACCGATCACAAGTATGTGGAATCAATCCTTGTAAGAGGTACAACAAGTCTTAGTAATTGGTAACCGATTATATGACTTGTGCAACCGATCACAAGTAAAATACAATAATTATGTGGTAACCGATCCTAGTACCTAGTCAACCAATTTTTGGAAAGCTAGCATGACCGATCCTAGTACCCCACATGTAGGAAGAACCGAAGCTTTTTGTTTTGGTAGAACCGTGAAATCCATTAATGGTGATTTGATAGGATAATCAATCACATAGTTTTTGGAAGTCAGATGAACCAATTCTAAACTCGATTGGAAGTGTGGAAAATCGGTTCCAAGATTTTAAATATGAAAAAGGATTTACAAAGTAAAGATGTCGACATACTTTGAACATGTGCATTAACTCTTATCTTTTATTGTTCAAAGATATTCCTTAATAACTAAAGGAGAATCCCGGATCGAAATAAATTGAGAATCTTTTAATTAAGTTTTTTAGTTTTATATGCTTTTAATTTCCAGCAACTAAATGCATATCTTTAGAAAATAAAACTACCTAGTTGTGTTGTTACTGGTGGAGCCGTCTATTCGGAGAGGAAAGTACCTTAATTAGGCTAAATCTCTTACGACCCCTCGTTTTAAAGACTTCTTTGGGATTGAGAAGCTCTACGAGTACTGTTGGTGGGAAACTAGATAATTGCAGTTTATTATTAGTTTTCGATTGATTTGATTGACTAACGGTTGTTGAACTTGGATTGTACCTAGTTTGTTTATGCTTGGGAATCTTCTCTTCTAATATAAGATTCACTCAAACTAGATCAAAGTATCTACTGGGATCTTTAGAACTCTTTGTAGATCTAAAGACGCCTTGTGATAATCCATCGTTAACACACTCCATTCTGTGTGTGATTGATCACAAGAGATTCAAGTTTTTTGTGTACAAGTGTTTATTGAAGATCTAAGAAGATTTGAAGACAAAGAAGATTTCTTATTTGAGTTCATAATCTTTGGTGTGCAAAAATTTTGATTGGCTGGGGATCCAACTATAATCGGTTTATTTTTGTGATAACCTTGATTGATTAGTTGAGTAAATCGACATCAATACAATTCTTTGTGATTAAAAGTATAGATTGCATAGTCTAAACAATTACTTTGGTAGTTGTTGAAGAGATTGATCTAAGAACTTGACAAAGGAGTTTATTGGGATAAACGGAAGAGCCTTTTGTCAAACTCATATCACGTTGTTTGAAAAGAGTAGTTACCGAACAGATTTGTTGTTCCTTTACTGTTAGGAATATGAACCAAAGGAATTGTTCCAAGTGCGTGACTTATTACAAGTTGGAGGCGCTGGGATACTGAGGGAACTAGGTGAACTATAGGTTTAGTTGCTTGGTCTCAACAATACGAAGTTAGTTTAGATTTTGTATAGCGGCTTAATTATGAGAGTCTTCAATTCTGGACAAGGTGCCGGAGTTTTTATACATTTGCGGTTTCCTCGTTAAAAAAATCTTGCTGTGTCTTTTACTGTTCTATTTCGGCAATTATAATTGTTTTATTATAATTAGAAGTAAAATACACAAACGTTAATTCCTAATTACTTGATAGCAATCCTATAATGTTTGGTTAAGTCTGAATCTATTACCAAGTAATCATACTTCGTTGTTGTATTGTCTCGATCTTGCATCCATAGTCAATCACACAAGTTATCTTGTTTTCATGTTGTCTCAATCTCGTATCCATAGATGATCACACGAAGTGTGAACCGATTAGTTGTATTGTCTCGACTCAGTCTATAGACAATCACTTTTGGAGAAAGTACTTATAGGTGGAAAAGTTTTAGATTGAGATATTGTAGTAGCAGGATTTCCCACACTACACCCCTATTAAGATTCTATAAAAATTTAGGAGAAAACTAATTGAAGATTAAAGAATTAACGACACTTTATTATTTAGATCTCAGAAATGTTTACAGAAAATATTCAAACTCAGAAGTACAACTTTATTTCTGGAGTTTGTCTCTCCTCAAAATATTCTCAACTCTAAAAAATACATCCCCCCTCTCTGGACTTACTTGAACCCTTTATATAGGAAATTACATAGTGGGTGACATCTAAGTTTTCCCCTTCTTTCGGATATATTCTGCGATCTCATCGTGGTATTTGTAATATTAATCTTTGCCAACTTTTGTAATCCTCGTGAAACAACACTCTCATAACATGTCTCTTCAATCGTCAGTTATTATAATGCTTCCCCATGACGTTCGCCAAATGTCGCTGAAGAATCCTCACGACACTCTCGTGAACAATGTCATTTATACTTATAGGAATATTTGACCTTCTCGTAAAAGCGTTGTTCTTATCACGAGAATATCATTGTGGCGATATTCTAGTACTACATCTTGCCTCTTCTCATGTCTTTTCTGCGAAGAAGAGAAGATCGTGAGAATAAATTGCCGTAATTCTCCTATCTTTTCACCTCCATATTTATTCTGACACGTCTCTAAACCTTTCACCAGCTGTCTTCATGTAATTTTATCATCCATATATTTTTCGACACGTCATCTTAAACCGCTGTAATTTGACCATTCACGTCCTTTCATTGTATTAATTATATTTACTTTCTCGAGAAACTTCTTCTGCTATAAATACCTTTTCTCATTCTTCTCTTTTTCTCTCTTTACATTCTCTTTCCTTCTTCCTCTCTGCAAATTTCATTGCTTTCCCGCAAATTGCGCATCTACTATCTTTCGCCATTTTTTCAATCTTCTTTCATTCCCATTCTCTCAAAATGGTTGCTGCTGGTGCTAAAAACCTTATTGCTTTCAATTTGATGCGAGAAAAACTTAAAAACCAAGGATTTGACTTATCTTTAATCCCAGATCAAAGTCCCAAATCTGTTCTTTCTCTTGAATTGTTTTCTAACTTCCAGTGTTCTCGTGAAAAAAATTATAGTTTCGTTAGGCCAACTTGAAGCTGGTCTTCCACTTCCTCTCTACAACCCTGAACTTCCGCTTTTTTACCAAATAATTTCTGACAAGAGATTTTCACGAGCGGTATACCAACTTGGCGGAGATTGTATTAGATTATTACTGGAATATGCCTTTCGTGGTGCTGGCAAAGGATCTCGATATTCCGAAGAACATAAAAGTCTTAAATATAAACATATTCCGATTACCCCTGCAAAGTATAATGTAGATAACTTTTTTCGAAATTACCAGTTACTCCCCATGGTAAGAGATAGTACCTGTTGGGGTGTCCATTTGCATAAAAGGAAGGTCTCTGCTGAAGATGCTCTTATGCAAGACATTGATTTTCATACCAATACAAATGATGGCCCTCGTCATTCTAATGACGATAAGTGGTTTATCTTTCCCTTATGCCTTGAAGGTCCTTATATATCCGGTTCTCTCCAGCTTCCTGCGAATCTCTCTCACTATGAACCATGGACTTTCAACTGGCCTGATAGATCTTCCGATGTATATTTTCTCACCTTCTTATGTTATTATTATTTATTCCTTCGCACTCTCGCTAACTTTTCCATTATCTTGCAGGTTTTCCAAAATGAAGCTTAATTACCAGAACTATAGGAAACCCAGCACTCTTCTAGCTCGTAGATCTTTCACAGATGAAGTAAGAAATATTTCTTTATTAGTTTTATTAATATATTGTTGCCCCTATTTCTTATCTTTATCTGTGTTTGTAGGAAATTGAAGAATTACCACCTTTAGAGCCAAAACCTAAGGAGAAACCTTCAACTAATCGTAGAGGGAAATCTACTGTTTCTAGCAAGGGAAGGCACTCTGCCCCTCGTGATAAAGAACCCAGCGAGCCTCCTTTGAAGAAGAATAAAACTCAACATTCTTCTTCTCAACATATCCAAGTGGATTCAATCGTTAGTAATAAATCTAATGATGAATTTATCGAAGAATTTGACGATATTAGAGAAGTTCCCTCTATGAAAAATTCTTCTCCCTCTGATTCTTCCATGACCCAACTGTCCATGCTTTTTGGCGATTCCTCTCGTGGAACTGCGAATGAATATGGAGATGATACTCTTAATGAGCTAGCTTAAGCACTCATCAAAGTGTGCGACGCTCCAGTTTTATCTGATAATAACTCTCTTCGTGGAATTTCTGGATCTATAACTCCAAGTTTCTTAAATGCACTTGGTATTCTGGTACGTTTTCTCTTAATCATTTCTTAACTCGCCAAATTTATCTCATCAATTTTTTTTTTTTTTTTTTAAAGAAGTAATCAATGGATTAAGAGATAGAAATAGTGATCTTGTTGATGAGAAAGATCAAGCAATTAGAAATGGCAGCGAAGCTCTAGCAGACTTCCACAAAATTCTTCTCGAAGTTCCAATAGAAAGAGATAAGCTTATCTGCGAGAATAAAAATCTTCTTGCAAAATAAACTCAAGTTCGTTCTCGCCTTCTTATTACTAGCAATGATGAGTTTTCTTGGACAGCACAGGTTCTTGATAATGCTAGAAATAATTTAGGTATAGATGTTAGTCTTCATGCTGATCAATCAGCCTTAATTAGGGACTTGATTTCTGAGAAAGAAGGTTGTTAACCACTCTACTCTATTAACCTTTTTCTTTTTATTATTCTTTCTTATAACTTCTATCTTAACGGTGCCTTATTCTCGCAGATTCTGAAGACAGATGCCGTGTAAGGATGAGAGAACTAGAAGATATTAATCATCAACTCGCGAACGATATTACTGCTCGCAACAATAAATACTCGCGATTAAAAGCTCAGTTTAGGATTACTTCTGCAAATTTTAACAAATCCCTCCTCATTACTCGTAATAATACTACTAGGCAGGTTTGTGATGATCATGGAATTCCTCATTCTTTGTATCCTGATCTTGCAAATGCAATACCACCAATGGTTCAAGATCTTGATGTCTCTGATACTGATGAAGATCTTGACGAAGATGAAGAAGAAAATAATGACGAAGAAACAAATTATGGCGATAATGAAGAACCCAACAAAGATAATGAAGAAGATAAATCTGGTGAAGAAGAAGAATCTGATAAAGATAACAATGTTGATAAGTGAAACAATGTATCTGTCTAACTTCTTTCTTTGATGTAATCAATCGCGAGTTTCTTCAATTTGCTGCTACTTTCTTCAATTTAATGTGTAAATTTCTTTGCCCCCTTATCTGTATGAATGAAAGAACAACCTCTTTTTTGCAATATAACTTGGTCAATATAGTTTGCATCTGCTAATTGTTTGTGCCTTAATATCCATATAAATTTCTCATATGGTGATGAATAATAATCTTTACCATTCTATTCATTCCCATACTTGCCTCTATTATTCATCTGCAATATGAGAAAGTTAATAAACCACCATTTTGGAAAATTTCATAATTTCTGTGATGATATCGCAAACCTTGATATTCTTGTGTTATTATTTTTGCGATCTTATGGTCTTATCATGCCTTCCTACTTAAAGGTCTTACTTTGCCATATTATTCTTTCCGCGACAAGATCGCAGGACGTCTTTACACTTTCATGTATTGACCCATTGATCTTGTCTTATCTGCATTTCTTTATTGTATTGCGACAATATGACAAGCCTAAGTTTTCTCGCGAAAACAAAGCCTCGTGACATTGCCGTCTTGCGATGAAATCGCAGGACGTCTTCACATTTGCATGTAAAAACCCCTTGACCTCATCTTAACTTTTTTTTCTCTTATGGATTTTTGCCTCTGTATAATTTACGCGACAATATGACATGCCTAAATGATTTGGCGATCTTAGAGCCCCATGACATTGCCGTCTTAAGACACTTATCAGCTCCCTAATGGAGGGTGCCGCCCTTATCTTCCCCCTGGTTGCCCCTTCAAGGAGGGCACATAAGCCATACAAGACTAGCTCCTCCCATCCAGATTTACCAACAACCAGTTGTTTTCGCAGCCTCTTGTCCTTTATGCCTATATGGCTTATAGTTACAAGACTGCACCTTAAGTGGGGTTTTCTTCAGGCCAAGTGCATTGTAGCCAAGACTTACCAAAGATGTCCAGGGTAGGTTCGTCCGTCCCGGGCACCCTTGGCTAAACCGTGTACCTCGGCGCCTTGGTCATACTCTACACTTCTTGGAAGAGACTCTCAGTCGTCCAACCAGGGTGTAACCTTATAAAGCTGGAAATCCAAAATCTCTCTCCCGGATAGGTTTTCTTTAACCCCTACATCTGTATGACTCAGGTTCCAGTAGCGGTATAACCTTATCCCTGAATCATATAAAGATATACCCCCTTTATGACGTTCTTGTAGGTCTTACATTTGCCTTTTATGAAATTGTATTCGTGAACTAAGGTGCACGCCATAAAGGTTTGTCCCATTCTCTTAATCTCTGCGAAATTATATTCGCGTTTGTTAAAATTTCTTGCGAGCTTCAAATCTCAATAATTTCTTTTCTTTTTCTTTTTTCAACTTTTCAATTTCATTTTCTTCACTCAAACAGAAAAAACAACTTTACCTTTCTTCTTCTAGCGATCTGCTCGTCATATTTCATCTTACTGTCACTTCATTTTTCTCATCTTTCTTATCATCTGTTCTTTTACTTAGTGTTTTCCCGCAAGTTGCTTGTCATTTCCTCCTTTTATGCTCTTTATACCTGTACCTTTGCTGCGTTTTATTATTTGCTTGATATCCGCGAGGGGCTCGTTAGTTACTTCTTCATGATTTTCTATTGAATCAACCATTAATTTGTCACTTTTCTATTGCTGCTTAATTCTGTACTTCCAATTGTTGTTCTTCCCTGCTCTTTCCTCACAAGACTTGATATCTATCTCATAACATTTCTTACTTTCTCCCCAATCTCCTTTAATTACTCCAACACCATTTGGATGAGGGAATTTAATGCACTGGTGAAAGGTAGATGCAACACCCAATATCCTGTGTAACCAAGGTCGACCAATCAAGGCGTTATATGGTGATTCAATATCGACAACACATAATAAAATCTTGGAAGTCATTCCTTTTAACGTAATTCTCATTGTGATCTCCCCTTTAGGCTTGTTGGCAGTTCCATTAAAACCATAGATTTTTTATGTCGATGGTATCAAATCTTCATCTTTCCCACCCATGGTTCTGTAGGTGTGGTAGAACAGGATATCTACGGAACTGCCAGTATCAATTAGGATTCTATCAATGGCCCAAGACTCTTCCATTTCGTTATTGTTTTCTTTACCTTCTTCTTCTTCTTCTTCTTCTGCTTGTTCTGGTTTTATTTCCAACCTTACCACCAATGGGTTATCATGCAGTTCGCCAGGCTCTGGTACTTCTTGTGCTGTAAAAGAAAGGACTTGTTTCTGCCACTCTTCTAATGGCGAGATTCTTGCTATATTCATTATTTCTTTTCCATCCATATCTCTGGCGAAGACTCTACTTAAGACATTATCGTGGAAATCTTCGATGGTTCTGAAAGAATGCACAATAGAATTACAAAATAAATTATTTGCTTTAGTTCCAACCTCTATAACAAAAGTTTCTGCTCCTTTTACATTAGTCACTCTGCGATCGTCTGGTGGTGGTGGAAATTGTTGCGATTGTTGATGCCCTTTTAGAAAATGATTTAGCTTCCCATGATCGATCATTCTTAAGATTATTCTTTTTACATTTATGCAATTATTTATCGAATACCCATGAAAATGATGATAAGGACAGAATTCTTGATTACGAGTGTTAGGATGTGGTTCCTTCCCCATGTTCCATGGCAAGGGTATATTTTCCATTAAAATGATAGCTTCCCAGATTTTTTATACACTAGCATTCAAGGGTGGCATCTTAATCTCCTCCCATATGGTTCTCATGCTCCCCTGATTTCTGAAATTATTTTGCTTTTGTATACCATAAGTTTCTTGGGGTTGGTCAAGCCTTTGGATTTGACTATTTCCTCCACGATTGTAATAATTCTTCTCTCTTTCAAATTATTCTTGATCACGACTTCCCATAGCCACTAGCCTTTGTTTGTCATTATTCGCCACTTTCTCTGCTTGAACTTGCGAGGTGCTCGCCACGTTATTAATCATTTTGGGAAGCAAACTTCCATTAGCCACTACAGAACTGGTGTTTGCAATTGGGTATGACTCCATTTCAATTTGTTTTTCTTCCAAAGCAATGTACTCTTCTTGTAGTTCTCTTAGTTCAGTCATTGTGATGGTGTTTTTGATTCTGAAAATTTGTATGTAGAGCAAATTGGTCGCAAACATTGCATTAACGAAGGATAAAATAAGATATCTCTCATCTACTCTTCCTTCCATCTCACTGCACATTGTCTTCCATCTTATGGTAAGATGTTTTAGACTCTCGCCAATTCTCTGTTTTAATCCAAACACATCTTCGATACCTGGTCGTGAAGAGTTGTTGCTTATGTATGCACCTAAAAATGTAGCTTGTAAGTGATCAAAAGAAGTAATAGTATTTTTCGGCAATCCCTCAAACCATTTTAGCGCCTCGCTAGTCAAACTGGATGCAAAGTATTTGCATAAAAGAGCATCATGATTCTCCCACTGCAGCATACACCTAACATAAGCTTTAACATGTTGAATAGCACAAGTAGTCCCATCGAAAATACTGTTTAGTGCTGGTAAATTGCATTTTGGAGGAATTCATCTTAGTTGTACTTCCTGTGTGAAGGGAGTTCTAGCTGCTTCTTCGATTGCTTCATCAAGTTGCCTTCTTCCACCTTCTCTTCTATTATTTATTATTCCTCTCATTTCTGCTAATTCCCTCAAAATTTGCTCATTTGCATTTGGGCTTTGTTCTATTGGTCTTTTTAACGCACTTTCTCTTCTCCTGCGATTTTCCTCTTCATTTCTATTCGAAATTCGCAATTGATTTTGTCTCCTAATTTCTTCTCCACCAACTTCTTCATTTCTTGCCAATTCTCTTTGTTGTCTTTCTATCCTTCTCTGTATTCTGTCATACTCTTTCCGAACATTGCCATTTTCGCGATTTTGTGTAGTCTTCTTTCTCGATTATCATTATTTTTTTGCCTTATTGCTTCTTGAAACTCATGTTCTTCCATTTCTGCCCTCAGCCTTTCTCTCTCACAAGCTAGGCGTGCCTGTTCAGCATAATGTCTCTCAATTTCATTCTCAATAATTCTTTGATTTCTGACGTGCTCTCGTCCATGAAATACTCTTCTACCTTCTTTGTGATTTTCTTCACCATCTTGATTACCTTCATTTCTTTGATTTTCAATATTTCGTCTTCCATTTAAAGTTTCTCCTTGTGGATCGTTACAATCATTATTTACTCTCTCTTCTCCCTGACGTTGTCTTCTATTTGGATTTTCAGTTTCTTCTTGTATATTTTCTCCATCATTTCTTATGGGAGAATTTCTCCTTGGTATTTCTCTAAATGATCTTGAACTTTATCTAGTAGTACTTCTTGATCTTCTTCTTTGTAACCTTAAATTCTCCATTCTCAACTCATGATTTTGTCTTGTTAAATTTGCACGTTCCACCGCCTCTAACCTTCTTTCTTCATGTATTCTTTGCCCTAATTCCTCTGTTGTTTCATCTTCATCTTGATGAATCGACCCTTGTTCTACCTCCTGATTTCTTCCTACTCCACTTTCTTCTCTTAATTGTCGATTTGTTTCTTCTCCCATTGAATCCGATCTCCATGTATGCACGCTTACTCTTTCATAATCCACTCTTCCATTTTGTACCGATGTTGATTGGTTTGGTTGTTGAATTGGATTTTCCCTTTCATTCCTTGTTCTATTCCTCCTAGTTCTCATCCATGAAGATTCTCATAATACACTTGTTTCTTCACCTGCAAGTCTTTTATATTTGGGTACCCTCGTCTTTTCAGTTAACCACATCTGCGAAGTAAATGTGATTTACCTTCTATTACATAAGTTCCAACCATCATTTATGAAGATGTTAGAGCATAGATCGGTTAAACCCACTAAGCGTTGTGAAAAAGAGGGGGTCTAACAACCACACCTAATCTTTCGATTAGCAATCTGTATGGACTAACTCCGATATACTTTCAATATAATCAACTAGAATCAATCTTAATAAAGTATATCAAATAGTTAATATCACTTATCTCTCGATTTGATCTATACTCAAGCAAATAGAAATCTGCGAGTCTTAAATAAATTTGGATGGTACCAAAGACCAATGTTCAAGTGTCAACCAATGTAAATCAACAACCATAGGTCAGATATTCTAATTGATTGATCTTAACGGACAACCTGTGATATTTCAATTATATAACAAAATATAATACGGAAAAGAAATAACACAAACACCAGAATTTTGTTAACGAGAAAACCGCAAATGCAGAAAAACCCCGGGACCTAGTCCAGATTGAACACCATACTGTATTAAGCAGCTACAAACTAACTTCGGTCTGGACTGTAGTTGAACCTAATCAATATCACACTGATTAGAGGCACGGTTGCGCTCATTACATCTCTAATCCTAGCAGGATACTACGCACTTGATTTCCTTAGCTGATATCACCCACAACCAAGAGTTGCTATGACCCAAAGTTGGAGACTTTAATAAACAAATCTGTATCACACTTAAAAGTCTACGATAATAGATAAATCTGTCTCCCACGGATAAACCTACGAGTTTTGTTCCGTTTTATAATAAAATCAAGGTGAACAGGAACTAATCAATAACACAGACTTATATTACCGAAGCACAGCCTATAATTACTGATCACCTCACAATAATCTAAATTGTATGGTAGTGAAACTAGATATTATGGAATCACAAATGATGAGACGAAGATGTTTGTGATTTCTTTTTATCTTGCCCTATCGGAGATATAATCTCAAGCCAATTATTTAATTGAACTCGTACGATAAAAAATGACAAGATCAGATCGCTCAACTACAAGAGAAGTAGTTTCGTCTGGCTTCACAATCCCAATGAAGTCTTTAAGTCGTTAACCGACAGGGTCTTGAGAAGAAACCTACGATTAAAGGAGAATCAACTCTAGCAAAACCAACTAGTATCACACAGGAGGTGTGGGGATTAGTTTTTCCAGTTGTTATATGTCTCCTTTATATAGTTTTCAAATCATGGTTTGCAATCTATGTTACCTTGGTAACAAAGCATTCAATATTCACCGTTAGATGAAAAACCTGATTTATCCAAGCTAATATCTTTTAACCGTTAGATCGAAACTTAGCTTTTCACACACAAATGAAATGTATTTCATTTAGGTTTGATTTACCGTACCTAAACATGTACATTTGGTTGGTTCACAAATAGTTAACCAATGGTTAGCCATATGAGCACTTTCATATCAACCATATTCATCTTATTCACAACTAGTTCAAATGACTCAAAAGAACTAGTTGAAGAGTTGTTCAATTACTTAGATCTTTATACATAGACACAATTGAAACAAAATCGGTTTGATTGACTTGAATCAATTCATGAACAATATATCCACGGTTTGCAAAGATTGCATTCCATATTGATTTATTTTTTAAGTTCATGAGCTAAACGATTTGAGAAATATAACCATCTTGGGTACGCGTAAGGGTATGCTTACCTTAGCTACCGGGTTTGAGTTTACAAACTCAACAGAAATTTTCGGTTCAAAAACTACCATGGGTACACGTACGAGTACGCGTACCTAAGGTGACTGGTTTGACAGTTTGCAAACTTACAAACTCAGCAGATATTTTCCGTTCGAAAACTTTTTCCAGTACGCGTACGGGTACCTGTACCTAACCTGTCTCCTTCACCAATACCGCAAGCACACATATGCACGCACTTGGTTTCCGGTATATGGATTTATACACTAATGTGCGAATACTATATATGCTTATTTCCATAGATGGTTACGTAATCTTAACTCTACATTTCAATCATTGAAACATTCTTCTATAATGTTATAACAATCGTTATTCACGACTATCGTCATCAAATCTATTTTCAATATTGAAACGTGTAGATGGGGAAAAACGATTTGCTGGTTTTTTAGGGAAGTGAAGATATGGACATGTTGTCAATACTCCTCAACCGAGCAAACTTCTCAACCTCACACAGATGCATTGCAAAGGTGAAAAGGCGAGGGTACCCAAATATACCTCAAGCTAAAAAATTTCCTTCCTATAAGTCCTTTCTCCGAAAGTGATTGTCTATGGACTAAGTCGAGACAATGCAACTAATCGGTTCACACTTCGTGTGATCTTCTATGGATACGAGATCGAGACAATACAACAACGAAGTATGTTTACTTGATACAAAGGTTCGGACTTAACCAAATTCAATAGGATTCACGTATCAAGTAAATATGAATTAACGTTTGTGTAATTTACTTTAATTATAATAAAACAATTATAATGCGGAAATATAAAGTAAATGACACAACAAGATTTTGTTAACGAGGAAACCGCAAATGCAGAAAAACCCGGGACCTTGTCCAGAATTGAATACTCTCAGGATTGAGCCGCTATACAAAATAAACCAACTTCGTATAGTTGAGACCAAGCAAATAAACCTATAGTTCACCTAGTTTTGTCTGTATTCCCATGACTGCAACCTGTAAACAAGTCACGTACTTGGACAAATTCTTTTGGTTCGTATTCCAAATAGTAAAGGAACAACAAATATGTTTGGTATCAACTCTCTTCAACCAAGTGATATGAGTTGCACAAAGGCTCTTCTGTTTATCTTAACATAAACTCCCTTGTCAGGTTCCAAGATCTATCTTATGTTCAATCACCAAAAGTGAAAAGGCGAGGGTACCCCAATATACCTCAAGCTAAAAATTTTCCTTCCTATAAGTCCTTTCTACGAAAGTGACTGTCTATAGACTGAGTCGAGACAATGCAACTAATCGGTTCACACTTCGTGTGATCGTCTATGGATACAAGATCGAGACAATACAATAACGAAGTATGTTTACTTGATACAAAGGTTCAGACTTAACCAAGCACAATAGGATTCACGTATCAAGTAAATATGAATTAACATTTGTGTAATTTACTTTAATTATAATAAAACAATTATAATGCGAAAATATAAAGTAAATGACACAGCAAGATTTTGTTAACGAGGAACCGCAAATGCAGAAAAACCCCGGGACCTACTCCAGAATTGAATACTCTCAGGATTAAGCAGTTATACAAAATAAACCAACTTCGTATAGTTGAGACCAAGCAACTAAACCTATAGTTCACCTAGTTCCGTCTGTATTCCTACGCCTCCAACCTGTAAACAAGTCACATACTTGAACCAATTCTTTTGGTTCGTATTCCAAATAGTAAAGGAACAACAAATCTGTTTGGTATCAACTATTTTCAACCAAGTGATATGAGTTGCGCAAAGGTTCCCCTGTTTATCTTAACATAAACTCCTTTGCCAGGTTCCAAGATCTATCTTATATTCAATCACCAAAAGGAAATCGTTAAGATTAAGCCAATCAACACTCTTAATCCAAAGAACTGTGTTGGAGCCGATCTTCTCAATTACTCAATCCAATCTACCACATGGATAAACCGATTATTAAATGGATCCTCTGTTACCCAAACAAGTATTGTGCACACCAAAGATTATAAAACCAAGTCAGAAATCTTCTATCTCTTCTTTGTCTTCAAACCTTCTTAGATATTCAGTAAATACCTGCACACAACTACTTACTAATTGGGTCGCGCTAGAGCTTCTTAATCCCAAATAAGACTTTAAATTGAGCGGCCGTAAGAGATTTAACCTAATTAGATTACTCTCCTCTCCGATAGGTGGCTTCACCAGTAACAGTACAACAGAGGAAGTTTACTGTCACGAAGGATTAGTTTGCTAAAAATTAAAACTCAAAGTATTTATAGACAAGGAAGTTTGGACACCAAGGAATGTCCAAAACCGAAAATATTCTCAAGATATTTTTCCATATTAACCCAAATTTGGTTTTCATAATTCCTGTGAATGCACTGTCCAAATATAATAATTAAAATCTCCTTGGAAAATCTTTAACTAGCAAATGCACATTACTAATTCTTATCTTCCATATATAATTAAAAACCTTAATTAAAAGATTCTTAACTTATTTAAATTCGATCTTGGGATTTACTTCCTTCTTAGTTGTTAAGGAATATCTTTGAACAATAAAAGAATACACATTAATGCGCGTGTTCAAAGTGTGTCGACATCTTACTCTTGCAATTTCTTTTTCATACTTAGTCACTTGAAACTGATTTACCGCACTTCCAAAGAAGTTTAGAATTAGTTCATCTGACTTTCAAGAACTATGTGATTGATCAAGTAACACTCAATCACAAACCATGGGTGTAACGGTTCTACCAAAATAAGTTTCGGTTCTACCTCCATGTGAGTATTGTGCATAGTCACACTAGCTTACCAAAGATACGGCTGACTAGGTACTAGGATCGGTTCACCACATATATTTGGTATCTAACTTGTATGCACTGCACATGTCCATAGGATCGTTTCCCCTTGCCTAAAAACGTGTTGCACATGTTCATAGGATCGGTTACCCTTTCTTCTATAAACCTTAATGCACCTCATACAAGGATCGGTTCCCCCTTGTTATGTACTGCACCTCTTCATAGTATCGATTCCCCTTTCCCAAATTTGGTTAGACACTCACAAACCCGATCATACCCTAGGTGATTACTTAAGATCGGTTTCACTAATAAAAGTCATACCAATACATAAGTCAGGCCTCATGTGAATAGTTTTACAAAGAACACAAACAAGTCATGAGCGTTTATACTAATCACACATATTGGTCGTTCATAAGATTTGCAATGAAGAATAACTTCAATAACGCCTGGCGATTTCCTTTTCGGTTCACAACACATATCAGGAACTTACTTCTTTAAAACACATGTAAAAACATTATTTCCTAGGATGAAATCCTCATCTCATACCCATACATAATCACAATAGCATTCATACGATTGTGTCCATGTCTCATATACAAATTTTAATGGTTAAGCAAGAAACTTTATATTGTATTCCTTAATACTATGTCTATCTAGAGTCTTCATGCTTCGCAGTTTTATGTTTTTAATATGCATGACTTGAAAGATACGTTAGGGAATGAAACAGTTCAAGTCAAATATCACTAACCTCAAGTGGAAGGATGATGTTGTGGTTGTATCTCCGTACTTCTTCACTTCTTCAAGTCTTCGCAATACTTGTAATGTCTCACCCTAATACTTTCAAGCTAACCTATACGAAGTTGACTCTAGTACATTTAAATCAAGCGACTCTTAAATGAGTTTGGGTCACTAAAATATGACAACCAAACTTGACATACCAACGCTTGGTGGGTTCAACCGAGCTATGTTCTAACAATCTCCCCCTTTGTCAGTTTTAGTGACAAAACTCTTACAATCATATGGATAAACAAATTACAATAATTCATTACACATACGCTTGATTCCCGAATTCAACAACACATAACCTGCATTCATTGAATCCTTAAAATTCCGTTGTTGACATTATAATAAAAAAGCTCATACTCCCCCTAAAGGTGAGATAGGTAGATTTTTAATCCGCACGTCTTGGTTATCCCTGCCATATGATATTTTACTCCCCCTTAGTTTGTGCTTTTCCTCATTCGTTAGATAAACGTTTCAAGCACCATTTTCCTCTTCCCTAGTGATACCAATCAACATAAAATTGAAACCAGCATCACCTGTTTACTCCATATATTTCTCCAATTTTTTTTTCACAAAAATGACAAAGACACGCAAAAATAAAGGACAACACGAAAAGGATCTTACAAATCTCAAAATAGACTTGCAACCTGTTGAGTCAAGCACGAGGGTTTTACATACCATTTTTTATAACCAATATCAAAACTGAAACTACAAAGTAATTATGTTTTGATATGTTATTATGGAAATAATTGCCCGAAGCAATTTTCCCAACTAGTTTAGCAAACCAAAAATCAACTAAGTAACTTAGTTCCTTTGTTAAACCGATTGTATAAATACAACCGCTTCATTCGATAAGACCAAAACAAAGATAAACTCCATATTTCTCATCAGTTTCTAATTATCTGTATAACTTAGATCCTTAGATTTTAAACAAGCCAAATACTAGGTTAGTTAACTATCATTTCCTTGTTTAGACATTCGGCTAGACTTGAATAACTGAAACCTCCACTTTGATAAGTCTAACTAAGATCAGAATTAACTTAGTTAAGCTTATCCAGAATTGAATTGGACTAAAAAACTTATCCCGTCAATATATTCATTCGTTAAGACATAAATAATTCATACAAACCAATAAATCAACTTGCATAATTATTTACCTCAACCGGAAGCAATTGAAACAACATATATCATTAAAGTTCCACTATTACACCGAAATTTTGTAAGCTTAAACAAATGATACCATACAATAAATAAAAATAATAATTGTTTTACTCAACTGGAAGCAATTGAAATAACATAAACATTAAAGCACCACAATTGCACTAAACTTTCATAAGCCTAAATGATTGATATAGCATAACAAAGCAAGATAACAATAGTTTTACTTAACCGGAACCAATTGAATCACACATACATAATGGAATAAACACATCAATTGTACCGAAAATTTCATTTAAGCAAAAGCAATATATATATCAAATAAAAATAGGCTTTTCTTAAAACAGTAAAACAATTAACTAACAAGATTGTTACCTCAATTTCGCATCCAACTTCTCCAATATGATATCATATTTTTCTTCCAGGGAGAATTGATATCGAAATACCATTATGTTGTCATCCTTATGCAAAAACAAAAGAATAACAACAACCAACCTTTACCAGAGAAAGGTTGAAAATCAGCTTTAACAATTGCAAGCAAAAGTTGAAAACCGTCGAAACACATATGCTTTTATGCTTAACCAAAACCGATTCAACATATTGTGACTTTTCCACATATTGTTTCTATAGGAACCCCTCATGATCCTTTGATAAAGCCTACCAACATGGGCTAGAACTTAATCCTGCTAAATCAAAAAGTCACCCAAACCATAAGGGTTCACAACATATTAAAATTGAATATCAAGTTAATAAAACCGAAATCAAACATCCCATAAACATACATAGCAAATCAATAAAGCATTAAAGCACCGGCTATATAGATCAAAAACTATCACAATAAAAATTATAAATCAAATAACTTTATTCATCAAAATAAGATAGTTTTATTCATAAATAGACACTTAATCAAAACTTGAAATCAATCAACTAATGTCTACTTTTAATCTTTGAAGAAAATTAAAACTCAAACTCCATTTGTTTGCCCATTGAGAGCTTTTTGACGTTTTTCTTCAATTTTTTGATTCAATATCCCAGAACTCGGATTCAATGTTTAGAATTCCTTTGTGAGTTTCCGGATTCTTTCTGGCCGTAAAAGCCATCTGTTTTTGAAAACAGTCAAGTTGTTTACCAATCTCTTCAAGGCGAATACCGTGAGACTTCTTGAAAGACTTAGGTGGGATTATTTCAATCACATCCTTGGAGCCCTGTCCTCCTATCATTTGTCTCATAACCTTATCAGTTACAGTACTGATGTTTTTCATATCAGTAAAGTTATCTTCCCAAGTATTTTCACAAATTCTGGTGAATATACATGGAAACCCGAGATGCCTCTTGATTCCAGAAGATAAAATAGAATCTGATATTTTTATCATTTAACTGAAAATTATCCCACATAGATCTATCTGGGAATCTTCTTTTAACAATAAATAGACAAACTCAGCAAATGTCTTGTCCCAAACTGACTTATCTCTTGTACTCCTAGTGCAAGTTTACCAAAAACCCTTAGATAAAAGGGTATATCCTTTGTTGGTAATCTATCATTTTCCCAAGTAGCCTTCTTTCCAATGATGCATGTTGAAATGTTATCATGTTCAATTTCAACTCTAGTAATTAGATGATTACATTCCATATTGTACTTAATATCTTTTGAATTTGTTGAACGATTAATATAATAGATTCTTCGACCAACAAGAGTCACAAAACTGAGTTTTTTGTGATCAATATTGTGCATATTGGCATAGAAAACTCTTGCCATATCAGGTGAATATTCTTCAAAATCAAAAAGATTCCCCCAGTTCCAATTTTGAACAAACTTCACATAGTCCTTATTTCTGACTTCAAGATCAAACCTTTTCTCAGCAGTAAATTCTATTCCCTTGAGAATTTCATATTTCTTAAAGCATGAGCTGTCAACGAAACGAGAAAAATCATGCTTGTTATCTATACTGTTAGGAAATATGATCCTTTCAACATTATCAATTTTGACCCGATTATCAGCGGACTTAGTCCTTGATTTCCTTTTTTCCCATATTTGCGAAAATATGAAAAACCCTAGTTATGGTTTTGACTAGTATTCCCCAATATGTTAGAACACATAGCAAGAGATTATCTTTTATAAGAAGACTTGAGATCAAAAATCGGAAATAACTAGATTTAGGAAATACTAGCAAAATCGAAAACCAAGACTTGTGAGGACACAATCCTGTTTTTGTTTCTAGGTCTTTCTTTTGGAAAACTGCTTTTTCATGGACTGGATATTTATTTCGAATTGATTCCATGTTGTTGTCCGATAGTCTGTTTACTCTTTCATTACCAGAGATTGATAATATCACTTGAAATATGCTCAAGAATTTTAGAGAGTATACAGATATATAATTGAACAAAATATGATATTTTTAAAAAATACTATTTGAATCATAAACCATGTAGAATTTTAAAAGATCACTTGCTTCATTAAAACAATTGTGAGGTGTATGAAGCAATCCAAAGTTAATAGAATTATTAACTGAAAAATCAACCCTTGGAGGATTACATATTTTCCAAAAACTCATCCAAGACAAAGAAACATCAACAGTCTTTGATCTGAAAATGTATACGAATATACTTTGATAGGCTATCCAAAATATATTTCAGATTTCACAGGAACACAATAGCCGAGGTTCATAAAAATCTTAAGTAGAATCTTATACATCTTCGAGATACGATATGTCTTGTTGACCATTAAATCATTATTTATCATAATGATATACAATCCTATGACAATCAATGGATTATGTAAGTCGTACACGACATACATATGCACAATTCCTAACAGGTTTAGGAATAATGATGTTACATACTCCATAAGTGTTTTCCACCACGAATTCCTGAAGTAGTCAAATCCTGCCATTATGTTAATTGAATCATAAACAATATTCAAGTCTTATAGGATGGATCGCTCCAAATACATATTGTTAGATCTTTTCGTGTTTGCCTTCTCTGATACTAATTGAAAAGGAGAGGGTACCCCAATATACCTCAAGCTAAAACTTTTCCTTCCTATAAGTCCTTTATCCTAAAGTGATTGTATATAGACTGAGTCGAGATAATGCAACTAATCGGTTCACACTTCGTGTGATCGTCCATGGATACGAGATCGAGACAATACAACAATGAAGTATGTTTACTTGATACAAAGGTACGAACTTAACCAAACACAATAGGATTCACGTATCAAGTAAATAGGAATTAACGTTTGTGTAATTTACTTTAATTATAATAAAAAAATTATAATGCGGAAATATAAAGTAAATGACACAACAAGATTTTTTTAAGGGGAAACCGCAAATACATAAAAACCCCGGGACCTAGTCCAAAATTGAATACTCACAGGATTAAGCCGTTATACAAAATAAACCAACTTCGTATAGTTGAGACCAAGCAACTAAACCTATAGTTCACCTAGTTTCATCTGTATTCCCACGCCTCCAACATGTAAATAAGTCACGTACTTGGACCAATTCCTTTGGTTCATATTCCAAACAATAAAGGAACAACAAATCTATTTGGTATCAACTCTCTTCAACCAAGTGATATGAGTTGCACAAAGGTTCCCTTGTTTATCTTAACATAAAATCCTTTGCCAGGTTCCAAGATCTATATTATGTTCAATCACCAAAAGGCAATCGTTAAGATTAAGCCAATCAACACTCTTAATCCAAATAACTATGTTGATGTCGATCTTCTCAATTAATCAATCCAATTTCCTGCAAAGATAAACCAATTATTAATTGGATCCTCTATTACCCAAACAAGTATTGTGCACACTAAAGATTATAAAACCAAGTCAGAAATCTTCTATCTCTTCTTTGTCTTCAAATCTTCTTAGATCTTCAATAAACACCTGCACACAACTACTTGAATCTCTTGTGATCAATCACACACATAACGGAGTCTGTTAACAATGGATTATCACAAGATCGTCTTTAGATCTAACAACAATATAAAGATCCCAGTCGAAACCTTGAATTATTTTAAGTGAATCGTATATCAGAAGAGAAGATATTCAAGCATAAACAAACTCGGTGCAATCAAAGTTCAACCACCATTAGTCAATCAAATCAATATGAAAACTAAAGATAAACCGCAATATCTAGTTTCCCACCAACCGGTCGCGCTAGAGCTTCTCAATCCCAAAGAAGACTTTAAAATGTGCGGCAGTAAGAGATTTCACCTAATTAGATTACTCTCCTCTCCAATAGGCGGATTCACCAGTAACAGTACAACAGAGGAAGTTTACTGTCACGAAGGATTAGTTTGCTAGAAATGAAAACTCAAAGTATTTATAGAAAAGGAAGTTTGGACACCAAGAAATTTCCAAAACCGAAAATATTCTCAAGATATTTTTCCATATTGACCCAAATTCGGTTTTCATAATTCATGTGAATGCACTGTCCAAATATAATGATCGAAATCTCCTTAGAAAATCTTTAACTAGCAAATTCACATTATTGATTCTTATCTTCCATATATAATTAAAAACCTTAATTAAAAGATTCTTAAGTTATTTAAATTCGATCTTGGGATTTACTTCCTTCTTAGCTGTTAAGGAATATCTTTAAACAATAAAAGAATACACATTAATGTACGTGTTCAAAGTGTGTCGACATCTTACTCTTGCAGGTCCTTATTCATACTTACTCACTTGAAACCGATTTACCACACTTCCAAACAAGTTTAGAATTGGTTCATCTGACTTTCAAGAACTATGTGATTGATCAAGTAACACTCAATCACAAACCGTGGGTGTAACGGTTCTACCAAAACAAGTATCGGTTCTACCTCCATGTGAGTATTGTGCATAGTCACACTAGCTTACCAAAGATACGGCTGACTAGGTACTAGGATCGGTTCCCCACATATATTTGGTATCTAACTTGTATGCACTGCACATGTCCATAGGATCGGTTCCCCCTTGCCTAAAAACGTGTTGCACATGTTCATATGATCGGTTCTCCTTTCTTCTATAACCTTGTTGTACCTCATACAAGGATCGGCCCCCCCTTGTTATGTACTACACCTCTTCATAGGATAGGTTCCCCGTTTCCAAATTTGGTCAGACACTCACAAACCCGATCATACCCCAGGTGATTACTTAAGATCGGTTTCACTAATAAAAGTCATACCAATACATAAGTCAGGCCTCATGTGAATAGTTTTACCAAAAACCCAAACAAGTCATGAGCGATTATACTAATCACACATATTGGTCGTTCATAAGATTTGCAATGAAGAACAGCCCCAATAATGCCTGGCTATTTCCTTTTCGGTTCACAACACATATCATGAACTTACTTCCTTAAAACACATGTATAACATTGTTTCCTAGGATGAAATCCTCACCTCATACCCATACATAATCACAATAGCATTCATACGATTATGTCCATGTCTCATATACAAAGTTTAATGGTTAATCAAGAAACTTCATATTATTTTCCTTAATATTATGTCTATCTAGAGTGTTCATGCTTCGCATTTTTATGTTTTCAATATGCATGATTTGAAATATACGTTAGGGAATGAAACAGTTCAAGTCAAATATCACTAACCTCAAGTGGAAGGATGATGTTGTGGTTGTAACTCCGTACTTCTTCACCTCTTCAAGTCTTCCCAATACTTATAATGTCTCACCCTAATATTTTCAAGCTAACCTATACGAAGTTGACTCTAGTACATTTAAATCAAGCGACTCTTAAATGAGTTTTGACTCACTAAAATATGACAACCAAACTTGACATACCAACCCTAGGTGGGTTCAACCGAGCTACGCTCTAACAAAATGGTAATCGTTAAGATTAAGCCAATCAATACCTCTAATCCCAAGGAAATGTATTGATGCCGATCTTCTCAACTATTCTATCAAAATACCCAAAGGATAAATCAATTATAGTTGGATCCTCTATTACCCAAACAAGTATTGTGCACACCAAAGGTTATAAAACCAAGTCTGAAATCTTATATCTCTTCTTTGTCTTCAAATCTTCTTAGATCTTCAATAAACACCTACACACAACTACTTGAATCTCTTGTGATCAATCACACACATAACGGAGTCTATTAACAATGGTTTATCACAAGATCGTCTTTAGATATGACAATAGTCTAAAGATCCCTGTCTAAACGCTGAACTAGTTTGAGTGAATCTTATATCAGAAAAGAAGATTCTCAAGTATAAACAAACTAGGTGCAATCAAAGTTCAACCACCGTTACTCAATCAAATCAATACGAAAACTATAGATAAACCGCAATATCTAGTTTCCCACCAACGGTACGCGCTAGAGCTTCTCAATCCCAAAGAAGACTTTAAACTGAGCGGCCGTAAGAGATTTCACCTAATTAGATTACTCTCATCTCCGATAGGCGGCTTCACCAGTAACAGTACAACAGAGGAAGTTTACTGTCATGAAGGATTAGTTTGCTAGAAATGCAAACTCAAAGTATTTATAGACAATGAAGTTTGGACAACAAGGAATTTACAAAACCGAAAATATTCTCAAAATATTTTTCCATATTAACCCAAATTCGGTTTTCATAATTCCTGTGAATGCACTGTCCAAATATAATGATCGAAATCTCCTTGGAAAATCTTTAACCAGCAAATTCACATTACTAATTCATATCTTCCATATATAATTAAAAAACTTAATTAAAAGATTCTTAAGTTATTTAAATTCGATCTTGGGATTTACTTCCTTCTTAGCTGTTAAGGAATATCTTTGAACAATAAAAGAATACACATTAATGTACGTGTTCAAAGTGTGTCGACATCTTACTCTTGCAGGTCCTTTTTCATACTTACTCACTTGAAACCGATTTACCACACTTCCAAACAAGTTTAGAATTGGTTCATCTGACTTTCAAGAACTATGTGATTGATCAAGTAACACTCAATCACAAACCGTGGGTGTAACGGTTCTACCAAAACAAGTATCGGTTCAACATCCATGTGAGTATTATGCATAGTCACACTAGCTTACCAAAGATACGGCTGACTAGGTACTAGGATCGGTTCCCTACATATATTTGGTATCTAACTTGTATGCACTGCACATGTCCATAGGATCGGTTCCCCCTTGCCTAAAAACGTGTTGCACATGTTCATATGATCGGTTCTCCTTTCTTCTATAACCTTGATGTACCTCATACAAGGATCGGTCCCCCCTTGTTATGTACTACACCTCTTCATAGGATAGGTTCCCCGTTTCCAAATTTGGTCAGACACTCACAAACCCGATCATACCCCAGGTGATTACTTAAGATCGGTTTCACTAATAAAAGTCATACCAATACATAAGTCAGGCCTCATGTGAATAGTTTTACCAAAAACCCAAACAAGTCATGAGCGGTTATACTAATCACACATATTGGTCGTTCATAAGATTTGCAATGAAGAACAGCCCCAATAATGCCTGGCTATTTCCTTTTCGGTTCACAACACATATCATGAACTTACTTCCTTAAAACACATGTATAACATTGTTTCCTAGGATGAAATCCTCACCTCATACCCATACATAATCACAATAGCATTCATACGATTATGTCCATGTCTCATATACAAAGTTTAATGGTTAATCAAGAAACTTCATATTATTTTCCTTAATATTATGTCTATCTAGAGTGTTCATGCTTCGCAGTTTTATGTTTTCAATATGCACGACTTGAAATATACGTTAGGGAATGAAACAGTTCAAGTCAAATATCACTAACCTCAAGTGGAAGGATGATGTTGTGGTTGTAACTCCGTACTTCTTCACCTCTTCAAGTCTTCCCAATACTTATAATGTCTCACCCTAATATTTTCAAGCTAACCTATATGAAGTTGACTCTAGTACATTTAAATCAAGCGACTCTTAAATGAGTTTTGACTCACTAAAATATGACAACCAAACTTGACATACCAACCCTAGGTGGGTTCAACCGAGCTACGCTCTAACAAAATGGTAATCGTTAAGATTAAGCCAATCAATACCTCTAATCCCAAGGAAATGTATTGATGCCGATCTTCTCAACTATTCTATCAAAATACCCAAAGGATAAATCAATTATAGTTGGATCCTCTATTACCCAAACAAGTATTGTGCACACCAAAGGTTATAAAACCAAGTCTGAAATCTTATATCTCTTCTTTGTCTTCAAATCTTCTTAGATCTTCAATAAACACCTACACACAACTACTTGAATCTCTTGTGATCAATCACACACAGAACGGAGTCTATTAACAATGGTTTATCACAAGATCGTCTTTAGATATGACAATAGTCTAAAGATCCCTGTCTAAACGCTGAACTAGTTTGAGTGAATCTTATATCAGAAAAGAAGATTCTCAAGTATAAACAAACTAGGTGCAATCAAAGTTCAACCACCGTTACTCAATCAAATCAATACGAAAACTATAGATAAACCGCAATATCTAGTTTCCCACCAACGGTACGCGCTAGAGCTTCTCAATCCCAAAGAAGACTTTAAACTGAGCGGCCGTAAGAGATTTCACCTAATTAGATTACTCTCATCTCCGATAGGCGGCTTCACCAGTAACAGTACAACAGAGGAAGTTTACTGTCACGGAGGATTAGTTTGCTAGAAATGCAAACTCAAAGTATTTATAGACAATGAAGTTTGGACAACAAGGAATTTACAAAACCGAAAATATTCTCAAAATATTTTTCCATATTAACCCAAATTCGGTTTTCATAATTCCTGTGAATGCACTGTCCAAATATAATGATCGAAATCTCCTTGGAAAATATTTAACTAGCAAATTCACATTACTAATTCATATCTTCCATATATAATTAAAAAACTTAATTAAAAGATTCTTAAGTTATTTAAATTCGATCTTGGGATTTACTTCCTTCTTAGCTGTTAAGGAATATCTTTGAACAATAAAAGAATACACATTAATGTACGTGTTCAAAGTGTGTCGACATCTTACTCTTGCAGGTCCTTTTTCATACTTACTCACTTGAAACCGATTTACCACACTTCCAAACAAGTTTAGAATTGGTTCATTTGACTTTCAAGAACTATGTGATTGATCAAGTAACACTCAATCACAAACCGTGGGTGTAACAGTTCTACCAAAACAAGTATCGGTTCTACCTCCATGTGAGTATTGTGCATAGTCACACTAGCTTACCAAAGATACGGCTGACTAGGTACTCGGATCGGTTCCCCATATATATTTGGTATCTAACTTGTATGCACTGCACATGTCCATAGGATCGGTTCCCCCTTGTTATGTACTACACCTCTTCATAGGATCGGTTCCCCGTTTCCAAATTTGGTCAGACACTCACAAACCCGATCATACCCCAGGTGATAACTTAAGATCAGTTTCACTAATAAAAGTCATGCCAATACATAAGTCAGGCCTCATGTGAATATTTTAACCAAGAACACAAACAAGTCATGAGAGGTTATACTAATCACACATATTGGTCGTTCATAAGATTTGCAATGAAGAACAACCCCAATAACGCTTGGCGATTTCCTTTTCGGTTCACAATACATATCATGAACTTACTTCCTTAAAACACATGTAAAAACATTGTTTCCTAGAATGAAATCCTCACCTCATACCCATACATAATCACAATAGCATTCATACGATTATGTCGATGTCTCATATACAAAGTTTAATGGTTAACCAAGAAACTTCATATTGTATTCCTTAATACTATGTTTATCTAGAGTGTTCATGCTTCGCAGTTTTATGTTTTCAATATGCACGAATTGAAATATACGTTAGGGAATGAAATAGTTCAAGTCAAATATCACTAACCTCAAGTGGAAGGATGATGTTGCGGTTGTAGCTCCGTACTACTTCACTTCTTCAAGTCTTCGCAATACTTGTAATGTCTCACCATAATACTTTCAAGCTAACCTATACGAGGTTGACTCTAGTACATTTAAATCAAGCGACTCTTAAATAGGTTTTGGTTCACTAAAATATGACAACCAAACTTGACATACCAACGCTTGGTGGGTTCAACCGAGTTATGCTCTAACAATCTCCCCCTTTGTCAATTTTAGTGACAAAACTCTTACAATCATATGGATAAACACATTACAATAATTTATTATACATACGCTTGATTCCCTAATTCAACAGTATATTACCTGCATTCATTCAATCCTTAAGAATGTCGTTGTTGACATTATAATAACAAAGCTCATACTCCCCCTAAAGGTGAGATAGGTAGATTTTCAATCCGCACGTCTTTGTTATCCCAATCATATGATATGTTACTCCCTCTTACTCTATGCTTTTCCTCATTCGTTAGATAAACGTTTCAAGCACCATTGTCCTCTTCCCTAGTGACACCAATCAATATAAAATTGATACCAGCATCACCTGTTTACTCCATATATTTCTCCCCACTTTTGTCACAAAAATGACAAAGAAGCGAAAAAATAAAGGACAGCACAAAAATGATCTTACAAATCTCAAAATAGACTTGCAACCTGTTGAGTCAAGCACGAGGGTTCCACATACCATTTTTTATAACCAATATCAAAACCGAAACTGCAAAGTAATTATGTTTTGATATGTTATCATGGAAATAATTTCCTGAAGCAATTTTCCCAACTAGTTTAGCAAACCAAAAATCAACTAAGCAACTTAGTTTCTTTGCTAAACCGATTGTATAAATACAACCGCTTCATTTGATAAGACCAAAACAAAGATAAACTCCATTTTTCTCACCAGGTTCTAATTATCCATATAACTTAGACCTTTAGATTTTAAACAAGCCAAATACTAGGTTAGTTAACTAGCATTTCCTTGTTTAGGCATTCAGCTAGACTTGAATAACCGAAACCTCCTCTTTGATAAGTCTAACCAAGATCAGAATTAACTTAGTTTATCTTATCCGGAATCGAATTGGACTAAACAACTCATCCCGTCAATATATTCATTCGTTAAGCCATAAATAATTCATACAAACCAATAAATCAACTTGCATAATTATTCACCTCAATCGAAAGCAATTGAAACAACATATATCATTAAAGTTCCACTATTGCACCGAAATTTTGTAAGCCTAAACAATTGATACCATACAATAATCAAAATAACAATTATTTTACTTAACTGGAAGCAATTGAAATATCGTAAACATTAAAGCACCGCAATTGCACCAAACTTTCGTAAGCCTAAACCATTGATATCACACAACAAAGCAAGATAACAATAGTTTTACTTAACCGGAACTAATTGAATCACACAAACATCCACACATACATAATAGAATAACACATCAATTGTACCGACAATTTCTTTTAAGCAAAAGCAAAAGCAAAAGCAATATATATATATATCAAATAAAAATAAGCTTTTCTTAAAACAGAAAAATAATTAACTAACAAGATTGTTACCTCAATTTCGCATCCAACTTCTCCCATATGATCGCATCGTCTTCTTCCAAAGAGAATTGATATCGAAATACCATTATGTTGTCATCTTTATTCAAAAACAAAAGAATAACAACAACCAACCTTTACCAGAGAAAGGTTAAAAATTGGTTTTAACAATTGCAAGCAAAAGTTGAAAACCGTCGAAACACATATGCTTTTATGCTAAACCAAAACCGATTCAACATATTGTGACTTTTTCACATATTATTCCTACAGGAACCCATCACGATCCTTTGATAAAGCCTACCAACATGGGTTAGAACTTAATCCTGCTAAATCAAAAAGTCACCCAAACCATAAGGGTTCACAACATATTATGAGATCGGATATCAAGGTAATAAAACCGAAATCAAACATCCCATAAACATACATAGCAAATAAATAAGGCATTAAAGCACCGGTTATGTAAATCAAAAACTATCACAAGGAAAATTTTAAAAACAAATAACTTTATTCATAATAGTTTTTATTCAATAGACTTATACAATCAATGAAGGAAATCAAAAATTGGTGTCTATTTTTATAGATTAAGTATTACAATATTTAAATTAATCTCTAGTGGTGCTCTTGTTGTTCACCGATGTTTCATCAGTGTTCAAACTGTTAAAGCATGTCTCAAGAGACTTGTCTGCAACCACTTCTTGTTTTTATAGCTCTTCAACAAGAACCTTAAGTTCGGCAAGAGCTTATTTTGTTCATTCGATTCGTTCTTTTAACCAGTCCTGATGTCGGACTGTCGTAACTAGATTAGTTTCCAGTTTTTCAAAACTTTGGATGTATTGATTCATACTATTTGAACGAATCCACTTGACTTTGGTTGGATTTTGTTTGTTGTAGGCCAACAAACATGACTCATCTTGTGATCCAACCGAACTCTCAGAATCATAATGAGACATGATGTTTTATCTGCTTCTTTTCTTCTTCTCAGTATTGATTCCTTGACAATCTTTAACCTTTTGAGCCTCATCTTTATTAGTATTTGAGACAATGCGTGTTATTGGAGGCATGCTTGGTTATATATAAGATGATTAATCAGGGTATCAATATACTGGAAGAGATAGTTTTCCTATAAAATAAGACAACTTTCGGACCGAAAGATACCAGAAGAACCAGAAAATATTAAAGAATATATTTCATTTCCTTTTGTCCGAACTTCTTAGTTTTATTCAGAAATTCCAAATAAAACTTATCTAGAAAATCATGAATAATTTTTTTGGATCTACAACTATCCATAAAACTTACAACTTTTCTGATAATAAATTACACAAACATATGTGCTCAAGATTTGTTGTGTCATTCCCATCCATAAACACGAGCACAGATGAGGATGAGAATGCACAATTTTGATACAACTAAGTTGCATCGAAATAAGCTTTTTCAATCTTAAATTGAATGGTGAACACATTGATCCATGTAAGTGTGACGGTTTCTTGAGTGAAAGAGTGGGAAATCATGATAAGTCAGTTCTGTGTCGTGTGGAGACTTGACTGATCTTGTACCCACTACTTTGCTAACTTCTTCAACCGTTTGCACGACTTACGCACATTTCTCGTCGTGGATGAACACACGTGTTGTAGGCCGCCAGACCAAAACCCAAAGTGATATCCCCCCATATGATGTGATTGATGTCTCACGAATCATGGAGTCTGCAAGGAAGACATGTATTTAGTTAGTCAGTTGTTGACTGATTAGATAATGTGTCTAGGTTTTGTTGAATCGAGTATAATTGACGAATGCTCATGGATTCATGAATGTTAATATTGCTCGTCTGAGCAGATGTTGTAAATTCGATGAGTTATTGAATATTGATTTACGATTAATATTTGAGTTGCCCAGTTAGGCGAGTTACTGAATATTGATGAGGTACTGAATATAAGTGGACTATTCGAGCAGCTGAGCAAGTATTGCTCGACGAATTACTGATAAATTACTGAATATTGATAGCTGGATCAATATTCGAGCAACTGAGTAAGTATTTCTCAATTCGACGAATTATGATAAATTACTGAATATTGATAGCTGGATCGATATTCTAGCAACTGAGCAAGTATTGCTCAATTCGACGAATTATTGGTAACGTGACCCAATAAAATATTAATTAAAAATACTGGTAGCCTACCATATATTATGTAATCAATCCAGATGTTGATTGTTGGACTAACATAAATTTATTAGTGTTTGAACTTTCCCAGAATGATGATTTCGTGGAGGTTCGTTCGAAACCCTAATTTTTGAGCAATTGCTCGACAATTGATGAATTGCTGAAAATAGGTCATGAGTGAGGGAGGGATCGACCACATGGGACTATGGACGTCCATGTGATGCCAAATTGCTTGAGTGAGCGTACACCAGGGTCCTGATTTGACCGGTTGGTTGGTTGGTGAAGGAATGACGATTAAATTTCGGTTTCATCATTTATTGAAATAGTGCTCGATTGAGCATTGGGTGATAAAGCCTAATTATGGAAAAGTGAGGGACCGACCAAGATGGAATGAGACCGGCCCTTGGTGTTCATGGGAAAACTAATGTGCGTTTGTACAAACTCTGAGTTGGTTGTGAAGAGTTCGGACCCAATATGAGCAATTCGCAAATTAGGTCAAAAGTGTGAAAACTTATGGGACCGGCTCATTGCAAGCCTTAGAGCCTCCCTTGGTTGGTAAAGGGAGCATGCATGTGTCTCCATAATACCCGTATCTCAGTCCTGAGAGTTTTGGCATTTGTTGATGTGCGTTTGAGCAATATCTTGGATTTTCAAAAGAGTTCGATCTTTGACTGGAATTCTCGATTTTGCTCGAATGAGCAAGTATGCCTGTTTGATCAGTATTTCGTGAATATTAAAATAATAATATTTTAATATATTTTTCGTGAGTAGCCTGGTCGGTCATGTGACCATGTTGACTTTTGGTTTTTTTCATGGTTTGAGCAATATTTGAGAAAACATTGAGAAACCATGATTTTTGCTCAAACAGAGGAGTTTCATGATGTAGTTGCAGGAAATCCTACACTATACCCTTCACAAGAATTCATAAGAATCAAAACATATTTGAAGATTAAGAACAACACTTTTATTGATTAATTCTCAAAAATATTACAAAAAATGGAATAAATCAAGAATACAATCGCTCACAAGAACTTTCTCGCTCCTCAAAACTTTCTCCAGACTCCAAAAATCATCTCCCTTTTCCCCAACACTTGTTTAACTCTTTATATAGGAAATTACATAGTGGATGACAGCTAAGTTATCCTTTAATTTCGGATCTAACTCGCGATATTCTCGCAAGGGTTATAATGCCAATTTTCACAAACGTTCTCATTATCGCAGAATCGTCACACACTTCTCATGTTTCTGCTATTGTCATCTGTTACGTCATTTTTTAAACCATCCTGCAACACTCGCAAGGTGTAGTTAACCATACTTCACAAATGCGTCCTTATTGCGATATTCTGATCCTACATCTTGCCTCTTCTCATGTCTTCTCTGCGAAGAAGAGAATGTCATGAGAAATTAGTTTTCAAGCTGCCGCAACTGTTCACCTTTTCATATTCTCTGTACTAACACGATTCTTCATTTCTTCGCCACATTCACTACACGTATCCCTTCTTTCATTCAGCTTCTGACACGTCCTTTCCAACCGCTGCGTTCCAACCGTTCACGTCTAATCTTCGCTTTAAACGCGTTTATATTTTCGAGTATTTTTGTCTCTATATATCCCCTTTTCATTATTCTTTATTCTTCTTTTTTACCTCCTTTCTTATTTTCTCTGCAACAGACTTAACTTGGTGATTCTGAGCATCACCATAGATCTCAGAAAAGTCATATCACTCAATGACTTTCGCGGATAAACACTTCGGACAATTACAAACAAGGCCATAATCCTTGCAAATGAGGGGCCACTGCCTATGTTCCATGAAGTCAGAATGCCACATTCTTCTTCAAACTTGGAACTCATTTTTACTGTCCACGCACAACTGGCAACTCTTGTCTTTCCCTTTCTCCGAAATCAACTTCAGTAGCAATAATTGTTGATTTGCAGTCGACAAGAACATCCGCTTGTGGTTATGATAAAATGCAGGTCTTTGTACACCCTTGTCTAAGCATATTGATCCCACTCATAAACCAGGTGCAAACACACTCCTTGTGTGCATCTAGCATCAACGAAGAACTCTTTGGAAACGCAAGACCATGGCGTATCGGTTTTCCCCTAACTTGCGCTTTTGTCTTCAGCATTTCCATAAGCTTTATGTTAGATAAGAATTGGCCATCCAATTCTTCTTTTATGGCATAATATTTCCACAAAAATGCTGGTTCGAAACCAGACTTTGGATTACCACCAAGGTACATGCATTCGAGAGAGATAACTATAATCTTCTATCAACTGGCTACGATAAAAACACTTTCAATCCATCACATAGACATTTTCTCCATATTCTTTGCCATTGCAAAGGCCATCAACTTCTTTAAGTTCAAGAATTTTCGCAAAATTCCCATTACAACATGTATGCACTCATTACTGATAACACTACGAAGTTATGCATTCCAAATGCTTAATCTTCGCATACTTGTGAGAAACATGGACTTTAACACCTGACTTGCACCATAGAAGTTAGCATACTAAATTAATTTTGTCATGCAATCACTTGAAAACCCGGTTTTCAATGACTCTTGCATGTTCGTCTAACACTTTGAGCAGGAATTTTGACACCTTTGTCATAAAATTTCATGGCATGTTGGTACTTGAAGCTTCAATGTTCATTCCAATTGATCTTTCCACATAAGACCAACTTCTTATAGTCTCTATACTAGTGAAACCCAAACAATTCACCACTGAATTTGACAAACAAATGACATTAACTTGAGTAAAAGAGAGAGAAATCAGCAACTGTGTCCCCAAACACAGCTCTGATACCAGCTGTCACATGCCCATTTAATCGCCTAAAATTTTCATGGGACATGACCGGAAATTATTGTGGTTCAGAGAATCAACTTCACCCAAAATCATTCATTCGCGCACACTTACATCAAAGTATGCATTTTCCTTCACTCATAAGGCTTTACACAATGGAAGTCTTTTCTTCTTTCTCTCTAACTCTTCATGCCCCCATAAGCATAAGAGGTTCTTCCATGTACTTTACCAATTCTCACACTGTAGATGGTGGATTTTCAACAAGGGCTAAAATCGTAAACTCATGATTATTCGGTCCTTTGGTTCAGCAATCACACATGAGTATTGAGACACGAGTCTCTCATCGAATTCTCAACGGAGAGTACTTTCTCTCAGAGTACATATAGATATGCAGTCAACGCCTAGACAACGACATAATCTCATGAATACTGAATACTTTCAGTCATTTCTATATAGTATCACGGGATGGACGGATCTACGGAGCAACATCGTCTTCAGGAACAAACAACGAGTTTAACCTGACTATATAAAGGATATGGCTTACCGGAAAGTCATGTCAGGATAATTAATGCTCCTATCGTAGTCAGTTTATTCTGCTAGGCATAGACCCATGAGGTTAATTATCCCTTCATTGCTCTGATTCCATGGTCGAATCAACGAAGATCCCATGGAATGGCAATAATATTGCTCCTATTCCATGGTCGAATCAACGACGATCCCATGGAATGGCAATATCATTTCTCCGATTCCATGGTCGAATCAAAGACGATCCCATGGAATGGCAATATCATTGCTCCGATTCCATGGTCGAATCAACGATGATCCCATGGAATGGCAATATCATTGCTCTTATTCCATGGTCGAATCAACGACGATCCCATGGAATGGCAATATCATTGCTCCTATTCCATGGTCGAATCAACGACGATCCAATGGAATGGAAATATCATTGCTCCTATTCCATAGTCGAATCAACGACGATCCCATGGAATGGAAATATCATTGCTCCTATTCCATGGTCGAATCAACGACGATCCCATGGAATGGCAATATCATAGCTCCTATTCCATGGTCGAATCAACGACGATCCCATGGAATGGCAATATCATTGCTCATACTCCATGGTCGAATCAACGATGATCCCATGGAATGGCACTATCATTGCTCCTATTCCATGGTCGAATCAATGACGATCCCATGGAGTGGTAATGATCACCTCATCGTTCTGAGTTCATATTCGAATCTTCAGCTGATCCTATGAATTAACAGTAATCATCTATCCATTTTATTACTCGTTTCATGAATTATTCTCCATCAAATTTCATGAATTGGTAATAAATAATTAACGGGCATCGGAGCTACCTTTGAGTAAGCCCTGTTTCAAATGGTGCAAGTATATTCAACGATGATGCATTAACAATCACCGTACGAACGATTATTTCAAAATACGACGAAACGATGAACCTATGCAAAATAGGGAAGAAAATAATAAATAATTAAAAATATTTGACCAAGGCGCTGGGACACAGACACACTATCAACTCATCGTGTCATGGTCAGTTCCACGCTAATTCTATATTTTTAATACACATTTATTATTTTTCATGATTTGATAAAATTCTCTCGTTTGATCAAATCTCCGTCTTGAGGAAATTCTTCGGATTCGTGGTACTTCTATGAGTCCGTCAAAAAATCAAGGAGAGTGTGTGGGGCGTGACCATTGGCCGACCGTCCATGCCTTGGTCCCAGCCGGCCCACACCTCACGGTCCTTATTATTTTATTATTATTATTTTTCTCTAATTTCATGAAAAACTCCTTGATTTCATGGTATTTTTCCTCTAAAAATTCCTTTAAATCATCAAAAATAATAATAAAATAAAATAAATTATGAAAACTCGTGGGACCGGGCCTTGGCCGGCCGACCATGCCCTAGCCGGTCCCACACGCCCTGTTTTATTTATTTCATTATTAATTATCTTATTTTTCCTTGATTTCATGGTATTTTTCTCAAAATTCCTTCAAATCATCAAAAAATACCCAAAAATTATTTAAAAAATTATTAAAATTCGTGGGATTGGGCCATGACCGGTCGGTCACGCCTCCATGATCTCACACGGCAAAATTTTATTATTTTGATATTTTTCAAAGACCATGAACTCATGGAAACTCCTTCAATTCATGAAAACACTCTAAATTTATCAAATTTCTCAAAATTCATGAATCCTTCATAAAATCATCAAAATATGTAAAACTAAGGAAGAGACACCACGGGACCGTGGTCATCACTGGCCGACCGTGCTTTGACCACCGGCGTCCTAGTCTCACAATTCCTTATTTTATAAATATTTTCCATCGTCTCATGGTGTTTCCTTCGTCTCATGGAAACTCCTTGATTTTAACAAAACTCCTTCGCTTTATCGTGGGACCGGCCCCTTAAATCTTTCCTGAATTTTACTTTTGGGCTGTTTTCACCTCCCTAACGAGCTCAAAATCTAAAACCTCCCTCGTTGGGAGATAGGAAATTCTTTTCCGTATGGAATGAAGCGCGGACCATCAAAATCCGAGTCCGTATGAGAATTTTATATCAATTATAGTAAAGGACGTTAATTAGGGTTTGGGGGTTGCTCAAGCGACCAACAGTTGGTCACGTGATCACTATGACCGGTCCACACTTCATAATTCCCTCACTTTTCATTATTTTCCCTCGTCCGATGAAGTTTTGACGGTTTTATCAAAAAACTCTAATTTTGTCATATTTTCTCAAATGGTCGCTCAAACGTGCACCAGAAAATATCAAAATTCTCAGGACTGAGACGCGGACACCTAAGGGACACGAGCACATTATCTTGACCGACCAAGACTAGTTCTTCGGCTCACGGAGGCCAATACCATCGATTTTCATAGTTTTGACCTAATTTGCACAATTGCTCGTATTAGGTCCAAAACTTCCAAACACTTTGGATTTCTCATGAAGTGACCATCAGACGGTCACAGGACAACCCATGGCTAGATCCATGACTCTATGGTCGGTCCATCACTCTCCCATAATTAATTAGGTTTTCACACCTAAGTCTCAGACGAGCATTTTGAATAATGATTGAACCAGCATTTAATCATTCTTTTACCAACAAATCATGAACTCTTCGTGAATTCATCATATTTGCTCACGTGAGCATATGGATACTACATGGCTGATCCATGGTCTCATGTAGCTGCTCCTCATTGGTCCCATGGTTAAAACTTCTGACCATTAATTGATCATCAATTAGTCAAATTAGGGTTTCTGAGTTCAAGGACCATGCTTCCAGACTCTAACCTTAATAATTCTATGACGACCTCATGGTCATGAATTAATACTAATAACTCTACGATGACCTCATGGTCATGAATTTTATTAATTATGCTAGGTTCAATGACCAGCACTTTAATTAATATTCTTGGCACACTGCCAATCATTCATGAGCAACACATGCTCAGACGGTCAAATATTCAACAAATCATCACGAGAGCAACACTTGCTCAGACGATCAATATTTGCTCGAGTTAAGGAATATTGGTTCAACAATCCACCAATATTCAACAATCCATCAAATGAGCAATACTTGCTCACTTCATCGTAAGAATTATACCTCTGTCTCATGACACGTTCAATTCGTGAGTTTCAGAACATCTTGTTCGACTCAGCGATTACATGGACTCATTGTCCCATCAAACCACGAAGTCATCAATTGACTAACAAACCACGAGACGATCAATTGTGTCACTTGGGGGATATCACTTAGGGTTTTGGTCTAGCGGTCTACGGCACGTGTGTTCAAACACATGATGGAATAGCAAGTCGTGTAATCAGTTGAAGGAATTCACGAGGTAGTGGGTGGAAGGTCGACCGAGTATTTACATGTTGGACAACCGGTTTTGAACACGATTTCCACCTCTCCACTCCTTGATTCCATTAACTGTCACACTTCATGGGATCATGGTGTCTACAATTCCAGCAATATAAATAAGTTCCTAAATCAAGATTGAAGGAAGAGAAATGAAAACATAACGAATACATAGAATACTCAGAGTAAGAATCTCACATCTCTTCGACAACACGAGATCATCAAACTCATCAATTGAGCAATTTCTTCACAATCGTTTAACTTCAATCATTCAGAAATTATCATATCCAGAATTCACACATCCACAATCCTTAAATCACCATCGATTCCACACATTTCTCAGCTTCCCTCCTACAGATCAACCCATCCTCTCTTGTGACCGAATTTACTCTGGAACGGTCGTTGTCTCGATTTAGGTCGGAGTACTACAGATTGATCTCCCGAATCTAAGCACCCCCTTTGCAGTGGTGCATCTGTGTAAGGATTAGCATTTTGCCTGGTTCGAGGAACCTCCTCCGTCCGGTCGTCTCCTTAATACCTTAAAAGCCAGCAGATCGTTTTTCCCCATCCACAAATTGGAGACCACAGTGGGAGATCATTCTCTCGGTTGCAATCTTTCATTTTCATAAGATGGTTGGTCTTAGGTCAGGATCGGTTACACTGATGGTGGTGGCATCACTCCTCCTCACACCAGCGCGGAAGTTCATCCTTTGTTCGGTAGACATCCCGAAGAAATCAGAGGAAATCCACCACCTACCATGGACTCCTCAAAACACAAGAGACTCTTGTAAAGAATCAGGGAGACATGGATACTACGCAGAAGGAGCTGTGTAATTATCTCAAAACTCTTACTGACAAGATGTCAGGGAAAACTCAAGAGAATGAGAAAGCCTCATACGCCAATCCTGAAGTAATTCCCGTTGATAACGAAACCGACAAAGCTGCAGACGACTCGTCAACAAAGGGATCACCAAGCTTCATTACTCGTGAAGATTTGGAGCATCTTCTGGAGAACCATGGAAAAGACAAGACGTCACACGTCCATCGTCACCAACCTCCGTATCCTGCCGCTACACAGAGGATTCCCCTTCCGAAAGGCTACGTCTCTCCAACGTTCACCCTATATGATGGAACTGGCAATACTCGAGAGAAAGTCTCCCGCTTCCTCGAAGCCTTGGGAGAACATGAACACAATCATGTTGTTCGTCTCAAAGAATTATCAAAGTCTTTGAAAGGAAGAGCATACACCTGGTACAATAACATCGCACCAGGGACCATCAACAATTGGGGAGAAATGATCAATGCATTCTACAGGAAATACTTCTTCGTGTCATAGCAAGTCACTCTCTCTGATCATGGAAGAATATCTCAGAAGACAGGTGAGAACCCCAACGATTACGTGAAGAGGTTCAGAGTCCAAGCCTTGGACTGCCATGATCCAAACGTCACGGAGCAACAACTGGTGGACTTATGCATCAACGGCATGCTCCCGGCCTACAGAGATTTACTGGAGAACCTTCGGTTCCAGAATTTCTCAGAGCTCCACAAATCCACGAAGAGATCTGCAACCACTGCACCTGCTCTGTTGGAAAGAACAAAATATACAAAGACTGAAGAATCACGAGACACTTGAGGAAGCAGGCGTCTGATCAACAAGCAGTACAACCTCCAGCCTTCCACAAATACTGTTGCAGAAAGGAGCAAACGGGAAGCCAAACTACCGCGCAAGCATACCTCAGCTCATCCAAAAGCAAAAAGCAAGAATAATCAAGATGCATAAGCCTCTGACCAACGCACAAGAGTTCTTGATCAAGAAGCACATGACTTTCCTTTTCCATTGAAGAGGTGATCGAACTCCTGGATGTCTGGATACAAGATGGTTCAATCAAGTTGTCATATGTCCAGAAAGAACCAACTGAAGAAGACATGGAAAGTCCTCGTTACTGCCGCTTCCACAGGTTCGTCAATCATCCCATAAAGCAACTGCGCAGTTTTGAAACACATTTTCAAAGAGAAGGTTGATCCACAATAGATTAAACTGGGGACTGAAGGAGTACACAAGAATCCTCTCTCAGTCATAACCTTTACACTCTTCGGACAACCTATCAAAGAAGCAGTTCAAGACGAACGTGAATTACGAACGCACAAAGGGAATACATGTTCACAGTACTGAACCACATCATGTCAAGAAGTCCATCCCGAAAATACTTCTTGAGCCTCCAGCCACAGATCAAGATATGTACGACTGGGGACTTCTTACCATAGTCAATCTTAAAAGGAACGAATTTGGAAGAACGTTGATCGATGTTGACACCACCATCAACAACATTCCAGTGAAAACCATCGGATCTACATGCATCGCTCGGCAAGAAGAAACTCATTCTCCATCTCATTCAGAGACCTCTAAGGAGTGCTCGAAAATACTCATGGCTACATCACATAAGTCCAACTTGGACAGAAACCAAGTTTCGCATAATCAGGAAGATCCAGGATATGACATGTCCTTCAGACGAGCGTAGGTCCACACTGAAAAGATGGATACTTACAAAGCATCTTTGGTTACATATCTCTCCAACGAAGAAAGTTGTGATCCAGAAGGTTTTGCGGACATTCCATCACCAGAGTACTTTGAGGAATTTCAAATTTCAACGAGGTTGAAGCAAGAAACTGCAAAAGATGCATAGATATTCGTCAAGAGGTTCCACACTCAGGCAAGTCTCATTCATTTAATATCTATGTCATTTATTTCCTCATATGATATCCTAGAACGGGGACTCAATTCTGCTAGCAACTCTGCACGATGTTATGAATGGTAGCTTCACCGGATTAGTATGACATTTCTCCGAATTGAGCATTGAAACATTCATTACTGAGATGATTTCCAACCATGGAAAAGAACACTTTGGGAATTTCTCCAGAGCCTTGCAGGAGTGTCCATGTGTCCCAGAAAATCAGAAATCTTTGATGTCTGCACAAGTGTTGAATCCCACTACCGCAACGAAAGGGATGATGAATCAACGGAAGATACTCGGGGCCGAGACGATTAATCCTAAGACATTCAAAGATTGAAGCATATGACACTCCAACACTAAAGCATCTAAGAAGTCTTCAAATTGTACTCCCAATCAAAGAGTACACCTTCGATAATGAAGCCTCTGGCTTCAGCATAAATACCTCGAGGATGACATACTGATTCACCACTAGTGCAATCAAAATGCAACTAAACTTCAATCGTTGAGTCTTCACTATCTCCATGACAAGACTTCTGAAGCATATGCAATATCATTCACCCATGGATGGAACGAATTCCTTCAACATACGCTGGGGACTTGATCTTACTGGAGAAATTGGTTTTATTTCAATAAATGTTATCCACATTACAAGTTATTGCAACCAAACATGATTCCACGAAACTTCATCAACGGGATCTCTCTACATCACAATCTCCTGCACGACTGAGGAACTTCTTCTCTTCACCGATCACACCCAGAATGAAGGCTGCTGATGCAATCCGCCGCAACATTGTCGACTCACTGACGAATCCAGTTCACAGTAAATCATATTGTTCAGGAGAATTCATGTTGAAATCCCAGAACACCTTCATCTTAGAGATGCTCAACCCACCAAAAGGCTCACTGGATAGAGGAGCAACTACTATGTCTATAATCATAGTTCTATCCTTTTCGGTCTTTGAAGCAACTTCAACTGTGGTATCATCGTCAATAATAATCTCTAAGGGAACACCATCCATGATCTCAACATCAACAAAGATCTCTGGAGCGTCATCATTCATGGTCCCAACACCAACAATGGTCTCAGGAGTAACATCCTCAAGGCTTCATCAACTAATCATTCTATGAAGTAGTACACATGAAGCGGACTTCTCTAAGAACCAATGATTCATATCAATATGTATAGACCTGATAACATGTTCACATGAAGTCTTCCCAAAGCTGGCACGACTGGTGGGCATAATCCAAAGTCTTCTACAAGATGTTCTCGTCACCTCTACAGATGAGATACAACACACTTCAGGTCATGGGTTTGCAAAAAACGTGCCAATGGGTGAGGAATGGAACAATACTTCCTCAACAAAATATGTTCGTCTGTGTCTCTTCAACAACATACCAAAAGGGCGCATTAATTGGACATACAAGCTGGAAGATATGGCATTTACCGTCAGGTCTACGAAACCTAAGATATTTGTACGGGATTACAAATTGCAAACGTGCATGCTTCGTTGGCGGATTTTTACAACTCCAGATTGAGTGATTCTTCTATCATTTAATAACTCAGTCTCTTAGCTTCAAAAGTTGGGGTCAAGCATTGAATTTCGACGCCGTGTGAGGTTCCTACAACTTCTAGAACATACTACATACAAGAATTCATGGACGGGATTCATAACCTCTACAGTCGATCGATGTCCACCAGGTCTTTTCGCTAAGTCCTTCATCAAGGTACCTCCAGCTTCCTGGTTAGCTCGGCTACTTCATCTTCTTCAATACAACATCACTAGTAAGGAAAGGAGTGTCACCCTTTTCTGCTTTCTTGATAACTTCAAGTCTTTCATGGAGCCACTTCAGATTGAAGACAAGTTCTTCAGCATTCTTCAAGTTGTACTCCCAATCAAAGAGTAAAACTTGGGAAACAACATCTCTGGCTATAATCCGGATATCTTCTATAACATGCAAGATGGCCTCTACTTGTTTCGTCAAGAAATAACTACGCCCTGGATCCCGAGTAACAACAAAGTGTCCATACATTTCCCACAGTTCCCTGTATATAGCAACATATCCGATGGAAACGTTAAAACCTCCAACAATCTGGTGATATGGGAGTAACTCACTAAATTGAGGATCAAAGGAAATCCCTGCAGTAGGATACTTATGCACTATCATCTGGTTCTCAGTTACTGGAGCAGTGTCAATGATCATAGAAACAACTTCAGGGGAAATAACTTCTGTTATTTCGGGTTCGGTCTCCACCATCTGAGGCACAATTGGAGTTTCCACCACCTTCACGATATTAGTGACCAGCACTTCATCATCCTAAGGCGCATCTATGGAAGTCTTGTCACCAACAACTCCTGGATTGCCCAAATCATCATTATTGGATCTATGATTTCCAACTTCGTCATTCGGCACCTAATGCGAAGATTACATGGGATTAGAATGATTTAAAGGAGATATACTTACTAGGTGAGTCTTTAAATCATTTGAAGGCTCAGAAATACCGGAATCTCCATTGGCAACGCCGCTATCTCCATTCGGTTCGGGAATTATCTATATTCCCATATCCCAAAGAAGAGCACGCTTCATCAACATGATGCTTACCTACAATGATTTCTTCCTGGACTCATCAACAATAATTATTATTTTATTCAAAAGATGCCACAATCGCCTGCATGCTTATATCGACTTCTTCATCAGTGCTGGACTGTTTTCCCGGGAACGAGTTGAAGGCCTTCAATCGATGGAGAAAAAAGTATAAAATAAGTAACAAACCTTGGCATCGTGATCCTAATTGCACGGGCAGGGAAAATTCATGACACAAGGAGCGCTAACAACTCACCAAGGAAACGGCTGGTGACTGCACGTCATTCGCTAACGTCCTGTAGTCCTTACTTCTAGTTCTCCGCTCTTGTAGACTTTCTTTCATTTCTGTGGAGTCTACATCTGTCCAGGATTCCACCATACGATCACCCTGTGGTAAATCTAATGAAATAAGCAGCAGTACAACTCAATATGAAGGATCTCTCACCATCACTCAGAGGTCCCAGAAGCACTATTTCTTGAAGCTGCATCTGTAGAGATATCATCTATGGAAATATCATCTTTGGAAGCATCGTCATGGGAACCGGTCATTCTTTAAAAGTTGTTGTGATGTCCATACAACATTCCTACTTCAGTATATCATCCGTAGATACAAATTTCATCAAAGCAGTGGAATTAAAGCACAACAGAAATGATCAGGATACTCACATCAGCATCTACAAAAATGGTAATTCTTAACTCTTACCTTTTTACGCTTCCACTAACATTAGTGAGAGTAATGCTAGAGTTGACACTCCAAAATTATTCGTTTCTTCGAAACCTACAAAAACGAACAACTCAGATTTTTCCATAAAATCATGAATATTTCTACTGTGTGAACATTCACCATAGAATTATGAAAACTAAAACATTATTTCATCATAAATAATTGTTTACTTCTAAGCAATATTGCACAAAACTCAAGTTTTTATTTTAGAAAAAATAATATATATTTTCATATATATATTTGCATATATATATATCTTATACTAATATAAAGAAAAGAGCTCTTTTTGGTAGGAAACCCCCTAAATTACTTAAATATCCCTACTTTTTACATATTTACATAAATACCATTGTTTTAAAAATAGATCAAAATTTTTAAATACTTAATATCTTTCAAAATATACACCCGATTTTTTAAAAATTTATATATTTCAAAAGCTCTTTCAATCATCTACGTAACGAGTACAAATAAGAATAATAAATTTTTGTTCTAGGAAAAAAATTTCATGGCTTTCAAATTTAGTATTGTTGGATGAGTAAAAAATTCAAGCATGTGCATCGCACATGTGTCCTTACTAGTATATATAAAGAAAACGTTTTATTTACTCATGTAAATAGATAAAAAATATTTTCAACATGAGCCGGGCTCATGAAAATAAATTGTGGACACTCCACGGTTTCAAAAAAAAAAATCCCATGAATTGACCATGGTTTTACAAAAAAAACTCTTTTCCTTCGTGCCGTCGTACGTATTTGAAACGAAGGTTTATTTCAACTTTGTGAAAGCTCACACATTACGAGATAAAGTTTTGATTTACGTGAAAGCTCATACACAAATTTTTATCACTGGACACAAGTTCATATATACGTAACGAGAGAAACTCTTTCCTCCGTATCATCATTATTCCCTAAAACGAAGATTTTACTTCTGTGAAAATTCACTTTTTTCATGATAAAACTTTGACTCACATGGAAGCTCATAAACATAGTTTTATCGCTGAACCTACATATTCATATATGAAGGAAAACCTCTCCTAAATCAGGGATTATTATTAGTTTTCAAAAACTAACGATCAAACGAACATCGTTTTCAAAAACGAAGGTTTTCGACGAAACCCACAATTATATATATACACGGGTATATGATTTTATCATGATCAATATGTGAACAACCCATAGAACTCATGAACATTAACAAACATCAGCAAAGAAAAAGGGTTCGGATGCATACCTGTCGGCGTCTCCAGCAAACGGCCGGACGGTGGCGGCGGCGCTGGTGGTCCGGCAACTTTTCCTCCTCTTGATGCTGGCATGAAGGTGATGGAGAGGTCTCGGCCCGCGAATCCTAAACGACCAAGGACCCGTCGTCCAAATCAGCGGTTCAACACCAATTTATGCTCATCAAATGACGCTTTAGCATGCCGCTGGAATCTTCATTCAAGTTATGGTATACTCGTACGATCGAAATCCGGTAACATCTTAACTTACGACTAAGTTCAATTACTTATATTATTTGTGGCCTTAAAATCACCATTTAATGCTGACTGATGAACATGGCTTTCCTCAGTAAGCAGGGGACTTAATGTAGATGGTGGATTTTCAACAAGGGCTAAAATCGTAAACTCATGATTATTCGGGCCTTTGGTTCAACAATCACACATGAGTATTGAGACACGAGTCTCTCATCGAATTATCAACGGAGAGTACTTTCTCTCAGAGTACATGTAGATATGCAATCAACGCCTAGACAATGACATAATCTCATGAATACTGAATACTTTCAGTCATTTCTATATAGTATCACGGGATGGACGGCTCTACGGAGCAACATCGTCTTCATGAACAAACAACAAGTTTAACCTGACTATATAAAGGATATGGCTTACCGGCAAGTCATGTCAGGATAATTAATGCTCATATCGTAGTCAGTTTATTCTGCTAGGCATATACCCATGAGGTTAATTATCCCTTCATTGCTCTGATTCCATGGTCGAATCAACGACGATCCCATGGAATGGCAATAATATTGCTCCTATTCCATGGTCGAATCAACGACGATCCCATGGAATGGCAATATCATTGCTCCGATTCCATGGTAGAATCAACGACGATCCCATGGAATGGCAATATAATTTCTCCTATTCCATGGTCGAATCAACACGGTCCCATGGAATGGCAATATCATTGCTCCTATTCCATGGTCGAATCAACGACGATCCCATGGAATGGAAATATCATTGCTCCTATTCCATGGTCGAATCAACGATGATCCCATGGAATGGAAATATCATTGCTCCTATTCCATAGTCGAATCAACGACGATCCCATGGAATGGCAATATCATAGCTCCTATTCCATGGTCGAATTAACGACGATCCCATGGAATGGCAATATCATTGCTCATACTCCATGGTCGAATCAACGACGATCCCATGGAATGGTACTATCATTGCTCTTATTCCATGGTCGAATCAATGACGATCCCATGGAGTGGTAATGATCACCTCATCGTTATGAGTTCATAGTCGAATCTTCAGCTGATCCTATGAATTAACAGTAATCATCTATCCATTTTATTACTCGTTTCATGAATTATTCTCCATCAAATTTCATGAATTAGTAATAAATAATTAACGGGCATCGGAGCTACCTTTGAGTAAGCCCTGTTTCAAATGGTGCAAGTGTATTCAACGATGATGCATTAACAATCACCGCACGAACGAGTATTTCAAAATACGACGAAACGATGAACCTATGCAAAATAGGGAAGAAAATAATAAATAATTAAAAATATTTGACCAAGGTGCTGGGACACGGAAACACGATCAACTCATCGTGTCATGGTCAATTCCACGCTAATTCTATATTTTTAATACACTTTTATTATTTTTCATGATTTGATAAAATTCTCTCGTTTGATCAAATCTCCGTCTTGAGGAAATTCTTCGGATTCGTGGTACTTCTATGAGTCCGTCAAAAAATCAAGGAGAGTGTGTGGGGCGTGACCATTGGACGACCGGCCATGTGTTGGTCCCAGACGGCCCACAACTCACGGTCCTTATTATTTTATTATTATTTTTTTTCTCTAATTTCATGAAAAACTCCTTGATTTCATGGTATTTTTCCTCAAAAAATTCCTTTAAATCATCAAAAATAATAATAAAATAAAATAAATTATGAAAACTCGTGGGACCAGGCCTTGGCCGGCCGACCATGCCCTAGCCGGTCCCACATGTCCTGTTTTATTTATTTCATTATTAATTATCTTATTTTTCCTTGATTTCATGGTATTTTTCTCAAAATTCCTTCAAATCATCAAAAAATACCCAAAAATTATTTAAAAAATTATTAAAATTCGTGGGATTGGGCCATGACCGGTCGGTCACGCCTCCATGATATCACACGGCCGAATTTTATTATTTTGATATTTTTCAAAGACCATGAACTCATGGAAACTCCTTCAATTCATGAAAACACTCTAAATTTATCAAATTTCTCAAAATTCATGAATCCTTCATAAAATCATCAAAATATGTAAAACTAAGGAAGAGACACCACGGGACCGTGGTCATCACTGGCCGACCGTGCTTTGACCACCGGCGTCCCAGTCTCACAATTCCTTATTTTATAAATATTTTCCATCGTCTCATGGTGTTTCCTTCGTCTCATGGAAACTCCTTGATTTAAACAAAACTCCTTCGTTTTATCGTGGGACCGGCCCCTTAAATCTTTCCTGAATTTTACTTTCGGGCTGTTTTCACATCCCTAACGAGCTCAAAACCTAAAATCTCCCGCGTTGGGAGATAGAAAATTCTTTTCCGTATGGAATGAAGGGGCAGACCATCAAAATCCGAGTCCGTATGAGAATTCTATATCAATTCTAGTAAAGGATGTTAATTAGGTTTTGGGGGTTGCTCAAGCGACCAACAGTTGGTCACGTGATCACTGTGACCGGTCCACACTTCATAATTCCCTCACTTTTCATTATTTTCCCTCGTCCGATGAAGTTTTGACGGTTTTGTCAAAAAACTCTAATTTTGTCATATTTTCTCAAATGGTCGCTCAAACGTGCACCCGAAAATATCAAAATTCTCAGGACTGAGACGCGGATACCTTAGGGACACGAGCACATTATCTTGACCAACCAAGACTAGTTCTTTGGCTCACGGAGGCCAATCCCATCGATTTTCATAGTTTTGACCTAATTTGCACAATTGCTCGTATTAGGTCCAAAACTTCCAAACACTTTGGATTTCTCATGAAGTGACCATCAGACGGTCACAGGACAACCCATGGCCGGCTCCATGACTCTATGGTCGATCCATCACTCTCCCATAATTAATTAGGTTTCACACCTAAGTCTCTGACGAGCATTTTGAATAATGATTAAACCAGCATTTAATCATTCTTTTACCAACAAATCATGAACTCTTCATGAATTCATCATATTTTCTCACGTGAGCATATGGATACTTCATGGTTGATCCACGATCTCATGTATCTGCTCCTCATTCATCCCATGGTTAAAACTTCTGACCATGAATTGATCATCAATCAGTTAAATTAGGGTTTCTGAGTTCAAGGACCATGCTTCCAGACTCTAACCTTAATAATTCTATGACGACCTCATGGTCATGAATTAATACTAATAATTCTACGATGACCTCATGGTCATGAATTTTATTAATTATGCTAGGTTCAACGACCAGCACTTTAATTAATATTCTTGGCACACTTCCAATCATTCATGAGCAACACATGCTCAGACGGTCAAATATTCAACAAATCATCACGAGAGCAACACTTGCTCAGATGATCAATATTTGCTCGAGTTAAGGAATATTGGTTCAACAATCCACCAATATTCAACAATCCATCAAATGAGCAATACTTGCTCACTTCATCGTAAGAATTATACCTCTGTCTCATGACACGTTTAATTCGTGAGTTTCATAACATCTTGTTCGACTCAGCGATTACATGGACTCATTGTCCCATCAAACCACGAAGACATCAATTGACTAACAAACCACGATACGATCAATCGTGTCACTTGGGGGATATCACTTAGGGTTTTGGTCTGGCGGTCTATGACACGTGTGTTCAAACACACGATGGAATGTGAGCAAGTCGTGCAATCAGTTGAAGGAATTCATGAGGTAGTGGGTGGAAGGTCGACCGAGTCTTTACACGTTGGACAACCGGTTTCGAACACGATTTCCACCTCTCCACTCCTTGATTCCATTAACTGTCACACTTCATGGGATCATGGTGTCTACAATTCCAGCAATATAAATAAGTTCCTAAATCAAGATTGAAGGCAGAGAATCGAAAACATAATGAATACATAGAATACTCAGAGTAAGAATCTCATGTCTCTTCGACAACACGAGATCATCAAACTCATCAATTGAGCAATTTCTTCACAATCGTTTAACTTTAATCATTCAGAACTTATCATATTCAGAATTCACACATCCATAATCCTTGAATCACCATCGATTCCACACATTTCTCAGCTTCCCCCCTACAGATCAACACATCCTCTCTTGTGACCGAATTTACTCTGGAACGGTCGTTGTCTCGATTTAGGCCGGAGTACTACAAATTGATCTCTGGAATCTAAGCACCCCCTTTGCAGCGGTGCATCTGTGTGAGGATTAGCATTTTGCCTGGTTCGAGGAACCTCCTCCGTCCGGTCGTCTCCTCAATCCCTTAAAAACCAGCAGATCATTTTTCCCCATCCACACACACAAACCAGCAACACAATGAATACAACGATATATTGCAACAAACCTATTTTATTGCACTAAAGGAAGATTACAAAACTCGTCCATCACATGGACCAAAAACAGGTCATTCACCCTCTTGGTGAATGCCTAACTCTCTCAAAACATAAGAACTCTCTCCTATGTAAGCCTACTGATTTTTCCCACTCCTTAGGACTATTTATATAGTAGATTAACTAGCAAAAACCGTGCACAACACTTGCACACTCATGGAACAGCCATGTGTCCCATCAGGTAGTTTCCATAACCGCCAGCTTGTTTTTCAACTGCCACCTTTTGTGTTGTCAATCCAAATGATGCCACATTTGTTCTTGGTGGTTATGAACACACCCACATGATTGTAACTTCTTCTATAACCATTTTCCTTCGTCTCACATCATTGGCATGCTTGTGAAGCTCGTAACCAACTCGTAACCGTCACTTGAGACATATTGCACCACTTGTTGTACTTTACTGAATTCTGCCTCGCGCCAATGCTCAGCCTTCTTGGCCTTGCATGCTTATTACTCTAAGATAATGCACGGACAATACTTAAGCTTCAATTATCAAGGCCAACTTCTTAAGCTCACTCTAATTACTCATGCGTCATATATGCTTCACTTCGCCAATTAGCTTGACAATAATAATGCCACTCTTGCATTACTAACTTGTTTGCATTGTTCAAGCTTTATCCAGCCTTTAACTAATGCCATAGACCAACTCTTAGTATATTCTTCACTCTTGCATCATCCTTGAGTTTGGGCCAACTCAATTCCATGGATATGCATAAATTCCAACATCGCATGTTACATCTGTCAACTTTGGCCTCGTCTTGCCTTTCCTTCAATGAAGCTTCATTGTGTCGGCCAATAAGATTCATTACTTAGCCAAATGTGTTTACAGTTTAACACCACCTTTGTGCTTCACTGGCCCTGCAAGGTGCCATTATCTTAGTGCTTGACAGTCTATACAGTATACCGTTATTATGGCTTCGTAATGCGCCAATACGGCGGAGCACTGACTTGGCCTGCAACTCTGTGACGCATAATCATTATGCTCACTTGCAGGTTTAGTAACAGTTATGGGGGTTTAATAACCTATTTAGTTTATTTAGTAGTTAATTAATTAATATTTAGGCCAACCGAGCGAAGCGAGGGAGGAATTTATATATGGTGACTTTGTGTCAATGTGGCACGTGACTTTTTTTTCCAAATTGAAGCAAAAAGATTGGATTTTGTTTGGTGTTGGTAACCAAAATTTGGTGTCCCATTTGAAATGACGCCACCGCCCCTCCCTTTTAGTCCAAAAACTATAACTCCTTAAGTATCCTATTTTTCAGGGGTATAATTGGAAAGCAAACTTTAATATAACATATCTAAAAATCCGTGCCATAGAATTTTACAAATTTTATCTTATTGGAAAGCTTTTAAAGAAATCTACACAATGAGTACAAACAACAATATCAAATTTAGAGTTTTTACGAAAAATTCGGAGGGGTTTATCCTTTTAGGCACAATTCTTGAAAATTGAATACATAGCCATTATGCAAACCACAACTAAGGATGCATAACACATTATGCATCCTTAGTTGTGGTTTATGCATCAACTAATTTTTCGTTGCAACAAATAAAACGACGTGCTCCCTCCGTTTCAGGAAAAATGATATTTCCATTTTAGGTACAATTTTTCAAAACTAATTGCATAGACATTATACAAAATTTAGTTTTGCGCCAATTTTTTCGGTCGGCCATTCCACCGTCGCAGCGGTCATCCAGTATTAGGTAATAGTTGTTGCTAATTTGTAAGGCAGGTCCTTACACATCACCATTGAAAAAATACCATAATCATATTTTCATACACAAACCATAATCAAATGATACAGCAGATACATCAAATTGTCTATATTTACAAAATACACACAAATCATCATCAAGTTCCTCCGCCTGAAGCACCACCACCTTCTTCGATGTCAGTGAGATTCAATTCAAACCCAAAATTGAGATATTCACCGCTATGATTCTCAAATTCTTATTATTACTAGCCCCAATCACAAATTCATATCACTGAACAATTAAAAGAAATAAAAAAACCCGAATTAGGACATCAAGAGATGAAGTATGGGGTTGTAGTGATATCTTCACCTACCACCACCATCACCATCATCATCGCAACATCCGTTACAATCAGAACCACCACCGCCATTAAAAATAGAAAGATAAACAGAGAGATAACCAAGTAAAGAAAAAAATCAAAGACATGCATAAGCACTTACCATAGGGAGGATTAGAGATTTAGAAGCTATGAAATATTTAAGTTGTCGAAGTTGTTCCGTGGGATGATAGGTTATGCCGCTATTAATGAAAGCTTTAAAACAAAGCTTTAGAAGAAGACGAGAACCAGAGAGTAAAAATATAAAGAAAAAAAGGAAGAAGAAAAAACACACGAGGTAAAACAGTTCACGTCTTTGACTTTGTCACATGTTTAGAAGGGAGGAATCAATGGTATGTTATACTGCATCACAGTGAATATTTTGACACATCACAATGAATATTTTGACAGGTGTTAAACAGGGGTCCACACTCCCCACTACAAACTTCTCCTACCAAACATTCTCTTCGCCTTTCACATTTTTCATTTTGGACACGTAGGGGTAGAGGAATAATGAAGAGATATTTATGTATTTCCAAAAAAAAAATATTTTGAAAGGAACGTACCAAAATTAAAATTTTATGATGGTCCCATTAGAACACCAGTATACTCAATATTATGCTAGGCCCTCCCCACAATGGGTTATTCAGAGCTTCTCCAATAGTGGTTGTGTGTGTTTCTGTTTATGGGTGAAAACTATTCCTGCCGGATTTGGTAATTTGGGGTGTGTGGATGAGGAATGAATCTAAACCCTAAACAAATACACTGCGCGATGAGTGATTTTGATTCAAGAGATCAATCTATACAATTCTGGCCTAAACCAAGAAATGGCCATTCCAGGCTTGCTTCGGTTACAAAGTGAAGGAGATGGGGTTGATCTTAGGGAGGGAAGCGAAGAAGGTGTTGAGATTGTAAAATTGTAGGCTTGTTTATGACTTGTCACAGAAAATTGAGCAGGCTTACGAATAATGCAAGCAGGCTATGGGTGTTTGAATACGTCTCGTATAAACACTTGGTTTTTGTGTTGTGTTCTCTTGCTTGGAAACAGGGAGGCGAACCTATTTATACAAGTTATTTGAGCCTTATTCACGTCTCTCATAGGAAGTGGAGTGATGGAGTAGTGGAGTGGTGCGTTAGTGTCACACGATCAATCTTTCCCACTTCTCCCATCATCACTAACCGTCCATGTCTTCCTAACACGTCCTTGTGATGGCGCGTTGCACGCTGCATGTTGTAAACCGCCGGACCAATACCCCAGTATGTATCCCCCAGTTTGTGACATGATTGATGTCTTAAGTGTGTGGATTGTGGGACCCACAGAAGGTAGCATGTAATGCTAGTTAAATAACTAAGTGTTTATGGGTAAAAACTACTTCTGCTGGTTTTGGTAATTTGGTGTGTGGATGAGAAGTGAATCTAAACCCTAAACAAATGCACTGCATGGGAGTGCTTTTGATTCAAGAGATCAATCTATACAATTCTGGACTAAACCAAGAAATGTTCGTTCCATACTTGTTTCGGTCACAAAGTGAAGGAGATGGGGTTGATCTTAGGGAGGGACGCGAAGAAGGTGTTGAGTTTGTGAAGGTGTAGGCTTGTTTATGACTTATAACAGAAAGGTGAGCAGGCTTACGAATAATGCAAGCAGGCTCTGGGTGTTTGAATACGTCTCGTATTAACACTTGGTTTTTGTGTTGTGTTCTGTTCTGGAAATAGGGAGGAGAACCTATTTATACAAGTCATTTGAGCCTTATTCACGTCTCTCGTGGGGTGGAGTTATATATTAGTTTCACATGATCAGTCTTGCCCACTTCTCCCATCAACACTAACCGTCCATGTCTTCCTGACACGTTCTTGTGATGGCATGCTGCACGCTGAAAACCGCCAGACCAATACCCCAGTTTGTGACATGATTGATGTCTTGAGTGTGTGGATCGTGGGACCCACAGAAGCATGTAACGCTAGTTAAATAACTAAGTTATTTAGGAAGTCGATACTTGTGAAGTATCATGTGTATTCTATGCAGGTGATGCATCGAATGTTTTCGGCATGTATAAAGCATCGTTGTTGAGCATCATGCCCTGCCTACTTCACGTTAGGGTTTGGAGGATGCGCTAGAAAATCCTCCCTTGGTCGACCACATGGTTTGGTAGAGTGGCGGATGGTGATCATCATGACGCCTCATTGACCAATTAACTCCTGACTAGGGTTGTATAACCAAGCAGCTACAGTTGAACGGACGAGATGATCTTTGAGACGCTCATCTGCGACCATTAGTGAAATTAGGGTTTATGAAGAGGTGCACAAGCATCACTCTTCAGCTTGGTCGAATCCAAGCTTGGGACACGTTTTTGGCATGGTCGACCGTGCACGCGTGTAGACGGCATGATGGTGTAGGCGCCCATACCTCATTGTCTCGTGAAAGTGTGATCTGGGCCACTCAATTCGTCCGGCGAAGTTGAGTGGTGAAGATCGATTTGCGATAAAAATCCAATGCCGCAAAGAAATTGGAAACCGCGTGACATGGTTACTTTAGGCGCGTGTTTCAAGGTGTTCGGCCATGGTTGGTCTTGGTCGATCAGTCATGAATGTAGATGGGGCCCATGGTGATCATGTTAACATGCTCGAGACCTTTTGAGTTTACATCTACACCCTCCATCTAAGCTTGCGAAGATGGATGCTCGTGATCGATTTGCGACACATGTAACATGTCGCAAAACCGTAATTAGGGTTTCGTATAGTTCAAGCCCATGCAACTTCACCCGATCGGTTTTGCATGTTATGCTTCTCTCTTGGGGAGGTCGATCGTGTAGGGCCCACATTGGGCAGGCGGTGAACATGTTGATACCTGTTCCATAGCCATAGGTTTGATCTAAGCCATCCAAACACGCCGGTGAAGTTGGATGGTTATGATCAAATTGCGACACATAACCCTTTAAAGCATCACGCCAGCATTGTTTTAAGCAAACGTTTGTTGCTCTAATTCCTTGCTCATGAGAAGGTCGGTCAGGTAAGTAGGAAGGGGGCCCGCCGGTGTGCAGGACAAGCTTGTCCGATCGCGTCGGCGAAGTTGGACGACCGTGGATGATTTTAAGACCGCTTCTAGTAGTCTTGCTCGTTCACGCTTCCTTCAAGATGCTTCACGACCATCCTCCTTTAGGCTGGCTTTTGGTGGATTTTGGGAGATGTGATATATGTTCGACCAATCAGGGCATAAACGGGCCCGCTGGTGGTCATTTTGGTGATATCCTGCTCCTGCTAGGGTTCGTCTAGGCTAGTTAAATCATGCATCCAACTTGCGTGGTCATGATTGTTTCTGAGATTGCTATGGACAGTCTGGATGCTCAATCGGGCTAGTATAACACACCGATAGATGTATGCTCAATCGGGCTAGTATAACACACCGAGAGTTGCAGCATGTACGGGCATTTCGTGCATGCCTCACTGTTGGTACTTGGATATTCATGCTACTCTGTTGCGAGTAACAATCAGTCATCATGTCGCACCAACAATGAGAGTTCTGCTAAGAACAACACAGGAAATGCAAGGCGTTTTACGCATTAATTGGTAATGCTAAAATTCACAGAAAATTAGGGGATTGTTTCTACATGCTCCATTCTAGGTGAATTAATAAAGCGAAGAAGTATTCATCACTTATCAAATGGCCTTATCCTCTGCAGGACGGCTTGTACAAAATATTGGTTTTACAAATTTAGCCCTGAACTAAAATCCACCATCAACATTAAGTCCCCTGTCTAGCACATAATGGTTACACTATTGTGGGGTATCCATATGATGGTGACCGTTAAAATGAAACTTCTGAGACAAAGTTAGATGTTACCAAGAGAGACGGGTCGTCCTGTCCTTCGAGCATATCACGTTCAAGAGATTTCCAGGTGAGCGTTCCCCTAGCATGATGTCGGTCTTGCCTAATCGATGGACTGTTGCACCTGCTTCGTTCGTGGGGCTATTGCGTCTGCTTGATCAAAGTGGGCTTGTTGTGCCTGCATCGGTTAAACATGGGTCCACTGTGTGCCACGTGCCTACTTTGCTTGGGGACAGTTATGCCTGCTTCGACCAATTTGGGGATGGTTGTGCCTGATCAAGTGGGGCCCGCCGCGTTCCTGCTTTTCTTGGGGCCGGATGTTCCTGCTTCGACCAGATACCAAAACCTATTGCCTCACACAACACCAGACTTGCCCCTTGACCAACACCGGCCTTGCTAATTTGACTAACCCCGACCTTGCTGACGGACATCGCTGCCTCGACGCCTTGCTGTCTTGTTTCGTTCGAACACCGGCCTTGTCCCGTACACCATCTTTGTTACTTCTACCAACATCGGCCTTGCTGTTGTGACCAACACCGGTCTTGCTAACCAACATCGGTCTTGCTCGAACGTGGGATCCGATGTGAGAATGCTTGTTTTAAAAAATGAACCTTGTGTGCTCAAATGTAAATGTGGGTCCTACATGAAGCGTTGAAGCGGCTTCTGGAGCAGGCCCGTAAGAGCGTTGAAGTATTGGAGATGAAACACCTTCTTCAGGAGTAAAAGCCTTGATTGGGGACGGTTGTGTCTTCTTCGACCAATCTGTGGCTGGGATCAAGTGGGACCCACCGCGTGCTTGACTGAACGTCGACCCTGTATTTCGAATGAAAACCGGCCCTACTGCGTGCACCTGTTTTATTCGAATACCATCCTTGTAACTTTGATCAATACCAGACTTGAAACTTGAGCAATACAGGACTTGTGACTTGATCAACACCGGACTTGAAACTTGGGCAATACCAGACTTGTGACTTAATCAACACCAGTTTTTGGACCCAATACCATCCTTGCGTACTCCAACGTGAATGTGTGTTATGTCGTGTATGACTACACATCTCAGGAATTTTTATACAAGTATTGACTCCTGTCTTTTATTTTAGAATGAAGAAAATAACTCCTGTTGAGATGTCTTATGGGGATAATGATGTTGCCCAGTCAGGAGGTGTTGATAGCTTCAAAGATATGCCGAACATTGATGATGAGTTGTTTTCCGCGCCCTTTCAACTATATGAAAATATCCATTCCACAAGATAGCCCTTCTCATATCGACTTCAAGGTTTTTCATGCTCCACTGGGCCCTCATGAAGGATGGATGAGACGTATGTTGAGCAACGAGTTCATCAAAGATAACTTGATTAGAGCACAGACTATTGATGTCGCTTGAGTATTGAAATGGCTCGAGAGGATGTTAAAATGGCTTCTGGTGCGAATATTGAGGTGGATCCTGGAGAGAGTGTTGAAGTCGTATTCTGAAGTGAACGTGGGTCCCAGAGAGAGCGTTGAGGCGGATCTTGAATACACCATTGAAGCATCTTATGCTGGAGGGAGCATTGAAGTGGCTTCCTCTTCAGTTCGATTTACCCTTGAGTATTCCATGCTTCTTAACTGACCATCTCTCTTGTGTTGAGGAAGTCCTTAACTGACGGTGAAGGAACTTCATGCTGAGCCTCAGTCCCCAAGCGTGGTTTTCATGGTTTATTCATAGTGGTTGTTATCGTTCCAGATATGGAATATCTTGGACGTTGTTTCATCATTATGGGAGTCGTGCATGTGGTACTGGAGTTGAGGTTGGCGGATGCGCATGATGTTGTATATCGGTGGTTTTCCTCTTCCTGCTTCAGGGAACTGCTTACAGAAGGCTGAAGGTTGTATCGCATGTTGGTGAAATATATGCCCCTACGAACATTATGAGGCTCTTCATTACCGGTAGGCCTGGTTCTTTTTATCAGGGCATATGTTGTTATAGATGATCGTTCAACAGCTCCAGAGGATGACCAAAAGCGCAGATTCTCCAACATAGCATGATAGACATGTACCACTTCCTGATAAAGTGACTCGCCCGGATCTTGTTCGACCACTGTCTGATAGACTGACTCGCCTGGATCTTTCTGGATGTGACGCGTGGACATCGTTATATTCTTGAGGCTGCTCCCTTGAGGTATCGTCTCCAGTGGAAGATTTCCTTCATAGAGCATTGATACGTTGCACCGGCATTCTTTAAACCAAATGGCAGTATGGTATAATAAAAATTTCTGAGAGGAGTACGAAAAGATATCTTACTTGCGTCATGCTCGTACATCATTATCTGGTTGTAGCCGCTACATCCATCCATAGAGGAGAACATGCCGTGTCCGCTGGTTGTATCTACTAACATGTCTATGTTAGTAGAGGAGGATCGTTTTTGGAGCAGCACCTGTTCAAGTCTCTGAAGTCTATGCAGCACCTGATCTATCCATTTTCCTCGTGTCTGAACTGCAACTGTTTAACCGACTTGGATCCAGGTATGACATGTAGATGATGGGTGACCAATCCGATATTTCTTCATATCTCCAAGCGAATATGTCCTAGTACTCTTTGAGAAGTTCCACGAGCTTCATGCATTTATCCGTACATAAGGTTGAGCTGATGGAGATAGGCCTAGGAGATTCCTCAACGATTTCAATTTCATCAGTTGTGGGGTTGGTGCTATCTTGCAGCTGTTGTTGAGCATCTAGCACTTTTTCTTGTGGTTCATTGCTGTTGTAGCATTCCATTGAGTGGAGAGACTGGGTAACAATCTCCCCTGCTAATTGATAATGGTAGCATCGGTATACCGTTTTCCCTTTCTGGTCATGACTCATCACAAAAGTTCATTCCCGTTTTCCCTTTCTGGTCACGACTCGTCACAAAAGTTCGTTCACTCTTCATGTGAACATGGGTCGTGGCTTCACATGATGGAGAAGAATGCTTCGTCAGCAAAGATGCATCGTGGGTTTTATCCCTCAATGATTCAATCCGGTCTTCTTCCTGAATTGATGCCCACGTGGGGAGTGGGACGTAAAGCACTTGATTGATTCTTTCCGCGGAGCTTCTCCCGTATGTGCTGGTTTGGTTTCCCTCGAAGTCCATCATTTTGGTAAGCTGCCGTACGACCTTGCCTGGGAGAACCTTGGATGTCCTGAGAGTCTTGAGAGTAATCACATTCTAAGATGCTCCTGTGTCGATAAGGGTCATCTTGAACTCTGAATCCTTGATGCGTGCGGTGACATGTAGGGCACGGTTGTGACCTTCCTCTGGTTGATTGCAGCAAAACGTCTTTGCCCGCTGATTCTTCGAGAGGTGTAAAAGTTCGCATAAACTTTCTACTAGAGAAAACACTTCCTGATCCACTGACCTCTGGCTCATGGTGAGACTATTTACTTGAGGAAGATCGTTGTGAGGATCAGTCCCCAGTGTAGGAATCTCCATGACAGGACCGCTCATATCTGATGTCGTTTCTTTGATCAGGTCCATGTAGGTTCGCGCCACTGAAGTACCTTCTCCGGTGCATTGAATGTGTTCCTTGTTGGCTCCAGGGGCTGTCGCGGCTCTTGTGGCAATCGATCAGTTAATGTCTTAAGAAAAATGAGTACCTCTTTCTGAGTTGCGGCCATATCCATTTGAATCTTAGCAAGAACTTCCTGCTTGTCCATCAAGTCTGCAATAGTAATGGGAGATGGTCCTCCTCTCGTCCCTCCGGCTCCTCGTCCTGATGAAGGAGTGAAAGTTGTTGCTCTGGTGACCACCAGAGGTGTTACACTTGAGGAGATACCGGGATTCGCGGCTGCTCTGGTTCTGGTGATGGGAGGCGTTACACCTACTGGAATATCTCCCGCTCCGCTAGTGTTGGTGATAGAAGTGACGGCTCCACGAGATGTATTGACCACGGTAGCTCCACTGACAGGTACATCGACACCGGGAGTGTTATCTAGACTAACTCCATCATAATTGATTGCTGATTGAATTTTTTCTAAGATTTATCCTCTTAAAATTGCGAAAATTGAATCGGGTATTGAAAGATGAAATTGGGAATTGGAAATTGATATTGCAACCAAGAGATTAATCTCCCACTGTGGTCGCCAATTATTTATGGGTAAAAACTACTTCTGCTGGTTTTGGTAATTTGGTGTGTGGATGAAAAGTGAATCTAAACCCTAAAAAAATGCATTTCACGAGAGTGCTTTTGATTCGAGAGATCAATCTATACAATTCTGGCCTAAACCAAGAAATAGTCGTTCCATACTTGTTTCGGTCATAAAGTGAAGGAGATGGGGTTGATCTTAGGGAGGGACGCGAAGAAGGTGTTGAGATTGTGAAGGTGTAGGCTTGTTTATGACTTGTAACAGAAAGGTGAGCAGGCTTACGAATAATGCAAGCAGGCTCTGGGTGTTTGAATACGTCTCGTATTAGCACTTGGTTTTTGTGTTGTGTTCTGTTCTGGAAATAGGGAGGAGAACCTATTTATACAAGTCATTTGAGCCTTATTCACGTCTCTCGTGGGATGTGGAGGAAGTGGAGTGATGGAGTAGTGGAGTTGTGTATTAGTGTCACACGATCAGTATTTCCCACTTCCCCCATCATCACTAACCGTCCATGTCTTCCTAGCACGTTCTTGTGATGGCGCGTTGCACGCTGCACGCTGTAAACCGCCAGACCAATACCCCAGTGTGTATCCCCCAGTTTGTGACATGATTGATTTCTGGAGTTTGTGGATCGTGGGACCAACAGAAGGTAGCATGTAATGCTAGTTAAATAACTAAGTTATTTAGGAAGTCGATACTTGTGAAGCATCATTTGTATTCTATGCAGGTGCTGCATGTTTTCGGCATGTATAAAGCATCGCTGTTGAGCATCATGCCCTGCCAACATCACGTGAGGGTTTGGAGGATGCGCTAGCAAATCCTCCCTTGGCCAACCACATGGTGTGGTAGAGTGGTGGATGGTGATCATCATGATGCCTCATTGACCAATTGACTTCTGACTTGGGTTGTATAACCAAGTAGGTATATTTGAACGGACGAGATGATCTTTGAGATGCTCATCTACGACCGTTAGTGAAATTATGGTTTATGAAGAGGTGCGCAAGCATCACTCTTCAGCTTGGTAAAATCCAAGCTTGGGACACATTTTTGGCAGGGCCGACCGTGCACGCGTGTATATGGCATGACGGTATAGGCGCCCATACCTCATTGTCTCATGAAAGTGTGATCTGGGCCACTCAATTCGTCCGAAGCAATTGAGTGGTCGAGATCGATTTGGGATAGAAATCCAATCCCGCAAAGAAATTGGAAACAGCGCGGCATGGCTACTTCAGGCGCGCGTTTCAAGGTGTTCGGCCATGGTTGTCCTTGGTCGATCAGTCATGCGTGTAGATGGGCCCATGGTGATCATGTTGACATGCTCCGAACCTTTTAAGTTTACATCTACACCCTCCATCTAAGCTTGCGAATATGGACGCTCGTGATTGATTTGCGACACATGTAACATGTTGCAAAACCCTAATCAGGGTTTCGTATAGTTCACGCCCATGCAACTTCACCCGATCGGTTTTTCATGTTATGCTTCTCTCTTGGGGAGGTCGATCGTGTAGGACCCACATTGGGCAGGCGGTGAACATATACATGTTCCATGGCCATAGGTTTGATCTAAGCCATCCAAAAATGCCAGTGAAGTTGGATGGTTATGATCAAACTGTGACACATAACCCTTTAAAGCATCACGCCATCCTTGTTTTGAGCAAACGTTTGTTGCTCTAATGCCTTGTTCGTGAGAAGGTCGATCATGTAAGTAGGAAGGGGGCCCACCTGTGTGCAGGACAAGCTTGTCCGACCGGCCATAGGATGATCCACGTCGTACGATCGCGCCGGCGAAGTTGGACGACCGTGGCTGATTTTAAGACCGCTGCTAGCAGTCTTGCTCATTCACGCTTCCTTCAAGATGCTTCACGACCATCCTCCTTTAGGCTGGCGTTTGGTGGATTTTGGGAGATGCGATATATGTTCGACCGATCAGGGCATAAACGGGCCCGCTGGTGGTCATTGTGGTGATAGCCTACTCCTGCTAGGGTTCGTCTAGGCTGGTTAAATCATGTGGCCAACTTGCGTGGTCATGATTGTTTCTGAGACTGCTATGGACAGTACGAATGCTCAATCGGGATAGTATAACACACCGAGAGATATATGCTCAATCGGGCTAGTATAACACACCGAGAGATGTATGCTCAATCGGGCTAGTATAACACACCGAGAGTTATATCCTGTACGGGAATTTCGTGCATGCCTCATTGTTGGTACTTGGGTATTCATGCTACTCTGTTGCGAGTAACAATCAGTCATCATGCCACACCAACAATGAGAGTTCTGTTAAGAACAACACAGGAAATGTAAGGCGTTTTACACATTAATTGGTAATGCTAAAATTCATAGAATATTAGGGGATTGTTGCTACATGCTCCATTCTAGGTGAATTAATAAAGCGAATAAGTATTCATCACTTATCAAATGGCCTTATACTCTACAGGAAGGCTTGTACAAAATATTGGTTTTACAACTTTAGCCCTGAACTAAAATCCACCATCAACACTAAGTTATTTAGGAAGTCGATACTTGTAAAGTATCGTGTGTATTCTGTGCATGTTTTGCACCGAATGTATTCGGCATATATGAAGCATCAATGTTGAGCATCATGCCCTGCCTGCTTCACGTGAGGGTTTAAAGGCTGTGATAGCAAATATTCCCTTGACCGACCACGTGGTGTGGTAGAGTGGCAGACAGTGATCACGGTGATACTTCACTAGTCGCCTAACTCTTATCCTAGGCCGTCCGTCTGAGCTGGCGAAGTTGGACGGACGAGATGACTTGCGACCCACATCTGCGACCCTCGGATTAGGGTTTAGGAGGTGCAAGAGTGTACTCCTTCAGCTTGGTCGAATCCAAGCATGAGAGGCGTTTCATGGAGGACCGATCAGGCATGCGTGTAGACGGCATGCTGATGTCCATGTCCATGCTTCACTGTCCCATGAAGGTTTGATCTAGGCCACTCGAATTTACCGGTGAAGTTGAGTGGATGAGATCGATTTGCGACAGAAATCCTATGCCGCAAAGGATTCTTAAATGGGCGCGGTATGCCACTTTCAAGACACGCGTTTCGAGACGACCAATCTTGGTCGGTCTCGGCCGATTGGTCCGGCGTGTAGATGGTAGGCTGGCATTCACGCCTATACTTGACTGTCCCATGGAAACGTGATCTAAGCCACTCAATTTGTCTGGAGAAATTGAGTGGTCGAGATCAGTTTGTGATTTGGGAAGCGTGACCATGCCAGTTTGGGCGCGTGAACCGAGGCGCCTGACCAAGGCTGGCTTTGGACGATCGGTCGGATATGAAGCCGGGCCCACGGTGATCATGCTAGCATGTTCGTCCCTCCCTGATGTTTCATCCTTGCCTTCTATTCAAGCTTGCGAAGATGGGGGCTTGAGATGATTTTGCGATACATAGATGATGCCGCAAACCCCAATTAGGGTTTTGCCGGCCGTGCATCATGCTTGGTTAGGTGCACACGAATTAGGACAACCAATCATGGTTGGTCCTAACCGATGGGTTATGTGTGTAGGCGGGCCCACAATGATTGTGTTGACATGCTCTGGGCCCTTTGAATCTACATCTACACCCTCCATCTATGCCTGCAAAGATGGATGGCTGAGATCATTTTTGCGACACATGTAATATGCCGCAAACCCTAATTTAGTGTTTCTTGTCCATTCCGCTCGGTTTGGACGGTTTGGCAAGTTATGCCACCCCTTTTGGGGAGGCCAACCATGCGGGGCCGTATTGGGTCGGCAGTGAACGTTCCAATACCTGCTGGGGGTATTGGATTCTATCTGGACCATCCAATCATGCTGGTGAAGTTGGATGATCGGGATCGTTTCTAGACTAATATGGACAGTCTAGACGCTCAATCGGGCTAGTATCACACACCAAGAGTTACATACTCAATCGGGCTAGTATAACACACCGAAAGTTACATGCTCAATCGGGATAGCATAACACACCGAGAGTTATATGCTAAATCGGGATAGTATAACACACCGAGAGTTACAGCCTGTACGGGAATTTCGTGCATGCCTCACTGTTGGTACTTGGATATTCATGCTACTCTGCTGCGAGTAACAATCAGTCATCATGCCACACCAATAATGAGGGTTCTGCTAGGAACAGCACAGGAAATACAAGGCGTTTTATGCATTAATCAATAATGCTAAAATTCACAGAATATTCGGGGGATTGTTGCTACATGCTCCATTCTAGGTGAATTAATAAAGTGAAGAAGTATTCATCACTTATAAAATAATCTCATCCTCTGCATGATGGTTATACAAAATATTGGTTTTACAACTTTAGCCCTGAACTAAAATCCACCATCAACATTAAGTCCCCTGCCTAGCGCATAATGGTTACACTATTGTAGGGTAGGCATAAGATGGTGACAGTTAAAGATAAAAATTATGAGACAAAGTTAGATATTACCAGGAGAGACGGGTCATCCTGTCCTTGGAGCATGTCATTTTCAAGAGGAATCTAGGTGAGCATTCCCCTAGTATGATGTCGATCTTTCCTGCTTCGATCGACCTTTCCATGCCTGCTTCGGTCAAGGGCCTACTCCGTTCGAATGTTGGTCTTGCCAGATTGACCTTGGTATGCCTGATTAGGTCGATGGGCTATTGCGCCTGCTTCGCTCGATCGTGGGGTTGTGCCTAATCGACGGACTGCTGCACCTGCTTCATTCGTGGGAGTACTCCAGGTATGATGACGACCTTGGTGGGACCGGTTTCCTCTTTCGGGTATTTGAGCCAAGAAGGGAATAGAACTTGTATCTTCTCTTCCCATAGAAAAGCATGCGTATAACCCTGAACGAATGTGGACCCCACCAGTATATGCTTCAACCAAACGTCACCTTGTCGCACTTGTTTGATAGGCATGTGGGCCCGCCTACTTCGCTTAACCGTGGGACTCATCGTGCGCGTGCTTGATCGAACGTGGGCTTATTTTTTCTGCTTCGGTTAAACGTGGGTCCACTATGTACATGCTTCAAATGTCGGCCTTGTGCTTTGACTGAAACCGGCCCTGCTATGTGCGCCTATTATACCGGTATGCGACTTGAGCAATACCAGCCTCTGCGACTTGAGCAATACCAGCCTCGTGAATTGATCAATACCAGCCTTGTGAGTTGATCAATACATGTCTTGCTTGCTCTGACCCTGCCACCTTCTTCGCTCAAACGTGGGACCCACTGCGTGCTTGCTTTGCTTAAAAATGAACCTTGTGTGCTCAAATGTGGATGTAGGTCCTGCAGAGAGCGTTGAAGCAGCTTCTGGAGCGAGCAGGTCCCAGAGAGTGTTGAAGTAGCTTTTGGAGCGAGCAGGTCCCGGAGAGTGTTGAAGCAGCTTCTGCTGGAGGGAGTGTTGAAGTGTTGAAGCGACTTCTTCTTTTGGAGGGAGAGCTGAAACACCTTCTTCTGGAGAGAATTGAAGCGCCTTCTTTTGGAGAGAACATTGAAACGGCTTGGAGGGAGCGTTTGAAGCGGCTTCTGCTGGAGGGAGCGTTTAAGCGGCCTCTTCTTCAGTTTGGGTTTCCTTTGTAAATTACATGCTTCTTGATTGACCATCTCTCTTGTGTTGAAGAAGTCCTTGATTGACGGCGAAGGAATTTCATGTTGAGCCTCAGTCTCCAAGCGTGATTTATATGGTTCTATCTTGTATGGTCGGCGAGTTTAAAGATATCGGCATCTCTTCTCTGTGACTCTATTACTTCTCCATGGGAAAATAAAATATGCAGAAGTTCAGATTACCTCTATCCGTAGTGGTTGTTGGTATCGTGAAGTTCGGGCATTGGCACTATTCATACAACGATAGAGATCGTCTCGTTATTAGAGGGATACGTTGGAACCGATAGCTTTTTTGATGTTTCTTCATGGAATAGATAAGGGGGAGACAGTCCCCTGCCCGCAAGTATCCAGAGCTCTCGACTTGATAGATGTTTCCACGCTAGGTTTACGAGGCCGTCTTTACATCTGCTCTCTAGAGTATATCCTCATCTTTGGCCATCTTGGAATCATAATGATAGCGTGCATGCATCTCTCTAAATCACCATCTTTGAGATAGGCAGTGGTGCTACGAGTTTCTACGACCCAAAGTCGAAGACTTAATAAACAAATTTGTCTCACACAGAAAAGTCTATTGAATAGATAAATCTGTCTCCCACATAAATATCTATGAGCTTTGTTCCGTCTTTTGATAAATCAAGGTGAACATGAAACAATTGATATACACCAGACTTATATTCCCGAAGAACATACTAGTAATATCAATAACCTCACAATAACTTAACTGTATGGTAGCGGAACAAGATATTGTAGAATCATAAAGAATGAGACGAAGAGCTTTGTGATTACTTTTTATCTTACCTATCGAAGATTAAATCTCGATAAAATCTTAGAGAAGATATCACTCAATACGATAGAATAAAGTAAGATCAGAACACGCAACTACAGAGAAAATAATTGGGTCTGGCTTCAGGATCCCAATGAATTCTTTAAGTCGTTAACCTATAATGGTTTTAGAAAAACCTAGGTTAAAGGGGAATCGACTCTAGTCACAACTAGTATCACACATGAGGTATAGGGATTAGGTTTCCCAGTTGCTAGAGTTCTCCTTATATAGTCTTCAAATCAGGGTTTGCAATCAATGTTACTGTAAGGGCCCTCAAGCTCATCAACGCTATTAGACTAGTCAAGAGACATCTTAGTCGATAACTACTCATTTAGTTTAACACGAACGTTATTTAATAGGAATTAATCTAACAAGGATATAAATACAAAACTAGTATCGTTAGATAGATCTCGAAAGGTTACGTGCTACTCGAACGTATCAATCAGATACTAGATGAAGAGGTAATCATCAGATTGGATTTAAGGGAAAAATATTATTTTCATAAATAGACCGACCTGGAGTTCCCTTAGCGAAGAGAGTGGCTGCAATAGTATTATACTAGGCCTTATCTCTATCCAAATCGAGAGGATAAACTCTCTTTTTCTTTTCTTTTTCTTCTTTATTCTTCTTCTATTTCCTTCTTCTCATGTTCTTCTTCTCTATGTCGATCTCAAATCAGAAGATTTAATCTTGAATCTTGTTCTAGTAAGCTTAGGAATTTGATAATCCGATGGTGTTGAAGTTGGTTTAACTTTAGACGAAGAAGAAATGATGGATCAAAGAGAAACATAAGTTAGGGTTTTCTGGAAGATGAAGTTTGATTGAGGTTTCGTGGAATTGATTAATGTATCGAGTTCCTGATGGACAAAGATTGGATGGGTTGATGTTTTAGTATAGTTTTGAAGTTGATTCAGTGATGAATCGAAGAGTTAGGGTTTCTCAGAGATTGAATTAGAGTTTGTGAAAAAAGCCAAGGAAAATGAAATTAAAGGTTTAGAGGATTGATTGAAGATGGATTTGTCACAAATCAAGAGTTAAGGTTGAATTTGCAGCTGAGAATGATGTTCTTTCCCAAATCAGGTACTTTAGGGTTCATGAGTCTATGATACTGATGGTGAATAATTAAAGGAAGAAGAGAACTTATGAGTTTGTATTTGAGGTAATTTCTTTCTCAGTAACTTGGTGTATTGTTTGATTTCAATGATTGAGTTTATAAGTTATGAATGTTGATGATTACATGATGAAACTGAAGATTATAGTATGTTAAATTATGAAGATGAGAAGAGTTGGAGTTAGCTGTGTTTGTAAGTGAGTTACTAGATATGTGTATGAGTTAGTATGGAAATGGAGTTTCTGTTGAACTGATTGTTGTAGGTGAAGTTGAAAAATGGTAGTTAACTGTGTTGAGGAGTTATGTGAAGAGATAGAAGTGGAGTTTGCTAAGACTGAATATAGTCTCAGTTGAAGTTGCGGTGTTATGAGTTGGTACATTAAAAGTGTAGGAGATGCAGCTTATTTTAATGATTGAACTAATTTGAATTGGTTTTGATGATGATGTTATATTTCATGAGGTTGGCAGTGCGATGAATTGGTTTCGTATTTGGTGGTGTTGCTGCTGAAATGGTGGTGGTAGAGTACTGAGTTTGTATTAGAATGTTACATCTCCTTAGACTAGTGATGATATCACTGAATGAATGTGGCTTGAGATGAAGCATTGAAGTTCTGGCTATGGAATGATTGCATGTGCAAAGGAAGTGAAATTGAGAGGATAATGGAGATATGATATTACAGCTGAACCTAGAACAAGGGTGGTTGTGTAGTTGAAAATGAGAAATGGAAGATATGTGGAGTTTAGGTCGAAGGGATAGTGGTTCAGTTTGTGGTTGTGTTGTTTATGTTGTGTTTAGATATGGCTTGGTACTGCAATGACAGGTAAAGCTTTAATTACAATTGTATATTGAATTATGGGATTCTGTTGAAATGAATGTATTGTTGAAGTGTAGATAAGAAGAGGAATCTGAATTAGTATGTTGAATTGAATCTCCTCAGTGGAAGCTTGCAACTGCATTTGTAGGTAAAGCTAAGTTTGTAGTTGAAGTAAATCATGAAGTTTAATTGAAATGTATATGTTTCTTTGTTGTAATGAGAACTATAGATTTAATTTGATTGAAGTTGAAGTTGAAGTGATAAGAAAAAGGTTATGTTGTAGGAATTGAAGCTATAATAGCTTAGGTCTTGTGCTGTTTTGCCATCCCGGTCAGATGTCTGACTGATTTAACCTTAGCTGACTCAGTTAATCTGAAAAGGTGAGGGTACCCCAAATATACCTCAAGCTATTACTTTTTCTTCCTATAAGTCCTTTCCCCGAAAGTGATTATCTATAGACTGAGTCGAGACAATACCACAAATCGGTTCACACTTTGTGTGATCGTCTATGGATACGAGATCGAGATAATACAACAACAAAGTGTGTTTACTAGATACAAAGGTTCAGACTTAACCAAAATCAATAGGATTCACGTATCAAGTACATAGAAATTACCGTTTGTGCAATTTACTTTAATTATAATAAAACAATTATAATGCGAAAATATAAAGTAAATGACACAACAAGCTTTTGTTAACGAGGAAACCGCAAATGCAGAAAAACCTCGGGACCTAGTCCAAAATTGAATACTCTCAGGATTAAGCCGCTATACAAAATAAACCAACTTCGTATAGTTGAGATCAAGCAACTAAACCTATAGTTCACCTAGTTCCGTCTATATTCCCACGCCTCCAACCTGTAAACAAGTCACGTACTTGGACCAATTCCTTTGGTTCGTATTCCAAACAGTAAAGGAACAACAAATCCGTTTGGTATCAACTCTCTTTAACCAAGTGATATGAGTTGCACAAAGGTTCCCTTGTTTATCTTAACATAAACTCCTTTTCCAGGTTCCAAGATCTATCTTATGTTCAATCACCCAAAGGCAATCGTTAAGATTAAGCCAATCAATACCATTAATCACAAGGAAACGTATTGATGCCGATCTTCCTCAACTATTCTATCAAAATACCCAAAAGGATAAATCAATTATAGTCAGATCCTCTTTTTCCCAAACAAGTATTGTGCACACCAAAGATTATAAAAACCAAGTCATAAATCTACAATATCTTCTTTGTCTTCAAATCTTCTTAGATCTTCAATAAACACCTGCACACAACTACTTGAATCTCTTGTAATCAATCACACACAGAACGGAGTCTGTTAACAATGGATTATCACAAGATCGTCTTTAGATCTAACAACAGTCTAAATATCCCTGTCGAAACCTTGAACTAGTTTGAGTGAATCTTATATCAGAAGAGAAGATTCTCAAGCATAAACAAACTAGGTGCAATCAAAGTTCAACCATCGTTAGTTAATCAAATCAATACGAAAACTAAAGATAAACCGCAATATATAGTCTCCCACCAACGGGTCGCGCTAGAGCTTCTCAATCCCAAAGAAGACTTTAAATTGAGCGGTCGTAAGAGATTTCACCTAATTAGATTACTCTCCTCTCCGATAGGCGGCTTCACCAGTAACAGTACAACAGAGGAAGTTTACTGTCACGAAGGATTAGTTTGCTAAAAATGCAAACTCAAAGTATTTATAGACAAGGAATTTTGGACACCAAGGAATGTCCAAAACCAAAAATATTCTCAAGATATTTTTCCATATTAACCCAAATTTGGTCACTACTCAAAATAAATTACACTTTCTCACTACTCAAAATATAAATATAGCAAGGGAAAGAAAGGATCGATCCCACAGAGAGGTCTTGGTTGTCAAAATATTTTCGGCTTCCTATAAATAACACCGGGATTTTCTGATTTTTGTAAAGTAAAAATAAAATAAAAGCAAAGAAAGAAATAAACAAATAAATAAATTCAAATAGAAGAGATATTGGTTAAGGATTCATCTTCATTCACAAACATGCTTTCAAAACAATAAGTAGAATTGATATTTAATCTAAACTTTTATTAAAAGCCCTAGAATACCTTGATCGCAAGAATATCCCGCAAATCTCCTTTTGTCATCAACAAACACATTAAAAGATGCGAGTATGAGTTCTATCTAAGAGAACAACCTAACGTGTAAAAGCACTAATCAAGTTTAATTCCCGAGATGCATTAAGTTCTATGAAATCAGGTCAATCAAAGCAATTGAACGTGGAAAGCGCACTAATTCAATTTAACAAAGGTCACGATTCACATATGATCATAAGAATATATCACTACAAACTATAATCATATTTATGCTACTTGTATTCAAGGATTATCACTTTTACGTATAATAAACCCTAAACTAGCAATAAATGTGATTAGAAGTTCTACCAATTTGCAACTTGACAAAATAATCAATCAAATCATGTTATAATACGTCAATCATATAACTATATTTTCAGAGAATCGTAAACGATAAATACGAGACAAAACTAATATATTGAATCAAAGAATCATGCTTTGTGAAATCCAATTATTCCATAACCAATAATAAAACTCTAGCTCATATTAATAGAGTCCATAACAAGAAGAAAGAGAAAACCTATCATGTTGTAAACCCTAGAAACAAAAGTAGAAGATAAGATATTAGATATAGATATGGTAAAAGATCCTTAGGTTTTGAGAAAAGTCTTCTCTTTTATAGCTCTTCTTGTTCCAAAATTAGGTCTAGTCTTCAAAGTCCATTAGTTGGAAATCCACCCGGCCCACAAGTGAGAGAAACCCATGTAGAAATTATATCCCAAAAACGCTCACCGGAAAACTGGGGATATCGCCGGAAGTTGTCCGGAATCCGGCTAGAAAAGTCATCGCCAGTCACCTGAGATGCTCTCATCCGTCTAGTTGAGTCAAACTGACGGTCTTCTCAAGTCTCTGTTATCTTTGACGGTCTTCTTAACGGCGTCGTCATCTCTGGATCACTGAGTCAATCCAACCGGGTCAGGAGAGTCAACTCACCAGAGGGGAATTCTGGCCGAGTCATAGCAGTTTCTGAAGATATTGAACACCAGCACTACCACTGCCTTCTCTATTTGCTGTTCAACTTCATGCATTTCCATACATCCACAATCCACCCAACCATCTCAGCTTAACAACCAAATCCTTACTGTTGCTTTAGCCTACTATTCTCATCACTTCTTCGCCATACTTACGACTTCACCTGCAACAGTGCTAATTAAGTGCACAAGACCAAGGCTTATCACCCCTGTAATATCAGTATTCTACTTCCCTTGAGCCACTTTTCTACAATCCAGTTCAACACCAGTTCGAGCTCCGTATCCTCCAACCTTGCTAACTGCCAGACATGCCTCTTTGCATCAATATCAGACTCCATTGCAGTACCAGCGAAACAACCTTCAATCACCACCAGTTCAGGGCTGCAATTCTCATTCAAACCAACATTCATTCTACAGCACAGTCTCAAGCCAAATTCAGAACTAATCCAAACTCATCTCAATTCCACCATTTCTGCAACAATCCTTGTAATCTGTAATACCAACAACTTCACCACCATTGTTGCATCTTCCTTAGGCCACCAATACCCATTGCAAACCATTTTCAATTCATGTCTTACAAATCAAACTGCTGCAACAACAACAACACCTCAAGGCATTTCAGTTGCGAAGCGACAGCGAATTGCACCTGCATCACTACATATTTCCCCCATTCCAAACCTTGAACTGCAGCTTCTCACTAAAAGAAACAACACCATAAGTTCCTTATCACCTTCGTCTTAGCCGCACAAACTTCACAACCCATTTTAATAGCAGTCACCATTTCAATCGTGACCCGCACTCCAGCTGCAACCATCGTGGCCACGGCTAACCAGCAGCTGACATTGACCCATGGAGAATCATCCAATCACCTGCCCATGCTCAACTATCAACATCACCTGTGATCTTGAGCCGCCTCTCTAATCTCCAACACCTGCCTAAATTCATTACCAGAAACACCATCAGAATCTTTGCCATTTCAGTCCATTCCCTGTAACAACCTAGCATACATCTATCACCAGCTGCACTTCAACCTATATGCACTAGTAGTCACCAATTATTGATAAACTCCCTGTAGCTTGAATCCATCTTTTTACTTTCACTATAAACTATAGACTCACCACCTCAAGCAACACAATACAAGACTATAGTCTTACAACTCCACAACACAGCAACATCCATTTCCCTGAAATTTCTGCTTCAGTTCCATTTCCACTAGCCACAATAATTGTTCTTCTATTACTTGCAATTTCAGCTCTTGTGCAGGTTCAACTTCCATTCCGAGAATCCATAACTTCTTCGTAATCCACATGTTAACTCGGCTGCTTCCACCAGAACCATCCCAACATAAGCACAATCATCAGTTCATAGCAAACACATCCCCCAGTTCCAAATTTGAACCAAACCCTCAACTTAATCTCCTTTGAACTCATCAGATTCACCATCAGATTCAAACTTAGAGGCTAACCCAATTTATAGATATATCAGAACAACCACAATCCATTCTCAGATTCACCAAACTCGAGTACTCATTCAATCACCACCATCATGGACTTGAATCTACCGAACCCATTTCTGTTAATCAATCGAATCTCTATCTTCCATCAAGAATTATTCCAACAACCCATTCATCCACAGTCGTTCTTTATCAATTTCATCCATAAGATCCCTTTTCGATTTCCAGCAAACCCTAAGTTCAATTTCTTCTCTCAAACCCATATTTTGATCATTCCCATAATTTGAGTTCAATCATTACCAAAATTTCTACCTCTGAATTCGTAATTGCAGTGGCAAGTCTTGATTCTACTCTTCATATCTTGAACATCATGTCTGCAGTGTCTCACAACATCTTTGTGCTCTTCAATCCCTCTTCAATTTTCATAATTTCTCTGTCTAACTCTCAATATGTTTTCTCAATTTCTGAAGCAGCAGTCGCTGTTTTCTTTTCTCTTCTCAGTTTCAGCATCAATTCCATGGCTGCTGCTGTAAACAAATTTGGGAAAAATAAAATGAATAAGAACCCTTGATTCGATGGTCTTAAGTATGAGATGGCTATTTGCACCCCGATGTGCATAGATATGGCCACCCAATGGTGTCCCTTAACCTCAGCTGGCTATTTTTAGTATTCCTCCAAAAAGAGTTGCCCCTTAACCTGGCCTTAGCTCCTAATATCGTTCGCATGTAAATGACCTTTTTGCACTTCCATCTCAATTTTGGATGATTTCTTCTTATTTTTCTCCGTATGTCTCCCGAGTACCTAATAACTCAAAAACATGGTAAAAATACATAATTTACAAGAAAAATAGCAAAGAAAGCATAAACTCTAAATAGTAAATACGGTGTATTCTACACCTATCAAATTCCCTCACACTTAGACTTTGCTAGTCCTCGAGAAAATCAAACAAAACAATTATAAAACATACATACAACTCCGTGTCATCGAGGCTACTGTCACTTTTAGCATAAATAACAAGCCTTTGAACCCCTAGGTGTCCCTAGTGGACGAGTTATAATCTCGTGAAGGTTTACAAGAGGTCTACCTACAAAACCTATATTTCCAACTCCAGCTACCTGTGACAAATCCATGAACGAATCCAAAATGGCTATTGGAAGAGGTACCCTGATGAAATTTCAAATTAATATATATGTAAATTAAGCTCTATTCAGAAAGTTGAACAAACCACAATACTCGGAATCTGACTAACCACAATCACAATGAAAAGATTAAGAAGATGGATATAGAAATAGATGTTGGCGAATGTTCACAAGTGATTGATGTTTCCCATATCAGTCTGAAGGTCACTGCCAAAACAAACCTAAAAATCCTATTGGATTGAGTACTGGTCTGAATTCTACATCAACTCACTGGCATATACAAGGGAACCAGGAGTGACTTTATTCAACCAATATAATACTTTCTTTTTTTTATTTTTCACTTTTTTTCACTTTTTTTTTCCATAGACATCATGATTAGATGTTTTGGATCCAAGCACATGCTTCTTGTCAGCAAGTATATGATAGTTTCCTTGGATCCTGCATTCCACGCTTGTTTAGGCGACGGAGACAGGGACAACGTTTCACACATACTGCTATCCAATTGTCTTTTTTATTCCGTTTAGTCTAATTGGTCGGTCTTTTTTTTCTTCTTCTTCTTTTTTTTTTTTTTTATCAACTCAATCGCTCTATTTCATCCTAGCAGTACTAACAAGTCGATGTTTAGTGACCCACCAAATCACTTAGAGAACAGTAGATAAATATGAAAAAATAAAAATAGAACGTGATATGGTGATATTCCGAGATATGGTAACAACTATTATAATAATTGTGATTTCTGATCTATGTTCGTTCCTTTTAGTTAATTGGTTCCTCAACTCCTGCAATCAAAATGGTTCCATCCACTAATGGTGTCATCCTAAAGGCACAATTTTCTAGATTTCGGAGTTCAAAAAGCACAATTATTTTTCTTCTTGGTTTTTCTATTTTTCTGATTTTTTTTTATATGAACATAAGGGAAAACTAACAAGGCTAAAAACTCTATATGAGAACACTCCCCCACACTTAAACTTTACATTGTCCTCAATGTAAAATTTAGTCATTCAAAGTAAAGTTCAAGATGGGAAATTCATAACATGATAGATATACACAATAAGAAAATAAAATGCATGATAAAAACTCATTACTCCAACTCATAGCTATTTCGGAACAATAGAGGATAAACACTAAACAAGCTATTTAGTTGGCATCTAATCTCAGCTCAGCCAATATACACCTCACCGCCAAGAAAAAATTCCATCTACTTAGAAAGGCTAGTGTTTATTCTAAATTGTTCAAAAATCTCTAAAAGTTTGATATGCAAATATCCACAATAAGAAAATAAAGATAAAAGACTTAAAAATAAAACAAAAAAGATAGAGATAGATACACAAAACCAGTGGGTTTCCTCCCATTAGCGCTTGGTTTAAAGTCGTCAGCCCGACATGCAAGTTGAATTCCCCATACACCAATAATCGGAAAAGTTGGGGATCCGCCCATAGCACCTGTTTTGCAAACACTAGATTCACACAAATATTAGTGATATAAAACAGAAATGAAGCTATTAACCGATAAAAGCTTTCCCCACACTTATTCTTGTCCACACTTGGAAGTGTATAAAGAATATAGAAGGCGGGTACTTCCACGGTGTCTTGTTCACAAACCTACATAGTATGAGAATATAATGTTTCTAATGGCGGATATCGAGAACCAAAGTCATCTAACAATGTTTTTGAAGCACATACATTCAAACCAATAAGAGGTAAAGGAGAAGAAATAATATGCAAAGGGTTAGACAAACCTCGCACAATTGCTTGTAGCACGGAATCCTCTTCATCCTTGAAAAACTCAGGTGAATTATTCACCTCTTGTATATCATGGTCCTCTATCAAACCTTGCAACCATTCTTCGTCCGTTTCTGCCTTAACCAAAGTCTCGACATCAACATCATCATTACAATCATTCACAAGTTCAATTGGGTCTTCCATAATATTGGTCATAACGGTCACATTCTCAACATACTCCTTTTCATTAGACTCAAACCATGTTGCAAAATTCTGAAAAACATTAGTTTCATCATCCTCATGTACCTTTTGAATAGGTGCTTGATCATTATAAAGAGCAAGAGTTGAGTCAACTACACTAATGTCATCAAATATCTCCAAAGGTTGGTCCTTTTCAACACAATCATCATCATCACTATCATAGTTAACATAAAATTGGTTACTACTTCCCAAAGATTAGTCTTTCGCATAATTGTGCATATCATCTTTGTATTCTTCAATGCCTTGTCTTAAGTAGGAAACACCTTTTTGAAGCTCTTGGAGTGATCCATCCAAATTCTGAAAATAGGTTTCCATTTGTTGATAAAACTCATTCGACAAGGAAAAGGTAGAATTACTTACTTCGGTCGATGAGATTGGTTCTACGCTTGGTTGTCTACAAATTGACTCCATGCTCACCATAAATTATTGCATCTCATCTACCAAACTCGAAGAAATATTCATAGAAAAATAGTTGTCATAATGTTGTTGAGGTTGATAACCGTACCCATTGTTCCAATATGCTCCTTCCATAATAAGTACCTGAAACAAGAGTTCTTAAAACTATGTCAAAACCAGAAAATAAGAAAAACTAAAAACAAAACAATACAAAAATAGTTGACAACCGTTGCCTCCCCGGCAACGGCGCCAAAATTTGATCGCTGTCGTATGCGTCAAAAATAAATTACACTTTCTCACTACTCAAAATATAAATATATCAAGGGCGAGAAAGGATCGATCCCACAGAGAGGTCTTGGTTGTCAAGATATTTTCGGTTTCCTATAAATAACACCGGGGATTTTCTGATTTTTGTAAAGTAAAAATAAAATAAAAGCAAAGAAAGAAATAAACAAATAAATTCAAATAGAAGAGATATTGGTTAAGGATTCATCTTCATTCACAAACATGCTTTCAAAACAATAAGTAGAATTGATATTTAATATCAACTTTTATCAAAAGCCCTAGAATACCTTGATCGCAAGAATATCCCGCAAATCTCCTTTTGTCATCAACAAACACATTAAAAGATGCGAGTATGAGTTCTATCTAAGAGAACAACCTAACGTGTAAAAGCACTAATCAAGTTTAATTCCCTAGATGCATTAAGTTCTATGAAATCAAGCCAATCAAAGCAATTGAACGTGGAAAGCGCACTAATTTAATTTAACAAAGGTCACGATTTACATATGATCATAAGAATATATCACTACAAACTATAATCATATTTATGCTACTTGTATTAAAGGATTATCACTTTTACGTATAATAAACCCTAAACTAGCAATAGATGTGATTAGAAGTTCTACCAATTTGCAACTTGACAAAACAATCAATCAAATCATGTTATAATATGTCAATCATACAACTATATTTTTAGAGAATTGTAAACGATAAATACGAGACAAAACTAATATATTGAATCAAAGAATCATGCTTTGTGAAATCCAACTATTCCATAACCAATAATAAAACTCTAGCTCATGTTAATGGAGTTCATAACAAGAATAAAGAGAAAACCTATCATGTTGTAAACCCTAGAAACAAAAGTAGAAGATAAGATATTAGATATAGATATGGTAAAAGATCCTTAGGTTTTGAGAAAAGTCTTCTATTTTATAACTCTTCTTGTTCCAAAATTAGGCCTAGTCTTCAAAGTCCATTAGTTGGAAATTCACCCGGCCCACAAGTGAGAGAAACCCATGTAGGATTCTGTCCCAAAAACGCTCGCCGGAAAACTGGGGATATCGCCGGAAGTTGGCCGGAATCCGGCTAGAAAAGTCACCGCCGGTCACCTGAGATGCTCTCCTTCGTCTAGTTGAGTCAAACTGACGGTCTTCTCAAGTATCTGTTATCTTTGACGGTCTTCTTAACGGCGCCGTCATCACTGGATCACTGAGTCAATCCAACCGGGTCAGGTGAGTCAACTCACCAGAGGGGAATTCTGGCCGAGTCATAGCAGTTTCTGAAGATATTGAACACCAGCACTACCACTGCCTTCTCTATTTGCTGTTCAACTTCCTGCATTTCCATACATCCACAATCCACCCAACCATCTCAGCTTAACAACCAAATCCTTACTGTTGCTTTAGCATACTATTCTCATCACTTCTTCGCCATACTCACGCCTCCACCTGCAACAGTGCTAATTAAGTGCACAAGACCAAGGCTTAGCACCCCTGTAATATCAGTATTCTACTTCCCTTGACCCACTTTACTACAATCCAGTTCAGCACCAGTTCGAGCTCCATATTCTCCAACCTTGCTAACAGCCAGACATGCATCTTTGCATCAATATCAGACTCCATTGCAGTACCAGCGAAACAACCTTCAATCACCACCAGTTCAGGGCTGCAATTCTCATTCAAACCAACATTCATTCTACAACACAGTCTCAAGCCAAATTCAGAACCAATCCAAACTCATCTCAATTCCACCATTTCTGCAACAATCCTTGTAATCTGTAATACCAACAACTTCACCACCATTGATGCATCTTCCTTAGGCCACCAGTACCCATTGAAAACCATTTTCAATTCATGTCTTACAAATCAAACTGTTGCTACAACAGAAGCACCTCAAGGCATTTCAGTTGCGAAGCGACATCGAATTGCACCTGTATCACTACATATTTCCCCCATTCCGAACCTTGAACTGAAGCTTCTCACTAAAATCAACAACACCATAAGTTCCTTATCACCTTCGTCTTAGCCGCACAAACTTCACAACCCATTTTAATAGCAGTCACCATTTCAATCGAGACCCGCACTCCAGCTGAAACCATCGTGGCCACGGCTAACCAGCAGCTGCCATTGACCCATGGACAATCATCCAATCACCTTCCCATGCTCAACTGCCAACATCACATGCAATCTTGAGCCGCATCTCTAATCTCCATCACCTGCCTAAATTCATTACCAGCAACACCATCAGAATCTTTGCCATTTCAGTCCATTCCCTGTAACAACCTAGCATACATCTATCACCAGCTGCACTTCAACCTATATGCACCAGTAGTCACCAATTATTGATAAACTCCCTGTAGCTTGAATCCATCTTTTTACTTTCACTATAAACTATAGACTCACCACCTCAAGCAACACAATACAAGACTATAGTCTTACAACTCCACAACACAGCAGCATCCATTTCCCTGAAATTTCTGCTTCAGTTCCATTTCCACTAGCCACAACAATTGTTCTTCTATTACTTGCAATTTCAGCTCTTGTGCAGGTTCAACTTCCATTCCGAGAATCCATAACTTCTTTGTAATCCACCTGTTAACTCGGTTGCTTCCACCAGAACCATCTCAATGCAAATCCCATTAGCATATCAACACATAACATCCCAACAGAAGCACAATCATCAGTTCAGAGCAAACACATCCCCCAGTTCCAGATTTGAACCAAACCCTCAATTGAATCTCCTTTGAACTCATCAGATTCAAACTTAGAGGCTAACCCAATTTATAGATATATCAGAACAACCACAATCCATTCTCAGATTTACCAAACTAGAGTACTCATTCAATCACCACCATCATGGACTTGAATCTACCGAATCCATTTCTGTTAATCTATCGAATCTCCATCTTCCATCAAGAATCATTCCAACAACCCATTCATCCACAGTCGTTCTTTATCAATTTCAGCCATAAGATCCCTTTTCGATTTCCAGCAAACCCTAAGTTCAATTTCTTCTCTCAAACCCGTATTTTGATCATACCCATAATTTGAGTTCAATCATTACCAGAATTTCTACCTCTGAATTTGTAATTGCAGTGGCAAGTATTGATTCTACTCTTCATCTCTTGAACATCATGTCTGCAGTGTCTCACAACATCTTTGTGCTCTTTAATCCCTCTTTAATTTTCACAATTTCTCTGTCTAACTCTCGATCTGTTTTCTCAATTTCTGAAGTAGCAGTCGTTGTTTTCTTTTCTCTTCTCAGTTTCAGCATCAATTCCATGGCTGCTGCTGTGAACAAATTTGGGAAAAATAAAATGAATAAAAACCATTGATTCGATGGTCTTAAGTATGGGATGGCTATTTGCACCCCGCTGCGCATAGATATGGCCACCCAATGGTGTCCCTTAACCTCAGCTGGCTATTTTTAGTATTCCTCCAAAAAGAGTTGCCCCTTAACCTTGCCTTAGATCCTAATATCGTTCGCATGTAAATAACCTTTTTTCACTTCCATCTAGGGCTGCACAAACCCGACCCAACCCGCCGACCCAATCTGTACCCGACCAAAAATACCCGCACCCGACCCAACCCACCAAGACATGGATCGACTATGGGTGAGGCACGCCATAACCCACCGTATGTTGGTTCGGTGGTGGGTATAAACTTCCGTCACCAAAACCGACCCACCCACCCGCCTTACACTATTCCTACCCTTAGATTATGTAATTCTAACCTAGAATAAGTAATGTATGTAATTTTTTTTTTTGTAAGTAATGTGCATTTTATGGTGGGTAACCCACCACCCATCCGACCCAACCCACTGTATAGTTGGGTCAGTTATGGGTGACAACTTATGTTACCCACCATCAGTGGGTTGGGTGGTGGGTGAGGCCAAACCCGACCCATGTGCAGCCCTACTTTCAGCTCAATTTTGGATGATTTCTTCTTCTTTTTCTCCGTATGTCTCCCGAGTACCTAATAACTCAAAAACATGGTAAAAATACATAATTTACAAGAAAAATAGCAAAGAAAGCATAAACTCTAAATAGTAAATACGATGTATTCTACACCTATCATGGAGTCGTGTGTTAGTGCCACACGATCAGTCTTGCCCACTTCTCCCGTCATCACTAACCGTCCATGACTTCCTGACACGTTCTTGTGATGGCGCATTGCGCGCTGCATGATTTAAATCGCCAGACCAATACCCCAGTATATATCCCCCAGTTTGTGACATGTTTGATGTCTCGAATGTGTGGATCATGGGACCCACAAAAAGTAGCAAGTGATGCTGGATTAAATAACTAAGTTATTTAGAAAGTCGATATTCATGAAATATCGTATGCATTCTATGCATGTAATGCATCGAATATATTCAGCATGTATGAAGCATCGTTGTTTTGCATCATAAAATAGCATCACATCCATCCATCCTCGAGTGATCGTTTGGAGGCTATACGGGCAAGCCTGACTTGGTCGATCACTCCGTGTGGAAAAGCGGTGGACGGTAATCGTGATAATTCCTCACTGGTCGCCTAACTCCTATCTTAGGCTGTTCGTCCAAGCTGGCGAAGTTGGACGGATGAGATGACTTGCGACCCACATCTGCGACCGTCGGATTAGGGTTTAGGAGGTGTGCAAGTACCTTCTTTCATCTCGGTCGAATCCAAGCATGGAAGACGTTTTTGGCAGGGCCGATAGGGCATGCGTGTAGACGGCATGCCGATGTAGGCGTATGTACCTCACTATCCCATGGAGATGCGATCTAAGCCACTCAATTTGTCTGGCAAAGTTGAGTGGTCGAGATCAGTTTCCAAATAGAAAACCATGCCTAGTTTGGGAGCATGAATCGAGACACCTATCCACGGTCAGCCTTGACCGATTGGTCACACATGTATACGGGTCCACGTTGATTGTGTTGGCATGCTTGGGACTCTTTGAATCTATATCTTCACCCTCCATTTATGCCTGCGAAGATGGATGGTTGTGCCTGATTTTTGACAGAATTCCTGTGCTGCAAAGGATTCCTAAAGGGGCGTGGTATGCCACCTTCAGGGCGCGCGAACCGTGGCATCCATCCATGGTTAGTCTTGGTCGGTCAGACATGGAGATAGATGGGTACACATTGACCATGTTGATACTCTCTAGACCTGCTTAGTCTATTCCTGGACCCTTCATCCAAGCTGGAGAAAATGGACGCTCGCGATCAATTTGCGACATATGCATGTCACAAACCCTAATTAGGGTTCCCGACCAGTTGCATGCATGCTAGTTTGGCCGACCAAAATTTCACCCTATGATCCTCATATGGAGAGGTCGACCATGTGGGACCCTTATTGGACCGACGGTGAACACGCCAATACCTGTCTGATGACTATGGGTCTGATCTAAGCCATCCAAACATTCCGGTGAAGTTGGATGGTCATGATCGATTTAGGACCCTTAACGACCCTTAAAGCATCATGCCGGCCAAACTTTGGACGAATATTTGCTCCTCCCTGGCTAGGTAGATGGTCGGATATGTAGGTAAAAATGGGGTCCGTTGGTGTACACAATGGTGCTTGTGCGACCGGGAATGGGGCGATCCGCACCATCTAACCGTGTCAGTGAAGATGAGCGGTCATGATGGATTTGAGACTGCAGTAGGCAGCCTTTGCTCATACGATCTCCTCCAAGCCGCTCCATACCATCCTAGGCATCCAACTTCAGGATGGTGTTTGGTGGTCATTCAGAGGGTGTGACTTGTATCTGACCGGCCATGGTGTTAATGGGCCCACTGGTGGTCATTTCGGTGATAGCCTGCTCCTGCTAAGGTTCGTCTAGGCTGGTTAAATCGTGCGGCCAACTTGCATGGTCGTGATTGTTTCTGAGACTGATATGGACAATTCATATTCAAATATGCTCGATCCGGCTAGTATAACACACCGAGAGACGATTCTCTTTGTTAGAGAATGGTGTATCCTGTACGGGTATTTCGTGCATGCCTCACTATTGATACTTGGATATTCATGTTACTCTGCTGAGAGTAACAATCAGTCATCATGCCGCACCAATAATAAGAGTTCTGCTGAGAACAACACAGGAAATACAAGGCGATTTTATGCATTAGTTAATAATTCTGAAATTCACAGAATACTTGGGGATTGTTGCTACATGCTCCATTCTAGGTGAATTAACAAAGCGGAGAAGTATTCATCATTTATCAAATAGCATTATCCTTTACATGATGTCGGCACAAAAATTGGTTTTACAACTTTATCCCTGAACTAAAATCCACCATCAACATTAAGTCCCCTTCCAAGCATGCAATGGTTACACTATTGTGGGGTAGGCATTAGATGGTGACAAATAAAGATAAAACTTTTGTGACAAAGTTTAGATGTTACCAGGAGAGATGGGTCGTCCTGTCCTTGGATCATGTCACGTTCAAGAGGCGTCCAGGAGAACATTCCCCTAGCATGATATCGGTCTTGCCTGCTTCGATCGACCTTGTTATGCCTTCTTCGGTCGAGAGCCTGTTTCGTGCTTGCTCCGCTCGAATATCGGTCCTGTCCGCTTCGATCGACCTTGCTATGCCTGCTTCGATCGAGCGTGGACCTGATGTGAGCATTTTTGCTTCGAACATGGGAAGATGTGCATGCTTCAATCAAACACGGGTCCACCGTGTACATGTTTCAGATGTTGGCCCTATTATGTGCCTGTTTTGCCCGTACGGTTGATGTGCTTTCTTGAGCATCATCCTTGCTACTTCGACTAAACACCGACCCTGCTATCTTGACCAAACACCGGCATTGCTTCCTGCTTCGCTCAAACATGGGACCCTGCGTGCTTGTTTTTCTCAAAAATGAACTTTGTGTGCTCAAATATATATGTGGGTCCTGCAGAGAGCGTTGAAGCAGCTTCTGGAGCGAGCAGGTCCCGGAGAGTATTGAAGCAACTTCTGGAGCGAGCAGGTCCCGGAGAGTGTTGAAGTGTTGGAGCTGAAACGCCTTCTTCTGGAGAAAGAGATTTGAAGCGGCTTCTGCTGGAGGGAGCCTTGAAGCGGATTCTTATGAAGGGAGCGCTGAAGCGGCTTCTTCTTCAGTTTGGTTTCCCCTTGCGAATTACATGCTTCTTGATTGACTATCTCTCTTGTGTTGAAGAAGTCCTTGACTGACGGTAAAGGAATTTCATGCTGAGCCTCAGCCCACAAGCATGGTCTACGTGACTCTATCTTGTATGCCTGATGGGTCTTTGTACGTAGTGGTCGTTGATATGGTGAAGCTCTGATGGTATAAATCGACGAGCAACAACGGTCTTGGCAGCAGCTATGATCGGAAGAGACTGGCAAGGAGAGGCGTGGTGGAAACTTGCACGAACTTGGCACTCTCCATACAATGGTAGATATTGTCTCGCTATTAGAGGGATAAGATGGAAACGATGGCTTTCTTGATATTTCTTCATGGAATAGAGAAGAGGGAGACAATCCCCTGCCCGCGAATATCCAGAGCTCTCAACTTGATAGATGTTGTCATGCTAAGTTCACGAGGCCGTCTTTACGTCTGCTCTCTTGAGTATCTCCTCGTCTTTGGCCATCTTGGAATCATAATGATAGCTTGCTTGCATCTCTCTAAATTCACCATCTTTGAGATGGGCAGTGGTAAGCAGTCCCCAGTCATACTCCTTTGGTAACGCAACAACTTCTTCTACGGGAGACAGATTCTGAAAGCGTCTCTCATTGACGTAGTTACCATCGATCCAGTTATGGAATATCTTGGACATTGTTTCACCATGGTGTCAGTCGTGCATATGGTACTGGAGTCCGGAGTTGGTGATTTTGGACGTGCAAGATGTTTTTTCTCGGTGGTCTTCCTCTTGCTGCTTCATCGAAACTGCTTACATAAGGTTGAAACTTGCATTGTCCATTGGTGAGATGTATGTTTCCACGAACATCATGAGGATATTTATGACGGGAAGGCTTGTTCTTTCTAGCAGGGCAGGTGTTGTTGCAACCTGAGCGCTTAGCAGCTTCACAAAGTTCAGAGGGTGTCTGAAAGCACAGGCTCTTCGACAAAGCACAATTGATAGGTACCATCCTATTGATGCATAATTACACCATTTGTTGTTCAGTCACATTTGGATTGTGACCCTTCAGTGCCTGAATTCGGGACCTATTGACATAATCATTTGGATGTTCGCTGTTTCGCTGAAGCATTCTTCTTCAGTCTAACAGAGTGATTCACCCAAGCTGCAGATTCTTTCTCAACATGATGATGCAGACATCGCTATCTTCTTGAGGCTGCTCCATTGAGGTGTTGGCTCCAGTATATCTAAAGATGTCCCGATCTCGCTCTCCGTACGGGCTGACATAATAGGTGAACCCTTTATGATTATTTGGAGATGGCAATATTCGTTGAATCTTCCGAAACGCTTCCTGTTGTAGTGCGGTCCAGATGAAACTTGCTCCATTCTTCAGCAAGGGGGTGAATGAAGCAGCAAGCTTTCGAACAATTGCCGTAGGACTCCTGTGATCCGCCCAGCTTTCAAATTGAATATTATATCATCCACATAGTCTTCAACTTGTTTATGCATCATGTCGTGGAAGATTGCCGTCATAGCACGTTGATAGGTTGCACCAGAATTCTTCAAACCAAATGACATTACAGTATAATAAAATTTCCGAGAGGAGTTCGAAAAGATGTCTTACTTGCGTCATGCTCGTACATCCTTATCTGATTGTACCCGCTATATCCATCCATGAAGGAGAACACGTCATGTCCGCTGGTGGCGTCTACTAACATGTCGATGTTAGGTAGAGGAAAATCGTATTTGGGGCAGTATCTGTTCAAGTCTCTGAAATCCACGCAGCACCTGATCTGTTTGTTTTTCTTTTTTACCGGAACTACATTAACCAACCAGGTCGGATGATGGATGGGCTTAATGAAGCCAGCAGCTAGCAGATTCTGAATCTCAGTCTTGATTTTCTTTCCTATCTCGTGCCTGAATTTCCTCGGAGATTGCTTGATCGACTTGGATCCAGGTATGACATGTAGATGATGGGTGACCAATTTTTCATCTAAAGCGGACATTTCTTCATACGTCCAAGCGAATATGTCCTGGTATTCTTTGAGAAGTTGCACGAGTTCTGTGCGTTCATCCATGGACAAGGTTGAGCTGATGGAGATATGCCTGGGAGATTCTTCATTCCTGATATTAACGACTTCGAGCTCATCAGTCGTGAAGTTGGTGCCAACCTGCAGATGTCGTGGAGCATCCAATACCTCTTCTCGTGGCTCTTCGTTGTTGTAGCATTCCATTGGGCGGAGAGACTGGGTAGCAGTCTCCCCTGCTAATTGCTAACAATGGCGTCGATATATGGTCTTCCCTTTATGATCACGGCTCGCCACAAAAGTTCGCTCCCTTTTTGTGTGAACATGAGTTGCGGCTTCACCATACGAAGAAGGATGCTCTGTTGGTGAAGACATATTATGAGGCTTAGCCCTCAATGATGCAAGTCAGTTCTCCTTCTGGATTGATTCCCACGTGGGGAGAGGGATGCAATGAACTTTGCCCGATTCTTCCCGTGGAGTTTCTCTTGGCTCAAATAACTCCACTCCACATATCGGTGCGTAAGGAGACAACGACGCAGGAATACGAATGACTTCTTTAATCAGCACAGTCTTCAGGCAATGGTGATATGTTGAAGGGACAATCCTATTGTCATGAAGCCACGGTCTCCCCAGTATCATGTGGTAGTCTGGATCCTTTTCTATGACTTCGAATTTCACCTTTGACTGGACAGGTCCTACAGATAAATTCATATTGACATACCCGTACGTGTTGGTTTGGTTTCCTTCAAAGTCTGTCATTGTGGTAGGCTGCTGCACGATTTTGCTTGGGAGAACCTTGGCCGTCTTGAGTATATTGAGGGTAATAACATTCGAAGATGCTCATGTGTCGATGAGAGCCCACTTGAACTCTGAATCCTTGATGCGTGCAATAACGTGTAAGGCCCGGTTGTGACCTTCTTCTGCCATCATGTATTCTTATGTAAATGAACGTTATTCACATATATCTCTAGTGCTTTAGAGGCTTCTAGATGCAAATGAGTTAACTACACGTCCAAGGCTATCTGGTTGATTGGAGAAAACGTCTCCGCCCGCTGATTCTTCGAGAGGTGTAAAAGTTCGCACAAATTTTCTACTAGAGAAGCGACTTCCTGGTTCACCGACCTATGGTTCATAGTGAAACTGTTGACTTGAGAAGGATTGTTGTGAGGATCAGTCCCCAGTGTATAAATCTCCATGACAAGGGAACCTCTCATATATGATGTCATCTTCATGAGGAGATCGAGTATTCTGTTTATTGTTTCTTTGATCAGGTCCATGTTCTTCGTGTGAATATCCTGAACCCGTGTTAACTCGATCAATGTTGGGATTCTTCCAGTTACGCCATCAGATACACCGTTGGGAAGAGGGGTATCTTTATTGGAGGAACTTCGACCAGAATTCGAAATTGTTGGGGGAGTCCTAAGACCAACCATTTTGAAATCATCCAAATAGGATTGGGTATTGAAGAAATTGACTTCACAACCAAGAGATTAATCTCCCACTGTGGTCGTTAGTTGTTTATGGGTAAAAACTACTTCTGCTAGTTTTGGTAATTTTGGGTATATGGATGATAAATGAATCTAAACCCTAAACAAATGCACTGCACGAGAGTACTTTTGATTCGAGAGATCAATCTATACAATTCTGGCTTAAACCAAGAAATGGCCGTTCCAGACTTGCTTCGGTCACAAAGTGAAGGAGATAGGGTTGATCTTAGGGAGGTAAGCGAAGAAGGTGTTGAGATTGTGAAGGTGTAGGTTGTTTATGACTTGTATCAGAATACCGAACTGAATTGCAATAATGTAAGCAATCATCTCTGGGTGTTTGAATACGTTGTATCAACACTTGATTTCTGTCTGTCTTGTCCGTCTTGGAAATAGGGAGGAGAACCTATTTATACAAGTCATTGAGCCTAACCCTCATATCTCGTGGAAAGTGGAGAAATTGGAGCTATGGAGTAGTGGAGTCATGTGTTAGTGCCACACGATCAGTCTTGCCCACTTCTCCCGTCATGACTAACCGTCCATGACTTCCTGACACATTCTTGTGATGGCCCGTTACGCGCTGCACACTGTAAACCTCCAGAACAATACCCCAGTATATATCCCCTAGTTTGTGACATGTTTGATGTCTCGAATGTGTAGATCGTGGGACCTACAGAAAGTAGCAAGTGATGCTGGATTAAATAACTAAGTTATTTAGAAAGTCAATATTTTATCCAAATCGAACAGATATTAAACTAGAAAGAAATCAATAACTAAGTTCCTATGGGCACTTCCATGTCCCCTAAAAGTGCAGTTTTTCTTGTAGAAAGCAATCAACGAAGGCCTCCAACCATCGACATTCTAAACCATATTCACCTCGCCAACATTTGCTTATAATATAATCAAATCTGGTAACGTCTGGTCACACACTCCTTCGCAGTCAAATTGATGTAGCTTCATGAAACATTCTCATAATGAGGCTTTCTTATCCTTCAAACACTGTCCAAAATATCCCCAAAATTCTAACCTCGCAGACAACAATCTTACAATTTCAACAAATAAAGCCACACTCCAGTATCAGTACTGCATTTTATTTCCTCTTATGGTCTTTATGGTTTAGTCAGGAATGATTTTATATATCTCCAAAGGCGACCTAACCCAGAAAACATAGCGTAAGTTCTCCCAGTTTTGAACATGAATTTTCTTGGGCACAAAAAAAACTGTTTTACCCGGAATGCCAGCTCACATAAACCCGGGAAATGGAACACGAACATCTGCACAATTTTCATAGGTTGGACCAAACCTAGCATGGACTGGATGAACAATAATGCATATGTAACATCGCGAGGACATCCTGGAATAGAAGGAGCAGCTTCGTATGCAGAGATGCGACAACTAGAACCGTGTTAAAGGTGGAGCAACCGTTGGGAATAACCACTGTTATGACTACGCAATCTTGAGCTACGCTCATAGCATCAAAAACTACAACTGAACGGAGCTGGAAAAAGATATAACTCGATACTGAATCGGAAAGCCTACTTTCATTCCTAAATTCAGATGCTGAACCACCATGGTACATTTCAGGAATGATCACAGAAATCAAACTGAACATCAAATAAATCCCACAATACACCATCCAGCATAACTATAAGGAAGGAAATCAAGCAGCGGATGGGCAAACGAATTTGGATGCGGATACCAACATGTTGGGAAACCTATGAACATCGATATGGGACCACACAATCCCATATTTCCGTAGTCGAACTGTGATACATGACTCTCTGGTGAAGCACACCCTTGTATAATCGCTTCTTAGATCATGGAATTTCATCCTGGCGAGATTGGGGTATACCCAGATTAATTGGGGTATACCTAATGAGACAAAACCTGGGTTATTTTGAAGTAAAACAGGACATTCCTTAACCATGTATTTTCTAAATGGCTAATATACCCTTATTTAATTAACACTAAAAAAAATTAATTAGGTTAATTAATTGAGTTGATTAAAACTTATGAATTTAAGTTATGAAATTTTGTTTTTGATTGAACTTATGTGGGAAGATTTTTGATAAAAAAAATTTGTTTTGAGAATATTTTTTGCAACGGAAATGAAAGCACACTACCCAAACACTTCTAAAATGGGGATTACAAAGTTGTTGCATGAAATCATACTCAAAATTAAAGAAGAAATCAACACTTTCAGTTTTGAAAGTATGAAAAGTCGGCAAGGTCGACGAATAAAGAAGATGCCGACTAACTTTGGCCAACATGCTTAACAATGCCGACTTTATTATTTTTGACACACATGAGAATGTTGTAAATGCTTCAGTAGTCGGCATAGCATTGATTTCTTACCTTTCCAGCTAACCTATAGTCGATCCAGAGTTGAAGCGCGGCCACATATCCGTGGGACAGAGAAGAGAAACAAGGGTTTGGTGTATTAGAATTTGCTTTTCTAATGATTTGTTAATTGATTGTTATGGTCTAGGTAGAAACCAATTTAATTGTATGAACTCTATATTTATTTATATGCTAAATAATGGTTTGATTTATTAATAGATTTTCTTCATATAGCTTGGTATTTAGTAATTGCTTATGTGATTTTCTTGATTATATATGCTTTTCAATTGATATTTCGTGCTTTGGTTAAATCCCTTGACGTGATATGCTTTAGGATTGATATGTGATGCTTAAGAATCACTACCCATGAAGCGAAGAAAACTATAGCTGAGAAACAATATTTGAAAATGCATGAAATATATTTTTAAAGATTAGTAGAGTTTGCATAATTAACTGGTGGAAACCGAAAACCCTAATAACCCTTTCTTATTTTGGTTACATCTTTGTTATTTATTATTTCATTTTGTTCGAATTTTTGAAAACTCTGAAAAACATCATATTGTTAATTAGTTATTTTTGATATTCGTTAGTAGTAGTATTTTAACACTCCTCATGGGAACGACATGTACTTGTCATTATTCTACTAGTTAGACAATGTGCACTTGCAGTATATTATTATAGGTTTCCCAAACCTATCAATAGCTTGCATCAAATGCAAATGCTTCCCCCTTTTCCTCCAAGTAGTGCACTTTCGCGACTTCATGCTACCAAACAAAACATAAACTTACTTTGTTAGTGGTGTTTAATAGGAATATCAAACAACATGGATTACATAAAATAAACCATAAAAATACTTACAAATTGTTCAATGGACAAGTTAAAGTGGGTAGCGTTCAAAATCCGATGTTGGATAGCTAAATAAGCAAGTATCGCATTTTCAATGACTTGGTGCCTATCATGGATTTGTTGAACACTTCTTCCATTCAGATTCCCAAACTCTTGCCTATATTTGTTGTATACCTTTGCCCAAAAGGTTTCGGCATCTACCCTTACGGAGGACTGATTTTTGATTCGATTTTCCACGTACCATGCTTTGGTGATGGATAGATCTTCATTTGAATCAAATGATGCCATTCTTGTATGTAGAGGTATTGGGAGAGTTATAAAGATTAAATTATGGTATGATCTTTGGAGAGTATATGCAAATATGTGTGTATTGTTTTGTAGAGAGAACTACTGTATTAATAGGATGGTGCTTAAATTTGGCCGTTAGGGTTGTCAATCAATGCAGTTGTACTTGCAAAAATTTGAATTTTGAACTCGCCGGCTAGGTTATTGTTCCCACAGTATGCCGACTAACATACCGTTGGCAATGTTGTAATTTTCTTACCCTGCCATCTAATACAATTTTCAAACACATGAAATGTTATATTCTGCTGCATATGGTCGGCAAGGTATTGGTTCAATACAATGCCGACTAATATGGTCATAATTTTCTTACCTTGCCGACTTTATGATTTTTGTAACACAGGAGGATGTCATATTATGATGCATATAGTCGGCAAGGTATTTGTTCATTAGATTTCCGACTAACATATAGTCGGCAAGGTCTTAATTTTATTACCTTACCGACCCTGTTAACTGCACCATTTCTCCTGTCAGGGCTGGCAGTCTGCAAGTTCATAACCTTGTCGACTCTGGTTTAGTCGGCATTGTAACTTAACAAAACATTCACTCAAGACCCTGCCAGCTGAATTATTGAAACTTAACATAGCCAAACAAACCATTCATTCAACAACTAAAAATCCAACAATTGTCCAAAATAAGAAAACATATGTCCCATAAACCTTAAAAAAATATTTATTCAACCATTAACCTTAACATTTGTCTAACACATAAAGAAATAAACTAGAATTGCATTCATTCACGATCACTACCACCACCACGGCCATGTTTATCATTTTCACAACCACTACCACTACCCCTACCACCACCACGGGTACGAGCCCTCTTTTGTTCAGCATTCCTTTTGGCTTGTGCTTCCCTATTTAGTTTAACATTAGCTTGCTGGAATATTTCGGTGGCATCTTCATTGTCAACATTGCTAGCATAGTCAATGTGCTTAGTTTGGTCTTTAATCGAAAAATGCTCTTATTTTTCTCTCGCGCAACACATCATCTTCACAAGGGTCTTCAAATGCTCCTTCTATTTTCAATTAACCAACAAACAATTAATAGACTGATTAGATAATGTAATCTTAAAACAATAAGAGCAACTCTAAAATACTTACAAAGTTCTTAATACTTGTTGTTGGGTCTTTAGGTGGCATCTTCCTCTTACAAGCCGGTTGTTCAACAGTCTCTTCCCTAATCACAGTAGGGCGAACAAAACGCAAGTACCGCGGCACATAATTTGCATGATCTTCATGACTTTCGGTCACCTCGTCCAAAATACTCGTATCAATTTTACTGTCACTTCTTTGGTCCCAGTGAGAAATCTCTGGTGGTGGAGCGTAAAAAACGTCAATACTTTTTTGGGATGTGCTGCACGCTGCCCTCTCTACTTTAAAAAAAGGATCATCACTAGGATGGGGTTCTTCTTGGACGTAACCCACTTGTCGCATTACCCGATGTGGATCGTACATTAAAAATCCTTGGGGGTAAAATAAGGGACCGTAGTAGAATGCAACATCATATCTCCTTACGATTATACCTTTATTTCTATCATCTCGATACAGATCAAATATTACCTCATCCGCAGTCATTTTGTCAAAGGCGACTTGCATGTTGATAAGCTGTTGTGGCATATCCTTATCCTGAGCACCAGTAAAACGGTATTGTTGTCCTCCTGTCTTGTGACTCGCAAGCTTAGTGTTCACTTTTATGTGGGGGTTGCCTTTCACCAAAGAAGGGAAGTGCTCATAAACCCAAACCTATGCAAACACAAAGTTTAGTAAGAATCTTATCTTATAAGTATTTTGCAAATATAAATGATTTAGACAATTGAATTACCTAGAAGAGACATAGATTTCCGTTAACTTGCTTCACTAGAGCCCTTGAAGCCTTTGTCAACTCTGCATTCAAGAAGGCAACCACCGCGGTACCCTAATAATACGTATGCATCTGATCAAAGGGATGTAATAGTTGAAGATACTTGTCGTCGACCAAGCTACCGAAATTGTCATGGAAGATACAGTTTCCCAAGATGTATAGAAAATAAGCTGACGCATTAGCATTTATTTGGACCATGGACACACTTCCTTCGTCATCAAATATTTTCTCGGTCCCAGAGTATGTGTCCCTCAACATCTTTAATTTCCTACTTATATAACCATCCTTTAACACAAACAAAGACTCTAACTCCTTCTCATCCAAACCGAACAAGATCTTGGTCAATTTGAAGATATTTTCCCAAGAAATGACATCATCATAACCATATTTGATTGTTTTTCCCTCAACCTCTAGGCCTATAATTTGATGAGCATCATCGGAAGTTACCGCTATCTCACCGAATGGGAATAACATTGCTTCAATCTCTCCGTAGAACCTCTCACAAAATGTAGATACGATAACTTTGTCATACTCAACGATCGAACTCTTCACCGCAGGCCACAACCCGTAGTTCTTGACAATCGCTTGCACCTCATCATATTCCTTGTCAAGTGGCCATAACGTCATCATAGTGCTTGAAGCCTGGAGCCTCAAAAGATGGATAACATGTTTGTGATCCTAAGTACCAAAAACACAAAATTAAAACAAATACAGACACTTGAAGCAAATTTAAGATATATACACCTAAATAAAAACAAAGTTTTATTGAGATTACTTACAATAGCACCATGGATTTCACCTGCTCATGAGTCTTTGTATCCGAAAAAGAACATGTCCACCATCTTCTGGGGTCCTTAGTGGAGGATGGCCTGGTTTCAGTTGCACCTTCAAGTGACTGGGAAGCATGTGGGAATCAGCTGGTTTAGTGATAGCCCTCTCCGGTCTTCCGGTTGTGGTTGCAGTTGCAGCTTGAGTTTGTTGATCAATACGTGGTTCTTCTCCCTTCTTGTACTTCCTCTTCTTTATCCTCTTCCTCTTCAACAATTTCATCTTGTCTATCATTATCTTTATCTCGATCACTGTCATCACCATCACCATTACCTCCTCCAACATGTGGCATATCTTGATCATCATCATCTCCTCCAGCATCCGGAGTTCTTTCAACACCATCATGATCACTACCTCTTCTACCAGATGGATTTGATTGGTCTTCATCTAGAGTATCATCTGAATCACTTGGTTCCGTTGGTGGTTGAGAATCATTCCATTCACGGATCTTGAACATTCCCAGCTCAACAACGCCCCCCGATGTGTTGCAGTCAAGAGTTTGTTACCAATACGAGGAGGTTTTGAAGGATGAGTAACACTTTTCTTCTTTCCCTTTTGTAACCTAAACAAGAACAATTAAAAAAATAGCAACTAGTCGGCAGGGTCTATAAGTATAATCTATGCCGATTAAACAATAGTCGGCAGGGTCGTATTCAAATACCATGCCGGCTTATAACAAAACGGAACACAAGAAATACAAATGATTTTACAAACAATTAGTCGGCATGGTCTATAATCCATACAATACCGGCTAAAATGCCAACGTCTTCTAGGTATTCAAATACCATGACGATCTTATAACTTATGGCCTCAGGAAACACCAACATTTTTCAAAGAATTAGTCGGCAGGGTAAAAATTTAAAATCCAACGACTGTTAGAAACACATTTAATTGGCATGGTATTAAGGTTGAAGATCTTGTCGGCTGTTAATATATGTAACTGTTATTTACAGGGTCGGCACGGTCGTGAATTAGAGACCCTTTCGGCTAAGTAATTGTAGATTCACAAATTTGATTTTTCTGACCTAATTTGACATGCAAACATAAAATTGAAGTACTGGAGTGAGTTTAAGTAGGCCATTACTTTCTCAATCGCGCCATATCTACGGTTTCAGTGGCGTTGAATACTTCTTCTTCAACGATTTTTTTACTCCGTTTGTATTGAAGTAAGTTTGTGATTCCAGGGTTATCTCGATTAGGTTTTCTATTAGTTTGTTTCAAACGAGTAGCCTTTGGCCGCTCCATTTTTGAAGATTAATCGACAATCACTTTTTGGAATTGACGATTACGACGAATTAATCGAAGAATTTTCGATGGTGGGGGATGGAGAAACCGATATGCCAGAGGAGAATGAGAAGAAGAAGAGGAGAAAATGAAATGAAAATGACAACTGATTAGGGTAATAATAAAAATTATAATGGAAAGGGTAGTTTTATAATTTCACCCATTAAGACACCCTTCGTAGCCCTTAAAAAGAATCCACTTAAATTTGAGTATAGGTATAACTTTTTTTTTTTTTTTTTTTGGTCTGCTGCTTACTTACTTACGACAATGCCGAAGTGAACTTATTAGCATTAGTTGTCTAATGAATTTTGGTTAACAAAAACAATCAAAACACCAAGTGATGATTGATTATTTAGTAAACTCAATGCAAAAATGTATTCCACCGTCATAAAGGAGGTTGTAATCAAGGGCCAAAATGCATCCCATCCCCTAGCTCATCCCACTCTCTTCCACCACCTCACATAACACACAAATGGGCCTCCTATTTTCCCTATACCATCTCAACAACTGAACCAATGGCTAAGATCACTGCAATCGGGGAAGGGAGCGGGGGAATTGCAGCAGTTTCCAATCGAGGGATACTGCCGAATTACTGTGCATGTCGACAACTCATGACAAGGCTTTGTTAAGAAGTCTCATCGCGCAATTAAAAATCTAAAATCATCTTCACTGACTCACGGTCAGCAGTTTTAATGGGATATTAAACTAGACTCAACCAAAACAATTACTATCATCGAAATGCAGCACAAATAACAAAGTTCTTTTTCGTACAGATTCAGACTGCATCGAAATAAACGTGCTAAAGTGCGCCAATTCACCAGATGGACATTCCCATCCATCACTTCACACAATTCACACTCAACCTGTATCTTCTCACTAGACTAGACCCCTCTCTCTCTCGTAGTTTATGCTTTTTATTATCTCATAAATAAATAAATTCAATTTAGTCTTCTTTCCGTGATTTCATCGTCTGTTCCCTGTCTCTTTCTTTCTCTCCCCAGTCGTTGAAAGCTGCAATGGACTACTAGGTGAGACTTTCTCTGCAAAAGAAAAACACAGTGAGAGGGAGTAGAGTACCAGATTTTAACAAGTGGTGTTGGTGTATAGGATAACAATAAAAAATAAATAATACGGCACACTTTCCATTTTCATGCTAAAAGATAAAAAAAAATGAAGCTAGGTTTCTCAGTCAGATACATAACAGAGAGAAAGAGAAAGAAAAGAAAAGAAAAAGTCGGTTTCTTTCATTTTTACTCCTGGCTCGGAAGTGTGTACAGTGGGTAAGAAGAAACAACATGAAAAAGAAGGAAATTCACTCTATAATTCGACTACTCGATAACTTTTGATCTCGCGTGTTATAGAAAAAAGGCCCACTTCAGATTTGTACAGTATTTTTTCTTTCTTTTTCTTTACCTTTTGCAGATTTTGGTTCCGGAGTTTTGGATTATGTGGCGAATTTAAGTAGAATTTGTAACAAAAGTTAAATGCTCGATAGATTTCCTGATGTGGGTTGGTGAGTGACTGAGCCATTTGCTTTGTTCAGCGCCTAAACAAAATTTTGAAAAAGAAATATGACTTTTTTTTTGTTTTCTTTGGTATTTTTGATGATGGAGCTGTAAATAACAAATGAGATGTAATCAGATGCTCTTAGTTTCAATCATGGTGTTCATAAGTGTGGGTTTTGGGGATATAAGTGAAGTGAAGATGGGTTTATCATCAGTTGTTTTTTAGATGTATTTTTGTTATTGATCACATGGGTTTGGTTATTGAAGAGAAGATTAAGACAACATCGGGAGCAACAGCTGGGTTGATTAATACGGCTGCACAACCTACTAACACTCTGCTAGAAGAGATGCAGGTTCTGAAAGAATTTCAAGATCAGTCTGGTTAGTTTTGTTTTGTTGATTCTGCAGTTTTTTTTTTTTAAGACTTGATGCAACTTGGCCAAAAAGAAGACAGTCTAGTTAATACTACAAGGCCTTCCTTTTGGTTGAGGAGTAAAAACCAAAGACCCTCCTTTTGTATATGCAAAGAGAATTTCTTTTGGGTTTTATATTGTTCTGCATGATCATCTTCTTTTGGTTTTTGTTATTGGATTTCAGAGGCAAAGAAGAGTATAAATTCAGAGTTATGGCATGCTTGTGCTGGGCCACTAGTTTCATTACCTCAAACTGGAAATCTTGTACTCTACTTCCCTCAAGGTCATAGTGAGCAGGTCTGTTATAAGTTATCCTTATCCTTCTATAGTTCATTCTTTCTTGAGGATGCTGTGCATTAATGATCTATCAACTTTTTCTATTTTGACTTGGGATGTTTAATAAGTTGTTTTAAATTTCTTTTAAGGATCTTTTATTTTTTTGGGTGTGTTTTCTGGGTGGTATCTGAAGATGGCTAAATGTTGCTAATCCGAGAGGGATAGTAGCAGAGAGACAGACACTCGAAACTTTTAAATCCCACTTCTTACATGCTTATCTGAATCCATGTGCTGCATCAATAATGTGCATTGTTTTCTCAGAACATGAAATCTCAATTGATGGTGAGTGGTGATTTTTGTGCTTATAATTTAAGTTTGGTGGTTTTTCCAGGTAGCGGTTTCAACGAAAAGAGCAGCGACATCACAGATACCGAATTACCCAGGCCTCCCATCTCAGTTGACCTGTCAAGTTCACAATGTTACATTACATGTATGGTGTTGTAATGGGAGGTTTTTTAATTTGTTGTTGGGTTTTTCATTTTAACAGTTGTTTGCTCTTTATTATCACTGATGAATTGCATTTTGGTTTTTCAGTGCGATAAAGAAACAGATGAGATTTTTGCACAAATGACTCTTCAGCCGGTGAATTCTGTATGTTTATTTTCTCTCTTTGACTTGGTTAATGTAATATGATTTGTGACCAAAAAAAAAAAAAAAGTAGAAATGTTTATTAATTTGATTTTTTTCAGTTGCTTATTCATGACGAGAAATTCTTCTGTTATTTAGGAAAAGGATGTATTTCCATTTCCCGATTTTGGAGTAAAAATCAACAAGCATCCAACAGAGTTCTTCTGCAAGACACTAACAGCAAGTGATACAAGCACACATGGTGGTTTTTCAGTGCCCCGTAGGGCAGCAGAAAAGCTGTTTCCCCCATTGGTAAAGATTGACTATGTGAACCAGAAAAATTTACAAGCTTCACTCGAGAGACTGAAGGTGTAGTTAGATTTGGTAAATGTTTCTTATTCTTTTGACTTATATAGGATTATTCAATGCAACCCCCAACTCAGGAGCTTATTGTGCACGATTTGCATGATAATTCGTGGACGTTTCGTCACATATATCGCGGTGAGTACCATTTCACTATTTCTCTAGTTCAGTATATTGAAGATGATACTTCAATGAAAAGGGGTCTCTCTGGTTGCTGTCCTCTTTGTCTCAAAAAAGTTATTCGTCCTTTAGGGCAGCCAAAGCGACACCTTCTCACAACTGGATGGAGTGTCTTTGTGGGTTCAAAAAGACTAAAAGCCGGGGATGCTGTTCTGTTTATCAGGTAAGCTTATTTAGGAGTATGATCAAGTTTAACCTTTTTGAAACTAATATAGTCATAGACTGGTAAGCATGCTGTCTTAACTAAAGAAATACTTTGTTAAAAGGGATGAGAGGTCACAATTAATGGTGGGTGTAAGGCGTGCTAATCATCAACAAACAAATTTGCCATCATCTGTTCTCTCTGCTGATAGCATGCATTTCGGAGTCCTCGCTGCTGCAGCTCATGCTGCAGCTAATCGAAGCCCATTCACCATATTCTACAATCCGAGGTTTGAGTTTCCTCCTTTTTTATTCATTATTTATGTGTATTTGTATCTCTGAACTATGTTACTTCTCTGCTTGTGTAGGGCATGCCCTTCAGAATTTGTCATTCCATTGACCAGATTCCAAAAGGCCATATATGGCACACAGGTGTCTGTTGGAATGAGATTTGGTATGATGCTTGAAACCGAGGAGTCTGGTAAGCGCAGGTATTTCCTTTTACCAAGGCTTATTTCATCTATATTTTTAGAGTCCCTATTCATGACGTTGAACCAAATTTATCATCCTATTTCCAGGTACATGGGCACAGTTGTAGGTATTAGTGACTTGGATCATTTAAGATGGCCTAATTCTAAATGGCGTAATCTTCAGGTAAATGAAGGTGTCTTTGGCATTCTCAATGCTTTTTTCACAGTGTTGGCTAATTATTGTTTTTCTCATAACCAGGTAGAATGGGATGAAGCTGGATGTGGTGAAAAGCAGAATAGGGTTAGCTTATGGGACATAGAGACTCCTGAAAGCCTTTTCGTTTTTCCTTCCCTGACTTCAAATCTCAAACGACCAGTACACACTGGATTTGGAGGTATTCTTTTCTTGAATTTATACCGTTCTGGAAATTTGTACTACGCTTTTGTGAATCCCTAACATGTGACCTCGTATGCAGAGAATGACTGGGGAAATCTGTTCAAGAGACCTTTTGCTCATGGCCCTGAAAACGGAACTGGTGCTTTCTCGTACTCCTCATTTCCCAGTCTCCTGAAACCCCCAATTGCTGGCCCCATCGGAGCCATGTCTGCGGGGTACCTTCCACCTTGTGTTACTAGAGGAACTCCTCCGCTGGTGGTGGGAGAATCCTCTGTAAAACCTTTTGCTTCCCAGAAGTCTCAGTTTCTTTCAATAGATGGCACTTCACTTCAGAATCATAATTCTTGTCAGAACATCCTTGATGTGCCTCAGATTTTGAAATCAAATTTGTTACCACAAACACATGCACGTGAAAATATCAATCCTCCTTTCAAAGTAGAAAGGCAATCGTCGCCCAAACCACAAAGCGAGAAACCAGAAACACGGCCTATGGTGGTATCAGATCAGCCGGCTTCCTCCTCCAAATGCACTGAAGACAAGTTGGATGGCTCTATGAATTCTCATACCCTTGTAAATCAAATGTTACAACCTAACCATGGCATGTTATTGCCGCAAACAAGTCAACAATTGGAGCCGAATACGCTCCATCAACATCAGATTGATACCCTCCCTTTTGATGCAAGTAATGCAACTGGCTTACTTCCGTATCCAATGAACCTCTCATCATCTCAGTACTTGGATAATGATGATTGGATGTTGCACTCCGGCCAGTCTCTTGCAGGAATTCTTAGATCACCAGCACCACCATCTGGGTGTGGTTTAGAAGACCTCCCAATGCTGTATCCAGAAATGGGTAATGTAGCAGCAACTTCATTGGGTCAAGAAACTTGGGCTCCTCAGCTGAACTATTTAAGATACGTATCTCAAGAACAAGAGCTCACCCAATCCCTTCAGAGACTTCCAACTACTCTTCAGGGTTTCTCAAATTCAGGTGTTGGACTCAAAGACCTCTCTGAGGATAGCAAGAATCAATGTGAGATTTATAGCGGTCTTCATTTTGAATCAAGCAATGGAGGAAGCACTATCATAGATCCTTCTGTGTCGAGCACCGCCTTCGACGGAATTGGCTCACTGGGGATTGAAGGGTTCCAGAGTTCTAATTGCTTAGTTGGTAACTTTAGTTCAAACCAAGATGTTCAGTCTCAGATTACCACAGCAAGCATGGTAGATTCTCAAGCCTTCTCTCTCCAAGAACTTCAGGACAATTCAGGAGGTACGTCATCCAGCAATATAGATCTCGATGACACTAGCCTCTTACAGAATGGCTCATGGCAGCAAATATCTCCACCTCTAAGAACGTATACAAAGGTATTGAATTGATATCATTGTTTACCAGAAAACTATCTGTTAAGAGTGAATACTTGATGACATTTGATGTTTTATCTTCCAGGTCCAAAAGGTAGGATCAGTTGGGAGATCAATTGATGTTACAAGGTTTAAGAACTACGATGATCTCAGATCTGCTATAGCTTGCATGTTTGGCCTTGATGGTATGCTTGATGATCCAAGAGGTTCAAGCTGGAAGCTTGTATATGTAGATTACGAAAATGATGTGCTTCTTGTTGGTGATGATCCGTGGGAGTAAGTCCCTTCTAGTACTTGCGCTGCCGATTTATGTTTGAATCAGTTATTTACATACATAAACAGATTATCACAATTGACAACCAGTTGAACTGACAACAAGCTATAATTGGGTTCCATTGTGCAGGGAGTTCGTTAGCTGTGTCCGTTGCATACGAATTTTGTCTCCTTCAGAAGTTCAGCAAATGAGCGAAGATGGATTGAATCTATTAAGTAACACGGTAGTTTAATGAGGAAACTATAAGAGGAGCATGCCTAGGCCCTAGCTAATTTCCTTGACTTGACCAGATTTGCCGATTAAGAACTAAGCAAGAGCCCGTAATTAACCTCTATTAATTGTCATCAAGAATAAACCTTTAGAATCTCTAAGTTGCTCTTGGATTCGGCTCATGTGTTCGTACAGCCTTAGCATCAGTTGATATAGCTAGGGAAATTGGCTGGCACCCTTCGAAAGTTATCATCTCATCTGTGGTAGCTAGTTAGTCATAAATTTGGGGATCTATAATATTCGTCATATTGTTAGTTTTTGTTTCTTCTACATCATATATATATATATAATAGTGATATTACCGGTGTGTAATGGTGATATGTCATCTGTTGCAATAGTATTATATAGGTGAGGTCAGTTAGATACTCTCTATTCTTTATGAAAGTAATTTCTTGCTTTGGTTGATCAGTTTATGGTTGCTGAATCCTCAGTAGTCAATAGTTAGCGAACCAACAGATCTTTTTATCATCGCCAACCTGTGCATAATCGATTTGCCGAAAGCATTACTTTGAGATCTGAATTACAATGACAACTGGAGGAAATTCATATTGTTGAATGCTGAACTGAAGGATTTTTAGCCAAGTTGACAACATACAAAACCTTACAGAAATGTCTTTTACTTTCTTGGTGACCGGGATTAGTCTAGTTACTAGTAATTACTGGTTCAAACATTTGAGTCCATATTTGCTTCAGCATAGAACTATGAAACTACCAATCTAATGCAAAACAAGAAGAAAAAAAATAACCTGAATTTGATTCTTTTAATAACACCAAATTTGATAATATAACACCAAATTTGATAATAATGATTTTTTTTTTTTTTTTAAATATTCTTCATTATGTAGATAATTCAAAGAAATTTTCAAATATATTAATTTTATAAAAATCCGATATGTATTTTTAAAAGTTTTAATTTTTTTGATCTATTTTTAAAGCAATGACATTTCCATGAATATACAAACATTGATTAAAAACTTATTTAATGAGGGTATTGTTGTCACGTGAAAAGTCTTTACCAAACAATTACCTATTTTCTTTATATTAGTAAGATAAGATTTGAAGGTATTAAAATCACAGTTTCCTGCAAGCCATGCACAGGAGAAAAAAAGCTGCGGGAGTGATCAGACTCTAGTTGGTTTTTGTAGAAGAGCTGACAAGTAAACCTTGGGTTTCCCTGCTTGATTTGCATCGAACTTCTTTCCTACTATCCACTTCAGTTTCTTGTATAGAAATTTATCAATCAACCGTGTGAAAATCCTCTTCTGTTCATTGTCTGAACAATAGAAGCTATCCAACCAAAACAATCCTCCAACCCGTAAAATTCGGTCGATATCAAACATTAAGAACTCCATTTTCTCAGATCGATCTCCGTTACTTAACCCTTTTGAGATATGAATTAGATCAAATACATTGTCGTAAAATGGAAATCTCTGATCTAAACTTAAAAATAAAGGGAAAAGACCTCTGACAGCTATGAAGTCTACGTTCAAGGTTGAAGCAACTAGAGTTACATTTCTTTCAGCCATTCTTGCAGCTAAATTTCCAGACCCACCTCCTATATCAAGTCCTATCCTAATTCCTCCATTTCCTGAGGCCAAAACATCATCAACTCGAAAATCAATCTTACTACTGGCTTTCACAAATTTTTGCTTGTCATTGCCATTAACCAAATCAAAACAGCCAACACAATCTTCAACAATCTTCTTACTATACAAACAACCAAAGTTCTTACAAGTTACAACCAAGTCCACTCCAAGTAACTACATTATTGCTAACAGGTTTCCAAAGTGAAAGTGGAAATGGGAAAAGCCCTTCGTCAAACGACGTCTTCTAGGTAATGGCTCGCACCCTCTTAAGATCAAATTCTGTGCAAGACTCCAATCATCTGGACAAACACCACCCACTTTGTAATTCATGAATTGAGATAAGAAACTCATGGATTTTTCACAAGAATGTCCAATTGAAGAAACCATTTCTGCCATCCCAGTTCTGGAATCTTTTCCCAGAGGTAGTGGGTGGAATCTTAAAAATCGAACAAGAGAGAGGAGAACATAAACGCGGAAGCGTAAAGACTACATTGATATTAATCTTGGTGGAATACAATCTATTTGATATTTTTGATTGATTGATTCTTTCTTTCTTGCTTACAAATGAATACAACATGCCTATTTATAGGCTACAAAAAGAAGAAGAGAACTATGTCTATGGAGGCTAACAACTATGCATATGGAGGCTAACAACTATGCCTATGGAGGCTTCCACCAAACCAACTACTAGACAATCTAGTATTCTTATTTGATTTGTCTAACTCTAGAACACTCATTTTACACATGTTAATTGTCTAACATTGACTCTAGACATCCTAGATATTTCTAGGTTAATCTAGATAGGTGTGAACACTTGACTAAGTTGGTGTTGAATATTCAACACTCCCCCTCAACACCGACTTTCCAACTTCTCTTTATCGTAGAAATTTCGGTCCCCTTCATAGTTTAAGGATGTTTCGGTCCTCTTCATATCAATAAAATACTTCTTGTACTCTTTAGACAACTCATAGGATTTTCACCCACTTTTGTTGTTCTCTATCTCATCACCACTTGGTGATTGCTTCCGCTTTCTTCACAACATTTTTGTTGTTTCTTCTTCTATTCATCTTTGTTCCAGTCACGCTTTTGTTCGAAAACTGTAACACTTCTTTGGTTATCCGATTCTCTCACAATCTTTCATTTCGTCAAGCTTCTGCCACAAGCTCGACTATTCTTATTCTTGTTATATTGTTGTTACAATTTTGTCACGCTATCCAGTTTGCCACATTTCGAATTCGTAATGATTTGCAACGCCTGTGACAATTATTGTCACACTTATGTTTCCATGATCATCCTTGCATTTAAACAAACATCTTGTCTCGCATCTTCTCTATTTTCTTTGAGGCTTTCACCCATCTAAATCACCTTCAACTTCTTCTTTGTTTCGATTTTTTTTTTTTTTGTCTCTTGGGTGAGATGGACGTTTAGTGTGTCGGTCACACCATGAAAAGAGAGTTGAATGGCACTTTCTCACTGGCACTCTCTTTTTTTTTTTTTTTTTTGCTTTCTGCTGCATGCGCGACTATCGATCTCCAACTCCATCGACCACCGTATATCATCATGGAAACATTCTGTTTCTCTCGACACAACATCATGTTCTTCTTCCTTCAACGGTTAACTCATCACTTGTTCGAATCTCCATCGGTGGAAGAATTCATTACAGCAGAAACACCTCAATCCACTCTTATTGCTCAACCCATTTTATTCCTTCATCTGTTGGCAACAAAGATCATCATTCTTTGGGAGCGACAGCAGCATCTCCGTCTCGTCGTCCTTCATGTATGCGGTCATCACAGCCCGTGTTCTCTCCACTTTTGCTTTCCGCCTTTGCTTTCCGTTTTTCTTTCCTCTGTGCGGCGTGTTAGGTGTGTCGGTATCACACGTTTTCTCTACATCTCGAGCTTCGGTCAATAATGGCAGCTGCCACTCGTTTTCCCTTCGTTCACTCTTCATCACTTCTCCTCGAACAATAGCCAAGTGCTCACGTCGAACTCTCCATGAAACACTGCCATCTTTATCACCAGCAGCTCCGATCACCGAAACCACTGCCACCTTCCATTGCCAAAGCTCTACCATGCTGTCTCTGAACTTGGTTCATCTCGAGCTTCACTTCTCTGCTCGTTCATCACTGTCCCGGCATTACTGACATGCATGCAATACCGTTACCATCACCGGATAACAGCATCATTCCATCTCTGGCAATCTCCACGTTCATCTTATCATCCGTCAATGTATGCAGCGTCTCGCTCGAGCTCCGTCGTTCACCCTTCATCTCTGAGCTCGATTCACTTCCATTTCTATCTTGTTAATGGCTGCAAACCCGAGAAGCAACACCATTGCTTGCCAAGCTCAACCATGGGCTTCATTATCGGCTGCCGATAGTGGCGTGACTCCATTCCGTCGGAAAACCACCATTGTTCTTCTCGCTTTCCATAGTCATCTCTTCATGACAGCACCCTCCCCGAGAAGCACCAACGAGCTACATGTCTCATCACCGTAAAGCAAGCATTATCATCATCACCGGTTGGATCTCTCATGGCAATGGCAGCAAAATACCAATCTCGACACATGACAAAGACCTTCCTACGATGTTTTCTAGGCTAAATCTTGTCATCTTTGTTACTACGCCAATGGCAGCACAAACAATCATATTTTCTTCCTTGTGCTCGCTCACATCAATGAGCTCGTTTTGTTTTGGAAAACTTGTCTTAATAATCTTCCTTTATCTTGGCTCAAGAAACGAGTTCATAACCCTCAGCTCAAAACCAAACAACCTCGAACTTTTTTTTTTTTTCTTCTTCTTCTTCTTCTTCTTCAAGATCACGAGCATGGCTTTAAAACCACAAGCGACGAGCTGCAAGATAGCAATAATCCTTACGCCTTCACCAGCTAAGCATAAACCATTTTTTTTTTCGATTTCTTTGGAGCAGAGACGCCGTCACAAACAAACCCTAAACAGCTCAAGCTTGGACTTTATGACCATCTTTGATTCTTCTCATCAAAAACATCGGTAACATTTTTTTTTCCGGCACTAGTATCTCGACTGCCATGTTTTCTCGGCATCAAGAACATGCCCTAAGCTCGATTTTCACCGTGAATTCAAACGACATCAAACTTCTCCTTCACCTGACTTCTAGCTTCAAACTTGTCACAATAACCATCAGAATATTGCGCAACTATTTTTTTTTTTTTTAGTTTTCTTTCTCCTTCTTATTGCAACTTTAGAAACTCTTTAGGAAAACATATAACTTGGTATCAGAGCTCGTTCGATCCGAAATGGGCGTAAAAGTTTCCGCTACGAATTGATGGGTTTCAAAGCTTTCGAGTTGAGAAGATATGAAGTTTAAGAAGGAGAAGATGCAAACACCACTAAGAAGATTTCAACCATTCCAACTGTCAAAAAAAAAAAAAAAAAAAAAAAAAAAAAAAAAATCCTACCTTCACAGGAGCAAAAACGCCTCCATGTGGAAAAAGAAAAGTAGAGAAGAAAAAAAGAAATCACTTTTTGATAAGTGACCAGAAGACAAGTTTGAGGGAAGAGAGCAATAATTTTCCTCCTCAAATTGTTTACAAAATTCTAAAGACAATTGTGGGAAGAGTGCACCAAGGATTGCCTCCACAATCGTTCAAGAGTTTTAGAAGCCGATATCATGAAAACGTCAACAACGAATTCCTCCATATATTGAGGGAAGAGAGCTTCAAATGATCGCCTCCTCATATTGTGGGAAGAGAGCCTCAATGAGACGACCTACTCGGTTTTGAGAGAAAAAAAAATGGCAAGAAAGCCATGTTTGTCACGACAACATCAAGTTTCTACTTGTGACACGAATCCGGTGGACATGTATCCACTGGAAGAAGAAAAAACTACTGCTACTACAAGACAAAGCTTTTGTAATATCGACATTTCAAAAATGTTGAATTTGTAGAGGCTCTGATACCATCTTAAAAATCGAACAAGAGAGAGGAGAACATAAACGCGGAAGCGTAAAGACTACATTGATATTAATCTTGGTGGAATACAATCTATTTGATATTTTTGATTGATTGATTCTTTCTTTCTTGCTTACAAATGAATACAACATGCCTATTTATAGGCTACAAAAAGAAGAAGAGAACTATGTCTATGGAGGCTAACAACTATGCATATGGAGGCTAACAACTATGCCTATGGAGGCTTCCACCAAACCAACTACTAGACAATCTAGTATTCTTATTTGATTTGTCTAACTCTAGAACACTCATTTTACACATGTTAATTGTCTAACATTGACTCTAGACATCCTAGATATTTCTAGGTTAATCTAGATAGGTGTGAACACTTGACTAAGTTGGTGTTGAATATTCAACACTCCCCCTCAACACCGACTTTCCAACTTCTCTTTATCGTAGAAATTTCGGTCCCCTTCATAGTTTAAGGATGTTTCGGTCCTCTTCATATCAATAAAATACTTCTTGTACTCTTTAGACAACTCATAGGATTTTCACCCACTTTTGTTGTTCTCTATCTCATCACCACTTGGTGATTGCTTCCGTTTCTTCACAACATTTTTGTTGTTTCTTCTTCTATTCATCTTTGTTCCAGTCACGCTTTTTGTTCGAAAACTGTAACACTTCTTTGGTTATCCAGATTCTCTCACAATCTTTCATTTCGTCAAGCTTCGCCACAAGCTCGACTATTCTTATTCTTGTTATATTGTTGTTACAATTTTGTCACGCTATCCAGTTTGCCACATTTCTGAATTCGTAATGATTTGCAACGCTGTGACAATTATTGTCACACTTATGTTTCCATGATCATCCTTGCATTTAAACAAACATCTTGTCTGCATCTTCTCTATTTTCTTTGAGGCTTTCAGCCCATCTAAATCACCTTCAACTTCTTCTTTGTTTCGATTTTTTTTTTTTTTGTCTGCCGGTGAGATGGACGTTTAGTGTGTCGGTCACACCATGAAAAGAGAGTTGAATGGCACTTTCTCACTGGCACTCTCTTTTTTTTTTTTTTTTTTTTTTTTGCTTTCTGCTGCATGCGCGACTATCGATCTCCAACTCCATCGACCACCGTATATCATCATGGAAACATTCTGTTTCTCTCGACACAACATCATGTTCTTCTTCCTTCAACGGTTAACTCATCACTTGTTCGAATCTCCATCGGTGGAAGAATTCATTACAGCAGCAACACCTCAATCCACTCTTATTGCTCAACCCATTTTATTCCTTCATCTCATTGGCAACAAATCATCATTCTTTGGGCAGCAGCCGCAAGATCTCCGTCTCGTCATCCTTCATGTATGCAGTCTCATCACAGCCCGTGTTCTCTCCACTTTTTCTTTCCGCCTTTGCTTTCCGTTTTTTCTTTCCTCTGTGCGGCGTGTTAGGTGTGTCGGTATCACACGTTTTCTCTACATCTCGAGCTTCGGTCAATAATGGCAGCTGCCACTCGTTTTCCCTTCGTTCACTCTTCATCACTTCTCCTCGAACAATAGCCAAGTGCTCACGTCGAACTCTCCATGAAACACTGCCATCTTTATCACCAAAGACTCCGATCACCGAAACCACTGCCACCTTCCATTGCCAAAGCTCTATCATGCTGTCTCTGAACTTGGTTCATCTCGAGCTTCACTTCTCTGCTCGTTCATCACTGTCCCGGCATTGCTGACATGCATGCAATACCGTTACCATCACCGGATAACAGCATCATTCCATCTCTGGCAATCTCCACGTTCATCTTATCATCCGTCAATGTATGCAGCGTCTCGCTTTCGAGCTCCGTCGTTCACCCTTCATCTCTCGAGCTCGATTCACTTCCATTTCTATCTTGTTAATGGCTGCAACCCGAGAAGCAACACCATTGCTTGCCAAGCTCAACCATGGGCTTCATTATCGGCCGCCGATAGTGGCAAAGCTCCATTCCGTCGGAAAACCACCATTGTTCTTCTCATTGTCCATAGTCATCTCTTCATGACAAGACCCTCCTGAGAAGCACCAACGAGCTACATGTCTCATCACCAAGCAAGCATTATCATCATCACCGGTTGGATCTCTCATGGCAATGGCAGCAAAATACCAATCTCGACACATGACAGCACCTTCCTACGATGTTTTCTAGGCTAAATCTTGTCATCTTTGTTACTACGCCAATGGCAGCAGCAAACAATCATATTTTCTTCCTTGTGCTCGCTCACATCAGCAGGCTCGTTTTGTTTTGGAAAACTTGTCTTAATAATCTTCCTTTATCTTGGCTCAAGAAACGAGTTCATAACCCTCAGCTCAAAACCAAACAACCTCGAACTTTTTTTTTTTTTCTTCTTCTTCTTCTTCTTCTTCTTCAAGATCACGAGCATGGCTTTAAAACCACAAGCGACGGAGCTGCAAGATAGCAATAATCCTTACGCCTTCACCAGCTAAGCATAAACCATTTTTTTTTTCGATTTCTTTGGAGCAGAGACGCCGTCACAAACAAACCCTAAACAGCTCAAGCTTGGACTTTATGACCATCTTTGATTCTTCTCATCAAAAACATCGGTAACATTTTTTTTCCCAAGCACTAGTATCTCGATCGCCATGTTTTCTCGCATCAAGAACATGCCCTAAGCTCGATTTTCACCGTGAATTCAAACGACATCAAACTTCTCCTTCACGACTTCTAGCTTCAAACTTGTCACAATAACCATCGAATATTGCGCAACTATTTTTTTTTTTTTTTTAGTTTTCTTTCTCCTTCTTATTGCAACTTTAGAAACTCTTTAGGAAAACATATAACTTGGTATCAGAGCTCGTTCGATCCGAAATGGGCGTAAAAGTTTCCGCTACGAATTGATGGGTTTCAAAGCTTTCGAGTTGAGAAGATATGAAGTTTAAGAAGGAGAAGATGCAAACACCACTAAGAAGATTTCAACCATTCCAACTGTCAAAAAAAAAAAAAAAAAAAAAAAAAAAAATCCTACCTTCACAGAGCAAAAACGCCTCCATGTGGAAAAAGAAAAGTAGAGAAAGAAAAAAGAAATCACTTTTTGATAAGTGACCGAAGACAAGTTTGAGGGAAGAGAGCAATAATTTTCCTCCTCAAATTGTTTACAAAATTCTAAAGACAATTGTGGGAAGAGTGCACCAAGGATTGCCTCCACAATCGTTCAAGAGTTTTAGAAGCCGATATCATGAAAACGTCAACAACGAATTCCTCCATATATTGAGGGAAGAGAGCTTCAAATGATCGCCTCCTCATATTGTGGGAAGAGAGCCTCAATGAGACGACCTACTCGGTTTTGAGAGAAAAAAAAAATGGCAAGAAAGCCATGTTTGTCACGACAACATCAAGTTTCTACTTGTGACACGAATCCGGTGGACATGTATCCACCGAAGAAGAAAAACTACTTGCTACTACAAGACAAAGCTTTTGTAATATCGACATTTCAAAAATGTTGAATTTGTAGAGGCTCTGATACCATCTTAAAAATCGAACAAGAGAGAGGAGAACATAAACGCGGAAGCGTAAAGACTACATTGATATTAATCTTGGTGGAATACAATCTATTTGATATTTTTGATTGATTGATTCTTTCTTTCTTTCTTGCTTACAAATGAATACAACATGCCTATTTATAGGCTACAAAAAGAAGAAGAGAACTATGTCTATGGAGGCTAACAACTATGCCTATGGAGGCTAACAACTATGCATATGAAGGCTAACAACTATGCCTATGGAGGCTTCCACCAAACCAACTACTAGACAATCTAGTATTCTTATTTGATTTGTCTAACTCTAGAACACTCATTTTACACATGTTAATTGTCTAACATTGACTCTAGACATCCTAGATATTTCTAGGTTAATCTAGATAGGTGTGAACACTTGACTAAGTTGGTGTTGAATATTCAACATGGAATTGGAGGAAGAGTTTTAACTCGTTGGGTACACCAGATTTTGATATGTCTATGTTTCTATAGCCAAGAAGCTCTGTTTCTAATTGAGCAAGTTTCTTTTGAGATGAACTAATTTCTCTAAGAATCAAAGAAACATGTTCAGAGATTAATGACACTTTGTTCCCAGTTTGGGTTTTTGGAGTTGAAGTGAACGCATAGAAAGCAAAAAGATTAGTTGCTAGAACGGAGAATAACATGATAAAATTTAGAGCTGAAGAACATAGAGAAGCTCTCTTGTGTCTTGCTGTTCCATCTCCAAGTTTTAGAGTTACAGAACCCATGAGAGAGAGAGTGTGATGTTGTGAATTGGACTTTCAGTTTACACGAGAGTTTTATCTTGTTTTGGTTTGTACCCAACGCTGTGTGAACAAAGCTAGAGTGAAGTATAAGATGAAATGGGTGTAAAAATGAACACGTTGATGGTTGGCCTAGTGATATTGCCTAGCAAGAAAGTTGTCGGTTGGAGTTTTACCATTGACAAGCCATTGAACATGGATATTAAATCCTTAACACCATTTTTGGTCTGATCATTATTAGAACGTGATGTAGGTCCATTTAGATTTGAGGACCAGTGCCCCATAGGAGAAATTGATCCGTGAGGGATCACTTCAATAACGACGAGGACCTGGTTCAGACTCTAGGGTAAATAGAGTCCCAACACCACAGTTCCCTCTACTAACGTAGTGGCATGTACAATCTTTTACTTCTAAGTATGGCTAACGAACCAGATTTAACCTGAGAGATGTCAGGAAAGAAAACTTATGATCTAAAAATCAGTAGAAATTATAGTACTATAACTGTACGTCTCCACAACATGCTCAAATCTCAACAACAGGCAAAATCACGGGATAATAAGTAATAAGTTAACAACCCATCCTAAGGAGATCATTATAAGATTTTCTTGAGTGACAAAGCATGGTAAAAAAAAATCTTGTTGCTAATAAATGGACGGTGAAGACGCCGTTCTAACCTCAAGTAACGCCTTGCTTTTGTTTTAGAAGAGGTCACAATCTGAATCTTAAATGTATATTGGTGAGTTAACAAAACCCTCCATCAAAATTGGAAATGACTTTATAAAAAAGAGTGTACACAAGAGTACCATGGTCCAGTAACGTGCAGCCAAAAACAAAAACAAAAATAACCCACTCCTAAGTGTCTCTAGTATTATTTTGATTGATTAAAACCCATCATAGGTGTTCCCATCTATGTCTCTGCCTCTCAATAATGAGCAGGAACCGCCACTTTCTTTTTAGCCTGAGAAATATAAACAATCAAATATGATTAACATTCCTACTTGCAAGGCAGCAGATTATGAATATATCATGTCTCCTTAGTTTTCTACTAAAACAAGGTTGGGACACTTCAACAGTTACAAGCTTATCAAGATAAAAGAAATATAGCAAGTACAATGTAAAAAGTCAAGTGCCACAACCCTAAACTATTGATTGGGAAGTTGTTACTGAAAGAATGATGTTAAACTTCAGCATAAAATGGGTGAATCACACAGACGGAAGCATAAAATCAAGCTCAATCAATAAAGCAGAGCACGGGCAACAAACAAACTCAAGGACCAATGAGGACAGAGGACTGACTCAACGTAATTAATGATTGTGACTTAGAAAGCAAGGTACAGAGTACAAGTGTACAAGCCCATAGAACAGATCCTATTTAAGTAAGGTTGTTATGAATTGTGACTTCTGAGTTAAGTAAGCCTTCTTGAAACAACTTAGGCCAATGCTTGTCTGCCTTAACAAAGATAATCACTGCTCGTTCATTCTTCTGGATTATCCTAGTGAGTTGGCTAAGGACACCACTACAATCAGGGGAAATGGTAGCCCCAAGCTACACTCTTCCGAATCCTGACTCCTGAGAGGTAATCCTAGGAAACACATATTCAACTTTTATGTTTGATTTAGTTACTAATGCTACAGATTCTTACAGGTTACAGCAAGCAAAAAAGCAGAATTGACAAAATTCTTTTGGTGCATTTTCTAGGTTCGCAATTACTTCTGTTTGCTAGAAAGTAGAAACTGAATATATTCTAAAGTAACACAGCCAACAAAGCAGTACTGTTCTAACTATTCATTCTTAAAAGTGTCTTGAATAAGTTCGGTTAGGGATTCAATAACCATATTTGACATGTGAAATAGAGGATAACCAAATATAACTTCACCAATCCACGAAGAGTGAACATCTACTATAATCAAGATACGGTATACAACTTTAAGTGACCCAAAATTGAATAGCTTACTAAGTCCACAGATAACCAAGTCTACAACAATTTAGAGAAATCAAATTTTAATATGTAAAGAAGAACAAATCTAGGAGCAGAACATTCATCAAACAAAAGATCACGAGCACTAAAAAATAAACCCTAGATTTTCCAAATTTCTAAACCAAATAACAAGATCTAAGGGAAAAAAATTAACAGCTCAAGCATCAAAAAAACAAAATACAAACTGTACCTTGCAATCATATAGACAAATTACTTCATTCAGCAAAGAACAGATCTGATGATTCGAAATAAAAGTATATCCCGAATAAATAATTTTTCAATGAAAACTATGTGGATTCTTTGAAAAATACCTGAAGATACTTGAGCTTCAAGCTTCCGTAAACAATACCAGCTGTCAAAGCAGAAGCCCTAGCAACCTGTAAGAAATTTTTAAACAAAAAAGATGAACAAAATCAAAACGGTTTCTCTAAACAAGATGAAAAATCAGAGCAGAAGAACTGAAAAGTGTTGTAGATATTACCAAGGCAAGACTGCTGGTGCCAGAGTAAGGGCCTAGTGGAAGCGCCATTGGTGAAAAAGAAGAATTAGGGATTTTCTGTCGAGCAAGAAAACGAAGGAGAAGTCTAGAAAACACAATGAAACCCCAGAGACCTTGATTTGCAAGGAAGGATGAATTTTGTGTGTTTTGTTTTAGACTTTTAGTTCGATGTCAAAAAAAAAAAAAGTTCGATGTCAAATTACCAAAAGGTCCTCTCTTGTGAACTACCTTATCTGACTGGTGATGGGTAGGCCTTACAACTTCATATCGTTCGTACATGAGCCCAGTTCGGACGTAACACCAGCAGGCAACAGTTTTTTTTTTTTCCATTTTTTTCCGGGAAGAAAACGGTTTGGTCCAAAAACACGTCAAAAAGTACAGATTAGTCCATCCCGAGTTAACTAGGTACAGTTTAGTCCAAAAGTTATATAAAATATGGAAATACACATATGACCTCCCTGACTTACAATTTAGTCTAAAGTGACTCATGATGATGTCATAAATTTTAAATAATTAAAAAGTAATTATCTTTTGAAACTTTTGTCCAAAATTCTCAAACTTTATATATTCGGAAAGCTCTTTCCGACAGCTATAAAAAGAGTACCCATATGACTATATAATTCTCTTTTAAAAAAAATAATCTTAGTTTACACTGGTGTACAAACATGTACACATCTACAAAAATTCAGAAAATCCAAAGACAAGACAAGATGCACCAGCTATTTTGGATACATCTAAATTTTTTACTCCCAGAACATATGAATGTAACTGCTGTCACCAAAATTGGCAGTATCATAGGGGATGTTCTTAAGATTCAACCAGAAGATGTCATTCCAGTGAATGGAGTTCCAATGAAGGTCTGTGTAAATATAGATCTAACTAATCCATAAAGGAGAGGAGTTAAAGCTATAACTAATGCAGGAGTTAGCAGGTGGATTAAATTTTTCAATGAAAGGCAGCCAGCTGGTATTTGCAGTGAGTGCTATGTTATTAAGTTGCCTGTAAAGATGCAGCAATTTTCTTGGAAAAAGCTCATGAGAAGCCATATTTCTTTGGCAATGCTAATAGCTTAAGGAAAACAGTGTCTACAGTTGCAACAAGTTCAGCTCCAGCTACTAAAACCAACCAGAAGAAATTTACAAGGAACACTGTATTCATTCCTTCAAAAGATGGTGAAATCATTAGCATGAATTTCCTTCTCAAGAATGCTAGAGAAACTGAAGCTAATGAAGATACTAGGCTTGGTAAAAGACATAGGCTCTCTAAAGACTCTTCTTAAGGTATTAATGGTAATGAAGACAGTTCCATTAACAATTTCACTGACATAACTGCAGACAACCAAACTTCTCAAAAAGACACAACTAGATATCCAAACAAAAGCTGCATACAATGAGACTCGGGTATTTATCTCACTGTCTTTCTTTCTCTCTTCATTTTTTTATATTTGTTTTTACCTCATTTTACTCTGGTCTTCTTATAACTGTTGTTTTGTCAAATATTATTTCATCCTTCTGTGGTTTTTAGTATATTTTCATTTCTTCAATACGAGAATAGTGAGTTGGAATGTTCAAGGCCTTAAAAATATCAATACTAGGGATCACCTAAAAGATATCATTAAAACTCAAAACCTTGACATCATATTCCTCTGTGAAGCAAAAATAAAACCATTAGTAGCTGCTTATCATTTCCAAAATATTAAATACTTTTCTTTAGGAGGCCTGTCTGGAGGTTTAGTCATTATGTGGAAAAATGGGTTTTCTTGTGAATTTCTCAGTGGTGAAAATAATATGATACATATTCTCATTCAAGATGATCCAAACCAACCAGAGTGACTCTTAACTTGCATGTATGGCTTTGGAAAAGGTGGAAAAAAAAAGAACAATGGGAATTTATCAATGAGACAGGAAAGAATGTTGTTAGTCCTTGGTGTCTAATATGAGATCTTAATATTCATCTCTTGGATTCTTCTGGTGCTTATTCTTCTTCTTCTTCCCGTGATGGCTGGGTTAACTGTATTCTTCAAGATATTGGTTTTTTAGGACATGAGCATACTTGGACTAGCAATAATTTGGGTACAGGTAAAAGAAGATCCATAATAGACATGGCACTAGTTAATGCTGGCTGGCACACATGTTTCAACAATTCAAAACTCATTCATCTCACTCAAGTGGGAAGTGATCATTTTCCTATAATACTTATCACATATTACAACCAACCAAATTTTTGGAAACCTTTCAAGTTTATCCAAACATGGCTTAATGATAGAAGATGTGTTGTAGAAATTGCTAAAGCTTGGGGCACAAATATTCATGGCTCTGCTGCTTTTAAACTTACAAAAAGACTGCAACTGACAAGGATTACTCTCTCCAAATGGAATAAACTACATTTTGGGGATATCAATCTCAATGTATATTCTCTTCAGCAACAATTGTTAGATGTTCAAGCTCTTCCTTACTCTCAAGAAAATACTTCTAAAGCATTTCAAATTAATGAAGAACTTCAAAAATGACATCACATACAACATGAGTTCAATAAGCGAAAGTCTATAGGTAATTTCATCAAAGACATGGATAACAATACCAAATATTTTCATACTCTTACCAAAAGGAAAAGAGCAAGGAATAACATAGATTCTCTCAAAGACAAGAATGGTAATTGGGTCTACACTAGAGATCAAGTTGCAAGTCTACTTACAAATAATTTTATAGACATAAGTTCTTCAAAAAATCCTCAAATTGAAGAAAAGTTCTACAATCATCTGCCAACAATTATTACTGAAAAAGATAATAGAATGCTTGTTGTCATTCCCTCTAATGATGAAATTCTTAATACTTTAAACATCATGGAAAGATGGTCTGATCCAGGTCCTGAAGGGTTTCAAGAAGGATTTTATATATCTTAGTGGAATTTAGTTGGGGTAGATGTATGTGATATGGTTAAGGATTTCTTTACTTCTAAACATATTCTAAAAGATCTCAACAAGACCTACATATCCTTGATTCCTAAGATCAAAAAACCTATCTCTCCAACTAATTTTAGGCCCATCAGTTTATGTAATACTTCTTATAAGATTGTCTCTAAAATTCTTATCAAAAGAATAAATCCTTTAATGGAAAAGATTGTCTCTTCTTATCAAGCAGCATATGTACCTGGTAGATTGATTAATGATAATACAATCATTGCTCATGAACTGATTCATTCAATGAGGAAAAAAGAAGGTGAAGGAGGTTGGTTAGCTCTCAAGGTTGATATGTCCAAGGCTTTTGACAGACTTGAATGTAATTTTATTTACAAAGTTATGGAAAGTTTTGGTTTATGTGAGGACTGGATCCATCTAATTCAACAATGCATCAGCACTACCTCTCTCTCAATTCTTCTTAATGGTTCTCCTTGTGCAGAATTTCATCATTCCAGAGGTATTAGACAGGGTGACTATTTATCTCCTTATCTATTTATCTTGGCAATGAAATGGTTGTCAAGAACTTTCTCTTGTGCTTAGCAAGCTAAAGAAATTCCAGGTATCAAAGCATCTAGAGGTGCTCACTCTATTAATCATTTACTCTTTGCAGATGATTGCCTTATTTTCACTCATGCAAATTTAACCAGTGTGAATAATCTCTTACAAGTTTTTCAAGATTTTAGTTCACAATCTGGTCAGGTCATTAATTTTGACAAATCCTCAATTTTATTCAGTAATAATTTGAATCCTTCCACCTATGATATTCTTAGTCATATTTTAGGTGTTAAAAATATGAGTGAAAATGTTAAGTACCTTGGTTCTCCTCTTCTTATAGGTAAATCAAAAGTTAACTCTTTTGCTGAAGTTAACACTGCTTTTGAGAGAAGATTATCTACCTGGCAAAGTACAATGTGTCAAGATGGAAGAGGTACTATGGTTAAGGCTGTGCTCAATGCTGTCCCTATGTATCAAATGAGTTCTTTAAAGATTCCTAAAAATCTCATCAAAAAACTAGATACTTTGTGGAGGAAATTCTTTTGGGGTTATAAAAACAATAGGGGTAGCAATCATGTGGCTTGGCAAGACTTGTGCATCCCTAAGGAATTTGGGGGCCTTGCTTTCAGGGATCTTGAAGTTTTGAATCATGCCCTCCTCACTAAGATGGCTTGGAGAATCTGCAATAACTCTGATCTTCTCTGTACAAAAATCTTAAAAGCCAAATATTACAAGAATGAAGATTTGTTGCATATTAGTAAAAAAAAAGTTGCACTTCTTGGATCTGGAGGGGTGTTGAACTAGGAATCAAAGTTTTGCAACAAAATGTATTCATGCAGGTAAATACTAATGGAAGGAAAACAAGAATATGGGTTGATAAATGGATCATCAATCTTGATATAGTTTTTGTTCTTATATCTGACAGTCATCTAAACTACACTTTTGTGAGTGAATTGATGATTCCTAATACTTCTTCTTGAAATATAAATCTGTTGCATGAACTTTTTAACACTGAAGTGGTTAGTCATATTTGCAGAATGAATATTAATCCTACTGAAGAATATATAATCAGATGGAGACATACTAAGGATGGTATTTTCACAGTCAAGAGTGCTTACAATAAGCTCATGGAACCCAAAGTCAATCAACAAATTGCTACAAACAGTGTGCCTAAAGAAGTCTGGAAATCCTTGTGGAAAATGAAGGTTCCACATAGGGTCAAGCTTTTTATATGGAAGTGCCTCAAAGATTGATGTGTGTCGTAACCATAACAAATTAATTAATATTTTTCTACCTAATTAACAAATAATATAGGATAGTCAAGTTCGTTCCCACGAGGAGCAAAAGTTTTTAGTTGTTTAATTATCACAAAAAGGGAGTTTTGGTTTAAGATTTTAAAGGAAAAAGAAAGTAAATAAAGCAATTAAAAGTGTAAGTTGAAATCAATAAGAGAGATTAGATCAAGGAATCATTCTTCGTTGCAAAATAATGATTCAAGTTATGTTCTTTTCCACTTTTTATTAGTCACAGATTATCACCAACAGTAGATATAGCAGCTAGATCAGTACTAACCCCTAAATCCCTTGTATCACCGGATATAGAAGTTCTCGACTACCAGATTCTATTTACCAAACCACCTAGTAGTAGATCACTCAAGATGTAATTTAGTTAAACGCATTAAGATTTATGAATTTATTAGGTTGATATTAGTAGTTAGACTCTTAGATCAAGGTCCACTTTCTAAGGTTGTTTTCACACACAATTGCTCCACGGAATCCCTCCGCAAGGTCTCGTGTTTTCTACTTATGTAAAGAGTCAAGAAACGATTACTTATCCCCTAACTTTCACTATCTTTAGTTCAATTAACAAATAAATTTAGTATGCATCCTAAACGACCTATCAATCAAGCATAAACATTCTTATTAGCAAAAAAAAAAACGATGATCATGTGAAAAACTTCAAAGTAGGTTTTAAACAAAACTCAAATCATATGTTAAGAACTAGGAATTCATCCTCAATCAATAAGAAAATTAACTACTCATGCTTTTGAAATTCACACCAATAATTAAAATAAGAATTTTGAAGTTCACACAAATAATTAAAAGAAGAATTTTGAAAAGCAAGCAAAAATATAAGTGTTGTGTGTGTAGGTGTAGAAGTGTATAAGTGTATCTAAAAAAGTAGAGAACTTCTCTATTTATAGGCTTCAATTTGCTTGCAATCCTCTTAGGAATAGGCTCCCTTTCCTTTAGCAATTCAATTTCCAAGTTCAAGTCTTTACCAAATCCTCCATCTTCTCTTTCCAAATCCAAGCTCAATTCTTCATCCAATTCCAAACCTTCACACCCATGAGTCTAGAATACTCTTTACAAAATTCTGCACAAATTGGGTCTCCGTAGAAATCCTGGTGCAACCGGAATCCGGCCAGAAACGTCACCACCGGCCACCTGAGTTTATGTCGCTGGTGACAGAATATTTTGTCAATCCACCGTTAAACTTAACAGTCAAGATTGTCTTCTGTTAGTCTCCTGGGCCAAAGAGGTGAGTCATCCATTGAGTTAGCTGCCTCACTGAAATTTGAGTAAGCTGAATAGGGCTGGATCAGGAACATCGGCTAGAACTGAGTTGACTCGTCGGTATAAAAATCCGACAAAGTTCTATTTATTTCTTAGCATTCCTCAGGGCGAGTTCAGGCCAATTTTTCTCCATGCGACAATCCTACACATTCATCTATTGCAACTCAAGCATTAGAAGCATCAGAAGCTTCATGCCACAACACCTTGTCCTTCAAATCTGCCTCATACTCTCCCTTTTCACAACAACACTCCAATCTTCTTTGTAGACATCAACAACTTCAATTTCATTTGTATCTCAGTTTTTTTTTCAGATTCAATCTTCTTCGGATTGCAACTTGCAGCAGAAGATTTATGACCAAACCCATCTCTGATTTCCTCAATTGTCAACAGTTCTTCTCTTTCGAACAACAGCAGAAAAACTCGTCGATTAAACCCATTTTAGACTGTAATTGCTCCGATTCGTCAAAACCCTCAATCTCGGCTATTTCCAGTGAACCCATATTAATCTTCAACCTGATTTAATCATTCTATTCTTTGTTCTTTGATTCACACCATCAATGCAACTCTGCCAGGATTCAATACCTTTAAAACTCGAATTTTCCCTAAACCCACCTTTGATTCAAGCAACAGTACTTACTCCAGATCCAATTTCTCAATCACTGCTTTGAACTCAACAATCTCTCGATCTCAATTTAAGTATCACCAGCTCAGTTAAACCCCATCTCTCTGTAGAACTTGATTTCAATTCCTTCAATCTCTGTGAATTTCAGGTGTATAGTAGCATCTCTTCTCGGCTGCAGTGGGGAAGAACAAATGAGAAAATAAAATGGGAATTGGTTCCCTTTCTATCGACCTATTTAGGTCTTAAAGGTGGGACGGCTATTTGCACCCACTGTCTTTAATGCTCCTTCAAAACAGAGTTGCCCCTTAACCCTGTTTGAACTGCATCTTTGTCGCTCAAGAGTACCTAATAACTCAAAAACACGCTTAAAATACATAATTTACTAGAAAAATAGCAAAGAAAGCATAAACTCTATAGATAGTAAATACGGTGTATTCTACACTTATCAAATATGCAGTTCAAACATGAGATAAACTTTCTCACTTTAATAACAATATACAGTCACAATGCATCATATGTAATTCTTCAGAGGAATCACTCTTCCACCTTCTTCTCAGCTGCAGATTTGCAAGAGTGGTCTGGAGATATCTCAATATTAATATTGATCAAGTGGCAGTTACTTATAACAACATCAAAGACTGGATTATTTCATGGTTTACTTCTACAAGCAATGCTGGTCTTAAAGATCAACTTCATTGGAGAATCACTATAATGGTTGGCTGTTGAATCATATGGAAGGAAAGATATGAACACATCTTCCAGAATAAAACTCTGAATCCAACTCAGCTTCTTCTCGTATCAGATTTTACTTACATAATTTCACTCTATATAATCAAACTACATTAGTTGATCCTCTTAGCCTTAGTGTAGTTGATAATAGCCCTACATATATAGCTTTAGTTTTTGTTGATGTTTCATTTGATAATCTGACTAGATCTATAGGCACTGGTATGCTGCTGATTTCCATTGTAGGTACTCAGTTTGCAGTCAAAGGATCCTATGCATACGGAGTAATAGATCCGAAAGCTGGGGAATGCATGGCAATGCTGGATTAAAGAGCAAAATATTCAAGAAATTCATCTCAAAGCTGATGCTGAAGTTTTTGTGCAATCCATAATATCTGACACTCTACAAGTCAGATGGGAAAACTATCATCTCATTAGGAGTATTAAAAATTTAATGAACTCTTTTAAATTCTGCAAAATCTCTCATGTTAGAAGAGATTACAATAATGTAGCTGATTTGATTTCAAAACGAGTTAGAAGAGATAAACTCGTTCTAGAAGAATACATGGATTTCTCTCCATGGGTTAAGTCTTTTTACAAAGGCACTCTGTGCCTGAACCATTTTAATTAATAAAATTTCCAGTTTATCAAAAAAAAAAAAGGTGCACCAGTTTGTACAACACATACAACTTGAATCGTCCACCTAAGCACCACTAACGCTCTTTCCGAGACCTGCAAAAAGTGTACCCATATGACTACATTTTTCATTTTTTTAAATACAATCTAATGTGTACAAAAAAGTAAACATACACAAAATTTACATTAGCTTATGGAGTCATTTTTTCACATGCATTATTTTGTACACACCTACAAAAAAAATATGCATGAAATCGACCATTCAACCCCACACAAACCTAATTTTTCTTGAGAATTACATTAGTGCACCAATATCTTCACCCATGCGAAACACTCCTAAAATCGATCCTCCATAACCACACACAAACCTATTTTTTCATGGAAAATACACTGGTGCACCAATGTGTACTCCCCTGCAAAACATGCATAAAATTGATCATTCATAACCACACACAAACCTACTTTTTCATGGGAATTACACAAGTGCACCAATATGTACACCCATACAAAACATGCATGGGATTTACACTGGTGCACTAGTATGTACACACTTACGCAATACATGCCAAATGCGTTTAACTAAGCCATTTGATATTTGTGAGTCCTTAAATTTAATATATAAGGACACGTTGGTGCACCAGCAAAGGACAAACAAGCAAAGGACACTTGTGTGAGTCCTTTGTATGCATAGCAAAGGACAAACAAGCAAGCTACACAATGTAGTTTTGGATAATACAAAGGCTATACTGGAAACCTAATTAACACAATCATGTTATCAGCTGAGACCAACATTAAGATCAGAATCAGAAATGGAACCAAGTATACCTTGCACCGTGTTGCAGCATATTGGGCTTCAAGCATATCAACATAAGGTGAGGTCACTTCCAAAGGCAAATGTGCTCACAACATCCTTTACCATATTCAACTCATCCTTTGAGTTAAACAATGAGACAACTTATCATCTGAGCTTATCCAATTCCTGTAAATAAGATCAGACGAACAATATCAAAATGAAATACAAGTTAAGAAGAGATATTGTATAGAATATAAAAAGCATATGAACAGATCTCGCCAGCTCTAACCAAGAGGTATGAACCGACTTCAATGTCAGGCAGAACGACTTAAAATCAACATGTGTGTACAATTATGTACACATTGAGAATGAACATGTGTACAACTATGTGCACATTAAAAAACAAGCAAAGGACACTTGTGTGAGTCCTTTGTATGCATAGAAAAGGACAAACAAGCAAGCTACACAATGTAGTTTTGGATAATACAAAGGCTATACTGGAAACCTAATTAACACAATCATGTTATCAGCTGAGACCAACATTAAGATCAGAATCAGAAATGGAATCAAGTATACCTTGCACCGTGTTGCAGCATATTGGCCTGCAAGCATATCAACATAAGGTGAGGTCACTTCCAAAGGCAAATGTGCTCACAACATCCTTTACCATATTCAACTCATCCTCTGAGTTAAACAATGAGACAACTTATCATCTGAGCTTATCCAATTCCTGTAAATAAGATCAGACGAACAATATCAAAATGAAATACAAGTTAAGAAGATATATTGTATAGAATATAAAAAGCATATGAACAGATCTCGCCAGCTCTAACCAAGAGGTATGAACCGACTTCAATGTCAGGCAGAACGACTTAAAATCAACATGTGTGTACAATTATGTACACATTGAGAATGAACATGTGTACAACTATGTGCACATTAAAAAACAACATGTGTACAATTATGTACACATTAACGATCAACAGGTCTACAACTATGTGCATAGATATGATCAACAAGGGTACAACTATAGGCACAAATACGATAAACGGGTGTAAAATTATGTGCATATTAAAAATCAACATGTGTACAATTATGTACACACTAATAATCAACATTCGTACAACTATAAAATATTAAGTCGGCATAAATATTTTTTGAAAAATTAAAAGATATCATGGAAATGAAAAGAATTACTCACAGAAATAATCTAAGATATGTAAGCTCAACATTTAGGCTATGACACCTAATTTAACATCTGATTTCAAATTGGAAAAATTATAATATGAAGTACAATGTATGCATCTTTTTGATTAAAAATTTGGAGTAATAATGTACCCTAAACATCAAAAGTTAATGTGTATGGGGTTATTGGGTGCTGAAGCAGCTGTTCTAGACTTAGTAACTCTAGGTGATTAAAACTAAACATATCCATTTAGTTATACAAACAAGTAAAGCATTGTTTACCCATAAAGATGTGGTGGCACCTTCATTCATTTTCATGCAAAACTTTATCATGCCATTCTTGAGTAGGGGGTTGTCAACACATATCATGTACACATACAAAAGAACTACATTAAATGCATCTCTTGGATTGGAGGTTGCAATTTCCCATACTACCTAATGAATTATCTTAAACTTTGATGACACGCTAAGCATGACCACCTGATTGATCAAGGATGTGACAAAACTGTTTGTAGATTATATACACTATGGGCTCGTCTACCTTAACAAAGGGTGTAAAATCAATTTTAATTTCCATGTATGCGTATTAGTAGTTATACGAGAAATGTATGAAGACAGTGTTCTGCAATACAAAAAGAGTACAAGACAGTGTTCATGCTCTTAACTTTTATGGAATTTCACTTGAGTGGAAAACAAAGAAGTACAACTGACTCGACTTGATAAAACTAGCAGTTTCTAATGTCCATAAATGAAAGTTTCTGATGTCGAATACGGTCAAATCAGTCTATATGAGATTATTCAATTATGTACACATTAATAATCGACGTGTACAATTACGTACACATTAATAAATCGACGTGTACACATTAAGAATTTACATGTGTAAAACTAAGTGAAAATACGAGGGTACCCAAATATACCACAATCTTTAAATTATCGACCTATAAGTCCTCTTACCGAAAGTGATTGTCTATGGAAAAAGTCGAGATAATACTACAAATCGGTATTCACACTTTGTGTGATCGTCTATGGATACAAGATCGAGACAGTACAACAATCAAAGTGTGATCACTTGATAATAGGTTCGTACTCAACCAAACTCTATAGGATCACTATCAAGTAATACGGAGTTAACATTTGTGTAATTTACTTTAATTATAATAACAAAAATTATAATTATGGAAAGGAAAAGTAAATGACATAGCAATATTTTTTTAACGAGGAAACCGCAAATGCAGAAAAACCCCGTGACCTAGTCCAGAATTGAATACTCTCAGAATTAAGCCGCTATACAAAATCTAAACCAACTTTGTATAGTTGAGACCAAGCAACTAAACCTAGTTCACTTAGTATCTCCAGTATCCTTGTGCTTCCGACATTCAATAAGTGCATGCACTGGAACAATTCCTTTGGAACGTATTCCAAAAAGTAAAGGAACAACAAATCTGTTTGGTAACAACTCTCTTGATTCTTTCAGATGAAGATATCTCAAGTCATATGCAAAGGCTCTTCCGTTTAAAAAATAAACTCCTTTGCCTGGTCAGATCAATCTATCCAACAACTACCGAAGTAGCAGAGTTTAGATTTGTAATCAATCAATATAGAAAAAAAAGAAACTATAAGGTGATGCCGATCTTACACAACTAACCAATCGAATAAATATGATTCTAGTTGGATCCCAGCCGATCAAGGTTCGTGCACACCCAAAGATATAAAAGCCAAATCAGTAATCTTCTTTGTATTCAAATCTTCTTTTATGTCCAATTAACACCTGCACAACACCACTTGAATCTCTTGTGATAAATCACGCACAAACCGGGGTTTGTTAACAATAGATTATCATAAGACATCTTTAAATCTACAAACAGTTCTAAAGATCCCGTCGACACTTCGATCTAGTTTGAGTGAATCTTATATCCGAAGAGAAGATTCTCAAGAATAAACAAACTAGGTGAAATCAAATTTCAACAACCGTTAGTCAATCAATTCAATCGAAAACTAAAATAAACTGCAATTATCTAGTTTCCCATCAACGATATTCATATAGCTTCTTGATCCCACATAAGTCTTTAAATGAGCGGTCATAAGAGATTTCGCCTAAGTAGGGTACTTTCCTCTCCGGATAGACGGCTCCACCAGAAACAAAAAAAATATGAAGTTTGTCTGGCTCTTAGGATATTTTGCTAGAAATGCAAACTTGGGTATTTATAGACCAAGGATGTTTGGACACCAAGGAATTTCCAAAACCAAATATTCTCAAGATATGCAATAAATGCCCAAAATCGGTTTCATAATTCCTGGAAATGTTTGTCCAATATTTTTAAAATCTCACTAGAAAATCTCCAATTAGTAAATGCACATTACCAATTTTTATTTTCTAGAGATATGCATTTAATTGTTGGTAATTAAAAGCATATAAAACTAACAACCTTAATTAAAAGATACTTAATTTATTTCGGACCGGCATTTCCTTGAGTTATTAAGGAATATCTTTGAACAATAAAAGATAAGAGTTATTGATCATGTTCAAAGTATGTTGACATATTTTCTTTGTAAATCCTTTTTCATATTTACAATCTTGGAATCGATTATACCACACTTCCAAACAAGTTTAGAATTGGTTCATCTGTATTCCAAGACAACTATGTGATTGATCAAATATCAAATCACTAATCATGGGTTTACGGTTCTACCAAATACAAGGATCGGTTTTACCTCAATATGGTTACTGGGACCGATTACATCAATTACCAGGATTGGTTACATCAATTACCATGACCGGTTACCATATACTCATGGTATTACTTGTGATCGGTTACACAAGTCACTAGGATCAGTTATACCAATTACTAGGACCGGTTACGCCAATTATAAGGATTGATTACACAACTCTTTTGTGATCGGTCTCACCAATTACTAGGATCGGTCACACCAATTAAAAATATCGATCATGACATCTTAGGCGATTACTTAGGATCGGTTACACTAATAAAAGTCATATCAATTCATAAGTCAGGCACCGTGACTAGTTATACCAAGATACATAACAAGTTATGATTGGTTCTACTAACTCACACATATTGGTAATCCAAAGATATGCAATGAATAAAAAAACCAATAAGCCTAGCGATTTCCCTTTCGATTCATAAAACAAGTTCATGAATGTACTTCCTTTAAACAAATGTAAACATTGTTTCCTAGGATGAAATCTTCACCTTTACCCATACACATAATCACAATAACATTCACATGATTATGTCGATGTCATATATACAAAGTTCAAAAGATAAGCATTATAATTTGTATCCTAATTCCTTAACACTATGATCATTTGGTCATGTCTTACTACTAGAGAATAATCATTCACATCTTCGCAGTTATATTTTCAATATAGCACGACTTGAAAGATACGTTAGGAATGAAACAGTTCAAGTCAATATTACTAACCTCAAGAGGAAGGATGATGTCATCGTTATAGCTTGTTACTTCTTCACATTCTTCAAGTCTTCGAGTAATACTTTTATGTCTTATAATCCTATACTTTCTAGTCTAACCTATACGAAGTTGTCTCTAGTACATAATCAAGTGACTCTTAGATGAGTTTTGATTCACTAAAATATGACAACCAAACTTGACATACCAACACTTGGTGGGTTCAACCGAGCTATGCTCTAACAATATCCCCCTTTGTCAATTTTAGTGACAAAACTCTTAATACATATAGATAAACAAATTACAAGAATTCATTACACATACGCTTGATTCCAAGTTTCAACAACACAATAATCTGCATATATTTAATCCATAAATGCCCTGTTGACATTTGAATAACAAAGCTAATACTCCCCCTAAAGGTAAGATGGGTAGATTTTCAATCCAAACATCTTTGTCATTCCCCTTATGTAGTCAAGATAACTACAATAGCAATATGATATGTGATAGACACATTTTTGTGTCTAAGTTGTCCTCAATTTTCTGTATTGTTAGTGCTCATTTTTGTACTTATTATAGTGTTATTTGTGTGTGTAGGTATTTTTTGGGAATAAACATTTTTGGGAAAATAGGCTCGAAAAGTTGTCGAAAGCACACGGAGGATACGTGTTATTTGGACCCCAGTTTTGGATAAGGGGCACCTCAATTACTAAGAGGCATCTCCTTTACTATTTGCACCCAAGGGAAACAACTACTATTCGCACCCCCGTCTCTATTAGGGGGAGGTCATCTTCTTTATTCAAATTTCCAGTTTGGCGGGAAACGGTGTTCATCAATGGCAGAATTTAGGGTTCGCATTTTGGGCAGGATAGAAAGAGACTCAATGGCTTAGAATTATTAGGATAATGTGACTAGTATTAACAGGCCTGGTATGGCTCATTTTGTCGGATAAAATTGGCTAGATTCCCGCGTTGAAGTAATCTGGGTATCTCGGGTTTTGGTTAGTCCATTCCGAGTTGTGCGTATGTGATCAAGAGGTTTTCGCGTGCCTGATGAATGTTTGACCACTTCTGGACGATGAATGGCGTGTTGGGAGTATTTTTTCTCGAGGAAACAGCGTGTGGATTTATTTCTGGGAAAAAAATATTCCCGAGAATATTGTTCTTCACTGCTGAGTTATGATAAAATATTTGGGAGTTTAATGTGACATTTGGAGGTTCTGACGAGTATATATAGGGTGCATGGGACTCATAGAAGAGGATGGAGAGTTTGGTATAGTTTAGAGCAATAACAGAGTGAGAATCGAGAGTTGCAGAGAATATATTTCTGCTGCTGCTGGGAAGAACACGAAGAACATAAGACCACAGATAACCGTCGTTCATGATACAATGACAACGACAAAAGAAAGTGGGTTGTATCGCTACAGTGGCAGCAACAGTTTATATTTATTGTTCTTTGTAACAGCCGAGTTTGTAACAAATACAAATGTTACAAACCCGGTTTAATCATTATTTTCTCCCATTTAATCATTTGTGAACACCATTTGAGCAATGTAATCAACTTTTGAGCGTGTTTCCATCAAGATGAGCTAAACCCAATCTTTGGGGTTATGGAGGAAGCCATTGGTTCGGTAAAAGTGATACATTTATATTTTTAATTAATTATAACAACTCTATTATGATTTTTTGCATTGAACTAAAAATTGATTATATGATTTTGATTAGTTAGGCGTATTTTCTCTTGATAGAATATGCTTGCTTTAGGGTTTTGATATTCTATGTTTGTATTAACATCTATTCTTTTGAAAATCTACATGTCTAGGCAATACTATTAGAATCAATTTGAATGATTGAGTTGTATAATTATTATTTTATTAAATCACTAATATCGACCAATGGTGGATTCCTAGCCCCAGCCTCTCCATAATTTCCACAAAAATATTCGAGTTTGCTATATTTTTGCTTTAAAAAATTAAGTCTAAGAATATGCTTTCACAAGTTTGAACGAACCTATTACTACAATATCATTGAAAATAACCATCAATTTTTGGCGCCCCCGACGCGGACTTGTCTTTAGGATAGAGTTTTTAGATTTTTTATTTTTTTTATTTTTTTTGGGTATTTGTCTTTTTATTACAGATTCTTGGATTTCGGAGCGAAAGAAAAAGGAGTTGCTAAAGATTTTGGTGACCACTTAAAGATTTGGAGTCAAAAGACAAAGCGAAAAGAACAAAGAAAAAAATTAAAAAAAAAAAGAGATAGAATTTTATTAGATTTTGTTTTTATCTTTTAGATTTTTTCTAGATTTTAGAAATTGTATTAGGATATTCTCTATTTTTGTAATTTTCTTTTTGTTTTGGACTTTTGTACTTTGGACTTGGACATTCTTTTATTTTTAAACCCTACGGAAGGGCAGTATATTAAATATTAAAATGTTTGCAGAGAAGGACGGCGATTACGATATCTCCTCGGCCCCTCGGGTTCGTACATGACATAGGAGTTCTGGCCCGAGTCGACTACAGCGGTTCATCCTCCGTCTGGTATGGGAGGTAAGTTTATCGAAACACCCGCGAATCCCCTGTCAGCGGGTTTACTGTATTCCTTCGTTTGCATATATGTCGAGGAACTGAATACGGCTGCTTTAATTTCCTAGTAAATGGCAAGGCCTTGCCATACAAGATAAGGGTTCAGATTTCATCACCGTTCTCTTTTTGCCCGCTTTAGGGAAATGATACCAAATGCAAACCCAAGCTTAAAATACTGACTAGAATGAGACTGATAGGGTAACGAGCTTAATAGGAAAGTCATTCGAAAAATATTGGTTACTCTTTTAAGCATACTTCGAAGTTCATGATGGTTTTTGTAAGTTGAATGCGCTGCATTGTTATGCCGGTGAGTCCTTGGGTATCAAAGCTCCATCGAGCTTCCATCGTCTCTATATAGCTTACTTTAACTCAGATTGATTCCAGAGGGGTATGTTTAAATTATAATGAATTCCCTTTCGAAGGATTAGAAGCTGGTCTAGAAAAAACCTAAGTGGAGCCATCATTATTTTTGTTTGCTAGAAATCAGTAGGTTTTCTGTGGCGGAGTTAGCCTTGTTTGTGTTTGAATAGAACTTCCCTTCCTTTTAGGATTTTTCTTCTTTTTTGTTTTTTTAGTGTATGCCCGAGGTCATTAGAGAACGGGCTTGGAAAAGAAACACTCTAGGTCGTTTGATTAGTGACAAACCTAGTAGTTATTCTTGTGAAGGCGGGGAGCTCGAAGACTCTTCTTTTGAGAGCCCCGTTTTTGGAAACTTCAGTTTTGAGAATCTGTCTCTTCGTGAGGAAAGTACTTCAGTTGTGCCAGCAATGGCTACTTTGAAAGACTACATGTACCCAACTAGGACCAACCGAGCATCGTGCATTAAATTTCCAGCCTCTACGGCTACTTATGAGTTGAATCCTGGTATTTTTCAGATGATACCCATATTCTTAGGAAAAGATGATGAAAACCCTTACTTTCACATTAGGGACTTTGAAGAAATATGTGGAACAATTAAGATTAAGGACCTTACTGATGAAGTCTTGAAACTTAGGATGTTCCCCTCTTCCTTAAGAGATAAAGCCAAGACCTGGCTTAACAACCTACCATCTGAATCCATAGAAACATGGAAAGAACTTATTGCTGCTTTCTATTTGAAATTCTACCCTAAGCATAAAATTGCTGATGTTATGCAGAAAATTAGCTCCACTATGCAACACGAGGGATAATCTCTTCAATTATCTCATATCCGAATGTCCTCACCATGGGTTTGAGAAAATAAAACTAGTAGAGATTCTTTATGATGATTTAGACTATTCGACCAAAGCCATGGTCGAATCTACTAGTAAAAATGCCGATGATTCTTTTACCTTCTTAGGAGTTGTTGCTTAAAAATCCCAACAGTGGGAATCTTGTGTTCAACCCCCTAAGAGACTCTTGGTTAGTAAAAGTAGCACCAATATGGTAGATACAAGCTTTGGGTCAGATGCTAAGTTTCCTGCTTTTTTTTAGAAGGTTAGAAGCTTTGGAATTGAATCAGTCTAAACATATGTCTCTTGTTGAACTTGATGATAGGATTAGATCCTCTCAAGTCTCTAGTTATGGAATAGAACCCTTAGCTCATTTTGGGAAGGTCACGTTAGTGAAGAGCAATCCCATGTTGTTTATAACAATGCTAGGTTTGAAAACCATCAGAAGTTTGACCCATACTCAGAAACTTACAACCCTGGTTGGAGAAACTATCCTAATTTTTCTTAATCCAAGGGCCAGAATCCAGGTCAGTCTAGTAATTCTCAGCCTCCCACATATTTTGATTATAATTACAACTCTTCAAGTCAAACCCAGTTTCATAACACTTCCGAGAAAAAGATCTCTACCTTAGAAAAAACTCTTACTATGCTAGCAAAGAACCATGATATGTTATCAAATAACCACCTTAGCTTTCAACAAGAAACCATGCAGAATTTGAAGAATAATTCCTAGACTCTTGCTAAATTAGAACTTCAAGTCAGTCAGATAGCTAAGTATATAAGTGAGAGAGAAGATGGAAGGTTCCCTAGTCATATTGATCCTAACCCCAAAGGAGAGAAATCGTACAATCATGTGAATTCTATTAAAACCCTAAGGAGTGGAAAGAAAGTTGACAATAAGGTCGCCATGCCTGAAAGTGAACATGTTGTAGTTCCACCTTCTACTTCCTAAGAGGAACCCGTAGCTAAGGAAACTGAAACAATTTCTAAGGAGTCCCAAGTAATTCCTAATAGGACTATCTATGTGCCTAAAGCCCCATATCCACAGTTGTTAGCCCCAACAAAGAAAGAGTCGACTTTCAACGAGATAATGAAGACATTTAAGCAGGTAAACATTAACATTCCATTGTTAGAAGCAATTAGGAAGATGCTTGCTTATGCCAAGTTCCTTAAAGATCTTTGTACACGAAAGCGTAAGCTTAATTTTCAAAAGAAAACCTTTTTAGCTGGCCAAGTAAGTTCCATTCTTCTGAACCAAACACCCCCTAAGTATAAGGATCCTAGATGCCCCACCATATCTTGTGCGATTGGTAATCACATAGTCGATAAAGCTTTATTTGACTTAGGAGCTAGTGTTAACTTACTCATGTATCATGTATACACCCAGCTAGGTCTTGGTAAGTTGAAACCGACTAAAATGACACTACAATTAGCTGATAGGTCTGTCAAAGTTCCCCGTGGTGTCATAGAAGATGTTCTGATTGAGGTTGATAAGTTTATTTATCCACTGGATTTCGTTGTTCCAGACACCCAGCCTGTTCAGGACCCAAGCGCTCAAATCCCAGTGATTTTAGCTCGCCCATTTTTAGCCACAGCTAACGCTGTCATCAACTGTAGGACTTGGCTTATGAACATATCCTTTAGTAATATGACCACTGAACTAAATGTCTTTAATGTTACTAGACAACCTTCTGAGAATGATGATTTAGAAGAAGTGAATATGATTAGCACTTTAGTTCAGGATAATTAATATGACACTTTACTAGGAGATTCTTTAGATGAATTTGAGGAAACCATTCTCTTAGACCAGATGTGTGATCAATCTTTAGAAGAATCCCTTGAGTATTTTAAAGACTCTACGGACCCAGAAATCAAGGGAATAGTGTTAGGTCTTTTTGAGAATAATGATGACCCTAAGTTTGGGGAGAACTAGAAGAAGCTCTTGAGTACTTTAGGGACTCTGAGGATCCAGAAATTCAAGCAATAGTTAGAGGTTTGTCCGTGAGTAGTGAAAACCCTAAGTTTGGGGGGTAGCGATGGTTCTTGTAATCGTCAAATATCCCTGATTAGAGTCCCTAACTTGGGACTCGAGCCTTGTACGCCTGAGATATTACTTGAGTCTATTCAGACTCTGCAACCCGATCCTCCTGATAATGTCCAGGAGGTAACCCAGGTATTAGAGACCCATTTTTCGGATGAATCTATTTATCAAGACACACATATGAAGCTCAATTATGCGCCCAAAATAAACCCAGTTGTCTTGATAGAAACCTTAGATGAGGATGTTCTCCTTATATTTATTTTTCTAAATCAGTGCAGTTGTCTCATATTGGTGTTAGCTCTATTTGGTATTATGGACCCATAACTATTTCGGATATTGGTATATGACTTTGGAAGGTGAAGATCCTTTTTGAGGTATTTGATGTCTGGATAGAGACTTTAAACTTAGCACTCCTTGGGAGGTATCCCTTGCTCTTGCAACACGATAATATTTTTCTTCATTTCCTTCTAGTGGTAACGGTTTCTACCTATTCATGTTTCTAATTTCATCTTTAGAACATTGAGTACAATGTTAGATTTAAGTTTGGGGGTATGGGAGAAACTTTTTAGTTGCAATAAATAAAACTCCAGAGCCTAGAAATTTATGCCTATTAAGGATGACACTAACCAATCTAAGTGGATGGAAACATCTTGGTTGTAGGAGTTGAGGAACCAATCTGATTAGATGGAAACATCTATAGAGTCTATTCATAAAAGCACAGAGCTCAGGTGTTAGGAAAAAAACATGGTAGTTTCGCCATATCTTGTTGAATCCTTTTCACCTTCTGTTTTTATTTTCTTATAAGTGATTTGGTGGGGCACACGATTCAAGTTGTTACCATTTCTAGGGTGAAATAGAGCGATTGAGATACCAAAAAAAAATTGAAAAAAAATTGAAAACAGACCATCAGACCAACCAGAATAAATTCAATAAAGTCGACCACTGGTTCCCTTGTATATGCCAGTTTTGTTGACCTAGAGTTAAGATTATCACCCGTTGGTCCCCTTGTATATGCCAGATGTGTTGATATTATTCAAACCGGTATCTCAGTCCATTAGGATAGGTTCATCTTGGAAGATGCCTTCATACAGATATGGGAAACACCATTCATATCAAAACCATCTATGTTTTTTTCTTTCTATATCCATCTTCTTAATCTTTCCATGTGATTGGTTGACTCCGGTTATGATGTCCAGAAACTATCTGAGTAAAGCTCTGTCACTTATATATGAATTTTAGTATGCTTGAGTGCAAACTCGTGTACAGTAATTGGAATTTCGCATCAGGGTACTTCCTCTTGTAGTCAATGAGTATGCTAACCAAGGATATTCTTTAGTGACTTCCAAGGTTCTACGTAGATATCTAGGGTCTAGAGTTTAAAGGTTTTGTGGGTACACCTCTGGTAAACCCTCCGGGGACAACACTCCGCCGCTAGGGCCACTTAGCGGTTTAATGGCTTGCTGCACGTGCTAAGTGTAGTCATTTTATTTTCTAGATTAGATTTGCTCAAGGACTAGCAAATAATAATTTTGGGGGTATTTGATAGACACATTTTTGTGTCTAAGTTTTCCTCAATTTTCTGTATTGTTAGTGCTCATTTTTGTACTTATTATTGTGTTTTACGTGTGCGTAGGTATTTTTTGGGAATAAACATTTTTGGGAAAATCGGCTCGAAAAGTTGTCGAAAGCACCCGAAGGACACGTGTTATTTGGACCCCAATTTTGGATAAGGTGCACCTCAATTACTAAGGGGCATCTCCTTTACTATTTTCACCTCAGGGCGCCAACTACTATTCGCACCCCCGTCTCTATTAGGGGGAGGTCATCTTCTTTATTCAAATTTCCAGTTTGGCGGGAAACAGTGTTCATCAATGGCAGAATTTAGGGTTCGCATTTTGGGCAGGATAGAAAGAGACTCAATGGCTTAGAATTATTAGGATGATGTGACTAGTATTAACAGGCCTGGTATGGCTCATTTTTTCGGATAAAATTGGCTAGATTCCCGCGTTGAAGTAATCTGGGTATCTCGGGTTTTGGTTAGTCCATTCCGAGTTGTGCGTATGTGATCAAGAGGTTTTCGCGTGCCTGATGAATGTTTGACCATTTCTGGACGATGAATGGCGTGTTGGGAGTATTTTTTCTCGAGGAAACAGCGTGTGGATTTATTTCTGGGAAAAAAATATTCCCGAGAATATTGTTCTTCACTGCTGAGTTATGATAAAATATTTGGGAGTTTAATGCGATATTTGGAGGTTCTGACGAGTATATATAGGGTGCATGGGACTCATAGAAGAGGATGGAGAGTTTGGTATAGTTTAGAGCAATAACAGAGTGAGAATCGAGAGTTGCAGAGAATATTTTTCTGCTGCTGCTGGGAAGAACACGAAGAACATAAGACCACAGATAACAGTCGTTCATGATACAATGACAACGACAAAAGAAAGTGGGTTGTATCGCTACAGTGGCAGCAACAATTTATATTTATCGTTCTTTGTAACAGCCGAGTTTGTAACAAATACAAATGTTACAAACCCGGTTTAATCATTATTTTCTCCCATTTAATCATTTGTGAACACCATTTGAGAAATGAAATCAACTTTTGAGCATGTTTCCATCAAGATGAGATAAACCCAATCTTTGGGGTTATGGAGGAAGCCATTGGTTCGGTAAAAGTGATACATTTCTATTTTTAATTAATTATAACAACTCTATTATGATTTTTTGCATTGAACTAAAAATTGATTATATGATTTTGATTAGTTAGGTGTATTTTCTCTTGATACAATATGCTTGCTTTAGGGTTTTGATATTCTATGCTTGGATTAACATCTATTCTTTTGAAAATCTACATGTCTAGGAAATACTATTAGAATCAATTTGAATGATTGAATTGCATAATTATTATTTTATTAAATCATTAATATCGACCAATGGTGGATTCCTAGCCCCAGCCTCTCCATAATTTCCACAAACACTTTTTTATATCCGAGTTTGCTATATGTTTGCTTTAAAAAATTAAGTCTAAGAATCTGTTTTCACAAGTCTGAACGAACCTATTACTACAACATCATTGAAAATAACCATCAATATGTTGCTCCCCCTTAGTCAATGCTTTACTCTTTCGTTAGATATAACGTTTAATCACAATTGTCCTTTCCTTAGTGATTACAAATCACTTGTTTACTCCATATATTTCTCCCCTTTTTTGTCACAAAATGACAAAGGTTCGAGCAAATAAAGGTAAAATCGAAAGGATCTTACAAATCTAAAATACTTGTACAACCTATAAGAGTAAAGCACGAAGGTTTCACATACCATTTTAGATAACCAATATCAAAACCGAAACTAAAAGTAATTTGGTTTTAATATGCTATCAAGGAAATAATTTCTTGAAGTAATTTTCCCTAATATTTTAACATATTGACTAAGAATCTTAGTTCCTTTGCTAAACCGATTACACAAATACAATCGCTTATTTCGATAAGACCAAAATAAAGATCAGAATTAATTTTATTTTTATCATCAGGTTCTAATCATTCAGACAATAACCTAGACCTTTCACTTTAGACAAGACAATTACTAGGTTAATTATTTAACTAGTATTTCTTGTCAAGGCATTCGATTAAACTTGAATAACCGAATCCTTCAATTTGATAAGTCTAACTAAGATCAGAATTAACTTAGTTTCTCTTATCCGGAATCGAATTGTACTAAACAAATGATCCCGTATTTCGTTAAGCCATAAACAATACATACATACATACAAACAAAATAAATAAATTGACTTTCACAATGACTTCTTTAAATCGGAAGCAATTGAAACAAACATAGACATTATAGCACCGCAATTGCACCGAAATTTCATTAAGCCAAAAACACATGATACCACACAATAAGCCAAATAAATTGACATAATTTTTCTTAACCGGAAAAAATTAAATCACACACACACATCCATACACACATAATGGAATAAACATCAATTGTACCGAAATTTTGTTATGCAAAAGCAAAATATATGCAATAAAATCAGGCTTTTCTTAAACATGAAACGATTAACTAATAAATTTGTTACCTCATATTTCGCATCCTCTTCTCCCCAGAAAGATATATCATTAAGCACAAGTTCAAGTTAGAAATTTCCCCCATTATGTTGTCATCCTCTCGCAAGAACAAAAGAACAACAACAAAGAACAACCTTTACCAGAGAAAGGTTGAATCGGTTCTAACTAATGTGTGCCAATAGCAAAAGTTAAAAACCCGAAACACATATATTTATGCTAAACACAACTCATGTAAACACAAATCGATTTAACACATAGTGACTTTTTACATATGAGTCACAATTAGAACACCTTATGATCCTTTGATAAAGCCTACCAACATGGGCTAAAACTTAATCCCGCTAAATCAAAAAGCCACACAAATCATAATGGTTCACATCATATGAGATCGAATATTAAGGTTATGAAAACCGAAATCATACATCCCATAAACACATAGCAATAATATAAAGCATTCAATCACATGCTATGTAATCGGAAAAACTATCACACGAAAAATAACAATTTTATTCATAAATAATAGATAGTTTTATTTAGAAATAGACCTTATATACAATAATTGAAATAAATCAAAAACTGATGTTTATTTTTCTTGGATCACAAGACTCTAATTATATTCCTTTAGAGTTTTCTCATATATTTTTGAAGCCAAATCAAAAGATTTCACAGGAATCCAATTATCTTCTATGATTACTAATCTTGATTCGAGACTAATATCGTTATCATTGAATTCCTTTCGCAAATCCTTTTCCATGTTCCTTACTTCACATAAGATTAGATTTAATTTAGTGAAAGATTCTTGAGAAGATTATCATTAAGAGATGTGATTTCTTCATTAGGAACATCCTGATGAAGCTCTGGAGATGAGTCTGAATCACCATCTGAAGATTCGAAACGAAGTTTCTTGTTAGGAAACAATATGATCCAGACTTTTTCAGCTTTGCGAGAGTTGCAGCTGGAGGTAGACATTTTGTCAGATCTTTATAAAATGAAATATGAAGCCTTTCCTCTTATAAATAGGAGAATTTTTTCTCACAATCTTTGAGAAAATTATTTCATTTAATTCCTTAATCGAAAATTTATTTTAGAAATATTTTTATTAAAATATTTACATACATATCCTTACGGTTTACTTTTCGAGGGTAACAAGTAAGGATTCATGATAACTAGTTAGGTTATCAATTTTCGGTTGTTGAATTTTCCTCCCTTAGAGGTTTCAACATTCTTACAAATTTGAGAATCTTTTATGTTTGAACTGTTAGGTTCGTTTCTCAAATTTGAGGCAAGATCTTGATGTCTAAAAATCACATTATTCAATTTTTTACGTTGATTTTCAGAAGTGATTTTTGATCTAGACTTAGATCTTGAATTTTTGGATTGATAGAGTTTCTCTATACACATTGTTTTTGATAGTGCCCCCATTGTTTGCATTGGAAACAAGCCCCAGAAGTATTCTGGTTACATGACTTAGGTTTCATAGGTTTATTCAACCATGCTTCCATGCCTTTTGGTATATTCACATCAAGTGTTGATTTGCCAGAGCAGTCAAGTTTATCTCTCAATTTCAAATTCTCTGCTTTTAACTTTATGATTTCATCTTGACAACAGTTAATGTTATGAATGAGGTTAGATACTTGTTCTTTCTCGAAACATTGAGAGAGTTCGATTTTCACAAGATGCTTGTTAAATTTTACTTTATCATTCAGATAACTCCATCTGAATTGATCAAGTGATGACTTTATTCCATTGATTTCGGATTCAAGAAACTGAGTTATTTTATCTTTACAAGGAAATTCTTGTTTGAAAATCGTAGGAGTTAACTCTTCTTGGGTATCTAATGTTGAAAGTATTTCAGAGTCACAGACTTGAGCAATGGTTGTGATAAACACATTTTTGTGTCTGAATTGTCCTCAGTGTCTCAATTGTTAGTCTCGATTTTCTACTAATTTTGGAGTTTTTATGTTTGTTTAGGTGTTATTGGAGAATTATACTTATGCGGAAAAAGTTGCTCGAAAAGTGCTTTCTGGACCCCCGTAGGACAATTGCTATACGGACCCTCACTTTTGCTAAGGGGCACCCACTGCTATATATATACCATTTATCCATCGCACCCCTTCTTCATCGTTCAAAAGTTTGTTTTGGCGGGAGAAATATTTTTATCACCTGCGTAGTTGTTAAATCGAGTTTGGGAAGATTTTGTGGGGATTCTTTCATGGCTTTGGACTTGTATGGGCCTGTTAAGACAAAATAGGGCTGATATCTATTTCAGATTCGAGAGAAGAGGGGTTGTGTACGTGGAGTTTACAAAACAGAGCAAGGAAGATTATCCGAGTTATTTTTGGAGATTTTGTGTGGCTTGAGAGTATTCGACGTCATCTGAGGCGTGTAAGAACTCGTTTGGAGTGTGTTAGGTACTAGCAGACGCATGAGAGGTGAAGAAACGAAGAGTTATTCTCGTGCTGCTATAAAAAGGAAAGAAAATATTTTCTTTCATTTCGAGTAATGGAGGATTATTTTGGGTTAATGAGCGATATTTCTTGGTGTTGTTCAATATAAATAAGTTGCGGGTGCACCACAGAGGGGTTATGAAGTGAGAGGGGCTAGAACAAAGACGAGAGAATCAAGAAAATCAAAGTTGCAGAGAAAACAGTTCTGCTGCTGAAGAACACCAAGAACAGACGCTTCAAGACAGTCATTATTACTTAGCTTTGTAACAGTTTTCTCGGCGACAGACGAACAGTGTTTGCAACACTTTATTATTATCGTTCTCTGTAATAGTTGATTAGCAACATTTATTTCCGTTGCAATTTATTGTTTCATTATATTTTCACCTCTTGTAAGCACTTTTGAGCAATGAAAAATTCTTTTGAGCGTGTTTCCAACATGAGGAGTTAAACCCCATCATCGGGACGACAGAGGAAGCCAAATTTCACGAATGTGGTAATTCTATTAATTATTTTTATGACTATTTGCACTGTTATTTAATTGAATTATGATTATCATTGAATGGTTGTGATTTCAATTGATGGGTCATGCTTAGCATAAATGTTTTGATGTCCCATGCTTTAGATTTACATCCATTACTTTCTAAATCTATATTAGGCAATGAATTAGAGTTAATGAAACTTTATCTTATGAGCTATTATCGTTTAGAATTGATTTTTGAACTGCATAAAATTGAAGTCTGGTGGAATCCTAAGTCCCGGTCATCTCTTCATCTTGTGACAATATTTTGTATATATTTTTATTTTCTTTGAGTTTATTAAAACTTAAAATCAATCCAACAAAGTTCGAGTGAACGACAACCTTCGTACCACTATCTAAAATTCGATCAGGTTGCAACATGGTCTAACATACAGTCTTTCCATTCGATTGTTCTTTCATTCATTGATCATCAAATATATAACATAGATAATTTATGGTTACATAACTACACCCACGATCCTCTATCCACTTGAACGTGAAATCCTACAAACTAGGAATTAAACCACTACATATAACAAAAGACTCCTAACAATTTGGGACTTCACTAATAACACGTTAGTTTGAACAAGTAAACCATTCAAACTTACTCTACTGAACCATAACTTAAGCAAACTAAAAATATAGTTAAACTTGACCGTATAATTTCCTCCCCCTTTAATGTAAGACTTGTCCTCAAGTCTTGCATCTTGATCTTGGTGCTCAAGGGTACAAACTTGAAACATAAGATTGATCAGAAATATTGTTCCAAATCGACCACGATATCTTCAAGCGTATTGATCTCCCACGACTTTCTTCAAATAAAAAAAAATTCTCACACAAACCCAATTAAGAAACGCAACAGAAAATTAAACTTCATAAGTTGGAGATGGTTGGACTTCAGGAGGAACAAAACTTGAAATTTCTTTGTATTGAAGACTAGAAAGTCCCTGATATTTGTTTTTGCAACCTCCGACTTTTCTTCAAATATATCAAAAAAATCGCACAAGTCGAAACTCTTTGTGTTTGAAGATTTGTTACTCCTTGTGTTTGGAGATTTGCTAAGGGTTTTTTGAGAATCTCTAAGATCTTGCTCAATTTTTTTGAAAGGAAGTATAACTTCTTCAAACGCTTTCAAAAGTTCTTGAACTTGAACGGGATCAAACATTATTATTATTATTTTATTTTGTAATCGTTGATGCAAAAGATTGATTATGAAGATGGAATTTTGTGGAAACGATAACCTTGCTCTGGTAATACCACTTGTTACGATCACACTCATATATATGGTAATGGAAATTGATAGTGGTTTGAAGATGGGAATGGACAGTGGTGAACAAGGATAAATATGATAAAAATATGAAAGATAAAGATTTTACTGACAAACCCTAACGTCCAAGGCCTACGAAGGTGCCCTAACCTCCAAGTTTCAGTCTTGCGACCTAAACCTAATAACAACCCAAAGTGCCATTTACTTTAACATAAATTCCATTCGATAGTTCTTTTATTCATTAATCAGCAAATATATAGCAGAGATAATTTACGGTTACATAACTACACCCACGACCCTCGTATACACTTGAATGTGAAATCCTACAAACTGGGAATTAAACCACTACATATAACAAAAGACTCCTAACAATTTGGGACTCCACTTGTGAATACAGAAATAGCGATGGTGTCTTCATGTCCACAAAAAATATTCGCATTACTCGCAAGATCATTGAGAAGAATGAAATACATATAAAATAGTACAAGTCTGATGCTTGTTAGACTCAGAGCCATAGAGCTCATCCTTATCTATCCATAGGAGAGTAACTAAAACCGATCTATGTACAATAAATAATACATCAAAGCATAATAAGTAAAATGGAAGATAGAAAGTGTGGAATGTAAATAAGACGTTGATTCACGTGGTTCAGCACTAAGGCCTATATCCACGGGGGTTGTTGTTTTATTATGTATTTAGAGGTTACAAAGATAGTCGGATAACTTTGTGTGAGGAAAGAAGCTAAAAGGAGGATGAAACTCGTACTCACTCTTATAATTTCTCTCTCAGTATTCTTTCTCTCACTCTAAGTAAAAATTAGTCGCCATGTCTCTCTTAGTGGAGAGGGGTATTTATAGACTTCTTCGGTGAGGCCCTCTTCTATAGACAACCGTGTCCTTATCGTCTCGATTTTGGTGCCGACCCCGATAGTGTCTTCGTTCTCTTTCGATGGCTCCAGCGGCAATGTAGGGTAAAGATGGATCACCTCTTTATCCTATATTGGGTAACTAACACGTACCCTATGCTCATAGCGTTTAATGCGGGTGGTTGGGTGCTCTGCATGCGCCAGAAAGATGTCTGATGCCCCCATCACATCCTTGTCAGTGAGGATCATCCTCGCCATTGATCTTGGATCTTCCTCGGGATGAAGTAAAGTATGTCTTTGGGTGCTCCCCAGTACTTCGCAGTGCCCCTTTCCTTTGGTGCTTCCTGACTCTCCATCGTAGTATCTTCTTGATGATCAGTAGATGGGATGGTGCATGTTTTTGGCGTGTTGGAACATGGTATCATATGTCGATGTCTAAGTACTGCATGTCCTCCACGTGTGACTATTTCCATACGTGGCAGATGATTAATTATGTGTATACATTTTTCCCCTTTTCTTCTTAATTTGAAGTCGGTCAAAGTAAGAAGAAAACTTTCTTCACAGTCTCCTCTTCCTCTTGCAATAACTTCTCCTATATTTTAGGGCACGTTTCCCACTCCTAGCAATAACTTCTCCTTGAAACATGTCGTTTGTGTTGTAAATAGGAGAGAGGCTACTAGTGAAATAAATTTTATTCCTTCTTCATTCTCTTGTCAGTTCGAAAGCTTTTCATTCTCTTCTCTAAGCCTCTTCATTCTTGTTCTTTTGTTCTTAACTTCTACTGCTACTGATCTCTTCAATTACTACTTATAATTGGCTTTGACAGGATTTGCATAGTTATATTGCTGTCTTCGTTCGTCAAACGTCTATCAATCATTTTTGCTCGTTCATTACGCTTCTGATTCAGGTATGGTGTTTTTCCTCTTTTTGATTGATTTTATTTTTCTCTCTGATATTGATGCGTCTGGGTATCGCGATGAAGAACATAGTATACGAAAGTATATATACTTTCCCCTATTCTTTATCACAAAACCTATGGATTTTCTGTTGATCGCTGAAGTTTGTTTTTAATGGTCATGACTGAATTAAGGTTTTTGGTTTTCTGAAATTTATCGAACTGCTTGTTTCTGTGTTCTGATGATATTTCTGATTGAGCTGTGATGATCTTCGTCATCATCTCTATCTGATTTTTGTCTACTTTTATGCCCCTTGCAGATATAGTTGATCATCATCGGGCTTCTTATAAAACTCCACCCTCGAGCCCTTATAGGTATCCCCCCTAAGAGCCCTGATGTATCTCCACCGAAGGGTGGATCGTCCAGACCTTCTCAACCAGATTCCCGTGCTCACAATACCTCTTCTTCATCCGATCCTAGGGTTTCTTCTCAGAAAAAGGGGGATCCACTGCAGGGTTCTAGATATGCAGTTGATCATCCCTTTGTCAATCCTCCTTAGCGTACGGAGCCGATAAATGTTCAACCTCTCCATTTGTTTACTCCTCAACCCACGATACTTCTTCAAGCTACGATGCCTTATTTGAAATCTAAAGCTTCGCAGGCTCCTGCATTGGTGAATGAGTCTTCTTCTAAAGGTGAAATTCCAAAGCTAGATTCGTTAAGGAATCCTTCGACCAAGAGAAAGGCTTCGGATATGAGCCCTCCAAAGAATCCATCGTTGGGTAAGGATGTATCTTTCGGTGTTTCCCCAGTTATACGAAGTATGCCAGTTCCCAAGAAAAATAAGAAGGTTACTTTTAGGCACATCGATCTTGTGGTCTTGAAAGTAAAGCATGGTCTTGAAGCCTTCGAAGTTAAGTTTTATGATAATGTTACTATCTCACTTATGATATGATTACGAACTATAAGTATGATGACTTCCATTTATTGACGATCGTGGGGGATTTCGAAGCTGGCTTAATGTTACCTTTGTATAAGTCTGGTGATTCTTTTTATTATGATGTCTTGGCTCATCGTGAGGGCTCTAATCCGCATACCTACTGTCACTCGGTGGTGCAACTGACCGGGAATTATCTTCGGGTGCTCAAAGAGTGCTACCTTCGGAGTAAAGGGGAGACGACAATAACTTGTTATGTTCCCAACCCGGCTGAGAAAGATTGGTATACTCCTGAGAACTTCAATGCCTCATTCGAAGACTACGTCAATGGTAGGAATCGTAATCCATGGAGCATCGACCTTCGTACTATTGCATCTTCTCAAGGTGAAATTCGTTTCTTAAGTGAAGTAAGTGATTCGAAGCTTTGATACATTCTTGGTACCAAAGGCACTTCTCAACAAAAGCTTTTTCCCCATAGTGAACGACTCAAGCATGATCATGATTATGAGTGGCATGCCACTGTTATTAAATTCATTGGTCCTTGGGCTTATGGCTGGGTGCCTGGTCAGCATGGATGGCGTCCTGTTGCTGGTAGCCAACCTCGTGATAGTGCTCCAGCGCGTTATGGTGACTTCTGTCCTTGGCAGTTGAATTTTGCAGGTATGAACTTTGAGTATGTCGTTGATGTTGCTGATGATGAAGAAGAAAGTTACGATGCTACTCTTCATTCGAAGAGTACCACCACTGTCAAGATATGATTCCTCGTGAGATCGTAATGTGTGTACTTACCCCTTTTCTTCTTAGTTTGAGATTACTCTAAGTATGAAGAAAATTATCTTTGTAATAACACAATAAATGTTATGTCTTTAGGTACCGAAGAAGAAAAAGATCGGTCCGGTTCAGTATTCATACTGTCGTTGTTAAGGAGACAGAAATTCACGAATAATTCCAGTCCCGTGAATGATGAGTACGTCGAGGAAGAAGAAGGAGAGGAGGTTACCTATGATGAGGAACGTACAAAGACTTCTCCGCACAATCATGAAGATGGTTAGGATATTGGTGTCGGAGCTACTGGAGAAGAGACTACCCCCGGCGGTCAAGGATATATTCCTGTTGATGATCCTAAACTTCCTGCTTCCCCAAATCAGAGGAACGAAGATGTTAATCATCAACCAACAATCCCAAATGGTCCGGTTCATGAGTTCTCCTTTGGAAAGATTTATTCATCTTGCGGGCAAGTTGATATCGATGCTGCCATGGGGATAGCTTCAGACTTCTCTTTGCTTTCTCAAAATGATGAGTGGGACGTCCTTGCTAAGACTAGTGGTGAGAAGGCAGTTGAGACGGAGGAGAGTTCCGATGGTGAGGATGTCGAAGCCCTTGATGCCAAGGGGGCCAAAGCCAAGAAGGGTTCTGATGGCCTAAGGAACGCTGCTGAGGATGGGGCTTCCACCGATGCATCTTCTGAGGGATTTGAGAGGGCCGTGATGCATGATGGTGATTTGCTTGGTTAATGAAAATAAACCTGATATGATTGCCTAATCCCGCTCTTGTAATCCCTGGTGAGAAAAATTCTGATGCTTTCACCCGTCAAAGAATGCAGTTGTCGTCCCATGATGAGGTTGCAGAAATCTGGGAGAAGGATTTGGGGGCTACTTCTGATGTAGTTTTGAAGTGGTAAGAAAGATTCCTTGCTCGGACTCTTCTTAAAGATTTGGTTTTTTATTATTAAAAGAAAATACTAAGACAAACTAATTAAAATTGATTTTTGTTACCAAGGAGAGATGATTCTAGGGTTTTGGATTCCACTACTTCCAATTTTTGTAAACTCGATAAAAATTTCTTTGACAAATACTCCTATTTTACTCAAAACAATTTTCAAACTCAATCTCATGCTTTGGAAGATATAACACTACAAGCTCTTTTTTTATGACTTTCGTCGCTATTCTAAGGCCTAATTTTCCTTCGCTTATAAAATATCGGCAGCTCAAACTATCCAAAACAATTTTTACGAAGCATATAAAGAAGAGAAAAATTTTAGACAAATTATAAACACAATTTTGGAGTAATAAGTCAAAGAAAATAATTACTAAAATTCACTCATTGAAAATAGCTTCTTCCAAAACCCTAGAAAAGAAATTTAACTACTCATAGATTGAGGATTGAAGAAAAATTGATTATTCATTGTATTAAAAATATTAAAAATCTGCTTACAATGATTTCCAGTTGCTAATGGTCTTTAGCTACCAATACTGAACAGTTCAGCTGCTGAAGAAGACAACGGAATATAGTGGCTAAATATTTTTCTCCACTGAATGATAAACGATATATCCCTTCTGCCTTTAATGAACAATAGATTTCTGCAACTGTTTTTGACAGGCTATTGTTCTTCGTGTTCTTGAGTATGCACCAGCAGGTAAGCTTTCTGAAATTTTTATTTTCTCAATCCTATGCCTAGATTTATTCTCCAAGGTATCCGTCTCCAACAATAGTTGCACATGAAATGACACTTTAGCCCTTTTAATCGACGTTTCTTCTTCTTTTGCTCCAAAGTACCTAAAACTTAAAATTAAACAAAAGATACATAATTTACAAGAAAACTTAGCAAAGAAAGCATAAACAATAGATAAATATCAAGGTGTTTTAGACACCTATCAACTTCTACTAGTCTTCGAGTCGATCCACCCTCTTCCATTGTTGATATGATGGCTATAACTGATGGGTATCAGTATGGTTTCCACCATCAGCGTATTCTTGAGGTAAGTCATCATAAACCCCCCTAAGCTGAATGATGTGATTTATTTTTATTGACAATCATTATTTGTTTGTTATCAACACAGATGGTGAGGAGCGAAACTGCAACCATACTTTGTACCAGTTCTTCAAGGCGAAGGCCCTTAAACTGGAGGCAAAGCTTCGTCATAGAGAAGAGGAGTTAAATTATGCTGAGGCACTCATCTCTGCTAAGGACAAAAAGATATTGGATTTGAAGAATCGGTTGAAGGGGAAAGAGAAGCTCGGCACGTCCGAGGAGAAACTTCGTCTTGAAATTTTTATTATTCGTAGTGAGTTGGAGAAGGTCCATAGCGAGTCCTTGTCTCTCAAAGGTTTGTTTTCTTTCCAAGAACTCTTCTTCGTCTCTTCCTTTCATCTTCTTAGTATTCTATCTGAGTCTCTCGGCCCTATCTTCAACGGGTGATGTCAAAGAGTTAAACATGGCTTCGAAGTGAGAGGACTCGTCAAGCTTCTCAGATCAGAGAGTTGTTAGATAAAATTAAGGATGAGGCTAATAAATGGAACTCCCGAGCTGATGAGCATAATATCCTGGTGGATGAGTGGCGAGAGAGGCGGAATCAAATGGTTGATATGCAGAATAGTTATAATGTCGATCGTCGTCAGTTTAATGGTGCTATACTGTGGACTCACGAGAATTTGCATGAAGCACGTGAGGATATTTCTTGTTTAGAGGCTAACGTAACAAATTTGGAAGAAGAGTTGCATCAAGATCGTTCGTTCCATGGCCATGAAGTTCGGGGCTATGCGCAACGGCTTGTTCAGGAGAGGTACGATGCCAGAGCTGAGGCCCATGCCATTAGTAATGATTTAAGTGTTTCTCGGGCTGATGTTGCTCGTTCAGTCGAATCTGAGAAGGATCTTGAAGTTAATATGTACATGCTTACTAAAGGGATAGAATAAATGAGTAACGAAGTTAATCGCCTTTATCATTTAGACTCCATGAAGCATGTAGAGTTGGATGAGTATCAGTTTGATCTCACAAATCTTCGATTGGATTATAAGAAAATTTCAGATGAGTATGATTTTCTTGACAAAACCCGGGATGCTGTAGTTAATGAATATGAGATAGCTTCGGTTAATGTCGAAGGTGTATATTTTTTTGGTCATGGGAGATCTCGTAATTCTAATTTTCTAACCCACTTGTGCCTTATTTTTCAGAGCTCGAGGGACAGCTTGGCCTTGCAAATGAAAAGCTTAAAGAATCTCAATCTTCCTTAGTATATCAAGAGAGACATTCCAAGTACTTCGAAGGGTTGGAAGGATCTCGGGATGAAGCAGCAAAAGAGGCATCCAGGGAAGTATCTCGGTTGAAGTCTTCATTGTCGCAGTCTGAGCTCAAGGATACCATCATTGCGCATAAGGCTCGTTGTCAGCTTGCCGAAGAGGTTAATAAGACCTTAACCAAGATCAAGCAGGTCCTTATGAAGGACTATAACATTGATAAGAAGTACCCTCGTCATCATATACCTGAGCCCCTGACCTGCATCTCCGATCCTTCTTCGGGAGGAAGTGTCCCTTCGTCTCAGAAAAAGAATCCAACTGATCACGTCGAGTCTTCCAAGAGGAAGTAGGACTCGTCAAGCTTCTCAGATCAGAGAGTTGTTAGATGAAATTAAGGATGAGGCTAATAAATGGAACTCCCGAGCTGATGAGCATAATATCCTGGTGGATGAGTGGCGAGAGAGGCGGAATCAAATGGTTGATATGCAGAATAGTTATAATGCCGATCGTCGTCAGTTCAATGGTGCTATATTGTGGACTCGCGAGAATTTGCGTGAAGCGCGTGAGGATATTTCTTGTTTAGAGGCTAACGTAACAAATTTGGAAGAAGAGTTGCATCAAGATCGTTCGTTCCATGGCCATGAAGTTCGGGGCTATGCGCAACGGCTTGTTCAGGAGAGGTACGATTCCAAAGCTGAGGCCCATGCCATTAGTAATGCTTTAAGTGTTTCTCGGGCTGATGTTGCTCGTTCAGTCGAATCTGAGAAGGATCTTGAAGTTAATATGTACATGCTTACTAAAGGGATAGAATAAATGAGTAACGAAGTTAATCGCCTTTATCATTTAGACTCCATGAAGCATGTAGAGTTGGATGAGTATCAGTTTGATCTCACAAATCTTCGATTGGATTATAAGAAAATTTCAGATGAGTATGATTTTCTTGACAAAACCCGGGATGCTGTAGTTAATGAATATGAGATAACTTCGGTTAATGTTGAAGGTGTATATTTTTTTGGTCATGGGAGATCTCGTAATTCTAATTTTCTAACCCACTTGTGCCTTATTTTTCAGAGCTCGAGGGACAGCTTGGCCTTGCAAATGAAAAGCTTAAAGAATCTCAATCTTCCTTAGTATATCAAGAGAGACATGCCAAGTACTTCGAAGGGTTGGCAGGATCTCGGGATGAAGCAGCAAAAGAGGCATCCAGGGAAGTATCTCGGTTGAAGTCTTCATTGTCGCAGTCTGAGCTCAAGGATACCATCATTGCGCATAAGGCTCGTTGTCAGCTTGCCGAAGAGGTTAATAAGACCTTAAACAAGATCAAGCAGGTCCTTATGAAGGACTATAACATTGATAAGAAGTACCCTCATCATCATATACCTGAGCCCCTGACCTGCATCTCCGATCCTTCTTTGGGAGGAAGTGTCCATTCGTCTCAGAAAAAGAACTCAACTGATCACGTCGAGTCTTCCAAGGGGAAGTAGGTTTCTATGTTTGTTATAGAAAGTTGATATTTGTTGATTACTTGGCTTTCCATTTTGTATTTCTTATTTAATTCCCCGAGATTGTAATCAACTTTTATGGAATGGATCATCATATTTTTGGATATGTACAACTCTGATTCATTTGCATTGTCGCCCCATTTATCTTTTAGATAGCGAGTAAATCTAGATATTGAGAAATGAATAAGTAAAGTAATAAAAAGTGTTTGACGGTAATAACGAAGATAAGCACCTTCGTTATTGACTTTGGACCTGTCACCCCGCTGGATAACCCCTGGCCAGGGGATTACCAAATGGTGGGGGTTGATGCATCTTTCCCGGATATGTGATGCGTTATTGAAATATTTACATGCATCCATTCCGCTGAACTGCTGCCTTTTTGATTGGTTGGGTATATCTTTCTACTGGAGTCCTTCCCCATGGTCCTACACTTATAAGCGCTAATAGGGGAGTCCCGAGAGATTATATATGATTACTTTCCCCAATAGTAATGTTGTAAAAAGTTTGTTTTGATTGATATGGTGATGTTTGCTATTCCTCGTCCAGAGATAGAAACATGTCGAGCGGGTATGCTGTATTCTTCTTCTGGTATCCTTCACGTAGATGCAGGACTGCGTTTCTCTATGGATACTATGTCTTGAGATATTTCGCACTCCATGGATGTCTAAGGACTTCTCCTTTTAGGTTACTCAGATAATAAGATCCACTCCCTGCGATGTCATGTATTATAAATGGTCCTCCGCATGTTGGTGCTAATTTGCCCCAAATTTTCTCTCGTTGGTATTTGGGTATAGTTCTCAGTACATACTGTCCTTCTAAAAAATTTCTAAGCTTAACCTTCTTGTTGTATTCTCTTGCTAATCTTCATTGGTAGTTTTTCATCCTTTGTAGCGCTGTTTCCCTCCTTTCTTCTAGGTCTTCGAGCCTTTCCAGCATCATGTCTGATGTGAGATTTTTCTCCCATGCTTAGGTCTTTGTAGTTGGCATGATAATTTCTGTTAGAATTACTGCTTCAGACCCATAAGTGAGGAGGAAAGGGGATTTACCAGTAGTGGACCTGCGTGTGGTTCGATATGCCCATAAAACATTGTGTAACTATTCACACCATCGACATTTGTGTTCATCCAACAATTTCTTGAGGATGAGAGCAAGAGTCTTGTTTGTGGCTTCCTCCTGGCCATTGCTTAGTGGGTAGATATGGGTCGACTTGCTCTTTCTGATCTTGAAGGTATCAAAGAGCATGTCTATGTTCTTCCCTTGTAATTGTTTTCCATTGTCGGAGACAATTTCTGCGGGGATGCCGAACCTGCAAATGATATTTTGAAAGATGAATGTAAATACATCCACGTCCCGGATTCTATCTAAAGCTTTGTCCTCCACCTTCTTGCTAAAGTAGTCCATGGCTACGATCAAGAATAGTCTTTTTCCCGACCCTTCCATCAGGGATCCAACGATGTCCATGCCCCATTTTGAGAAGGGCCACAGACTATCTACTGAATTCAGCTTCGTCGCAGGAGCATGGATCCTTTTAGCAAACCGCTGGCACTCCTCGCATCTCCTAGACATCCTTGCGGCGTCTCGTATCATTTGTGGCCAATAGTATCCCTGCATTTTTTCTTTATCCTCTAGTGATCTCATTCCACTATGGTTGCCTGCATACCCGTAATGTATGTATTTCAAAACACGATATCCTTCCTCCTTTGATAGGCAGCGTAGTAGCGGCCCGAGAAAAGATTTCTTGTATAAGATTCTGCCACGAAGATCGTATCTCCATGCCTTCGATTGTATCTTTCTAGCTTGCTTCAAGTCCGCAGGCAGCGTATCTTCTTTAAGATAAAGGTAAACCTCGGTTCTCCATTCCTCCTCGTTGCTGATGTCCCCATCTTTGTTCGCCCTTGTGAAGATATCATCTTCGTCGAAGTCTTCGGCAATATCCTCCCCTATGTCATCGTCAGCAATGTATTCTTCCATATTGTCTTCACGATTTATAGAGAAGGACTGATGTGGAGTGATCGAAGGTTCGTATACTCTTGTCACTTTTATAACTTTAACGCTTTCATCTTTTAGCATGGATGATATGTATGCCAAGGCGTCGGCATGCCTGAGATCCTTTCTACATAAATGTCAAAACTTGATGCTTGGTATCTGTGATGCTAAGGTTTGGACCAAAGCCATGTATGCGGAGAGGGTGTCATCGTAGATGTTGTATTCTAGTTCTATTTGTCGAATGACCAACTGAGAATCACTTGTCAGGCGTACATCAGTTAACCCAATTTCTATTATTAATCGGAGGGCATGTACTACAACTTCATATTCTACGACGTTGTTGGTGTGCCCCTTGAATTCCAATCATAGCGCATGCAGGATCCTGTCTCCGGTTGGAGAGGTAATCACGATACTTATGCCCGCACCTTCTCTATTCCTCGATCCATCGACGAAGACCTCCCATCTCTTTGGTTTGAAGGCTCTAGTATGTTGGTTGGATCTTTTCCATCTTTGTCATCTTCCGGTATGTCCTTTACTTCTTCATCATCGTCCAACGGTAGGTCTGCTAAAAATTCCGCCAAGACTTGTGATTTTTGTGCAGTTTGGATCTCATGGATAATATTGAACTGGTCAAGATGAGTATTCCATTTCGCCATCCTTCCCACTTTCCCTACATTTTTTAGGACAACTTCTAGTGGTGCTTTACATGGAACACGAACATAATGAGTCAGGAAGTAGGTCCTCAACTTTTGTGTTGCCCATACTAGTGCCAGAATGAGTTGCTCAATCTTAGTATAATTTTTTTCCATTGGGTTGAGAGTCTTGCTGACGTAATATATTGGTTGTTCTATCTTTGTGTTCATCTTGACCAGTACTGCACTAACTGCGTCCTCCGTTTGCTACTATGTAAAGGTCCAATACTTCATCGGGGTCGGTCTTTTAAAGGATCAAGATTGTGGATAGATATTCTTTGATTTTTTGGAAGGCTTCCTCGCATTCAGCGGTCCATTCAAACTTGCTCCCTTTTTTGAGGATGTTGAAGAATTGTTTGCATTTGTCTAATGACCTAGCGATGAATCTTCCCGAAGCCGCTAAGGATCCGTTGAGATTTTGGAATTCTTTAAGGTTCTTTGGGGATGGAATCTCCATGATGGCCTAGATCTTAGCGGGATCTTCTTCGATGCCCCTATTTGTTACTAGATATCCAAGGAACTTCCCTGAGGTGACGCCGAATATGCATTTCTCTGGATTTACTTTCATGTTGTATTTCCTCATTGCCTTGAAGATATCCCTCAAGTATTGATGGTGGTCCTTGCGCAGCTTACTTTTGACGAGCATATCATCAACATATACTTCTAGAGTGTTCCCGATCCACGGTTTGAAGATAGCATCAACCATTCTTTGGTACGTTGCCCCTGTGTTTCTCAGTCCGAAGGGCATCCTTGTGTAACAATAGAGGCCGTGCGGAGTGTAGAATGTCGTATGTTGTTGATTTTCTTCTGTCAGGGATACTTGGTTGTAGCCAAAGTATTCATCCATGAATGATAATTCTTCATATCCTTCAACGGCCTCTACCAGTTGATCGATGCTTGGGAGCGGGTAATTATCCTTAGGGTATGCCTTATTGAGGTTGGTGAAGTCGATACATATCCTTACCCCTCCGTTCTTCTTTGGCACAATAACCATGTTCGAAATCCATGTTGTATATTTTACTTCCTTGATGAATCCTACTTCTAACATCTTGCGGAGCTCCTTCTCGATTGCTTGGTGATACTCTGGTGCTACTTTTCGTATTTTCTTCCTGAAGGGGGTCGTGCCTGGCTTTATACGAAGTTTGTGCTGGATTATCTTCGGATAAATTCCTGGCATATCTCCTAATTTCCACGCGAAGATGTTCGCGTATTCATGAGTAACTTGATTAGAGCCATCTCTCTTTCTTCATCCATTAAGGTTCTTATCTTGATCATCTTCGGGTTCTCTCTGATCCCTATATTGATCTCCTTCGTGGGTTCTACAGGTGCGAATGTATGCTTCGGTTCCCCTAGGAGAGGGACATTCTTTAATTGCTATTTGGCAGGCTCTTCATCCCCCTTAGCTGCTGAGGTACCTGCTTCGGTGTTTAAGACGATGCTTTCCTTCATCAGGCTTTTTCCTGAGATTTTTTCAAGATAAAGGTCAATTTCTTTGTCCTTGGCGGCATATTTGTTTCGGTTTCTTAGGGATCTCCGTTGTTCATCTTGTTCGTTATTGAGATGATTTTGTATAGCCTGACATTCTCGAGCGATGACCTGATCTCCCTTTATTTCCATTACCCTTTCGGGTGTTGGGAATCTGAGGTACTGATGGTAGGTTGCTGCCACTCCTTTGAGCTTGTGCACCTATCTTCGGCCAATGATTGCGTTATAGGGGGAAGGAGCGTCCACTACACTGAATCGAGTATCAACCTTCATTGGTCCTGCATCTACTTGCAGTATAATATCTCATAAGGGCTTTGTTGGTGCCCTATTGAATCCGTAGATGGTGTAATAGGAAGACATCAGTTGTTCGTCGTTCAGCTCCATCCATTTGATCGTGTCATAGAACTGAAAATTAATCGAACTCCCTCCATCGATAAGGATCTTCTTGATATTGCACCCTGTCATTGGTAATATGAGGACCAAAGGATCGTTGTGGTCTTCCATGTCCTCCTCGATATCCTCGACATTGAAAGTCATAAGCGCATTCATCCACTGCTCGTGTTGGTCCACTTCTACCCCATCGATCTTGTACAACTCGCAGTAATCCTCAAATTTCTTCCTTAGCCTTTTCCCTATCTGGGCCGTCAGCGAGGGTCCAGTAGCTTCGGAGCATGAAATGGTATTAAGCGTTCGATTACCTTCGGGTAGTTAGACTTGCTTGCTTCTCTTAGACCTCTCTTCGGTCTCGGCCTTCTGTATATATTGCTTGAGTTCACCGGTATTAATCAACTTTTGGATCATTATCTTGAGATTCTTGCATTTTTCGGTCTGATGCCAATTGAAATAGTGGTACTCACAGTAATCTCTTAATTTCTCAGACATAGGGGCTGCTTTCCTTTGGACCAAGGCCATTACAGGTTTTCTCGATACTTGATCTTCCTTAGGATGTGAGCGTAGTTGGTGGTCAGCTTCGTGAAAACTCGATCTTCGAATTTCCGATCATCACGCCGATGATCATCCCTTCGTCCTCTCTTATCTTCGTTAGGTTATTTAGTTAAACCGCCCCTCTTGGATCCGCTGGTCTGCTCTACCGAATTAGTCCGATGAGATCTTTATGTTTGAGCTCTAGGATTTTACCGATGGATTTCTTCCAACCTGGCATGATTTTCAATGATTCCTCGAAAGGTCTCCTTCAGTGGTAGGTACACTTCCGTGAATCTCGACAAATAGCGGGCTTATTCTATCTAATCCCCATTTGTAGCAATTGATACTGACCACCGGATCCACATTTCCTATTGATTGACAAATCTTGTGCCATCTATCTGTATATTCTATGATCGTTTCTTTGTATGCGACTGCTAACGAAAATAGTTTGTCCATTCATGCATTAACGACCTTGTTGTACATGTATGTTCTTAAGAATTTTTAAGTAAGCTCGCTGTAGGAGTCGATGGAGTTTGGTGAAAGGTTATCAAACCAGGATAGTGATGATCCTTTAAAACTTGAAGGTAAGTATCTGCAGAGGACCGCATCATCCTGATCCCATTGTGCCAAAATACGATTGTAATACCGAATCTGGGCCGCGGGGTCGCTGGATCCATCGTAATACTCGAACACATGGATAAGATATTTCTGAGGAATGAGAGCTTTGGCCAGGTGCGGAGTCAGCAGTGTGGTGTTAGCTTATCTCATCACCTCTTCTAGTCTTCCCCTTGTCTTGCTTTCAACTGTTTGATTTATGCCATCATTTCAGCACGAAGGTCCTCCATTGCACGCTGGTGATCATCTTGGATTTCAGATTGTCCTGATCTTCGGTTCTCACTATCAAAGTAGTCTGAGTCCTCGGAAGCGTAATATGGGTCGGATGATCCATTTCCTCTGTTTTCTCTTCGGTTTAATGGCTCGGGATTGTTAGCATTTGTCACGATGATTCTTAGGTCATGATTCAGATCTGGCGCTTTAGAATTTGCTTCATCGTGCTGGTGTGTCGCTCCTATGCTTTGGGAGATCTTGTCCTTAAGCTCCTGATTTTCTCGGGCCAATAACGCCACTGCATCCGCATATACCTTCAGATTATTTTTCAATTATTCAAGCTCTGCTATTAATTGGGGCGATATTCGATCCTTGGTTTGGAGTTCTGATCCTCCCTTGCCCCCCATGGGCCACAGTATGATCTTCATCAATTATTTGGATTAAGGGGTAGGGTGGTTCGGTATTTAAAAACTGCAATTCCACATGTGGGGGCGTCGGTTAAGTAATCGGCAGAGTCTGATTTTGATCGTTCGTTGGCGGCATTCCAAGGGCCGGCTGTTGCATCGTTGATTCTGCAAATCCTTCCCGTTGTTCGTGAGCACGGGAATCCGCAATTGCCTTCGCTGCATCAGTTTTAGCTGCCATAGGTTTGACTGTTACCGCTGCTATAACGTTGGCATCTAGTGGCGAGGTGATTTCTACTGTATTCGGATTCTGGTTTGGTGCCTTCTTTTTCTCACCTTTTTATTTACTGCATGTCATAGATGGTGCCGTCCTTGGTGTTTCTTTTGACGATGCCTTAGTCTTTCCTACATCCTTCGTTTTTTACATTTCTGACTGTATGGGCTGTCGTAGGCTCAAAAAATTAATAAATATATTTACCACTAATTAACTGGTAATATAGCGGTAGTAAGAGATCGTTCCCACAGAGAGCTGTGTAATTGATAGGTTATTTGATCAACAAAATAAAGTAAATAGCAAAGGGGGTTTTTGGTTTATAAGATAAATAAAAATACAATAAGAATAAAGGGATGATTAAGGAATCCTTCGCCGTTACCAAGCGTTAACATGATTAGATTCCTTATATATTGTTCTTAAGAACCATTCATCACCAACCGTAAAATAACAGCTAGATCAGTGTTATCCCCAAAACTCATTCAATCACTGGATACGGAAGTTCTCGACTCCCAGATTCTATCCAACGAACCACCAAGTAGTAGATCACTCAAGGTGTAATCCAATCGAACACCTTAGGATTTGTGAATTTAGGTTGATCCCAGTAGTTAAACTCTTAGATCAAGGTTTACTTGCTGGTGTTGTCTTCACTCGCAATAGCTCCACAGAATCCCTCTATAAGGTCTCGCGATTTCTACTTATGTAGAGAGTTAATCGACGATTACTTATCTCATAACTTCTACTAGCGATAAAAAAATTAATAGACTAATCTAGTATGCATCACAAATCAATTTAAGAATCACTCATAAACCCTAGATATAGTAAAGACAAACAACGATAATAAAAACTCTCAATAGTTTTGTATTATTAATAAAGCTTCACGCTTAGAACATTGAATTCATCCTTAATCAACAAAGGATTTAGTTTCTCATAATTACATAATCACCCGGTTTCCCCCTAAAGGGGTAAACCCTAAAATATTAATGAAGAACAAAAGTATAATATGAGATTCAATATGATTATATTTACATAACATAATACCTTTTTATAGGTTTACATTGCTTTGGTCTCCAAGTATTTAGTTCGGTTCAAGAACCCGACCCGAAATAACATTCCCAAACGTGCCCTTAATATTTCCAAGGAGTTTATACACGTTTTACACATGCTAAGTTCTCAAACCCAGTCCGAAAACTTCAAATTCCAGCAGATATTTTCGGAATTAAAGTATGAAACCCGTCCGCGAACTTTACTGTCTACGGTATTCAATAAAAGCTCGTTTTGGCCACAACTTCTTCATCCGAACTCGGAATGACCTCATTATTTTTGCATTATTTTTATATTTCAATTATCTTCAAGATAATGATAAGAAATACTTAATTTGAATGAGTTAAGATCGGTCTTTGGCCCTTCTATTGATTTTGAGCGTTTTGCTCATTTTCGTCGCACTTCTTCCACTTTTCTTAGACTTGGATACTTGGAATACTTCTATTCCTAGATATTTTCAGCACTTTGCAGATCCTTTTTGGATGATTCACATATTAGAGTCAAATAAGTAAAAACAAGAGTAATAATATGAATACATGCAAGAATAATAGATAAAACAAGTATGGAATGGATACTAAAATCATATGAATTATGCACTTATCAAATTCCCCCACACTTAGCCTTGCTAGTCCTCGAGCAAACTAAAATAAAATAATCCTAAATACAACAACTCCATGTCGTCGAGAAAATGATCGCACTTAGCTAATGCAACAAGCCTTTAAACCCCTAGGTGTCCCCAGTGGACGAGTTATAGTCTCGCGAGGGATTACAAGAGGTATACCCACAAAACCTACTCTAATTTCTCGCCTTGGAAGAACCACTAAGGATAGACACAAAGTAGAAAGCCAAATAATTAGCTTGCATATGTTATTTAGCTGCAAACATCCCACACACATTCCAATCATCACATATAAGCAATTACTTACGTGTGACATTCAACCTGATTGCAAAACTTTACTAAGATAGTCATCGTACTTGTTGCAACGTTTTCCACAACACTCGCATACTAAAATCACATGGATAGATAAGAAAATGGAAATAGAAATAGAAAAGTGAAGTGTGCAAATGTTGACTTAAGTGAAACATGTTACCCACAATACTTGTATGAATGTCGTCAAAGGATTCTTATTTTTAGCGCAATAGTTGAGAGAAGCACCCATTTAACTTGACCACATGATTAGATACTCTAAGCGCATATTTCCCTTCAGCAAGTATGTGATAGTTTCCTTGGATCCTGCGTTCCACGCTTGTTTAGGCGACGGAGACAGGGACAACATTTCACACATACTGCAATCCAAGTATCAAGAACCTCATCAATAGTCATTTTGACTTGCTATATAATGATGATATGTTTTTTTTTTTCATCGACTGCATGATTAGTCCGCAATTCCAGACTTATCATTTATTAGTATCGATAAATGAAGATGAGCCTTATATAAATGTTTTTTTTTCTTTGTCGGCTCACTCTTTATGAGTGTAAGACAATTGTCTTATGGGGCTTATATATACTCAACCAATGATTACCTTGCTACAACATCCACGACAGTATCATGATCCCACCAAATCACTTTAGAGAAACATAAAACTGCAAAAATAAAAAGAAAGTGATTCAGTAATGATTAACTGCGAGGATGAATCTTTCAAACGACTACCATAGCTGAGTTTCGCATTCAATTATGAACATATATATTTAAGGATTGTAGAATGACAAAATGGAACTCAATCTATAGCTACTAGTGTGTAACCCGTGCTACGCACAGGGGCGTCGATTGGTGTGGCGGGGCCCAAATGCCCTTGGAGCATTTAAAAAAATTCTTGATTAATATATTATTTTTTAATTAATAAAAAAGTTTGATACCCTTGGATATTCAATATATTGTGGAGATATATAATTTATGTATGTTATATAATATAAAAATAAATAAAAATATTCTCATTATAATTACACTTGTGCATTAAGAAATAGTAAATCTTTTCATTCATAGTAAAACTATGAAGAAAAAAAACAAATCAAAAATGCTAACTTTACTGAAAAACCTGAGTTTTAAATTACGGTCACTCGGAATCATTGCAAATATGGTTAGTAAAATTATTGAAATTGTATCTTGTTATGCAACTGAATATGATTTATAAAATTTTACGATTTTCTACATCATTTTCCCCACTAACTAATACTATGCAAAAGTGCATTTGTGTAAGAAAATAACAAATAGATATTTATTGTCAGATGCCCAACTAAAACAATTAAAACAACATATAATCATTAGTTTGTTCTGTATGTTTAAAAAAAAAAATGAATCCAACATCAAAGATATTTAACAAATAAGCAACCAACCAAAACCCGAATAACCTGAACATGATTTCAAATGATAAAATTAGCAGCGGATTGATTTGGCTTTTTATTATTATTTCTCGGGACTTAGCATTTTGTTCAACCTTGAAAAGACGAGGGTACCCAAATACACCATAATCTTTTATTTTGATCACAACCTATACAAGATCCCACCGTGAATAAACCTCTTGGAGCAACAATCACTCAAGGAATATTTCAACATAATGTCCACTTGAAAATAGGGTTAGTCCGGACTGGCCTAACACGTGAATTATTATATCAGATAAGTGGAGAAATCCAATACACTTTGTGTGATTGTCTATGGATATGAATCGAGACAATACTACGACAAAGTGTTCAACTGATAACCGAAATCTTATAAGATAAATATCAAGTGCCTAGTTAACATACAAGTGTATTTACTTTAATTATAATATAAAAACAATTATAATGCGGAAATAAATTAAAGCACACACACCAGAATTTTGTTAACGAGGAAACCGCAAATGCAGAAAAACCACGGGACTTAGCCCAGTTTTGAATACTCAATTGAATTAAGACGCTACAAAAAGTAAACCTGCAACTTCGTGTAGACAATACAAAGTAAACTAAAATCCTAGTTACTTAGCTTCAACAATATTCTTCATTTGATAATATCTAGCAGAACCGAAGTTCTCAATAGATATTTGTTACCTCAAACTGAAGGATAATGTCTTTGTTGTCTTCAATCCATCTTCAGATCTTTGTGAGAAACTAGAGCACAATACTTCTATCATTTCTAGTTTAACCTATCAAAGTTGACTGTAGTTTACATAATAGCGACTAGAGTTTTGTCACTAAATATGACAACCAATCTTGACATACCAACGCTTGGTGGGTTCAACCAAGCAGTGCTCTAACAATCTCCCCCTTTGTCAATTTAGTGACAAAACTCTATTACATATGGAGATAAACGAATTACAAACATAACTCATTCAACATACGCTAAATTCACTTTTCAATGGCACAAAAACCTGGAGATATTCAAAAATAAATGCCAATGTTGACATTACAATAACAAAGCTCATACTCCCCCTAAAAGTGATATAGGTATATTTTAAATCCGCACGTCTTTGTTATACCAATCATATGATATGTTACTCCCCCTTAGTCTGTGCTTTTCCTCATTCGTTAGATAAACATTCAAGCACCATTGTCCTCTTCCCTAGTGACACCAATCAACATAAAATTGATACCAGCATCACATGTTTACTCTAGAGCTGGAAAACGGGCAGGCCGGGGCTGGATTGTTACGGGTTACACGGGCCAAAACCTGCGGGTTGATATTCTTCACTGGTGGTCATTTATACGACCTGCACTCGTAACGGGTAAAGCTTGCGGGTTCACGGGTTAGATGATTTCTGGATATTCAACTCTCCATAAACCAATTTAACAGAGTTTCCTCTGATTTCTGGTCTATTTCCGGCCACATTCAGGCCATCTAAAGCTCATTCTCTACAACCTAACATTCATCTAATTCATTTGATTCAATTCAACAAACGGATTCAACACCAACGAAACTAGGGGAAAAGGGAAAAAAATATAATAGGTCTTTACTGTACAAGGAATTGAAAATCATCATCGCCACAAAATCAAACAAGAAAATGTTAGAAATCTAGCTCTAATTCACACTGAAAACACGAGAATTCCAAAGATAGAAACCTCGAAGGATATCGAGATTTGAAGGAAATCTTACCAAAAAAATCATTATCTTAATCTCAATCTCTTATTCATCTATGTTCACCACTTCCTCCACCATCTCAGATTCAATCATGACACAGACTAGCTGTTCTTCATCTTCTCTCACGGCTCAGATTCACCAATTTAGTCAAACTCATGTCTCAATTTCTTCCATTAACCCATCTTCTAAATCCAAACCCTAACTGATTCTCAAACTTCTCTGATTTCTAAGATTCGCCTTCAATTCCATCATTCTCTTCTCAAATCCACAATAATCACCACCTATTTATATCTCAATTTCTGCCATTAACCCATCTTATGAATTGCAACATAGATTCATATTTAAACCAATTAATTATCTTTCATTTCTAGAGATCGACGACAACTTGGCTTCTGCTTCTCTTCTCTGTCTAATTATCTCTTCATTCTCGTTTGTCACAGAAGCAACAACAACTCATTCCTCCTAAATCCAAACCCTAACTACTTCTCAAACTTCTCTAATTTTTCAGATTGATCACCTTCAATTTCATCATTCTCTTCTCAAATCCACAGTAATCACCACCTATTTCTATCTCCAGCTTTAAATCTGAATTTCATCAATTTATAAGATGATTACAATTAAGAAGAAAATAAAGAGGAGAATCTGATTAACCACAGCTGCACAACCTACATGAATTTGATCTTTAGATCTACGTTTTTTTTTCAAGCTATTGTTTTGTCCGTCAGGGATTCAGGGAAGGACAAGAAGAAAAAAAAAAAGAAAAAAAAAAAGAAAGAGAAGGAAAGGTTGCAAATGCTAGGGTTTCTGAACTTTATATGAGGGGACAGTGGGACACGTAACATAGTTTGTTACACGTATTATATTGATGAGAGTGGAACACGCGGTGGAGAATGGAACTGCGGGTTAACGGGTGAACCTGCAGGTTTCACAGTCCGGACCGGGTTAACCCGTTTTTCAATAAGCCAGCATTTTCCCAACCCAAACCAGGCTTGTTTGGAAACCAGCCAAGCCGGGTGCAAGTTTTTACGGGACGGTCTGGGCCAACCCGCGGGTTTTGAGCTTGTTTGCCAGGTCTAGTTTACTCCATATATTTCTCCCCTTTTTGTCACAAAAATGACAAAGAAATGAAAAAATAAAGGACAACACGAAAAGAATCTTACAAATCTCAAAATAGACTTGCAACCTGTTGAGTCAAGCACGAGGGTTTCACATACCATTTTTGATAACCAATGTCAAAACCGAAACTACAAAGTAATCATGTTTTGATATGTTATCATGGAAATAATTGCCCGAAGTAATTTTCCCAACTAGTTTAGAAAACCAAAAATCAAATAAGCAACTTAGTTCCTTTGCTAAACCGATTGTATAAATACAACCACTTCATTCGATAAGACCAAAACAAAGAAAAAATCCATTTTTATCATCGTGTTCTAATTATCCATATAACTTAGACCTTTAGATTTTAAACAAGACAAATACTAGGTTAGTTAACTATCATTTACTTGTTTAGGCATTCGTCTAGACTTGAATAACTGAAACCTCCACTTTGATAAGTCTAACTAAGATCAGAATTAACTTAGTTTATCTTATCCGGAATCGAATTGGACTAAACAACTCATCCAGTCAATATATTCATTCGTTAAGCCATAAATAATTCATACAAACCAATAAATCAACTTGCATAATTATTCACCTCAACCGGAAGCAATTGAAACAACATATATCATTAAAGTTCCACTATTGCACCGAAATTTTGTAAGCCTAAACAATTGATACTACATAATAAAGCAAAATAATAATTGTTTTACTTAACTGGAATCAATTGAAATAACATAAACATTAAAGCACCGCAATTGCACCAAACTTTTGTAAGCTTAAACGATTGATATCACACAACAAAGTAAGATAACAATAGTTTTACTTAACCGGAACCAATTGAATGACACATACATAATGGAATAAACACATCAATTGTACCGACAATTTCATTCAAGTAAAAGCAATAGATATATCAAATAAAAACAAGCTTTTCTTAAACAGGAAAACAATTAACTAGCAAGATTGTTACCTCAAATTTCGCATCCAGTTGATCTTCTCATTGTTTTTCTCATCCTTTTGCAAAGACAAGATAACAGCAAACAAAACCTTTACCAGAGAAAGGCTAAAAAAGGTTTTAAACATTACGTGCTAATAGTAATAAGCTAATACCAAAGACTCATATGTATAAACACAACTTTTGAGAAATAAATTGTTAATAGTATAATCACGACTCAATATGGGATTAATTGTCATCATCCTTTTATGATTATTTGATTAAGCAACCCAACAAGTTAGATATGAAATCCGCTAAATCAAAAGTCACAAAATCATAAAAAGGTAACCGATTATGAGACATATCTCATATAATGATGACAACACGGAGATACATTCATTTGTTCAAGGACGTTTAACACAATATTCTGAATGTCATGAGCATTAAAACTCATCATTCGAGTGTCATCATTGTGACTATCTTTTGATACCATCCTAGTTGTCTTTAGATAAGACTTTGGACTTCATTTAGAAATGGGTTTTGCTGAAGCAACTTTGTTCTTCCTATTATTTCTTCCTGAAATCCAAGATGAATCTCTTGAGGAAACATTAGGGTAACCGAAATGTTGAAAACTCTGAGAGTTAGTCTTTCTCAAATTTGGAACACCAGATCTAGTCTTTACAAAGTTATCTCTCCTTTTGTAATTTGAGTGATTCTGAGAAAACTTCGTACGAGCCTGATAAGCAAACTTTGAACTATCATTACAATAATTCTTTTGTTTATATTTAGGAGAATCATGTCCTGATTTAGCATTATTGAGTTCAGCTAATTTTGTGAAAACACGTGCATCTATGGATTTTTCATTCCTTTTACGGAATCTGCATTTTTTTTTCCAAGTGTCCTTTATTTCCACAGTAAGAGCAATGCTTAGTAACATACGAACCATGGGGTTTAGTGTTACCTTGTTGTGGATTTTCTTTCAATGGAGTTTGACGGAATTCATCTTTTGCTGGAGATGAAGGTGCTACAGATTTTTATTTTATGGAAGAACAATCTTTTGTGGTAACTTTTGAAGCAATTTCTTCAGCAGAGTCTTTAGACTTTACAAACTTTGTCTCATATTTAGCATTCAAAGTTCATTTACCTTTGTAGCCCAATCCTCGAGTGTCACGAGGAACTCTATTTGACTTCAACATTGAGTCAAGTTGTTTTGTTCTACTATAGAACTTTTTCAAGTCCGTTTTTAGACTCATATTCTCTTTCTCCAACATTTTTATTTTTTAAAGAGCATCATCTAGATCAACCTTAACTTTATCAATTTGAAATTTATAATCTAAAGAAATTTTAGATTCTGTATTATTACTTACCTAGTGTTCTTTCGGTTCTCCATTTCTGTATATAGTTTCCTTTCTCAATCATGACTTTCTTCAATTTGCTTTCTGTAACATCTCATGGCTCCAAGATAATCTTGCTCATTGCTGATAATCTCTATATCCTCTTACAGATCATCTAGTTCCTTTTTAAATCTTTCATTCTCTTCACGAATATCACAGTCGAGTCCCTTTGGCTCTGAAGCTTCTCGATCATCACCTTTTTGTTTACTGTATTTTTCCAATACTTCAAGATAAGTCTCACCATTACTTACACGTTCTATATCCTTACACAGAATATCAAGTTCCCTTTTAAGATTTTCATTCTCTTTCCAGAGTTTATCACATTCAAGTGTTTTTGACTCTAAAGTTACTTAAATATCCTTTCCAGATGTGCATTCAACAGTTGCATGGAAAGCTTTTTTCTCTTGAACCTCGGAACAATTAGAGCTATCAGAATTATTTTGTTATTTATTCTCTACACACTTTTGTGTTTTTTGAGAAGGAGAAGAATTCCTTTTCTTTTGTCTTAATAACTTTCTAAATTCTCGTTCAGTCATATCAACACTGCAATTCTCAGTTTTTGTATCTGAAGAACAAGTCTTAGTTACAGCTTTAAGGGTAATACCTACTTCATTCTTGAATTGATATTCAAGGTCAAAGATCTTTAATTTACCAACTAGAGCACTTCTAGATATTGTGGAAAGATCATTAGATTCCATGATGACATGCTTTTTAGATTCGTATCTTGATGGTAAAGACCTTCGCATTTTACACAAAATATCTTTATCTGAAATAGTATTTCCTAAAGCATAAGAGGCATTCACTATTTCAGAGAGTTTTTCATCAAACTCATCAAAGGTATCGTCTTCATCCATACAAATATTTTCCCATTTATAAGATAGGGTTGAAGCCTAGCTTCTTTTTCAGAGGCATTCCCTTAAAATACGATATGAAGAATATCCCAAGCCTCCTTTGATGTTTTACACTTGGTTACATGATGATGGAGGTCTCGAGTTACAGCATGTTTAATGGCGTTTAATTCATAAGAATTTTGCTTCGAAAGCAATTTTTCTTCATTACTGAATTATTTCAATTCCTTTAGTCTAAACTCAGTGGTTGATTTGTCGACCAGTACTTTAGGGTGTACATACCCATCAAAGAAAAGACTGCATAGCCATTTCCCCCATAGATAGTTTGAGCCATCAAATCCTTGAGGTACGTTAAACGAATCAATTATCATTTGATTCAAGACTTTATAGGTTGGATCACACCAAACACAGATTGTTAGATCTTTTCGTGTTTGCCTGCTATGATACTAATTGAAAATACTAGGGTACCAAAATACAGCACAATCTTTTATTTTGATCACAACCTATACAAGACCCACTGTGTATAAACCTCTTGGAGCAACAATCACTCAAGGAATATTTCAACACAATGTCCACTTGAAATAAGGTTAGTCCGGACTGGCCTAACACGTGAATTATTATATCAGATAAGTGGAGAAATCCAATACACTTTGTGTGATCGTCTATGGATATGAATCGAGACAATATTACGACAAAATGTTCACTTGATAACCGAAACCGTATAAGATAAATATCAAGTGCCTAGTTAACATACAAGTGTATTTACTTTAATTATAATATAAAAACAATTATAATGCGGAAATAAAGTAAAGCACACACACCATAATTTTGTTAACGAGGAAACCGCAAATACAGAAAAACCACGGGACCTAGTCCAGTTTTGAATACTCAATTGAATTAAGACGCTACAAAAAGTAAACCTGCAAATTCATGTAGACAATACTAAGTAAACTAAAATCCTAGTTACTCAGCTTCAGCAGTATTCTTGATTTGATAATATCTAGTAGAACCGAAGTTCTCAATAGATATTTGTTACCCAATATCCTAGCAGAACATACGTTCTCTTTAGGAGTAGATCTAATATATCTTCTTAATGATTCACAACAACTTCTTCTTCAAATCTTCAAATCTTCAATCTTCGATTTAATCTTCAAAGTAACAATCTGCAAAAACAAACTTGATTCCTATTGATTTGTCGCACAGAACGGAGTCCGTTAACAATGGAAAATCAACGAATCTATCTTACGGATATAGAAAGACTTATATCCGTAGAAACGTTGATCTTTGATTTAGTTTGAGTGAGCCTTATATCAGAAGAGAAGGTTCTCAAGAATAAACAAACTAGGTACAATCAAAGATTCAACAATAGTTAGTCAATCAAATCAATGATCGAAAAATGAAATAACAATGCAATCTTCTAGTTTCCCACCAACGGTACACGCTAGAGATTCTCAATCCCAAAGAAGACTTTAAACTGAGCGGCCGTAAGAGATTTCGCCTAATTAGGTTACTCTTCTCTCCGAATAGGAGGCTTCACCAGTAACAGTACAACAAAGGAAGTTTACTGTCACGAAGGATTAGTTTACTCGAAATGCAAGCTTCAAGTATTTATAGATCAAGGAAATTTGGATGCCAAGTAATTACCATTAATATCCAAATAATATTACCGAAATCTTGATAACCAAATATTAGCTAGCATATAAAATACTTTACTAATATAAATCAAGAGATATGCTTAATATATATCAAATGTGTTAAAAACACAATAATATATATAATTCCGAATTTTTCATAATAAATGTGTTAAAAACACATTTCCGAAAATTTCCATATTAATACACTATATTATCATATTAATTCCGAATGTGTTAACAACACATTTATGAAATTATCATAATAATGTATTTTCGAATATTAATATAATGAAAGCATATTTTCAAATATCAAAAGATATTAGGAATATTTCGGTTTGAGTATCAAGGAATATCTTTGAACAATTAATAAATAAGATTTATGCACATGTTCAAGTATGTCGACATCTTTTACTTTGTAAGTTTTTTTTCATACTTACTCACTTGAAACCGATTTACCACACTTCCATACAAGTTTATAATTGGTTCATCTGACTTTCAAGAACTATGTGATTGATCAAGTAATACTCAATCACAAGTCATGGGTGTAACGGTTCTACCAAAACAAGTTTCGGTTCTACCTCCATGTGATTATTGTGCATAGTCACACTAGCTTACCAAAATTCGGCTGACTAGGTACTATGATCGGTTCCCCACATATATTTGGCATCTAACTTGTATGCATTGCACATGCCCATAGGATCGGTTCCCCCTTGCCTAAAAACGTGTTGCACATGTTCATAAGATCGGTTCTCCTTTCTTCTATAAACCTTGTTGTACCTCATACAAGGATCGGTTCCCCCTTGTGATGCACTACACCTCTTACTAGGATCGGTTCCCCTCTCCCAAATTTGGTCAGACACACACAAACCCGGTCATACCCCAGGTGATTACTTAAGATAGGTTTCACTAATAAAAGTCATACCAATACATAAGTCAGGCCTCATGTGAATAGTTTTACCAAGAACACAAACAAGTCATGAGCGGTTATATTAATCACACATATTGGTCGTTCATAAGATATGCAATGAAGAACAACCCCAATAACGCTTGGCGATTTCCTTTTCGGTTCAAAACATATATCATGAACTTACTTCCTTAAAACACATGTAAAAACATTGTTTCCTAGGATAAAATCCTCACCTCATACCCATACATAATCACAATTGCATTCATAAGATTATGGCGATGTCTTATCTACAAAGTTTAATGGTTAAGCAATAAACCTCGTATTATATTCCTTAACTCTTTGATCATAATAATATAACTTCGCATGTTATGTTTTCAATATAAAAGATTTGAAAGACACAAGGTAGAAATAGAACAAGTCAAGTCGTAGTTACTAACCTCAAGCAGAAGGATAATGTCTTTGTTATCTTCAATCCATCTTCAGATCTTTGTGGTCACTGGAACACAATACTTCTATCATTTCTAGTCTAACCTATCAAAGTTGAATGTAGTTTACATAATAGCGACTCGAGTTTTGGAACTAAATATGACAACCAATCTTGACATACCAACGCTTGGTGGGTTCAATCGAGCAATGCTCTAACAAAACTCTTTTTCTACAGGCGTGTGGAGCCATTTTTTTAGTATCTCTAAGTGCACTTCTTTTACACTCCTTTTTGGATAGCCCCACCTTTAAGTTTCTCAGAAGCATTCCATAGACCTAAAATAACTCGAAATTATCTGATAATTTGTTATGTTGCGTTCTAAAATCAATAGCTTAATTACGAATGTCTCAATTCACAAATTAAACACTTTCGTAGCTCTATCCACGTCGTTCATATATGGAGTAAATTGTGTAGTCAATGGACGTAAGTTCCACAACGCTAAAAAATGAAAACCCGTTAAATGGGTGAATGATTTTGTTAAATATATGTTTACTCAGAAATTATCTAATAATTTGTTATGTTGCGTTCTAAAATCAATAGCTTAATTACGAATATCTCATTCACAAATTAAACACTTTCGTAGCTCTATCCAGGTCGTTCATATATGGATTAAATTGTGTAGTCAATGGACGTAAGTTCCTCAACGCTAAAAAATGAAAACCCATTAAATGGGTGAATGATTTTGTTAAATATATGTTTACTCAGAAGTTATTCATTGATTTCGTGCATTATGAGGTGAGAGTTGGCTACCCGTATATGATAAGTAAATACTTAAACTTAATTTCATTGAGTTAATTTATGGGCACCATGAATTTTAAAATGAAATCGTGCATGTCATACCAAATCACATATCATATACCCTCATGGACAACATGTACCACTTGAAAAATATCTAAGAGTGAGAGGGAGATGTTTTCTAATATGTGCAGATCATCACAGAAAGAAATTCTCCTTTTAAGGAATCGATGATTTATAGGGTATGGTTTTGTGAGACATTTTAACAAATAACAATCAATAAAACAATAGCTTGAAATAATACCAACTTCAGTTGTTATAGCCCACTTCACAGATTCACATAGTGCGCCCTCACCATGCTTAACAAAAAACACTTAATGCTCCAAAAATTAAGAAGGGTTTTGTAGCTTTTGCTCCTTTGGCTGCATACTCGAAATTTTGCAATATTTGTCCTATGCCTACTTCTTTAGAAAATTCATGAAATGGCCCATTAGAAAATCGCAACTTCTTCCATGGAAAGTATTCATTTTAAGATAACCCTATCTTGACTAAATACATGTCTACCTAGAATTGTACGATAATCACGTATATACAGTATATTATATCACTAAAAAGTTTCATATCCATTATTTCAACGTCTCAAAATTTCCATGATTATTTTTTAGTAAAAAAGAAAAATTTGACAATATAGTGTCGGAGAATAATACATTTCAAAATCGGTGTGTTTAGAAATTTATCTATACTCTCTACTGATAAGTAAACACTTCATTGCCTTCTTCATCTTTCTCAACCAATAACATGTTGGGGTCCCTCGTTATAATCTCTGTATGTTGTTACCTTTTAGTTTTTGTTCAATACATATGTTTTCTCTAAAGCATTATTATAATAAAATATGCCATGTGCAATTAGATTGAGATAGATATTTTTCTTTTTCAAGTATGAATCTAAAGAACAATGATGTCCCTATTGCAGCTAATATTTCTTCTACATAACATGCCCAGATTTTCTTCAAATATATTTTTTTAAGAGATTGCATTTTGTTTATTTTTTTGTTCTTCTTAAATTACGTTTATTTAAAACATTAGTGTTGTTTGTCCATCTAAAGTTGGCAATGTTGATACTCTCATATTAACCTATATAGAACCAATTCAGCCATTTGTCCCATTGTTGAGAATATACCGCTTTTGTCACTACGTGTACTATTAGTTAGAGAATGTAACTGTCACAAAGTATGTGTTAGCTTAGTAACATTTTTCTATTAACATGTAAAAAGTAATAGATAGATTTTTTAACCAATCATTTATATTTGTTACCGTTGTATTGGCGCATTTAGTATGGCCGCACACAGTTCATCTACTTCTACTGGCATATATTCCATGTTGCCAATATGTTAACGTAAAATTATCAACTATTTATCACATACTACCAATTCAAACTTAGAATGTAGGTTCCATTGTAAATCTCCAAACCTGGTATATCGAGATTTCTATATATTATTTTATTATAGCTTTAATGGACTTAGAAAGATCTCTCATGTGATCATTCAATTTTCAATGCTAAGCTCAAGTTAAAAATTCAATTTATGCTCAAATATGTTGTGCGTTCATTTGAATTTCAATCTATGTTTAAATATATTGTTAAGATCAATTTAATTTGAATGCTACATACATAGACATTGTTCATCGGTTGTTGAAGTTATTATAATATTCGACTAACTCTGCCATTTCCAGTTTTCAGCATAGAATCACTTATTTGGATCATTTGGGTTGTCAGCTTTTCCGATAGAGTTACCCTTACCGAAATTCCATTTTGGCTTTGTATCAGAACATCACATGTAACTGCATCAGTTTCGTTTTTTTATAACTATAAAAGGCAAAACCATGGATTTTTTTTTTTTTGAAATACCCCTTAAGATCCCATCAGCATCCTTAAAAAATAACTACTAAGTTTGGATAATATCTTTTATAAATGCATATTGGTTATTAAAAAATATTCTTCATATATCTTTGACATATTACCTATCAAATCAGTTCTTTTATCTATTTTTTCGCTAAGTGTTGTAAAATTTGATATTGCAAATTTGTATCTTGGTATTTTTTGATCATTTTTTAGGTAGAAGAACTATGATGATGATCGTATTTATCCAGATTTTTCTTGCACCTGGTAGCGGTCGAAGACTCTGTGGTGCAAATATAAATTAAAATGTTATATTTGGTTCCCTTGTTTCCAATGTTGTATTAGGTTTATCGGACAAATAATAAACTGCTACAATATTTTTTTGAAGTTGTTTTACCTGTCTTGTCTTATTGATAATTCCATTACATGTTCTCTCAATTCGTGTTATAAATTTATAATTGGTCTCGAGCATATCCCTTCTCCTATCGTTGTGAATAATTGACTTTGCTGATTTCGTTTTGTTGTCATTTTCCCTTAAAGCGGGATTAAGATAGACGTGTATGCAATTTAGGACAAAAGTCCTCACTAATGATGCAATTTAGAACAGAGGTCCTCACTAATACTTCGATTTGCAGTGTTAGTTTTTGCTGATTTTGTTATGTTCAATCCCGGAGAATAGAGTTGCGTGAAAGCTAGGAGTCTCTTTATAACTGGATCAAAATAAAGTTCTATATAAAACAAATATTTTGAGAATCCACTTCAAGGATACTTGTGAAATTTGTAAAGGTTGTGAACTCATCTTTTTGCATATGGCCATATAACTATATATACTTGACATTTTCTCTATCAAGGTCAAGTAGCAATTGTAACTTATAACGGCTACAAAATCAATGCGAACATTCATGACATATACTCCTTTTGGAAACAAAGATAGGAGGAGAAATAAAGCCACATGGGGAGAAATGACCCATAGGGTTATATTCAATATAACTGGTTCAAATCTATGCATGCCCCTTCCTTCCTTACTTCAGCCTACACTTAATAACAACCGTATTAGAATGGTTCATCCAAAGATATTGGGAGTTCGTAAATAATAATGTTTAGACATTGCAGTACATACATGTTCATCCATCAAGTGAATAAGATTCAACTTCATTCTAAAATGACTGTAGACAACAGTTTCTCTCTCTGTCTTGGGGTTCCTTACATTAAACATTTTTCACCATGTTGATGATAGTCCAATTTCACAATAAAAACATTTGAGATAATCAATAGCTATTCACCCAAGAAAAAAAACAGCAAGCCAATAAAAAATACTCCAACATGATGACCGAAACCCTAATTTTTGTTTGGTATAAAAAATACGGGATTTACCTGCTCTAATATTGTTTAACGATCAGGACTTGGAAAGACAAGAGGAACGGAGTTGAAAAAAGAGATGATGATTATGATGTAAATCAGTAACCAGTGCCTCGCAATTACATTGTTACCAAATACCCTATGTCAAGAAATAAAAGAAAAACTTCCAAAATTAGCTAAATAAAAATTTAACAAACTCCCTGAAATAGATATTAAGGAAATTTGATAATACATGTGATACAGATACTACACTATACCCGCATATATGAATGATTCTAAAAATACCTCATTTGTGTCGCTTAAAAACAAATTTTTCTGAAACGTTTTTCTGGAAATTTCGCCTAAAAAATACGGTTTAGTCCGAAAATCAGTCCAAATGTATGGTTTAGTCCAGCAAGAGTCGACTAGGTACAAATTAGTCCAAATATATGAAAATTACATTAATAACCCTTATTTACAATTTAGTCCAAATATTTACATTTTAGTCCAGAATGACTCATGATGATGTCAACAATTTTAAAATAATATATAAATAATTAAAAAACAATTTATCTTTCAAACCGCTCGTCCAAAATTCACAAAATTTATATATTCGGAAAGCTCTTTTCGAGATGTACATAAAGAGTGCCCATATGACTATATAATTTTCATTTTTTCATTTTTTTAATTCACTCTAGAGTACAATTATGTACACATCGACAACAATACAGAAAATTCAACATTCATGATATCCAGACTGCCACTCTAATTTGCACATACAGACAAAAATATCAACCACGCGAAGCTCTTGATGTATAATGGACGTATTTGCATTGGATGGTTTAGAAATTAACCTGCATCCAGGACAAAACAATAAAACATAAGAAACGACAACTTGAAAAAGAAGTGATGCCATTTTACCAACAACCACATAAGAAACATAGGAAAGAAAACGATCTTATAAAAAGTTAGGCAATTATTAACTTAAAGAGACACAATCCATTTGGACCTACCTGCACAAAATTAATATGGCCTCATACGATCCCAATACAGTGACTTATTGCACTTTACCGAAAAGGAGATTATTAAATGAACATGTTTCCACTTTCCATGTATCAATCACTAATGTTAATGAATCATTAGAATTCGTGAGACAAGACAAGATGCACCTATTTGTACACACAACTAGAATCTTGTACCTTAAGCACCAATAATAGCAACAAAAACACTATACATGCTTATAGCCCTAAACTACTAGGTATACGAAGAAAAATTGTGAAATATTAAGCTAATTTTTTTTTCATATCAGCAAACACGAACCAAAGTTTCCCTTCCTGAAAAATCAGTGACATGTTGCAAACTAAAGTGAAACATTCTAGGGTTCAATAAAACTTCCACAACACACAAAATATAATATCAATGGAAAAAAAGAACCATAACTTTGAAAACATGCATAAACCCGATCATTCACAACCACACACAAACCTATTTTTCATGGGAATTACACAGGTGCCCCAATATGTACACTGTTGTAAAACATGGGAAACCTATTTTTTCATGCAAAATACATAGGTGCACCTACATGTACACCCCTGCTAAACATGCACAAAACAATCACTCGCAACCACCCAAAACCTACTTTTTCATGGAAAATACACAGGTCCACCAATATGTATACCACTACAAAACATGCATAAAAACGATCATTCATAATCACACACAAACCTACTTTTACTTGGGAATTCCACGGGTGCACCAATATGTACACCCCTTCAAAACATGTATAAAACCTAATCTTTTAGATAAGATATCCTAATGCACAAAATCCTATTATCAGCTGAGACCAACATTAAGGTGGGCATAAAAAAGGGAACAAGTATACAATTATACCAAATACCTTTTATCGTGTTGCAACATCTTTAGTTGAAAGCATAGCAGCATGAAGAGAGGACCCATCTTTATCGGTTTTGACCTTCACCCCCTACAATTGAAAGAAAGAAAAAGGTTAAAAATTTGAGACATATATATTTTACTAATGATCTAATGCCTAGACAATCATTTGATCCCATCCACATCAAAAGGTTTAACATATATGAGATAAGTAAAATACAAACATAAAAACAAGGCTCTAACTTTCATGGGTGAACAAATATCTCATAATAACAACATAAACACAACTACATGCATAGCACTGAAAACTACTAGGATAAATCAAGCAAAATTGTAAAATAATTAGCTAAAACAAATTCATAGCAGAAATAAGAATCATAGTTTACTTTCCTAACAAATTTGTCACATTTTGCAAATCAAATCGATACATACTAGGTCCCAATACAGGTATACAATTATGTGCACATTAAAAATCAACTTGTGTGCAATCATGTGCACAATAACGATCAACATGTATACAATTATGTACACATTAACTAATAAGTGTACAACAATGTGCACATAAAGAGTCAATATGTGTACAATTATGTACACATTAAGAATCAACATGTGTACAACTATGTACACATTAACAATTCAATATAAAAATAGCTGAAAGTCATATTTTACATGAGACCCGATTCATTCACAAACAAAATCTGATTTTGTGTAACTTGTTTATAACATTATTGCAGTTACAAAGCAGAGGTGTTTATGGGTTTGATTTGAGACCATCTATTAAAAAAAATGCTATATTCTTTCTGCTCATTTATGAATGAATGAACCACAACAAAAGTAAAGCATAATAATTGATATCTCCTAATCATATGCATTTCTAAGTTCATTAATTGATATCGCCTAAAAGTCTTTTTGCGATCTAAATGGCTAATTTGCAGCAGATCTAGCTAAACAAATCATTTACCAAACCTATTTGTCACGATCATAAAATTCATTACTACGAAAAGAGGGACATGCATAAGAAGAAATATCAACAACACCTAACTTCTAGGAAGTCATCCAAGAAGTATCAAAGATAATTCTTCTGGAGAATTTGTAATATCAAATCAAATAAGCTGGAAAAGAAATACCACGACGATGCAACCAATTACTACAAAGGAAAAGTTATGTGCATATAAACGATCAACATGTGTAAAAATATGTCCACATTAACGATCAAGGGTGTACAATTTTGTATACATTAACGATCAACAGGTGTAAAAACATGTACACATTAAAGATCAACATGTGTACACACTAAGAATCAACATATATATGCCTTCAGTTACACCCCATTTTAACAGCAAAATAAATAGGATGTTAACATAACAGTATAAGGAAACGAAATCACGGGACAATGCCATCTTAAATGTGTTATATTATTAAAACTAAAATTACGAATAAGAATTTCCAACTCTGGAATCACACAATCGTTAATTAAGAAGCACTTGAAGAGGTGATGTGATCTACTTCAAAGGTATTAATAAATTAACAAAATCTTATATTTTTGTACAAACAAAGAGTTTTATGAAATTAACAGTATCAACAAAACTTATACTGGGTCATAGGCAACCAAATTTGGAAGTACTAAAAGAAAAGTGATGACAATACATTATCTCTATAAATATATATAAAAAAAATAAAAAAATAAATTGCAGAATTATGCCCGGCTTTCAAAAAATAACAGGTGTACAACTATGTACACATTAATAATCCAAAAATAAATAAATGCACAAACTAATAAGGCAAGTGTTTGGAGTATCTATAAATTGTAGAGATCCAGATAAAAACTTTGACTAGTGATCTATCTAATGTTTGATACGTAAATTTTAGCAAATAGGTGCTACCTTATGAACAATCTCTTCATGTGTACCATAAAAATTACAAAAGATACTCGTGTGCGGCAGTTGCCTAATTATGTCGAGGGACTGTACACTTTGCATGAGCTAGCATTCACAAAAATCATATATGATACATCTAAGTATTTATTGTCAAACTGATTGTAATACCTTCCACTCAATGCTTCCACAACTAGTTTGTAGCTCTTTCATTAGATGTACTTTCTCTCCGGTATTTGAGGGGACAGTCTCCCATTGGTAAAAATTAGATTGTAGTTTGTCAATCTGACCAAAAAATCTTAAGACATTATGTTATAGGTCACTGGAAGGACATTGGAGCAATCATGCACAAACCTTCAAATAATCTAAAATATAAAACATATAAAAGATATCACCAATAAAGTTCTCCTAGCTTTGCAATCACAAAGGATACCATTTATAAATAATATAATTTTCCTTTTATTAAAGGAAAATATAGACTGAAACATGGCATGTTATCATGTAATTAATCTTTAGGGAGAAAAGGGAACAAGCGCTACAAACCTCTTTGGCATCAACCAGGAATTCAGGGAGGACTAAGATCCAAGTTGTCAAAATTGCAAGTTGTATTATACATTCATAGATCTCAGGAACTTCATTGTCGTCACCAATACTGAATTCCCCCTGAGTTAACATCACATACAAAAAAAAGTAGAAAAAAAAAATCTAATATAAAAGATTTTTGTATAGCGAGAAGCATGTGTACAATTATGTACACATTAACAATTATCATATGTACAATTATGTACACATTAACAATCAACAGGTGTACAACATTGTACACATTCACAATCAACAGATGTATAATTATGTATACATTAAGAATCAATATGAACTTACCATAGTATTACTGACAGCCTTATGCACAAGGTCCTTCAGTAAACTATGAACCTATAATTATAACAAAATGTGTGAAATGGAAGCTGAATTTCCAAGGTACGATATTGTGAGATTGTCGACTAGAGTAATCATTGAGCACCGTATTTATACAATGAATTGTTAAACGAAATATATTTTGTAGTGGCTACATGGGATTGTATTTTACTGATTATTTTTCTCGCATACAATAGATAATGAAATTGGAAAAAAATATCATGGTTAATCACTCTTAAAAGGACCTTAGTACCTGGAACTAAGTAGGTGACCATCTTCATTTTTGCCAATCTAAAGCACATTAACTCATGTTGCATTAAGCAATGACCACAAAACTATAAACTTCTTTGTGACTGAAATAGAGTTACTGGTCATTATCACATTCGCAGGAACTGCTCCAAATTTTATTCAAAGAAACAATGTTGATAAAGAAGTTAACAAAAAACCATCAAATTGCGGCAAAGATATTAATTTTTAGCACTGTGCTAAACAAAATTATAAATAAATGATACATTGAAGCCTAGAATGTCAATACAATTAGACTTCTTTTTGTTTCAAAAATTGTAAGACAAACACCCGCCCACATTTTCAGTTGAACAATTTGTGTTTTATGACCAACTTGGGATGAAACAAGGACATTACCAACAATTAGACTTCTAATCTATTTAATTATTTTTTAATTTTCTTTGGTCTTTCTTTTTCCCCTAATTTCATTAGCAGCTCATATCTTCTACAGAGCGTGACGGCGTCGACTAACAATGATGATGAAACGAACTCTTTAAGAGCAGCCAAAGAATTTTGAACATCTCTGATTAGTTGTTTAAGTACTCATAATCTAGAACATCTTATATGATAATCTTACAAACTGGTGCTATTATTTCACCTGTTGATTGAAGCATTTAACTTATCTTTCGTCTTTATTTATAAACTATGAATTTTGATATTAAAGCCTAAAGCTCATGATATTAAATCCTAGAGTTCATTCAGCTATGATCATATGTTGTAATTACTTAATTTTGAAGTCAACGTACGTATTATGCTCAAAGGCTTTAGAACTCATCTATAAAATTTGCTTGCATGAACTGCAATTACTACATTTCGAACTCTCATTGCTATCAAATACAATAAATTATGTTCCCTATATACCATAAATTCCTAAGATACTATATTGATGCATTCACAATTAAACAACACCAACCTAATTGTAAAAAATTTAACCTACTAATAAAATTCAACGATGACCATAATAAATTTCGAATCCGATGCACAAAAATGAAAACCAAAAATCAAATTAGGGTGAGATCAGGAAAAAAAAAAGGTTATTATTACTACTACTACATCCTTGAATTGTATGAGTCCAATATCTCATAGATAAGAAAGGGATCCATGACAAATGACATCTTCTCCGAACGCATTAGATCCATGCTCGATAATCAGTCAGTCTATGACCTCCGTTTTCCATCAACCAAAACAAAAATTATTTCTCTAGATCTTCAAATATGATGGACAAAATAAAGTTTAAAGGGTTTCTCTCTCTGTTTTCTATGGGAGGAGGGAGATAAACTCAAATTAAATGATAAAAACATGTTCTCATCTTTCAATTCGCTTCCAAATGATGAAATCTTCAAACTGATTTGCCATTTTTTTTCTTCCGAATTTGAGTTACTCGTCAACGACGACGATTTTGGTTTTTCAAAGATGAATCCATCATTGTTCGGTTATCATTGAAATGACGAGATTGAAATTTTATTGACACGAAGAGATTCAGTTTTATGATTGTTTTCTTCGCTCGGGAGAGCTATTTCCATGAAATGAAAATGAAAAATATGGAAACTGAATCACATATAAGTGATACGATTTAACTGAAGGGTATTTTTGCCCACGAAAAAAATTAGTTTTGGACTGAATCGTCCAGGTTTGGATTAATCCGTACAAAATTTGGTAGATTTGGTACTCCTAGTACTAGGCTTGAGGAGATATGATTAGAATGTCTAAACGGCGCGCGGGTTATAACCCCAAAGGTGTCATTATCCATATACAAAAACCCCAACAAAATAAATTGTTCACAAAAACCCCATTTAACATAAACGGTCTATATTACCCTTTAAATTTAAATCACCCCAACAAAAATAAAAATCAACCCCACCTTTAATTTTTATTATATTCTCATCACCAACAGCACAACAGCACCATCGCCATTGCACTGCCACTGCACCGCCACTACCCGCCGCCGCCGACCACTACCGCTCAACCGCCGACCATCGCCGCCGCCGCCGACCACCTCCTCCGCCGATCGCCACCACCATATCCGCCACCATCACCACCGCCATCTCTAACCACCACCACTGCCAACCACCGCCGTCACCAACCTCCACCACCACCGTCACCAACCGCCACCACCACCGTCGCCAACTACCAACGAAGCCAACGACCAAAACCATAGACCACCGTTGATGACGACCACCACCGTCACCGAGCAACACCATCATTATCACCGACCACCACCACCAACCAGCCGTCGCCACCACCACAAACAATTAATTTGATTGATCAATGTTCAACAAAAATGAGAAAAAATGATGCAACCAAACTGAAAATGATAAAAAATGATGAAACCAAACTGAAAAAATGATGGAACCAAAATTGGTTTCACCAAATATAGATGAAACCGAAATTGGTTTCATCATTTTTCCACATATTGTCATTTCACCAATAACCACCGCCACCAACATCACCGCCAACCACCGTGACCAACTACCACCACCACCACGCCGCCACCGCCACCACAATCCCCAACGCGTTATTGCACCACCTCCACCATCCAGCACCACCACCAGCACCACAACTGTCCACCGCCAACACCTGCCATACCACTAACACCACTACAAACCAATACTGAGCAATTGCATCACCACTGCCAGCCACCGCTACCAATCAACACCACCGCCAACACCCGCCGTACTGCCACCAGCACCACGACCTCCCACCACCACCCAAAAATACGATGAAACCGATTTTGGTTTCATCATAAATACGATGAAACCGATTTGGTTTAATCATAAATAAGATGAAACCATAATTGGTTTCATCACACTAACAACTGCTATTTCAGTTCCGTCGTCGCCACCTCTGAACCCTTTGAGTCAAACACACAACACTACCTGCTTCTTCACTGAATCGAGCTCGCACCATGTAGTTACATAGCACCACTTTACTACCACCCGGTGCAACACCATCCATTTCAAGCAAAGTTCACATACCTTATTAGTCTTCTCCCAGCCAGACTGACCGAGAGTGAAGATGCACACATTGTAACCATCAATAACAGATCTTATCACTGGTTGTGTATCTAAAAATACTTCCTCTGAAAATAACAATGAAAAGAGACGGGTGAGTCAAAGTCGACAGCGATAGACATATTAGGCAAGTCAAACAAAATTCTGGTTCTAGAAAAAGTTTGAGTACCCTTAGTAGCTTGTTGATCATGAACCTTGTTAAACTTGAACAACCTATGACCATCATCCGTGTGTATGGAAGGGTCTGCAATAACAAGCCCCCCATTGTCGCCAATAGATTGTATAGTTTTCTGATTTTGGTCGTGGCACGATAGTACACGACCATACACTCTCACATTTCCTGTCCAAGAAAACATACACAAGTAAGAAAAACAATTTAGAGCATGAAATTCATATTTTCTGCTGTTAAGCATTGGTACCTTTTGACTCTAGAAACTCATTATACAACCTACAATTTTCCGTAAACAGCCTCCGACTCTCCACAAGACAAGAACAACAAATCTCTTTAGATTTCTCTGAATTATACCTTCCACTTGCACCATTGGGAAAAAAAAAATCAGTTTAAGATGGTTCTTTCCACAACCTAACGAGTAATAATGTCTAGACATCGACTGCAATGATGACATACAAGAACATATTCAAAGCAATTAGTTAGAAGCAAGTTTTTAGGATGGGTAACCTCTTAAGCAATGTTTACTGGATCAAATGCATCCTTCACTCGCCACCTTCTGCCCACATGTCATGAAATTTTGTCATGCTCACAGAAGCATCAAGTATAGTAATCCTACAAGTAACCTCAAAAATAAAAAAAGTATAAAACCTTAAAATCTTTGCATCAATAATGGTCGGTCGTCTTGTTAGTGTGGGCATCACTTCATTGAAATCTCTCAAAAGGACTTGGGAAGCACCAGGACATTAAACGTTGCACCTACTGTGTGAAGCTACAGTTTACACAACAGATGGCACTACTGTCTTACCAAAATTGATATGCTAGGTAGTATCGGCCTATTTATAGGCAGAAAGGCGTCAGTTGGTGACATCCCTTCAAACCCAACAGACACATCTCATATCCGTTTACATGCCTGTTCATATGTGCCTCTTCATAGATGTCAGTTCATGTACAGCGGTTGAATTTTGAATCCACAGCACCAAGAGACACTTTCCTGAGAGGACACAAAGCTCTCTGGCTTGATCCTTTCTTTGCATCAATAAAAACAACACATGGTAATCTAGTCCTACTATATATTTTGAGAAAATCCTCCAACAGTACTCTCATCGAGTCTAGAAATAAAGTGAGTACACATACATTTTAGGGTCGAATTCCTAAGTCTCATTATCAAGTGGGACTTAAAAACTACTATACCAACATAAAAGCATTTAAGAACAACTAGACTTGTTAAAACACATAATTTTAGGGTCGAATAACCAGGTAAGGTCTCATTATGATGATCACCTAATTGTTCAGTACAATTTTAACATGCTAGGACTGCTTGTGGTTATAATATGATGAAGATGCCTCTTGTTCCACATTTTGAACAAGTTTAAATACGACCAACCTACATGAATTTCTCTCTAATATCAACACTTGACAACAATGGTCTTGAAGATTTGACCTAAAAGTGCTCTAACAATGGTCTTGAAGATTTGATACGATTTATCTCATCAAAAATCGTATTCTAAATCTCTAATTCTCAATTCCAATACTTAGAAAACAATTCATGAAACAACCAAATCAAATCTCAAAAATGTAAATTTGAAAAATGATAGTAAACTCATACCGAAAAATGTAGCATAATCAAATCTCTACCACCACCTAAACAACCAGAACCGTCACTGTCTCCCTCACCAATTCCATCATCCCACTCTCACCCCCACCAACAACAATAATAACAACTAGTTAGAATACCACCATTACCAACATAAAATTAAACCAGAAAATAAGGAAATCACCTGAATCCCCTTTGATTTCCATCACCAATTTAGAACTACAAAGATTGAATTTCGATTTTTATCACGAAAATACAAATCGAGAAATATAATCGATCTCATTTCTAGATCTGATTGTTCTTGGTCTAGCGGCGATGGAGATATTAATACTGGATGTTGCAGTTGTTGTGGTGGTGGTGGCGGCGGTGACAATGGCAGAAGGCAAGATTAAAGTAAATTTAGGGCATGAAATTGAAAAAATTTGTTGGATCTGATTCAGTTGCAGTTACAGTCGGTGGTGGTAATGGTGGTGAAGAAATTGAAGGAGGCGGAGGAGGGTGGTGGTAGTAGCGAGATACGAAAGTGTAGTATGGTCGGAGGAGAATAAAGTTGCTGCTGGTGGTGATCGTAGTGGGGAGAAGGAGACGCAAGAACGAAGAAAAAAAGAAATGAGAGAAGAAGAAGAATGTAAAAGGGTATGTTTGAGTTTTTTTAAAATAACAAAAACTAAATTTACTCATTATTATTTGACTTGGAGTTTTTGTCCTAGTTTTATTTGAAACGGTTTTTATTTGTTAGAAATAATATGATCGGTTTTTTCTTATTACTAGTTTGTTCACCTAGGAGTTTTGTCACTAGTTTTGATGTCCAAAACCCAACTAATATGAGATTAAACGTTAATTTTTACGGGAGTGATTTTGAGGGTACATTAGCAGCTTACTTTCGGTCCAACCTGTTGCCAAGTCTTATCAAGTAGACCGCCACTCCAGTCATGATGGGCTGGCGTACTAATCACTACCGTTCACTACCTTGGGTACCACCCTTTAAATAAGCACCACACAAAATTTCCCAATCTTCTCGACGAGGAAAGCAAGCTCCCACTTCTCTACTGTGCAACTTTATAGCGAGATTTTAGCAGATTTATTGTGAAAGATTGAGAAAATCGATAATAAAAGGAAGAAAAGTTCTTCGATCTCAACAGATCGAAGAGAGAAAGATAAACAACAGCATCGCCACAGGAAGAGATCCAAAATGTCTTCAGGAGATAAAGTTAGGGCATCCCATATATTGATTAAACATCAAGGTTCAAGAAGAGCAGCTTCTTGGAGAGATCAAGATGGTACCAAATTTATTAAAAATACTACTAAAGAAAGTGCTATTACCCAACTCAAGGCCCTAAAAGAAGATATCCTTTGTGGTAAATCTAAGTTTGAAGATATTGCTATGGAGCAATCTGATTGTAGCTCTGCAAAACGTGGCGGCGATCTAGGTATGTCTTTTCTTATCTTCGAATCTGGGTTTCTGAGGTTAGTAGTTAACTGAATGGATTTGGAGTATATTTTTCGAGTTCTGAGACATTCTAATTTTGTTCCTTAAACTTCAATTTTTTGTCTCCGTTTTAGGGTTTCTGATATAAATTTATTCCGAACTTATATTGTGGACTTAAGGCTGTATCACTTTAGCTAGGGTATGTGACTAATTTACACAGGCTAACTTTCAGACCTTAGGTTATATCCCTATGCCAGCAGTCAACATGCTTGTCTCAAAGATTGAGCAACTCGGAATTACTGATTGAGTGATTGCTACTCGGACAATCCTAGTAATGCTATAGCCAATACTTGCAACGAACCCCGACTTCTGTAAGGGATGCATTTATTAGACAAAAGGTATTTGCGGGCTTTGCTCCCTGCTCCGAGGGCATTTGTTGATAAAAGCACCTGGCCACTTAAAAATCTTCAGTTAATTTAGGTTTTTAACACTTAATGCTAGTTCTTAATGCTTGTTACTGGTGAGTCGTGTTCGTCTTTTGGTTTAAAGAATGGCGGTTGTGTATGTATAAATTTGATTGCTGATATTTATTCATCTTAAAGCTCAGTGGATGTTAAAAAAGGAAGTTGACCTTAGTGTCACTTTCTCTGTTACTGCTGGTAAAACCTTACTCCAGCTCACGAGTTCAATTAAGGGTTCTACCATCTTAACTGTAATAGATTGGTACTAATTTACTGTTCCTGAAAATGGGATTTTATATTCCTTGCAAAGCGGTATGTGCATGATACATTAAATAAAGTTAGTATCTGGCATTTGAAGCTTTTGTGTCTGTGTTGTCGTGTTTACGTGCTCATTTCTAGGACATTGTATTTGTATCTTATACAACTTATGTAAAAGCTGTAGAAAACGATCCAGCTTTATGTTGTTTGGGGCAGGGTGGTGAAGTCCAAAGTATATAGCCATATAGGATGAATCCGAGCCGTGGGCACCAAACAATACCCTCCCTACTGTAGAAAGTGTATGTTGAGAACCTTATATGTGTTGTTTACAGAACAACTCCTTGTGTAGTTTATAGAACAACTCCTTGGTCCCTCTAATCCACCCTAGTTTAGCTAAACAAATAGACTAATACATGCCAGCTTCAACTATGCGGGCCAGAGAGCTTTCAGTCGCTATGACAGCTTACTAGGCGGAGCATACAAGTAATAAACCTTCCCACTTTGTCCTTGAACATGTGGTTCCAACTTATGCAACCATTAACCATTTCGTTGGGCAATGATGTCTACCTTGTTACCATATGGTATGATCTAGAGAACAAGTCATCTTAGATGTACAGAGATGCTATCTCTCATGTATTGTGAAAGTACAAAGCATATTAGTTGCATTGGTACTTGAAGTTGAATTGCACTATATGATTGCATATCTTGTACTCATATTTTCAGTTGTCACTATGAATCTGTGATACTTGTGCTTGAAATACGTGGAACGCTATTTTGAGTATTTTGTGTGAAATTACACCGTGTTGTGCACCGTCTTGTGAACTCGCTTGCAGATATTGAAAACTCGTCGTGGTATCTAATCATGTTACATTTGTAATTAAAATCTGATGCCTGTGTGTGCATGTAAAAAATGTGTGAATTCAAGCATGGATGAATTGTATTCTCTAAGCTGGAACATACATTCTTACTTGTGCACTTTGATTGTTTTAGAAGTTCATAACTGTCCTTGTCTATATATCTCTAAATATTTGAATTGTTGCAGGCCCTTTTGGCCGAGGACAGATGCAGAAGCCTTTTGAAGAGGCAACTTTTGCTCTGAAGGTTGGTGAAATTAGCGATATCGTGGATACTGATAGTGGTGTCCATATCATAAAGAGAACTGGCTGATGATTTGTGAGCTGAGAACCAATAAGGCCTCAAGTTATAGACAAGGATTTGTTTTGTTAAGGAGCGTACCACTTGAATTATCCTCGCTGGATGTTGACGTATGTAATGATTAATGTTTCAGTACTGTTTTTTATATACCTGGTTTACATTTCAAGGCATCAGTTGTATCTACTTCTGGAGTCTTCTCAATGGCTGTGTGTTTTGGATATTTTTTTTTAAACTTCTTGAAGTCTTCTTGGATATTTTTTTTTAACCTTGGGCTTTTATGACTAGTTCTGTTTTTCTTAAATAATTTTAATAGAGGATTTAACTTTGAGTTCAGTCTTACAAACCACTGGGGACTGAAGTTTTGGTTTCTACCATATTTACTTCAAGTGACTAATGAACCTAGTTTTGTGGCCCGTTAAATTCACCCTTGTTCAAGTTGCCACAACTTGGTAAGCGATAGGGTGTGAACATGCTCAGGCTTATAAGAAAAATAAATGTTGGCACAGAAAAATCTGGTTTTTCTCGTGGAAAGAAGGCACTCCAGCCTTTGCTTTTCTTCAAGTTCGAGGATCAACACAGCAACACCCTCCCTAAGAGCAAGAGCTATGGGGTTGAGAGTCTCTTTCAAAATGAAAGAGTTGATCAAATTTGATCAAATTAGGTCTTACTATGGGTAGTGGGTAACCCCCATTCACCCCAAACTCTATCAGTCTCTCGTTCGTTTGACAGAGTACATGAAAGTCCTCCCTATACGGCTTCCTGTTTGCCGTTTGAAAAAAACATACCCAAAACGGCTCTTTGTTTGCCGTATAAATTAAAGTGAAAACAAACGGCTCTTTGTTTGTTTGCTGTATAAATTAAAAGTGAAAACAAACGGCTCCTTGTTTGCCGTTCAAGAGTTTTCTGCTTTCAAATTTGCATGGCCCATCAGAATTTTAACCTTTTTGTTATTTAAAAATTCAAAAGACGCTGCAGCAAACATTAAAGTCTGTCAACTTTTTCTTTATACGGGGTATGATTAGCCGTGTAGTCTTTCATTTCCCTATCCCGCAGTAGTAAAAACAGTCTATCAGCTCTACTCTCACCCGTTTTGAAAGGGATAGAGTGTCAAAACACCCTATCCCATAGCCCTTGCTCTAAGGCACCTGAATTCAAGGAAAATAGACCTTACACTAAAAATAAAGATTCTGGTATGGAATGTTCTGGGTCGTGGAAACCCTTTCACCCAAAATCACCTAAATTTCTTAATCACCTATTCTTGTCTGAAACCAAATCCCCAAGATCCTATTCTTCTCAAGTTAATACTAGAGATATGCCTAATTACCACATAGTTAAATCTTAATAAATCAAGAGAGATCAGAAATCCTATTCTTATCTCCAATGACTATCTTAATAGTTAAATATATTGTTTCCTACTACCCTAATTACCACATAGTAGATCCCATAGGACTTATAGGAAGACTAGTAGTAGCTTGGTTAGATGGTTTCTTTTTTGGTAGCTTTTATGAAAATCCTTATCCAGACAACAAAAGCATAACATGGGATTTCCTTGCAGAAATAAGAGCTCAAGTTAATACTAGAGATATGCATTGGATAGTCATTGGAGATTTTAACATGATTTTTGAGCAGATCAGAAAAACTAGGGGGACTGTCATTTAGGAAAACTGATAGTGAATACTATCATAGAATTCAGGAGAAGGCTGGACTATATGACTTAGGATACACATGATATGACTTTACATGGAACAACCACAGGAAATGCCATAAGAATATTCAAGAAAGACTTGATAGAGCAGTTTTCAATGCTGAATGAAACTTGCAATTTCCAAATTTAACTTTATCTCATCTAGGAGCTATAGGTTCAGACCATTGCCATATTCTCCTTACTTTAGATCTCCCTTACACGATAAGGGAATGGACTCTTAAATTTTGCGATGTCTTAAAGAAGATTCTTGTATCCAAGATCCTTGAACCATTTGGATGAAGGAAACTTATCAATGCGTTTGTCTCAAACCTAAAAACTCTAAGAGTAAACCTATTAGATTGGAAAAAGATTTTTTTTTGGCCAACCAAGTAGGAATAACAAAACTTATTAAAGAAATAGAAAGGATTAAAAACAGAGGGATTTCTGAATCTTCTGAAAAAACTAGATCAGCCAGAAGCTCTTCATGATTCTCAGGAAGCTATAGGAAAATAAGAATCCAGAGACAATAAGTAGAATTAGGAGAGCAAAATACTAATATTCTTCCATATAGTTACATTAAAGAGAAGGAAGTGGAATACAATAAACAAAATATTGTCACTCATAATGAAACTGAAATAGGAAAAATTCTTACGGAATACTTTCACTCTCTTCATAGAGGAAAACATATACCATTCTTTACATGACACGGTTCTTGAAAATATACCTTCTTGTATTTCTGATCTTGAAAATCTTTCTATCTCTTATATCCCTTCTAAGGAGGAAATTTACACAATTATAAAAAAAATATGAAACCTAACAAGTCTCCGGGCCTAGATGGCTTTCCTGTGGTTTTTTTTGTTGTTGTAACAATTGGGAAACTGTTGGCAACTAAGTAATTCTTACAGTCCAAGATTTCTTCCAAACAAGAAAAAGGAACCCAAAACTCAACACAACACATCTTTCCCTCATCCCTAAGGTAAAACACCCAAAAGGCCTAGGTAAATTTTGGCATATTGGTCTCTGTAATACAATCTATATGGTCATAACAAAAATTCTAGCAAATAGAATACAACCTTTACTTGAAAAAATTATATGTCCATACCAATTTGCTTTCCTCTCTTCTAGACAAATCTCATATAATATCACAGTGGCTCAGGAAATAATCCACTATTTCAAAAAGAAAAGAAAAAAAGCTAAAAATGGTGGCTTAGGAGTACAAATATATATGTCTAAAGCGTTTGACAGAGTCAATTGGCAATTTCTCCTAAAATCTTTTGGTTTCAACTAGGAGATTTTCTCTCTTATTGAACAATGTATATCTACCTCCTCAATAAATGTACTTCTGAATGGATCTCCATAAGAATGCTTTAAACCCACTAGGGGAATACGCCAAGGAGATCCTTTATCTCCTTATCTTTTTATCATTTGTATGGAAGTTTTCTCTAGACTTCTACTAGCCGAATAAGATAAAAAAAATCCTTCATGCAGTTAAAATAACACCAAAGAATACACCTATGTCACATCTTCTCTTTGCATATGATCGTCTTTTTTTTTAAAGCTGACCTAATAAAATCTAATAATTTTATTAATATCAATCTCTTCAGCCAAGCCTCGGGTCAATTGATCAATTTCGATAAGTTATGAGTTTTTCTTAGTAAGAAAGTTCATCCTAAACACCAAAGAATGATGTCTAAATTACTCAAATAAAACACATAAACCTAAAGTATTCATACTTAGAGACCCCTCTTTTCATAGATAAATCCAAGATCAAAACCTTTGAATTTATACTAGAAAAGATGGAACATAAATCTCAAGGTTGGAAAAGTAAGGTTCTACACCAAATCAGTAAAATGGTATTAAATAAATTTGTTATAGCTAGTATGTCCACATTCCAGATGGGATGCTTTATCAGCTTACCTAAGAAGATCTCAAAAAAAGTAAAAAAAAAGTAAATGCCATACAAAGCGATTTTTAATGGGGAATTGAACCAAATGCTAAAGGATATTATCCAAAAGCTTGGCCGAGTCTGTGTACACCTATGTGTATAGGAGGATTAAGATTTAGAGATGTACATAAGTTTAATCTAGCTCTAATAGCTAAGGTAGCTTGGAGATTATTAAAAGAACCAAATTCACTTTGGGTTAATACACTTGGCTCCAAATACTTCAGAAACAAGTCTCCCCTTAGATCTAAAAATCCAGATAGATGTTCATGGACTTGGAAATGCATATGCATAGGCCAAAATTTAGTAGCTCATAATAGTATTTGGGAAGCATCAAATGGTACTAGTATCAACATATGGGAAGACAAATAGATACCGGGTGTATGACAACTTACTAAGCGGAGCATAGAAGTAATAAACCTTCCCATTTTGTCCTTGAACATTTGGTTCCAATTATGAAACCATTAACCTTTTCGTTGGGCAATGATGTCTACCTTGTTACCATATGGTATGATCTAGAGAACAAGTCATCTTAGATGTACAGAGATGCTATCTCTCATGTATTGTGAAAGTACAAAGAAGATTATTTGCATTGGTAATTGAAGTTGAATTGCACTATATGATTGCATATCTTGTACTCATATTTTCAGTTGTCACTATAAATCTGTGATACTTGTGCTTGAAATTACGTGGAATGTTATTTTGAGTATTTTGTGTGAAATTACACCATGTTGTGCACCGTCTTGTGAACTTGCTTGCAGATATTGAAAACTCATTGTGGTATCTAATCATGTTACATTTGTAATTGAAATCTGATGCCTGTGTGTGCATGTAAGAAATGTGTGAATTAAAGCATGGATGAATTGTACTCTCTAAGCTAGAACATACATTCTTACTTGTGCACTTTATTTGTTTTAGAAGTTCATAACTGTCCTTGTCTATATATCTCTAAATATTTGGATTGTTGCAGGCCCTTTTGGCCGAGGACAGATGCAGAAGCCTTTTGAAGAGGCAACTTTTGATCTGAAGGTTGGTGAAATTAGCGATATCGTGGATACTGATAGTGGTGTCCATATCATAAAGAGAACTGGCTGATGATTTGTGAGTTGAGAACCAATAAGGCCTCAAGTTATAGACAAGGATTTGTTTAGTTAAGGAGCGTACCACTTGAATTATCCTCGCTGGATGTTGACGTATGTAATGATTAATGTTTCAGTACTATTTTTTATATACCTTGTTTACATTTCAAGGCATCAATTATATCTACTTCTAGAGCCTTCTTAATGGTTGTGTGTTTTGGATTTTTTTTTTTTAACTTCTTGAAGTCTTCTTGGATATTTTTTTTTAACCTTGGGTTTTTATGACTAGTTCTGTCTTTTTAAATAATTTTAATAGATATAACTTTGAGTTCATTCTTACAAACCATTAGGGATTGTAAAAGGTTATCCAAATTGAAAGCAGAAGGGAACTTGGAAGTTTTGGTTTCTACCATATTTACTTCAAGTGACCAATGAACCTAGTTTTGTGGCCCGTTAAATTCAGCCTTGTTCAAATTGCCACAACTTGGTAAGCGATAGGGTGTGAACATGCTCAGGATTACAAGGAAAATAAATGTTGGTACAACATATAAGAAGCTACGAACCGGTCCTTTAAAAATCTGATTTTTCTCGTGGAAATAAGGCACTCCAGCCTTTGCTTTTCTTCAAGTTTGAGGATCAACATAACAACACCAATCCCTAAGGCACCTGAACTCAAGGAACAGAGACCTTACGCTAAAAATAAACATTTTGGATTGGAATGTTCTGGGTCGTGGAAACCCTTTCACCCAAAATCACCTAAATATCTTAATAAATCAAGAGAGATTAGAAATCCTATTCTTGTCTGAAACCAAATCCACAAGATCATATTCTTCTCAAGTTAATACTAGAGATATGCCTAATTACCACATAGTTAAATATTAATAAATCAAGAGAGACCAGAAATCCTATTCTTATCTCCAATGACTATCTTAATAGTTAAATCTACTGTTTCCTACTACCCTAATTACCACATAGTAAATCCCATAGTACTTACAGGAAGACTAGTAGTAGCTCGGTTAGATGGTTTCTTTTTTGGTAGCTTTTATGAAAATCATTATCCACAACAGAAGCATAGCATGGGATTTCCTTGCAGAAATAAGAGCTCAAGTTAATACTAGAGATATGCCTTGGATATTCATTGGAGATTTTAACATGATTTTTGAGAAAATCAGAAAAACTAGGGGGACTGCAATTGAGGAAAACTGATAGTGAATACTATCATAGAATTCAGGAGAAGGCTGGACTATATGACTTAGGATACACATGATATGACTTTACATGGAACAACCATAGGAAATGCCAAAAGAATATTCAAGAAAGACTTGATAGAGCAGTTCTCAATGCTGAATGAAACTTTCAATTTCCAAATGTAACTTTATCTCATCTAGGAGCTATAGGTTCAGACCATTGCCATATTCTCCTTACTTTAGATCCCCTTTACACGAGAAGGGAATAAACTCTTAAATTTTGCGATGTCTTAAAGAAGATTCTTGTATCCAAGTGATACAAGATCCTTGAACCATTTGGATGAAGGAAACGTATCAATGCGATTGTTGGCAACCAAGTTATTCTTACATTCCAATATTTCTTACAAACAAGAAAAAGGAACCCAAAACTCAACACAACACATCTTTTCCTCATCCCTAAGGTAAAACACCCAAAAGATCTAGGTAAATTTTGGCATATTGGTCTCTATAATACAATCTATATGGTTATAACAAAAATTCTAGCAAATAAAATAAAACCTTTACTTGAAAAAATTATATCTCCATACCAATTTGCTTTCCTCTCTTCTAGACAAATCTCATATAATATCACAATGGCTCAAGAAATAATCCACTCTTTCAAAAAGAAAAGAAAAAAAGCTAAAAATGGTGGCTTAGGAGTAAAAATATATATGTCTAAAGCGTTTGACAGAGTTAATTGGCAATTTCTCCTAAAAACTTTTGGTTTCAACCAGGAGATTTTCTCTCTTATTGAACAATGTATATCTACCTGCTCAATAGATGTACTTCTGAATGGATCTCCATAAGAATGCTTTAAACCCACTAGGGGAATACGCCAAGGATATCCTCTATCTCCTTATCTTTTTATCATTTGTATGGAAGTTTTCTCTAGACTTCTACTAGACGAAGAAGATAAAAAAATCCTTCATGCAGTTAAAATAACACCAAAGAATACACCTATATCACATCTTCTCTTTGCATATGATCGTCTCATTTTTGTTAAATCTGACCTAATAAAATCTAAGAATTTTATTAATATCAATATCTTCAGCCAAGCCTCAGGTCAATTGATCAATTTCGATAAGTTATGAGTTTTTCTTAGTAAGAAAGTTCATCCTAAACACCAAAGAATGATGTCTAAATTACTCAAATAAAACACATAAACCTAGAGGATTCCTACTTAGAGACCCTTATTTTCATAGATAAATCCAAGATCAAAACCTTTGAATTTATACTAGAAAATATGGAACATAAATCTCAAGGTTGGAAAAGTAAGGTTCTACACCAAATCAGTAAAATGGTATTAAATAAATTTGTTATAGCTAGTATGTCCACATTCCAGATGTGATGCTTTATCAGCGTACCTAAGAAGATATCAAAAAAAAAAAAAAAATCAATTCCAACAAAGCGATTTTTAGTGGGGAATTGAACCAAATGCTAAAGGATATTATCCAAAAGCTTGGCCGATTCTGTGTACGCCTATGTGTATAGGAGGATTGGGTTTTAGAGATGCACATAAGTTTAATCTAGCTCTAATAGCTAAGGTAGCTTGGAGATTATTAAAAGAACCAAATTCACTTTGGGTTAATACACTTGGCTCCAAATACTTCAGAAACAAGTCTCCCCTTAGATCTAAAAATCCATATAAATGTTAGTGGACTTGGAAATGCATATGCAGAGGCCAAAATTTAGTAGCTCACAATAGTATTTGGGAATTAGCAAATGATACTAGTATCAACATATGGGAAGACAAATAGATACCGGGTCTAGCAACTAATCTACTGTACCTCAAATCCAAAACGTAACAATACTTTATCTTTGGTTGCAGATTTAATTGTGTTGTCTACAAAAAAACGGAACAAAACTCTTATCTTCTCCTGTTTTCCAAATAATATAGTTGAACAAATTTTTAAAATCAACCTTTATCTAGACAAAATAAATAATCTCAAGAAGGATAATCTAAGATGGAAATGAACTAAGTCAGGGAACTTTACAGTTAAAAGTGTACAATAAGCTAAGTGAGAATAATATAAACTGCTCTAACCAGGATTTGGATGACAATTTCTGGAAATCTCTATGGAACCTAGGAGTTTCACCTAAAATGAAGCTTTTTTATGTGGAAATGTTTACATAATGCCCTGTTAACTAATTCAAAATTAAAAGGTATCATTAGAGACATTAATCCAAAATGTAACTTTTGTGGTGATCATGAAGAGACTATAAAACACTTTTTGCTGCATTGTTTCTTTGCAAAAGGGATTTTGGGAGTTAGGACCAAACCATATCCATATAAACTTTAGTACTTTTATGAAAATAATTGACATCTGTAATGATTGGTTTCAAACACCCAACTCAGTGATACCCTTAGAACTGGTGGCTACGAAAATGTGATTTATTTTGAAAGCAAGATGTAATAAAATTTTCCAAGGAAACACACAGACCCCCCAACAACTAGCAAAATAAATTCAAAGATATTTAGACTTCTGGATGAGAAAGGAGATACCTACAAGTAGCTTAAATAGAAAGAAGAGTAAGAAAGGAACATCCCATGGACTACCCCAGATAAAAATACAAAATGTGGATGCTTCTTGGATACCTGAAAACATTCCATTAAGTTTTTCTTTAATTTTGAGAGGTGATACATGAACTTTTCAAGGAGGAAGAGCCTGTTCATATCCACAAGAGGCAGAAGCAGTAAAACTTTTGCAGGAAGTAACTTGGGAAGAAGAGAAGCACCTACCAGATTTCAACATCGAAAGTGACTACGAAGTTTTAATCATAAGTTTAAATGACTCTCCAACAGACACCTCTTGGACCATCAAGGCTATTTTGAGTCCTGTTAATATGAGGAAAAGAATGGATTTGAGGAGGGAAAGAAATTTAATAAATTTTGGTCCATATCTAGTCAAAGTCAAAATGATCAAAGGAGTCTTATTTTTTCTGAAATACTAAATCTATCATAATCGCCATCTTTATTCTGCAATCAGCAGGCGAAAACGAACACCAAAGTTTAATATGATTCAAACAATCGATTGATTGATTTTGTTAGCACATACTATTAATCTGAGGACTATGATGAACCCACGCTAGATTCTTAGCCTGTTTATATATACCCATTCAATACCCGAGCAAAAATGCACTAGTTGATTAAGCTTTATTTCATTATTTACATAAACCTATGCACAATTTTTAATCAAGAATTTGACTGCTTCATTCCTCCTCTGGCTGTTCATATTGTCGCCCCTTTCTTTCCAAGCACAATAGCCCATGATGGGAACTTAAAAAAAAATACAACAACCTATCATGATTCTAAGTCAATTAGAACGTGGTTCACCACCAAAATAAAAGATATTGATGTGCGATTCAGATGTTGACTTCACAACTTTCTCAATTTTAATTTATTTCCATATTGTTGTGATAAACCATGAATCTAGTTAATAAATCAAGGTTTATAACTAGACGGGAGACGGTAAATTGATTTTAGGTTACTTTGATCCTTAGTGAAAAAAAGGACACGATAGACATTTTAATACTGGATACAATAGTCAATCCCTCTTATAAAATTTTAATGCCCTCCCCTTAATCCTTCCCTCCTCAAATCCATTCTTTCCCTCCTATTAACAATACTCATTATTTTGAGCAATCATATGAAAAAGCTTCAGCTTGTGCAAATTTTATAGGTTTATATTTTGTTCCTAGAACCGGAAATGCAGCAACAGATACTCAATCTAAAGAAGCAAAACATTATTGATTGGGATGTACTTCCCCTTTTATGTATTAATATTAAACTCCATTATTGATTGTCTTTCCTAATCAGGGCTTCGGTTGTGTTAAATTGGTTTTTTTTCTTCTGTTACACACTCCATTTTTATGAACACACGTATTTGTTATTTTTTCTCTTGAATAACAAGATAAAAAGAGCACATGTATTTGTTCTTGTTACACACTTCATTTGTGTTAATATTAATTCTTTGTGATTATATATACCTAACATTTTTTTGTCTCCAATTCCAGGTTCAATGGATGAATTCTCTAATTTTTCAACTCAAGATTATGATTTGGATATGGATAATGCAAATAAATTCACAGATAATATTTCATAATAAAAAGAGAATTCTAACGACACTTCAGTTACTCCAAAAAAGAACAGTAACAATATTACAACACCACATGAAGGAATGAAATTCAAAAGTTTTAAAGATGCAAAAGAGTATTATAGGGAGTAAGGGAGACGAAATGGTTTTACATTACAGATTCGATCAACAAATAAAACTCATGTATGCGTAGGAGAAGTGACTACAACTTATACGGTATGCTCACGCGAAGGAAAACACGAGAAAAATGAAAAAGTAGAGGGATAGAAAAAAAAGTCGACATTGCAATACTATAACTGATCAAGACGCTATGAGATAAAAACATCCATTAACAATCATAACTGATCAAGACGCTTCCATATCGGTTACAATAAATAGGTTTTCCTGAACAGTCGTCATCGTCTTTGCCTATGCACATAAATAAAAAATTTGGAGAGAAATTATCTCACGTATATTTCAAAAAGTCAAAATTCAAAGGTGAGATGAAAAGGTGTATCCATCATACATACAAAATACAAGAGTTCAAAGAGAAGTGGAACAAGATGATTGTAGAATTTGATTTAACCGATAATAATTGGTTAAAAGATTTATACATCATTCGAGAATCATGGGTTCCTGTATACCATAGAAATACATCTTATGCAGGGATGAATACAACAGGTCATAGTGACGGAGTAAATTCCATTTTCAAAGCATTTGTCTCACCAAAAACTAATCTCAAAGAGTTTGTTATTCGGTAGAAATCATTGATAAATATAATCAGGAAGATTGTGTATCGGAGCATACGAAGCGCCTTATCTAAGATAATCATTCAGAAAAGATGGCTGAAAGGGGCCAACTCATTTAAGATATGGATGAATCATCAACATATAATGATTATGAGAATTCATAAAGCATTTAGACTTAGCCATCTTTGTCGCAGATTAAGTCAGATGTCGTGTTTGGCTTTCAAATCAAATAGATTATATAAAATGAAAATTGAAGGTATAAAACAACTTTTTTCTCGAATCATTGATGATCATAATAAGTTAGCTGAAAGTGAAGAACCCACATAAGTTTTAAATTCTAAAATTCCAGATAATGTTGTACCTGAAAAATCGTGCATGTCGTTCATTGAAAATCCTCATGTATCACAGGTGGAAGGTAGGCCTAATGATAAAGATAAAGATAGAAGAATGACTAGCAGCGGCGGTAGACTACTAAGTTCTGTTGAATGTGGTAACAACAAAAAGAAGTGTTCTATTTGTAAGAATACATGTCATGACAAAAGAAAATGCCCAAAAAAAGCAGATCCCGAGCAGTTGAATATCGTTGAACCTTGTAAGTTGTATGTCAGTTATGCCTTATTTTGTTGAAAAGTTTCATCTAGCTAGTTTAAACAGCGAAGACGCCAGAATGCTTGATATATAACATGATAACTGGAGTAGGTGTATTTTCTATGATAAAAGCTTATAAATATATATTATGCACACTTACAAATATATATTCTACACTTATGAAAGTGATATGATTATATTCACCTACTCATATTGTGCCTGCTTATAAGTCTTCTCTACCTTTCATTGTAGATATTTTTATGATACTAAATGTTTAGGTTAAATTTTTGTTCAGGTTTTGAGATCTCCGATCAAATCCATTACTAAAGGAGGCTGCATGTACATGTTCAAATCTAAACATGATTAAGTAGTTGTTTAAGTGCAATAACAAGGAGTTACAACCACCAATCCAGTTGTAGCCGTGAAGAAGGTGCAAAAAACAAAGAACATATACTGCAAGAACAAGGACTGCAGAAAAATTAATACACTTTGTAAGGGAAATGGAACTTCACTTTTTTGGTACCGCGAATCGGCTGCTTATTTCTTTTTTATTTTCATGTTTTAGTATTACATATGTCATTGAAAACATACTCCAGCTGGTGTCGTTTATGTTTTTTTTCCCGGAAGAATAACTTTAATTTAAAAAAGTCGCAATGATTTTTAGTACTGCAAAGGCCGGGTTTTTTTTCAACTTCTCAATACTAAATGAGAACAAGTTGGCTTTACTCCTCTCCTTTATTTTTTTATTTTTTTTTGATCGGAAGAGAAGATTTTATTAGAAAGAAAGAATGTACAACAGTCTACCAAAGGTAGACAAAATCACAAGGAAAAACTAACTAAAGACAGTATTTCAATTCATCACAATATAAGAAATATTCAAGTGAGTCATCTTCCCAGAAGCTGCAGCCCAATTCAGAATCAAAGTCTTAGCATCATCAATAAGATCCAAGTCTGTCTTGAAAGTGTAATTTTCCTGAAAGATGCAGCAATTTCTTTCTCTCCACAGCACCCAAATGATTGCAGATGGCATTAGATCCCACACTACTTTTGCCATTCCAGAAACCACATTCAAACCCCAGGAATGAGCGAATGAAAGTAAAGTTTCTGGGAACACCCAAGCCCAATGATGATTAGGTGTTATTGCATACCAAACTTTATGAGCTACTTTACAATGGAGAATAATATGATCTTGAGATTCATTACAGGCTCCACATAAAATACAAGAGCTATATATATATATATATATATCCATCCCCTTATATTGAAGCATATCAAGACAATTTAGCTTGCCATGCACCGCACTCCAGATAAGAAAGCAAATTTTTGGAGGTACGTTAGGATTCCAAGCAAACTGATGAGGGAAGTTGTCCATACCTGCACCTTCAATCATATTTCCGTAAAGCGACTTGACAGAGAAAACACCTGAAGAATGTAAAGCCCATATTCTAGTGTCTTGAAGGTTGTCTGTTATTGGAGGGTTTGGTCCAATCCAATTAAGCAATTCTGCGAACTGCACAGCTTCAGCATCAGACAAAACTCTTCTGAGATCGAATCTCCATGAACCATCAGTTGTGATGTGATCTGCAATTGAAGTAAACTGCAGTCTGTCTAACTTACAAATAAGATCAAAATTATTAGCTAGACAAGATGTACTGATCCACTTATCATGCCAAAAAGATATTGAATTTCCTGAGTGAATGGTAAGAGTTGAGTTCTGAGAGATGAACACGTTTGTTTCAGCTATTGTTCTCCAGCAAGAAACTCCATGAGGATTATTAACTTTACCAGGGACCCAGTAAGAGAAAATACTGCCGTATTTCTCCACAATCAGCTTATACCAAAACTGGTTCTTCTCTACTCCAAATCTCCAACACCATTTTGCTAAAAGTGCTTGATTCATCAGTCTTAAATTAAGCACTCCAAGGCCTCCTTTTTCCTTACTATCCCACACAAAGTCCCATTTGATTAAATGAGAACAACTACTACCTTCTTTGAATTCCCACAGAAAATTCCTCATTTTCTTTTCTATAATTTTAATGACAGAGACTGGAGCTTTGAAAAGTGAAAAGTAATACATGGGAGGAGAAGTAAGAATGCATTTCAACAGAGCCAATTTTCCTCCTTTAGTTAGAGAAATCTGCTTCCAGAAAGACAATTTGGCTTCAGTCTTCTCTATGATAGGAACCCATATATTCTTTGAATTAGATTTAGCTCCCAGGGGCATTCCCAGATACATAAAAGGAAGTGAATCAATTGCACAACCTAAATCAGCTGCCCAAGTATGTAAATCAGGTACTTCACCAATGGCTATGAGTCTTGTCTTTGTTGCATTTACTTTAAGTCCTGCAATATACTCAAAACAATGAAGCATGGAGAAAATGTTTGTAAGCTCTTCCTGTTTATTATCCAAAAAGAAGATGGTATCATCTGCATAATGAAAATGAATGACAATTGACCCATTAGCAACCATTGAGAAACCATTGAATAATTGAGAATATGCAGATCTGTCAATGAACCTTGAAAATCCCTCCATGGTTATGTTGAAGAGAAGAATAGACATGGGACATCCCTGTCTAACTCCTCTAGAACTACTGAAGAAACTAAAAGCAGAACCATTTATAAGGACTGAGAAAGTAGCAGTTGAATAGCAAAACTTGACCCATGCACACCATTTCCCGCTGAATCCCATTTTTTTCATCATAGACTCAAGATAACTCCAATTTATTCTGTCAAAAGCCTTCTCCAAGTCAATTTTACAAATGACTCCTGGTTTATTAGCTTTTAATCTTGAATCTACAAGATTATTAGCAATAAAAATCCCATCTGTAATTTGCCTTCCTTCTATATATGCACATTGAACATGAGATATCAGTTTAGACATGACTAATTTTATCCTAGATGCTAAGACTTTAGCAAGAATCTTATAGACACTAGTTAGGAGACAGATAGGTCTGCAATCCTTAACAGTCTCTATATGATATTTTTTTTGGACTAGGGTAATTAAAGTAGTGTTGTGCTTAGAATCAATACAACCCTTCTCACAGAACTCATGCATAGTTCCCATGATATCAGTTTTAATGAAAGTCCATCACTTTTGAAAGAACATAATGGGGTAGCCATCTTGACCAGGGGACTTGTCTTGACCTAACTCTTGGATAGCTTAAAGCACTTCATCTTCAATAAAGAATATCAGATTCATAGGGATTAATAGTATCAAAAACAATACCTTCTAGCTCCGACCAGATTATCTCTTTTTCCTTACAAAGATTCTCATAGTAACTTACAATGTGATCTTGTAGTTTTGCTCTATCATCAACCAGTTCACCATCAATATACAACTGCCTGATTCTGTTGTGTCTTCTTCTAGCTGTCGCCTTGCTCATAAATAATGTAGTGTTTCTATCACCTTGTTGTAGCCATTTGGTGTTGGACTTTATTTTCCATAAAACCTCCTCCATAGTTGTGACCTTTTCAAACTCCTTCTGCAAATTAAACTTGTCATGCAATTGAGTGTCAGATAAAAGAGTATCTTCTGCCAAAGTATCTAAGACTTGAATCTCAGATAATAATTGCTTCAACTTTGCATTTATGTGCCCAAAAGTCAACTTGTTCCATTCTTTGAGTTTTTATTTTAAAGCCTTCAGTTTGCACCACAATATAGTACTTGGAGTACCTGCAAAACAAAAACAAGTCCACCAATCCTCAAGTAAATCAATGAAATCATTCTCCAAGAACCACATAATTTCAAACCTAAAAGGACTAGGTCCCCAAGAAGGGTCTGAGATATCTAAAAGGATAGGTATGTGATCTGAAGTGGGTTTTGTTTTAGCTAGCTGAGACATAAAAGGGTAATGAGTTTCAAAGGAAGTAGAAATGAGGAATCTATCTAGCCTACACATGACAGGATTTGGCTACCCATTTGACCAAGTGAATCTGGCACCTTTAAGCGGAAGATCAATGAGGTCATGTTGAGCAATGAAATCACCAAAGTTTTCCATACTCTTAGTGATTTTAGTACAACCTTTCTTCTCATCACATTTGGTGATAACATTGAAATCACCCCCCAAGCACCATGGGAGATCCAAGCTTCTACATGAGTTGTCCAACTCCTCCCAGAAATCAGCTCACTCATAAGGCTTATTTGGACCATAAACATTTGTTAATATCCACTCAAAACCATCCACCTTGTTTGTGAAATAAATTGAAAGAGTATATGTACCCACCAGAGAGTCTTTGACATCAACAAAGTTTTTATCCCAAAGTATAATCATTCCTCCAGAATTACCCATAGACTGTTGATAAGTCCATCCAAAGTTTTGATCTCCACAAATTTGAGCAATGTTGTAATCAGTACAATGCATCATTTTGGTTTCCTGTAACATGATTATAGGATCTTTGATTAGTTGAATCATTTTCTTGACAATAACCATTCTTTCTGGAGAACATAATCCTCTAACATTCCATGAGAGGATTTGAAGATTCATTTATTCAACTTTATCTCCCTTTTCTTGTTAACTCTTTTAGGTTTAGTACCTGACTGATCCATATCTCTTGGAGAAAACCCCAGTCTCCTACATTCGGCCTGCAATCTCTTTGGCATGACAGCATTTGAAGTACCATAAGTATCATAGCTAGCGTCATCTGTTATCTCTTCCCTTGTAGGTTCGAAACCAGGTGGGTATGTTGGTGTTGAAGTTGACGAAGCATAGGAGTTGCTTTCTGCATCAAGGTGGACAATAAAAGTTCATTCCAGACCATCCATAGGCTTAGACCTGGATTTAAGCTCGTGGGTAGGAAAATGAACACCCTCAAACGGTACCATTGTTTGAACTGCAAAGTCCTATTCTATGATACGTGGAGTTGATGTACTGTGTTTATGGTTTTTAATCATAGGCCCTTCTAATGATATTTTTGATATTAGAAATCTCGTAGCATGGTTTGGCATTGCATCAAGAGTGATACCTAATGTGACACCCAATTTGAAGAGACGTTGAGCTTCACGGATAATCCATTCAGGGAATATGATTTTATGATTGAAATTATGGTTATGGGATGGCATGTAGTAGATGGATGTGAACGGTGTATTGTTGTGAGATGGTAAGGTTGCAACGAGGTTTTGTGTGGATGGATTTCTTATGGTAGGTATTTTTTTTTGTGTTGGTGGACTTTTTAGGATATGCGGGTTATGGACAATTGGAGGGTTATGACTGTTTAAAGGCAAAGTGATGAGGGTGGAGACATTGATAGGTATACGTTCAAAGATGGTGAAAAGGTTACTGAGATTTTTGGTAGTTTCCGGTATTGGTGTATTAGGAATATTTGGTAATGGTGGATCTTGAATATTTGTTTCCTCATTAAAACCCAATTTAAAAGCTGGACCAAAATCAATCTCCATATCAGATGTTTCATCAACGGGTTTATCTATTTGTCTCCAAATCTGAATATATTTCGGCTTGGTGGATGATTTACGTCTTCTTTTCTGTTTCGAACACGAACCGTGATGGCCTGATCTACGACTATAAGCTGTTGTAACTTTCCTTGTTGAAGAAGGCAGAAACTTAGGCGTTGAAATAGGTAAAATCTCATGAGCTGTAGATGAATGACTTGGGCTGCTAGAATGGTGGATTGAATTGACTGGCAGACTGTTGAGATCCAAAAAATCAGGGATACACATTGACTTTAGAATCTGTGTTTGGCTAATCTTCTCCGACTGTGAGTTGGTATGCCGGCTTGGTCTTTGCCGGACGCTTGTAACAGAGATGAAAGATGTAAAACAACCCTTGTCAGATATCAAATTAATTGCCATGGGTATTGAGTTAATTCCTTTGTTTCTGCGGACACGTAATCGAATTTCTCTTAGGTCTTGAAGTCTTAAAGATGCTGGATCAATGAATAAAACTTCACCACAAAAATTACTAATTCTATGCATCACTTCCGATGACCAAAATTGATATGGCACCCCAAATATTTCTAGATTGAACTCCACCTGCAAAGTGGGTGATGTTTTCCAGAAATTTTGATCCCACCTGTAGACTGAATAGATCACATTCTCACAGGAGAAGTTAAATTCAAAATCTAAAAAGGGTAACTCCTTATCTACATGAAAAATAGCTTGATTCGAATTTATAGGGTAAATAGCAAATAAGGAATAAACTTGCAGTTCTCGACCAAGTGCTATAGCTATTGATGACCAGTTTCCAACTTTATTGGCGGATGATACTATGAAAGCATCTTGCCAGAAACCCAAAATATTAGCACTGTCTAGATGGTTGATGTGTATGTCGACACCTTCACTTTTAGTGACTGAAAAAGAAGCAGCAAAATCATCATAGATGAACGGTGAAGTTTTGAAGGTTGTAGGATGCTCAAAAGGTTTAGGTTGATTTTGGATTATTTTTTGGGTTTTGGCTTGTTTGGATCTTAAAATCTGAGCATAGGAAGGTTTATTCTTAAAAGGTTGGATAGGTTTTGACATATGTTTATTCAGAGAAGAAGAGAAGTTGATAATCTCCTTCAAGGCATTAGCCATTGAAAACCATCCTTCAAAACAATCTCCTGCTGGGATGTAGAAAGATATTGGATCAGCTTTTGAACTAGCCTTAGAAAGGGTAATGTTTAGGAAGAATCCATGGTTATTAGATTACTTGTTGGATACAAACCAAGATTGATTGTCATCAAAATTCCACACCTTTCTACCAGCATCACCATTTTTGGCGATCTCAAAGAAAATATATTGCAAATGCTTAGCAAGGGATAAGGTGAATGAACCTTTGGTAGATCTAGTTGAATAAAACTCTGTGAGGATGATTGGGGAAAAATTGGTATTTTTGTTACAGGAAAACCTAAAAAAAATTCGATCAATTTGGATGAATTTTTTTTTTCATAAGACACGGCGGAGGTTCTATGAGAGATCTAGGATAAACTAGGGAAGGAAAAGGATCTAAACTAAGGAGCTAAACACTAACAGGGATGAAAAAATGGTGGAACTAGAGGAGAATGGTGGAACTAGGAGAGAGAACATGTTTTTAGTATAAAGCATTGAGGTTATTGATTCCTCTCCTTTATTATCGCTGGCCGGAAATCAGCCGGAATCCCAACACTCTTATGCATGTGGAGGACACTTTGGGAGCAAGAGAACCGCTCTCAAGGTACTGGAATGTGGTTTCTATTGGACAACTTTGTTTATGGATGCGCGTGCATTTTGTATTACATGTGATAGGTGCCAAAGAACAGGCAATCTAGGTGCCCGAAATCAAATGCCACAAGCTATTATTCAATTTGTTGAGGTCTTTGATGTATGGGGAATTGATTTTATGGGCCCTTTTGTCAATTCTAATAGAAATTATTATATCTTGCTTGTTGTTGATTATGTCTCGAAATGGGTGGAAGATAAGGCCACCCCAACTAATGATTCTAAAGTTGTTTCAGATTTTGTGCAAGCAAATATTTTTGCAAGGTTTGGAATTCCAAAATCTATAATTAGCGATGGAGGTTCACACTTCAAAAATAGGTTTTTGCAAGGCTTGTTAAAGAAGTACAATGTGTCGCATCGGATTGCAACACCATACCATCCACAAACAAATGGACAAGCCTAGGTTTCCAACCGAGAGGTGAAATCCATTCTAGAGAAGACGGTGAATCCAATAAGGAAGGATTGGAGTTTGAGACTCAATGATGCTTTGTGGGCGTATAGAACCGCATACAAGACACCTATTGGGATGTCTCCCTTTAGGATTGTTTACGGTAAACCTTGTCACTTACCTGTTGAAATTGAGCATAAGGAATTTTGGGCTATTAAGCAATGCAATATGGAGTTGGATGGTGCTGGAAAGCAAAGGAAGTTGCAACTCCAAGAGTTAGAAGAGATTCACAATGATGCATTTGAAATCTCAAGGATTTACAAGGAAAAGACTAAGGAATTTCATGATAATATGATTACAAAGAAACAATTTTGCATTGGGCAGAAAGTGCTTTTGTTTAATTCTCGTTTGCAATTATTTCCGGGTAAATTAAGGTCACGTTGGATTGGACCTTTTGTTGTGACTAATGTGTTTTCTCATGGTGCAGTTGAAATTCGTAGTTTAGATACAGGTAATGAACTTAAAGTGAATGGGCACTGGTTGAAACCATATTATGAGAACTTCTCTTCGGATGTCGTGGAAGGAGTGAACCTTGTGGAAATGCTCCCTCTGGAGGAGTCTTAGCAAACAAGGAGAACGTCGGGCTGACGACTTTAAACCAAGCGCTAAGTGGGAGGCAACCCACCAGTTTTGTATCTTTACCTTTATCTTTTTATTCTTTAAGCATTTTATCTTTATTTTCTTGTTTTTGCATATCATTTGCGAAATTTCTCACCTTGAACTTTCTTTGGACGATTCAATTTTACATTGAGGACAATGTAAAGTTTAAGTGTGGGGGAGCATTTATATGTTTGTATAGTTTGTTTTTTGTTTTATTCCTTTAGTAAAAAAAATAAAAATAAAATCAGAAAAATAGAAAAAACCAAGAAAAAATTTGTGCCTTTTGAACTCCGAAATCTAGAAACTTGTGCCTTTAGGATGACACCATTAGTGGATGGAACCATCTTGATTGCAGGAGTTGAGGAACCAATTAACTAAAAGGGACGAACATAGCTCAGAAATTATAAATAACATGATAGTTGTTACCATATCTCGGAATATCACCATATCACATTCTATTTTTATTTTTCCGTATTTATCTATTGTTTTCTAAGTGCTTTGGTGGGTCACTAAACATCGACTTGTTATTACTGCTAGGATGAAATAAAGTGATTGAGTTTCTAAAAAAAAAAAAAAAAAAAAAGAGACCGACCAATCAGACCAAACGGAATAAAAAGACACTTGGATAGCAGTATGTGAAACGTTGTCCCTGTCTCTGTCGCCTAAACAAGCGTGGAATGCAGGATCCAAGGCAACTATCATATACTTGCTGACAAGAAGCATGCGCTTGGATCCAAAAGATCTAATCATGATGTCTTTAAAAAAAAAAGAAAAAAAAAAGAGTGAAAACGAAAAGAAAAAGAAAAAGAAAAGAAAGTATTATATTGGTTGAATAAAGTCACTTCTGGTTCCCTTGTATATTCCAGTGAGTTGATGTAGAATTCAAACCAGTAGCTCAATCCAATAGGATGCATAGGTTCATCTTGGCGGTGACCTTCAGACAGATATGGGATACATCAATCACTTGTGAACATTCTCCAACATCTACATCTTTATCCATCTTCTTAATCTTTTCATTGTGATTGTGGTATGTTAGTTTCCGAGTATTGTGGCTTGTTCGACTATCTAATTAGAGATTTATTTATTTAAATATGAATTGACTTTGCTCAAGATACCTCCTCTTGTAGTCATTTTGGATTCGTTCATTGATTTGTCATAAATAGATGGAGTTGGAAATATAGGTTTTGTAGGTAGACCTATTGTAAACCTTCACGAGACTAAAACTCGTCCACTAGGGACACCTAGGGGTTCAAAGGCTTGTTATTTATGCTAAAATTGACCATAACCTCGACGAGACGGAGTTGTATGTATGATTTTTAATTATTTTGTTTGATTTGATCGAGGACTAAAAAAGTCTAAGTGTGGGGGAATCTGATCGGTGTCTAAAACACCTTATTATTTATCTATTTTTATGCTTTCTCTGCTAGTTTTCTTGTAAATTATGTATCTTATGTTTTGTTTTTGAGTATCTAGGTACTTTGGAGTCAATTGGAACAAAGGAAGAAGAAAAAGGGCAAAAGTGTTGGAGACTTAACTATTTCTCATTATTTGCTTTTATTTCTTCATCTCTGTCTGAAAAGTATTTCAGCTTTAGTGATGCAATTGTCTGTCTGAAAAGCATGACAACTTTAGTGATGACTCTCATTGAAGGACAAAAGTGGGTATGAGAAATAAGAGGTGGCTGTTGTTGGTGGAAGAATTCCAGAAATAAAAGAGCATTCATTCGGAGCAAGGAGGGAGAAAGCGTTCAACCGCGTATGCTATGTGGATTCAAGCCAACGATAAGGGGTCACTGTTTTATTTCAAAGGAAAGTTAATGGGATGCCAGTTGATGGGTGCAAATATCTCAATCTTTACGGACAAACCTAAATTAAGGTCGAGTTGTTTCTCAGACAACTCAGTTTTCTTTCATCCCTCATTAAAACATCTTCTCAGAGTTGGAGGCGCTGCTACTGTGAAATTGTGAGTTGAATTTAAGGAAATGATGATTCAGAGCTCTCAGGCGAAGAATCATGGTAGAATTTGAGTTTGCGGCTGCTGTTGGATAGTGAGAGGCACTACTGATCGAGAGAATGAGTTTGTGGTGTAGGTGAAGGAATTCAGAGCTGATTCAAGGTGAGTTGATGATTTTTATGGGTTTAGAGAGATGGGTTATGTCTAATTTAAGCATCAACAGAACTGTTTTTTTTTGGATTTGATTTTGAGCAGAGATAAACAATGATTGCTGCTGTAAATTGAATCTGAGGTAAAATCAGGGTTGTGGTTGAATCAAGGTTAAACTGTGAGAAGAGAAACTGAATAGAAGATGTCTCCTTGTCTGATAACAACACCACTAGGTAATGCACACAATAAGTTCAGGTAATTGTCTGGGTGAACTTTTCTTTTCTATTTCAAGCTCTAGTTGAATCTGTTTAGAAGTTTTGTTGCTACAATGGTTTGTGCCATGATCTGGTATTTACACTAGGAAGATTAAGCAGATGGGTGTTTGGGAGTGAGTGTTGATAATTCAGGGATGGAATTGAGACTGAGATGTAGCAGGTATGAAGATGAAGCTGGTGGTTTAATGGCTCTGGTGGTATATTAAGTTCAAGGTAGAGTTGAAATTGCAAAATGGGTTTGCTAGGATGTTCTTGGATCTGAGATGTTAAATGAATCTGGTATGGCTGTAGTTGTTACAAAAGCTACAGAAATGAATAAGAAGATTGTGGGTAAAAAGATGTTGCTTGTTGGCAGTGTTGCAGCTAAGCACATGGCGGTGTTGGTTGAGTTTAATGGTGCAGTTTGCTGTAGGTGTCTTGAGACAGAGAAGGTGGTGGTTTGAGTTTGGCTTGAATTACAGAGTCTGAGATGATGGGGTTGAAACTCAAGGGTTGTATTCAGATGAGAAATCCATACAGGGAGTTATCAAGAGGAATTGGTTGTATGCTGTTCTGGAGCTGCTACTGTGGATGATATAAAAGAATAGGGTGAGATATGATTGTTGCTAGATGAATGTTTAGGCTTGCAGTTCAGGTGGTCTTGTAAGTGTTACAGGGAAGATGGAGATGTAAATCAAGAGCAGGTGGAGTTGTGACATTGCAGGCTTGTAAGATGTTTGAATTATAACTGCTGATGTAGTAATTGTGCCAGGCAGTTGGTGTTGTTTTACAGCTGAAGTATGAACTGATTTGGTGTTGTTTTACAGCTGAAGTATGAACTGAGTTGGTGTTGGTTCTGGTTGAGTTGCAGCTGTTGCAAAGAAGCTGCATATGGCCGTAAGGTAGAGAAGGCATAGGTGGCTTTGGTGATGTTAACCACAAGAAGCAGCTGAGATTTATGTTGTTGAAGTGCTGTTGAAGAATATGTGATGAGTAAAGAAGGTTTGGGGGTTGCTAATGATTTGGTGTAGATAAGTTTTTGTTGTGGCTTTGCTAAGATGAAGAATGAAGTGGTTTTGCAGCTAGGATAAGAGGACTTGAAGCTCATATGAGAATGTTGTTGGGATCAGTTCATGTTGAGTGTTGCAGGCATGGAAGAATGATCGAGGTAGTGATGATGTTGCAGTGTTGGCTGTGTTGCTGCCATATTGGTAGACTGGTGATATTGGCAGTGATCGAGACTGATGAGAAGCAACGAAGGATGGAGTATTGAAGGTTGAGTCTGCAATGGAGAATGGCTGGCTAGAAGGTTTGTAGCAGTGTTCAGGCAGCAGAACTGAATTGCAGGATTGAAGGGCCACCATGGCTGCAACTGAGGGTGAAGTGCAACAAATTTAGCTTGTGCAAGACTGCAACTGTCCTAGGCCTAACTAATTCAAATCAAGACCAGTCAGCTACTTGAACCTGGACTCAGTGATTGACTGAGTTGACTGACCGGCGACCAATGGCCTGAGCTCCGGTCCGGTGCCGGATTCCCGCTGATTTCCGGTCAACTTTGTCATGCGCATCCTCTCCTTTATTATCGCTGGTATGAGTTCTATTGGAACAGTGTTGGGAATAATCCTAATAAACTGCTCTGGGAGATCCTCAATTTTTCAAATCCTGTTGTTGCAACACCCATGCACTCCGGTGGTAAAAAATTATATGGATATTTTTTGAAGTGTATCAGCGGGAACGAATTCTGAACACCATGTGGGCTGGGAAATTTAAACACCACTTCAACATTTTCCTAATATATCACAGCATCACATCTATATCTTACTTTCAGAATGGGAAACACACGCACAGAGGACTTAGAAAGCTAAGTAAAAATATCTAAGACATAATATGTTGTCGCAGATCGCTCAAAGGTAAGATTTGGTTAAGCTTTGGGTAGTAGTCTTGGTTAAGGGCGATCCTTGATTAGTATTTCTTTTTAACCGGGATTGTCAAACTTCTAGTTTTTTACAGTTCTACTAATTTCTTGCCATGGGTAAATGTATTCATTCTTTCTCTGTCCCTCCCACTTCCTCTCTCAAGTCTCAATAGCCTAACAACTCAGGTATATATCTTAGCTCTTCTTGTTGCTAATGTGTTTATATACGCATCATATAGAAAAACGTTCTATGATTAATAATTCGTATTGGGAAACATATAATATAGCCCCTAGATCATATATATATACGAATTATTGATAGTACTTGGAATACTTTATTTTGGTATGCAGTGTATATAACGTCTTTATTAAAAAATAAACTTGATGTTTATTGCTCGCTGCTCTTAAAAATACAAAAACTGATGTTTATTGCGGTTTTTTTTAAAAGCCACTACTCGAACAATTTTCTATCTCGAAGAAGAAAGGTAGACATTCAATATTGAGAAAACCAGATTACGGACATATGATTAGAATTTTGTTTTTTTAGTTTTTCCTTAAATAAAAATAAAACTCGGCTTGGCTTGGCTAAGCTTTAGCCGTTTTATAAGATTCGAGCCGATAAAGAGTGCCATGTCATCACAATATTGACTTTTGGATATATCTAATACGACGGCTATGATGGTTTGTATTTTTCGTTTGTCAAAACCATTTGATTAGCGATCAGCTTCGAAAAGAAAAAAGAAAAAAAAAAGTTACGAAGTAGATAAATTTTTGATGAAGACATTTTTTAATGGGGGCACGTCGACTAATGATTTGTTGACACGTGTTTTTCATTTTAATCGATTCCAACAAGTTTTGTTTCTAAAAATATCAAACAAGTTTTGTTGCTTCATGGGGCCAACTTGTAGCCTTATGTTTGTCAGCCGACCAAATGCGCGGAGCAACCTGTAGCCTTTTGTTTGTCAACCGACCAGATGCGCCCGGCAACCTGTAGCCTTTTGCCAGTCATCCAGATGCGCAAAGCAACCTGGGGCCTTTGAAATCTTTGTAATCAAATTTCCATTTTATTATGTGAAAAGCCTCAACCCCTCGTACATACATTAGATGTTTTATGCATGAAAAAATTTCAACCACTTACCATTAATCAGGGTCTTAACCTTGGACCCGTCCATTCGTTTTAGCTTATAGTATCCACTTTCAGCAGCCTTCCGGATTATGTACGACCTTCCAAATTTTCCACGAAAAACGTTTCTTTATACATGTGGGCGATTTCTAGGACCAACTCATCAACCTTAAAAGTTCTTTCCTTAACCCTCTGGTTGTAGTAATTACTAATTAGTTGTGCGTTTCCTATAGGCATCTGAGAATCGTTCTGCACGTGTCCTCCTTTCTTCTATGATACTCCCTCCGTCCCACTATTAAATGACCTATTTGATTTTAGATTTTGTCCCACTAATAAGTGACCTATATCACTAAATAAAGAGATATTTCTAAAATTATCCTTATAGTTAATTATAAAAAATATAAGAAATATGCATAATTTGATAGGCTTGTTTATATTCGTTACGTAGGTGTTTTAAAATGTTTTTCAATGGTATGAAGTTTGCGAACATCCGTGGAGTAGTTTGAGAGATAAATCATTTCTAAATTTCATTAATTACTATCCATAAGGGGTATAATTGTAAAAAATGCTTAAAAGTAATATTTTCCTTGCTTGCCTTAAAAATTGTGCAAACTTAAACTAGGTCACTTAATAGTGGGACGGAGGGAGTATCTAGGTGAGGGAAGCAACTAACTTCGTTCGATGTGGTGTGACTTTCCATTGCTACTCTTGCCGATGGGACTGCTATTTCCATTGGTAAGATAACATCTTCCCCGTATACCAACGAATAGTGTGATGCTCCCGCCGAGCTACGCTTTGAGATCCTATATTCCCATAATGCCATAGGTAACTGCTCATGACATCCCCTATGATGGTCGTGCACTATCTCACTTAGAATCTGGAGAGGGTTTTGTTGGTGGCCTCCGCCTTCCCATTTCCTTGGGGATAATGAGGGGTCGACATGTACAACCTTGTGTTGTTTCTTGAGCAGATATATCACATCCTTGTAGACGAATGACTTGGAATTATCCGTTCTAATTATCATTGGGGGGCCAAATATGAATATGATGTGTTATTTGATGAATGCGGCTATAGTCTCTCCAGCATAATCCTTTAGGGGTATTTATTCTACCCATTTCAATATTCTGTTGCGGTAATGATGTATTTGTGGCGCTTTGACAGTTCGGGTTGATCGCCCTATTAGATCTATCCCTCAACTGTAGAATGACCATGGTGCTACTATACTATGAAACTGTGTGTGTGGTTCTCGGATTAATTCTCCATGCGTTTGGCAGCTTAAATATTTATTGACATGCTCTGCGGTGTCGTTCTCCATAGTCGACCAATAAAAGTCTCCTTAATAGATTGGCAGGAATAATTTTCCCATTCCTTGGTGTTCAGCATTGTGTGAGCTGGTCATAACTTCCGCTGCTTCTTAAGCGGATAGACATTGCATGATCGCGCTACCGTAACTTCTTCTATAAAGTATACAGTCATTCATGAAGAACCGAGCCGCCTTCTTTTGTATTCTAAGAGTCGCTTGTATGTCGCCTGATAGATTACCGTGTTGAAGGTAATCGATGTATGGCTGCCTCCAGCCGGCTTCCTCCATCATGCACACTGCGGGTTAGGAGGGGCTTGGCAGTCTGCACAATTGTCTTGAACAGATGACGCTTGTGCTGACATGAGTGACCAATATACGCCGAGTCTTTAGAGCTTTTTGTATTGTCGTACATTACCAGTTTGTCCACAGATTTCTTCATGCATTTCATGTATTATCTGTTGGGTTTTACTCCTTTTGGCCCAAACATGTGGAGTCCCCTTAACCATTCAAGGGAGGAAGTTAGTGGCTGCCTTGTTTTTTGGTTTTGTGTACAAAAGGCATCAGGAGACACTCTTTTGTGTTACGGGTTTTATCTCTTCATTCTTGAAGAAGAAAGAAAGAGAGGAAGAAGAGAAAGAGAGTGAGAGAGAATTAAGCCACCATTTTTGGTGAGATTGGTGTCATCTTGAAGAGAAGAAGAAAGGGTTATTAGCTAAGGATCTCTTTGGTTGTTGTGGTGAAGATTGAGCTATCAATTTCCACATCTCTTCAAAGGAGGAAAAATCTAGGGTTTGTCAAACCCTAGTATAGTAAGTATCTCAAATCACTTCTAATTCTCAATTTGATAGTGAATCTCATATTACATATGAATGAATTGTTGATCCATCCTTAGGGGTGAGTGTAATTAGGAAAATTGATATCCAAGTGCTATAGGCACCTTGAAGAAAAGTTTATCCCCAAATTTGGGAGAATTGTGTGTAACCCATTATTTGATTATAGTGGAAGATTTGCCCGTGGTTTTTTACCCATCACCTTGGAGGGGTTTTTCCACGTAATTGCCGGTGTTGTGTGATTGTTTCCATATTGCGTAGTTTGTTGTTATTCCGCATTTGTATATCATTACTTGTGTAGGTTTCGTATTGCGCATAACGGCTCAGATTTTGTAAGCCTCCCCCAACAAGTGGTATCAGAGCTTTTGGGTTGAGCTAATCCTGTGCAATTGCGGAAGCTAGCACTAGTAATAGAATGGTCAATTTGACCGGTGAGAACTTTGTGATATGGAAGGCGAAGATGGAAGACTGGTTATATTGTAAAGATCTCTATGGTCCAATAGAGAGTAAGGGAGTGAAGCCTGACACGACAAGTGTAGACGATTGGAAGGTTATTAATCGAAAAGCAGTTGGTTATATTCGTCAGTGGATTGATGATAGCATTTTTCATCATGTGGCTAGTGAGATACTAGAATATCCTTTGTGGACCAAGTTAGAGGAGATATATGATCAACAGTCTCCTTGTGAAAAAGCTCTTCTATTCAAAAGGCTTAGAAAGCTGTGTTACAAGGAAGGGAGTTCAATGGCGCAACATTTAAATGAAATGAAGGGTATCATGAATCAGCTTACATCCATGGATCTCAAAATTCCTGAAGAGGTTCAAGCTTATTTGTTGCTAAATTCTTTACCAGACAGTTGTGAGCCACTGATGAATTGTCTCAGTTATTCTGCTCCAGACAAGAAGTTGAACATGATCATGCAACTAACTAGTTCTTTGAGTGAAGAAGAAGTTAGAAGAAGGTCATTAGACTCATCTCATTCAGAAGCTCTTGTGACAGAAAATCGGGGTAGAAGAAAAGACTGAAGACAAGTTGGCCGTAGCAAGTCAAGGGGTAAATCAAAGTCCAGAAAGGAAGTTGAATGTTGGAAATGTCATACGAGAGGTCATTATTCAAATGAATGCAGGAAGCCGAAGCAAGAACACAATAAGGGGAAAGGAAATGATAACCAAGACAATGGTGTTGCAACTACTGTGACAAATTATGATATCATTGTATTCTCAGATTGTAATGATGTTTGTGTGAGTTTTGCAGGTTCTGATTCAGAATGGATAGTTGATTCAGGTGCATCTTATCATGCTACTCCTCATGAAGATGTATTTACCTCCTACAAGGCTGGTGACTTTGGGTCAGTCAGAATGGGCAACACTGGTGTTGCGAAAATTGTAGGAATGGGTGATGTGAAGGTTGAGACCAGTGTTGGCTGTACGTTGGTTCTCAGAAATGTGCGACATGTACCGGATCTTCGTTTGAATCTAATGTCACCTGGAGTGTTAGATGATGAAGGGTATAACAATCACTTGGGTGATGGAAAATGGAAGCTAAGAAAGGGCTCCATGGTTATTGCAAGAGGCAAGAAGTGTGGAACATTGTACAAGACACAATTGAAGGTGTTGAAAGGTGAGTTGAATGCTGTTGACAAAGATTCAATCTCCGAGCTATGGCATAGAAGACTTGGTCATCTTAGTGAGAAGGGAATTCAAATCCTCACCAAAAGACAAGTTTTGCCAAATGCCAAAGGTATGCAATTGGGTAAGTGTACTCATTGTTTAGTTGGTAAACAAACTAGAGTTTCCTTTCATAAAGCTTTACCCAAGCACAATCCTGGTATTATTGATCTTGTTCATTCTGATGTATGTGGACCTTTAAGGGTCAAAACACTTGGTGGTGCTGTTTATTTTGTTACTTTCATAGATGATGCTTCAAGGAAGGTTTGGTCATATGCAATCAAGACCAAAGATGATGTTGTTCCTGTGTTCAAGATGTTTCACAATATGGTGGAAAGAGAAACAGGTAGAACCTTGAAGTGCCTTCGTTCTGACAATGGGGGAGAGTACATTGGGCCACTTGAAGTGTATTGCAAGAGCATGGGTATACGTCATGAACAATCAGTAGCGAAGACCCCACAACATAATGGTGTTGCAGAGAGGATGAACCGCACTATTCTTGAGAGAATCAGGTGCATGTTATCTCATTCCAAGTTGCAGAAGCATTTCTGGGGTGAAGAAATGAATACTGCTGTGTATTTGATCAATCGATCTCCTTCAAGACCTCTAGATGGAGAAGTAGCAGAAAAGGTATGGAGAGACAAAGAGCCTACTTATGATCACTTGAAAGTGTTTGGTTGCAGGTCATTTGTTCATATCCCAAAATATCAGAGATCAAAGCTTGATGACAAAGCAAAGCAGTGTGTGTTCCTAGGCTATGGAACAGAGAAGTTTGGTTACATATTTTGGGATCCAGTTGAGAAAAAGGTTATCAGAAGTAGGGATGCAATATTCCTTGAAGACCAGACTATTGAAGACTTTGAGAAGATTGAGATGCCAAAGCTTCAAGATGATATGACCTTGGATCCAAATCCAGTTGTTCCTACTCTTGAACAACATGATGATGATGTTGATGGTAATGGAAATGAAGATGAAGCTCATGAAGATGTTCCAAAGGTGATGTTGAGCAAGAAGTGAAGCAACAACAACAACCAGAAGCTGAGTTGAGAAGATCCAAAGAGACCAGATTACCTTCAACAAAGTATACACCACATGAGTATGTGATGCTCACAGATGCGGGTGAACCGAGTCTTATGAAGAAGCTCTTAGTGTTCTGAAAGTCAGAAGTGGCTGAAATCCAAGAAAGAAGAGGTTGGCTCTTTAGATGAGAATGACACTTTTGATTTGGTTGACAAGCCTGAGAACCAGAAAGTTCTGAAGAACAAGTGGGTGTACAGAATCAAGACTGAAGATGGTAACTCACAACCAAGGTACAAAGCACGCTTAGTTGTGAAGGGTTATGAGCAGAGAAAGGGTGTTGACTTTGACGAGATTTTATCACCGCTGGTGAGATTTTCTTCTATTCGGGTTGTCTTGGCAATAGCCACTAGTTTGGATCTTGAGATAGAACAACTAAATGTCAAGACAACATTTCTTCACGGTGAGTTGGAGGAAGATGTGTATATGGCACAACCCGAGGGTATTGAAGTCAAAGGCAAAGAGCACATGGTGTGCAAGCTAAAGAAGAGTTTATATGGTTTGAAGCAAGCTCCAAGAAGATGGTACAAGAAGTTTGAATCGTTCATGAAGGAACATGGGTACAAGAGGACAGCTTCAGATCATTGTGTATTCATTCAAAAATTTGTTGATGGTGATTTTCTTACTCTTTTGCTATATGTTGATGACATGCTTATTGTTGGCAAAGATAAGAAAAAGATTGACAGGTTGAAGTCAGATCTGAGCAAGTATTTTGCTATGAAAGACTTGGGTGCAGCAAATCGTATTCTTGGCATGGAGATCACTCTTGATAGGAAAGCAAGGAAGCTGTGGTTATCACAAGAAAGCTACATTGAGAAGGTGTTGCAAAGATTCAACATGGACAAGGCCGAACCGGTAAGTTGTCCACTTGCAAACCATTTTAAGTTAACTCGTGATCAATGTCCTGTGAATGATGTTGAGAAACGGAAGATGGAGAAAATTCCTTATGCGTCCGCAGTTGGTAGTTTGATGTATGCAATGGTGTGTACAAGGCCGGATATAGCTCATGCAGTTGGAGTGGTAAGCAGATTTCTATCAAATCCTGCTATGGATCATTGGGAAGCAGTGAAATGGATACTACGGTATTTAAGGGGTACTTCTAATATGTGTTTGTGCTATGGAGGTGACAAGCCAGAGTTAGTTGGTTACATAGATTCAGATTTGGCAGGTGCTCAAGACAGTCTCAAGTGGACATCAGGTAACTTATTTACCTATGCAGGGGGAGTTGTGTCTTGGAAATCCAAGTTACAAAAATGTGTGGCATTGTCTACTACAGAGGCAGAGTATATTGCAGCTACAGAGAGTTGCAAGGAGATGATGTGGATGAAGAGGTTTGTTAGAGAACTTGGTGTGAAGAAACAGAGGTTCATCGTTTACTATGACATCCAGAGTGCCATCCATCTCAGCAATAATTCGAGTTTTCACTCGAGGTCCAAGCACATCAATATTAGGTATCAGTGGATACAAGAAGTTCTCGAGGAGAAGGTCTTGTATATTGAGAAGATCCATACAGATGACAACGGTTCTGATATGATGGAAAAGTCACTACCAAAATACAAGCATGTGTATTTCTGCAGCAGGGCAGGTTTGGTGGTGACGGGTACCTTGCCATAAGTCGTAATGGGGAGATTGTTGGGTTTTACTCCTTTTGTCCCAAACATGTGGAGTCCCCTTAACCATTCAAGGGAGGAAGTTAGTGGCTGCCTTGTTTTTTGGTTTTGTGTACAAAATGCATCAGGAGACACTCTTTTGTGTTACGGGTTTTATCTCTTCATTTTTGAAGAAGAAAGAATGAGAGGAAGAAGAGAAAGAGAGTGAGAGAGAATTAAGCCACCATTTTTGGTGAGATTGGTGTCATCTTGAAGAGAAGAAGAAAGGGTTCTTAGCTAAGGATCTCTTTGGTTGTTGTGGTGAAGATTGAGCTATCAATTTCCACATCTCTTCAAAGGAGGAAAAATCTAGGGTTTGTCAAACCCTAGTAGTAAGTATCTCAAATCACTTCTAATTCTCAAATTGATAGTGAATCTCATATTATATATGAATGAATTATTGATCCATCCTTAGGGGTGAGTGTAATTAGGCAAATTGATATCCAAGTGCTATAGGCACCTTGAAGAAGAGTTTATCCCAAAATTTGGGAGAATTGTGTGTAACCCATTGTTTGATTATAGTGGAAGATTTGCCCGTGGTTTTTTACCCTTCACCTTGGAGGAGTTTTTCCACGTAATTTCCGGTGTTGTGTGATTATTTCCATATTGCGTAGTTTGTTGTTATTCTGCATTTGTATATCATTGCTTGTGTAGGTTTCGTATTGCGCATAGCGGCTCAGATTTCGTACGCCTCCCCCAACATTATCTTCCCCGCTTCCCTTTTGTTTACACATCTAGCGAGTGATCCTCTTGCTGCCCTATAATACAATGTGCCTTGTATCACCAAGAATTGCTTCAGGACCTTGGTCGGTATGATTTGTTCCTCGTTAATTTTTTCCAAGTCCTCAATGTACACCTTCCTCCAGTCGTTTGCTTCTTCAAATGCTAAATCTTCCTTCCAGGTACTAGGCAATTATTTTCTTTTCACAGTCAGCGTGCCATCGTCTTCTCCATTTAATTGTATCTTGGTCGCAAGGGTGGCTAATGCATCAACATGCTGATTGGTGTTTCTGCCCATGTGCTCGACTATCGTTAATCCCATTTGGGAGATGAGGTTTTTCTCCTTTGCCCAATAGGGAGTGAGATGCGTCTCCTTAATGTGAAAATCTCCGTTTACTTGAGATGACCAAATTGGAGTCCCCTTTTACATCTATGCTCCCGAGGTTGAGTTCCTTAGCCATTCTTAGCCCCAGTATTATTGCCTCATATTCGACTGTATTATTACTACACGAAAAATCTAGCTTAAGAGAGTAGGAAAGGAGGTCACCTTATGGATCTTCGGATACCACTTCTACTTCTTCGCAGGTTTCATTGGATGACCCATCGAAAAACATTGTCCAAGGTTTTTCTGCTTCGATGGCCGCTACCTCTCCAGGTATGTCTCCATGCACCTCTTCGTCATCATTTCCTGGGAACATTTCCAGTAAATCATCTATGGCTTGACCTCACACCCCTCTGGATCTCTGATACTTTATCCAGAAGTCGGATAGTTGTAAAATCCATCAGACCGTTTTCCCCGTTAGTACTGGTTTGGATGCCAGATATGCTATTGGCTTGGCGGCAGAAAAAATGATTGTCTCATGGGCTAGTAAGTATGGTATCAAATTTTGTGCATCATAGATGTGGGCGAGGCATGCTTGATCCACTTGTGGTTACCTCAGCTCCACTTCCCTCAAGACCCGACTAACATAGTAGATATGATAAGTTATTATTTCCCATATCCTGTGTTAAAACAACCTCGATTGCCAGACTGGTGAACGTCGTGTATAGGTATAGAGGAACTCCTTTTATGGGCGACTGAAGTATTTGCGGGCTGACCAGACACTTCTTAAGCTTATGGAATATAGAACATTGCGCTTTTACCCATACAGGATATAGACTTGTCCATTTAAACTATAAAATAGGTTAGCTTGGTGTCACCTTGATATTACTAATATGTTCTTCAATATCAACAACCACTATACATATGTATTCAAGGGTGAAAACGTACATTAAATCAGTATTTACATATTCGCATAAATGTCATTGTTTTAAAAATCGATCAAAAAATTTAAAAACTTGGTAACTTCTAAAGTCCATACACGATTTTCGTAAGATTTATGTATTTGGAAAGCTCTTTGAAGTATCTACATAATGAGTACAAATAAGAATGTTAAATTTATGTTTTAAGAAAAATTTAATAAGTCTTACGAATCAGATTCATTGTTATCAAATTTAGAAATTTATATGTTACGAAAAATTTAATAAATATTACGAATTAGATTCATTATTATCAAATTTAGCGTTGTTAAAAGAATCAGTCTCATAGAAGCGCAACATTATACACTACTTTGCTATTTGTGGAAATAGACCTTGTTGGAATCAATTAAAAAAAAAACAAGCGTCTGAAATGAGATCCCTAAGTGCATCTCCTATGCAAGGGGTAAAGGTCTTAGAAATGAATGACACCTAGGATTTAAGACTTTTTGCACCAAATTTCCATCTCCAACACAAGGGTCAAGGTCATGTAGATAGATGACATGGCTAAGTGGGGGTAATGGAGAAAGTCTAAGTAAGACTTTCTCTATGACCTTGGGTCTTAAAGCCACATCATTATTTTGTCTCTAAATTCAAATAAGGTTTGTTAGATAATACCTTGGGGGTTGAAGATCAACTTAAGGTAAAAAGTTTTACTTTTTTTTTTGTCATTTAGTAATGACCCACACATAAAAATTTGTTAATAAGACCTCCACATAGGATGACCTTGACGGGGTTGCACGGACGCCCCATTTTTTGAGTCGTGTTCGCGTCGGACACAGGACACGCGTTGGACGCTGACACGATGCGCGTCTGTCGCACCTATGTGCACGTCTGGTTTGGACACACTGATGACTGGGGTTTGAAGCGTTTTTTTTTTTTTTTTTCATTTAAATTTCTTCCATTATTTTTACTATTACTAACTAAATGAAGAAAGGCGAACATTTAAATCAATCATCTAGGTCTTTATTAAGGTTTTGTAATTGGAAATGACATCACTTATACCCTTGGTTGGGCATGTGTTGTTTTAGGAATGCATTTTAATTGTGCCATGTGTTTAATAGTGATTGATTGTTTGACCTTCGGTGTGTATAAACAAACGATCTCTTCTTTTCTTTTGAAATTTCTACACATGTAACATCATTTTTTTAATTTTTAAGATCGCAACACTTAACTTTATTGTACAAATACATAATTGTATATATAACTAACTAGGGAATGACCTGTGCAGAAATGGCACGGGTTATTTCACACAGTTCTAAGCTAGGGCATTAAACATTCTCTAAGAGTTTGAATTTTTTTCTTTATAACCTGTTTAGGTGTATTAGATAGTCTCCAAGAGTTTGACTTCTTCCTTGTGTTTTGTTTATTCTTTAACAATTTTTTTTTACCAATCTTCTTATTCTTTTGAGTTCCTCCTATCCAGTTTCATTTACTTCTACAATTTCTGCAATGACTTTGAGTGTAATGAGATCTTAAAAGGAATATTCTGGTCCAATTAAGTGGTGATTTTAATTAAAATTCTGTGTTGAATTTTGAGTAGTAGTCATGGGTAGCGGTGGAGGTTCTTAGTAGTAAAGGGTGTTCTAAATTGATTGTTGATTTTTCATCTTCATTGGATCTATTTAGGAACTTGAAATTGATTGAATCCATGTCTATGGTTTGCGTCTGGATGGGTAGGTGGTGGTGGCATTGGTGGTCCATTAACTTGTCATATATCTAAAGGTATGTACTATGTAGTTATTCATTGGGATTCGGTTATAATTTCTGGATTTGATTAAAGCTAGCGTAATTTGGGATATCAAACATTCACATTTCTCATTCCAGTTGATATATTAAAATATTTTATGATCAAGAGTAAAAGCTAGAAATCCCATTATGAGGGGCCAAAATTCTTGTATGGAAAAAAAAAAAAAACTTGGAGCATAAAACTTCATATTTATTAGGCTTGAGCTGCGTTGGCAGTTATCATGGACCGGCTCCACCCATGTTTCCAGTTGTAAATATTTTTTATATTTTTCTTTGTTTACCTTCTTAATTTTACTCGTTCATTACCATGGTTTTAAATTTAAGCAAACAACACAGACTATTTGGTAGGGGGTCATAAGTTAGGGACAAAACAAAAAATGCGCATGAAGAATATGTTAAGCAGTAATCCACTAATCCCTGACCATTCCCAAATGTCCTGTTCGATAATCAATAGTCTATCCTATCGATTTGTTTGATTCCAAATAGATTTGGAAATCATTCCACGTGAAATTCAATAAGCTGACAATTGTATTAAAAAGATGAAGGTGATTTTTCTAATCGGTGAAACTTATACTACTTGATATCTTATATGGAAAATCAGTCAACACAACTTGATCTTCTACATGAGGGTCTCAGTAACAAACATTCAAGGCATTAACACTATACAGAGGGACAAAACCCTCAAAGAACTGCCAATAATAACACCTAGTCTTCTTTTCCTTCATGTTATGTCAATTCTTTGATGAAACACCATCTTGTGAAGATTCCATTATCAGCTGGAACGTTAAGCATATGACGGTTTTCTAAATCTTGTCTTCACTTATTACAAAGTATCATGAAAGCATGAGCTTAAGATTGTCCTTAATGATACATAAAATGTTCGAAAATAAAAACTTAGTCTGCTAGGTATCTTGAAAGCATGAACTTTAGCTTTTCCTTGCTTATCTTAAACACCCACACACAATGCTTACAAAACGTGGAGAAGAAACCCTTAAAGCATAAAATGATTTATTTATTTCACTAAGTATGCTTCCTTCTCAGTAACAAACCTATGATCTTCGGCAGTTTGGTCCAACTCTTCACCAAGGAGGGCCTTCTTTGTAAGCTTGTTTTCAACACTGAATGGTTTATTCTGATCAACCGAGACTGCATCCATTACCGGGGTGGTGTCTTGTTCATCCTGAGCATCCATAGGGCCTACTCCTGCATGACATGAGCAATTGGGTAACATGTAGCTTACAACCCTTACGGAGTAATAAAAAATATTGGAAGTGATAAAAAATATTGGAAGTAATTAATTTATTTCCCAATTGAGGTGAGACTGGCAAAGTAACTGGTGGACTTGAAGACTGCCCTGAAGATTCTCATTTAGACATGCAAAGCTTGATTTATCTGTCTCTTGGGAATCCTGTTAAAAGTGCAGTACATATTAGCTTGTAATTTTGATGTGAATCTATATAAAACCTTTGATGGCATGGTGATATCCTAAATTGACATAGATATTGGTAAAGCCAAATTCCGCTGATGAACTCCAGTAAATATTCTGTGAAGCAGTCTTGTTAAAATACCTCATGTAGCAGGAAAGGATATTAGCAGTAAGATTACAACCAAGATTCATCCATGATTATTTAATAAAAAAAATCTTAAGCATTTGCAAGTAGGACTTCAGTATATAATTTAGTTTAGAATATCTTTCGAAACTCATTAAAGTTGTGCATATCTCTGATGGGTACCACATATATGCATAAATTTTTGTTTCAATGGATACTTACAACAGATTTTTAAGTTACCACTGTAGGTGAATATATCAATGAAATTTGTAATACTATTCCAGTATCCAGACCATTGTTCGTGTTATTTATTTCATTACACCATGCACTGCTAATAATTCCTAAACTACAGAATTTTAATGAATCTGGAACTAAATAATAGATCAGGTGCAAAAACATCGGTATGTCGTTCTATCATTGTGATACATAGCCCTACTGGATCATATCTTATTCCACCTTAGCACTTTGTGTTACATTGGATTACATCCATTTCCACCTTTAGCTACGTCATATGGTATTTATCCACTGAAATTTTTTAATGCACTACCTGTGCTATATGATTTTCAACTCACCAAGGGCGCCCTATCATTACGTAAAACTTGCTGAGACCCATTAAGAGGACATCGACACTAATATATGGGAAATTCAAATTGAACAACAACTATTTCTATCTTCTGTCTACAAAATTTAAACTACATTTAAGCCGTTTTTCAGAAACTTAAAATAGTTATTTACTCTTTATATAGTTGAAACTTAATTCAATTTGTTAAGTCCTTAATGTAGATAAGATTGGCATAGTTGCGAGAACGTGACTATTTTCAGTCATAACAAAGAGGCGCATGAAATCCATTCACATGAGAACGCTCATGATGTTGATTAATTTTCCACATCATCCTTTAGAGTTTTGAAGATGTTTAGTTATGCTTTTTCTCCGTGTAAATTCGGTTCAGATATTTATATTGTGGAATGGTGAAACAACCTTCAGACCCAAAATTGAACACTATTATTCAAAAACGAATTAAGGTAAGAAACTAATATGAAATAGAAAAAGGCGAATTAGCAAAGGCTTAAAAGAAACATTGACAAACCTCAGTTAGCTGCTCGTTGAAACTGTCCCTTCCAGAAGACTTCCTTCTTGCGGGTGCACTATATTCTGAAATATTAGAAAACCGTTACGACTTGAATATCACAAAAATACCTACAGTAGCAAAATTAGAAGATAAAATTACCTGGCTCTCTATCTCAAAGTATTAAGTCATTACAATCTTTATTTGTTCTAAATCAGAAGATTGAAATTCAAAAATCCGGCGTCCCACTTATATTAGCAACAAAGTAGAGAAAACATGAATAAGATATATAGATTTGTCAAAGTATCCAAATCTAAGTTGAGATTAAATACATAGATAATAACAATGTAAGAGATCAAACCAATGGGGACTATAACCTATATTTTCTCTCAAATCTGTGAAATTTGTTAACTCTATCAATCAAATCAGCTTCAGAAAGAAATGCTCAGAAAGAAATGCATGGAAATTAAACCCTGCGAAACGAAAAATTAATCAACATACTCAACATCTAGCATGACAGAAATATAATTAGGTAAATATTGATAGGTATGATCAAGAGAATGCATACCTCCACATCTATTCCACTCACTCCATAACTTGAATATCCATAGGGTTATTAAGCCGTTTTACCTGTACAAAAAGACAATCGATGCAAATCGGAGCAAGAGAACATAAACTAATTAGATACTATAAGCCTATAACTTCCAAAGCAAAAATATGGGCTTTGAAACTTGAGAAAAAAAAACTTTTCAGCATCAAAAAAGCAAAATTCCGATTTGATTTCCAGTGAGAGGAAAAACGAATAAACGAAATGAGCAAAATAAATAAAAAATTATCCAAAGGAATAAGAACCCTAATTTCAGATACCGAAAATGAATAGAATACAAATCTACAACCCAAATGAGAGAGAGAGATATTCATACCTGAGATTAAAGGATTCGTGCATGTTTGTGCATGGTGACTAACTGAGATTCAATTTTATTTGATTGCCAAGAAGAAGAAACGATTGTGGGTGTATTATTGAAAAGATTTAATTCTGAATTGATTGTCGAGGATAAGAAACGGCATTGATGCATTGAGTTATTATTACATAGGTGGGAGCAATTAAAACGTCGGACCGTTGGATTAAGATCTAAGATGATCTGGGAGGGGGAGAGTAAATCTCAGCCACCAGTTAGAAAGAACGAATGTATCCTAACCGTTGGGTGACTCACCAAACTCTACTGTTGTATAAGCATATAACAACCATCGGATCAACAAATTCAATACGTTATTCTAGGAAGGGAGGACAGATCTCAGCCAGTAGTTATAATTCCCTATGTATCCTGGCCTCTGGGTGACACATCGGACCCTCCTCCTATTGTATAAGCATAGATATTAATAATATGATTTCAGGTGATTTTCCTCTCGCGTGGTTAAAAGTTGAACAAAGATCTCTTCTAAGAGCTTCTGGCCCCACCTGGGTAGTTTTCGGCCAATAGAATCGTCTTGATTTTTCACACCACCGAAGATTCGCCTGGTAGCAGTCCCCACATGAATATATAACTTGCAAACCTAAAAGGAGAACGACATTATCAGCAGCCACAACAGAATACGTATCTTGCAACCCTAAAAAAAAAAAAAAAACTCTGATACTTTCCTCTGCAACTATACACCAACTATAATTGTTTGCCGTAGTGGTCGTGGGAGATGTTTTGCAAATATCACCCCACAGATATCCAGAGATAAAGCACGATACAATAGATATTTACGTATAAACATACGCAGGAGGAAGAAAAATCCAGAAAGACAGCAGAATATTACTGCTGAACAAGGTATTTGGAGTTCTCTTTTGTGCATTATTGTGATTCTATAAGACAACATAGATATGAAAAAAAACTATATATGCAGAGTACCTAGGGATATCTTCAGATGGCCAATAACTTTGTGTTTACTTATACAAAAACAAAAACAAATACTACAGAGATTACAGAGTTAGAGCATTATAACTTTGTGTTTACATATTCGCTATATATTCAACTTATAGATTGTAATGTTTAGCAATATAGATTTATGTTTATATATAATAATTGAACTGCATGTTTTGTTAACTAATAATCACGGAAGTATATGTTAATAATGCTATTGGTAACTCTGAATTATGCACAGTAATCTTGAGTATACGAGCCGAGATAAGTTGACAAGCTTATACTAGAGAGAACAGGAGGTTGCGCATGTAACAATTGCTTGCTAAAAAAAGATCCCAAAGGCGTTATTTTCTGGAAGAAGAGATATCATTGGAGACAGATTCCGAGGATGATGGAGAATCCGGTCCCGATGATAGTTCAGATGAGCAACAACAGTATGAGACTATAGATGTAGAGCATTCTATAAGTAAATATCATTACAATAAACACTTTATTTGGCATTCATTTTATTCCAATATTATGAATATATATTTCATTGATTAATTCAATTTATCTCTACTGCAATAACAAGGTTAAAAATAAAGAAATCTGATTTTGGTGCACCATCCCCTACATGCAACTATTGTGGTGCAATACTTTGGTACCAAGAGGCTACAAAATAATCATGGATAATGGAAAACTGTGAGTTTAGTATATGTTGTTCGAAAGGTAATGTAAACCTGCCACTACTACGTGATTGTCCTGAATATCTAGAAACTTTGTTAGATTTTAATGGTGGTGTGAGATCAACAAAGTTTAGAAAAAATATCAGAAAATAAAATTCTTCCTTGGCTTTTATCTCTACCGGAGCTATAGTGGATAACAATGTCAACAAAAAAGGTGGCGGTCCATATACATATAGAATACATGGTCAGAGTTATAATAAGATGGGTTCATTGGTGCCACCAGAAGGGACAGAAGCTTCATTTTCTCAGATTTATACCGTCGAGATGGATGCACCAATAGAGGCAAGGCGTAGAAAGGATATATTTTTAAGACACGAAAAAAAACATAGTCCAGAGAGTGGCAATGTAATAACAAGTGATACTACAGATACTTATGATACGGTAGAAAATGAGAGTTGTACTCAAAGTGGCAAACATGGAAAAACTAAAAAAGAACACCAAAAGAGGACGTAGAAGAATTGGATATTGATGTGATAAATAATTTGACAACAATGTTGAATGAACATAATGCATATGCACATGCATTTAGGATGGCAATAGATAGTTTGCGGAGAAAGCCAGCTGTGAAATACCGACTACGGATTATTAGTCGCCGGCAAACAGAGATGCTAGACAGTACAACTTACCAACGTGTTCTGAAGTTGCTGCTTTAATTGTACAAACCCCTACAGATGAAGATGTCTATAGAGATATTATTGTAGAGCATAAGGAGGATGGTTTCACTATAATTAAAGAAATACATCCCTGTTATATGCCAATGCAATTTCCACTCCTGTTTCCATATGGAGAGGATGGGTTTAACAATGAAACTCCATACAGAAACGTGAAGGTCAATAAAAATGGTGTATTAACAAAGCGGAAGATTGTTACTATGAGAGAATATTATGCTTTTAGAATACAACAACGGCTTGGTGAGGGACATACTTTAATCCGTGGTGGCCGTATGTTTCAGCAGTACTGTGTTGAATCTTATGCATGTATTGAAGAGTGTAGGCTTAAGTGGGTCAGAAAACACCAAGATGACATAATGACTGACTTGCATACTAACTTGAAAGATGCATTGCTAAAAGGGGATTCATCCATAAAAAAAGGAAAGAGAATTGTGTTTCCATCCTCTTATACCGGAGGTCCTAGGTATATGATGCATCACTACCAAGATGCTATTGCAATATGTCGACGTATTGGTATTCCAGACCTGTTTATAACTTTCACTTGCAATCCTAAATGGAAAGAAATAACACAGGCTCTAGCCCATATAGAGGGACATCGAGCAGAAGACAGACCTGATATTGTTGCTAGAGTGTTTCAGATGAAATTAAAACATTTAATGGAAGTTCTAAGAAAAGGAAAGCATTTTGGCAAAGTTACAGGAGGTAATATATCATAATATTTATTTTCTCTCCGATTTTTATGTTTATATTGCAACATCTATCTACACATATTTGTATATCATGTTATTTATTTTCTCTCTAATTTTTATGTTTATATTGCAACAGCTATCTACACAATTGAATTTCAAAAAAGGGGGTTACCACATGCGCATATCCTACTGTTCCTGGATGAAAAGGATAACCAAAAACTCCACCGGAAATAAATCGAATTATCTCTGCAGAAATACCTGATAAATATAAAGATCCAGATGGACACAGAGTTGTTGTCGAATACATGTTACACGGACCACGTGGACTACTAAAAGGGGGATCACCATGCATGCAAGATGGTAAATGTTCAAAACACTACCCAAAGGAGTTCACTTCGGAAACTGCTGTTGACAAATACAGATATCCAGTATATAGAAGATGTGATAATGGTAGGACTGCAGATAAAAATGACATAAAACTCGACAATAGGTGGGTGGTTCCTCACAACACAGATTTGATTATTCAATTCGATGCACACATAAATGTTGAAGTGTGCAACTCTAGAGGAGCATTAGTTAAGTACCTATTCAAATACATAAACAAAGGGAAGGATCGTATGATAGTTATTATCCAAAAAGACTAAGAACGCAATGAGGAAACATGGGAATAAGAAGTCCTAATTGATGAAATCAATAACTACTTGGACTGTCGTTACTTATCTGCAGCAGAGAGTTGTTGGAGGATTTTCGATATCGATATTCAATACCGTGATCCATCTGTGGAGAGGTTGCCTTACCATTTAGAAGGTGAACACACATTAGTATATCGTGATCAGGATGATATAGAAGACGTCTTGGATCGACCGGATGTGAACAAGACAAAATTACTCGAGTGGTTTGAAGCAAATAAAAAGTATCCAGAAGCAAGGAACCTTACTTATGCAGATTTTCCATCTGAATGGGTCTGGGACAAGGATATCAAAGAGTGGCGAGAAAGACTTCGAGGCAATGCTGTTGGAAGATTGTACAATGCTCACCCAAGTTCTGGAGAAAGGTATTTCCTTCGCATTTTACTAAATATGCAGAAAGGAGCTCGCAGCTACAAGGAATTAAAAATAGTTAATGGGACTACTCATGCTACTTTCAGATAAACATGTATATCTCTTGGATTGTTATTAGATAACAATGAATGGCATCTGGGACTAGAAGAAGCATCAACGTGGAGCACGGGGAATACACTGCGGCAGATGTTTGTCGTAATGTTGCTCTTTTGTGAGGTAACTGATCCAAAAAAATTATGGGAAAAAAATTGGAAATATTTATCTGAAGACATTCAATACCGGGAGAGAAAAAGACGTAAGAACTTACATCTAGAACTTAGTGAAGCTGAGCTGAAAAATCGCGCGTTAACAGACATCGAAGAGTTGATGAATAGAAATGGAAGATCTTTAACTGAATTCCCGTCCATACCTTTCCCAAACAGGATTAGGCAGTATGGCTATAAAGATAAATTGGTAGACGAAGAACTGGATTATGATACATAAGAGCTTCAACTGAAGCATAATATCTTAAAGACAAAATTAAACTCTGTTCAACGTCATATATTTGATACTGTAGAGCAATCAATAGAAGAGGGAAAAGGTGGACTATTCTTTGTTTATGGGAGTGGTGGCACTGGAAAAACTTTTCTCTGGAACACAATAATAACTGGCCTGCGCGCAAAATCAAAAATAGCTCTAGCCGTAGCATCTTCTGGTATAGCATCACTTCTACTTCCAGGAGGAAGAACTGCACATTCTCGGTTCAAAATCCCAATAGCTTTAGCAGGTAATTCGACATGTGACATTAGTCATGGAACTCATTTGGCACGGTTGGTAAAGCAAGCTGATATAATAATCTGGGATGAAGCACTAATGATTCATAGGCATTCTTTTGAAGCTCTTGAGCGAACATTAAAAGATCTCATGAACGAGGAAAACGACACCTCGAAGGAAAAAGTGTTTGGAGGAAAAACTCTTTTGTTTGGAGGTGACTTCAGGCAGATATTACCAGTTATTCAAGGAGGCAGCAGGGAAAACATTGTTGATGCTTCTATCAGTAAATCAAAATTATGGAAGGATTTCCATGTATTTGAATTGACAAAAAACATGAGATTGATGAATGAGGATTGTAGTCCTGCTGAAAAAAAAGCAATATCTGAATTCAACAAGTGGATTTTGGATCTTGGAGATGGAAAACTACCTGCAAAAGCAATAGAGGGCGAAGAGGAAGAAGCAACTTGGATACAAATACCCGATGACCTATTAATTAAATGTGGTGAGAATCCTATCCAGACTATAGCTGAGGCTACTTATCCTGAACTGTTGGATAACTATATGAATAAACAATACCTAAGGGAGAGGTGCATCTTAACACCAAAGAATAAAATGGTTGACGAGATAAATGATTATATAGTGTCTATGCTTACAGATGAAGAACATATTTTACTGAGTTCAGATTCAATAAGTCCGCAGTCATATGATTTTGAAAATGCAGAGTTACTGTACAACCAGGAATATTTAAATAATCAGAAACTATCAGGGGTACCTAATCATGTGCTGAGATTGAAACTTCATGTACCAGTAATTCTTACCATAAATTTGAATCCAAGTGCTGGCCTTTGTAATGGTACGAGACTAATTGTTACCAAGATCACCCCAAGAGCTATTCAGGAAACAATTCTAACTGGAAGTGCTGCTGGAAAGAGTACTACTATTAATATAATAGTAATTCAGCCAACAAAATCACACCTGCCTTGCATATTGAGGAGAATACAGTTTCCTATTAAGGTATGCTTTGCAATGACTATAAATAAAAGCCAAGGTCAGAGCATCGACAATGTAGGCATTTATCTTCCAAAACCAATTTTCTGTCATGGGAAACTCTATGTTGCTGTGTCAAGAACGACTAGCCGAAGTGGGTTGAAAATTCTAATTGAAAAAACAAAGGAGGTTGTCCCATAAGGATATACCCAGAATGTGGTGTACAAGGAAGTATTCAGAGATTTGCACCAAGTGAGTATCTACAGCTTAGCTGGTGTTGTTTAATAAGTTTACATTTTCTAAAACTGATTATTCCATGTGTTTGATTTATCTATACTTTTTGTGGTGCAGGATCAAAAAATAAATACAATTCACAAGAAAAAACAAACTTGCGTAGGATCTGGAGTAAACATAACTGAAAATCAGAACGAGAGGGATGAGAATGACCAAATATCACCAACATTAGTCTACTATAGTGAAGGTAAAAGCGAGGATGATGACCAGAATGATGAAACTGATGATGAAATGCCAGCTTTGGTGGATATAAGTGAAGACGAATATGTAGATGAAGACCAGATCGGCATAAGCGAAAAAATGAGGATGAAAACAAAACTGTGAAAACTGATGCTGAGATGCCAATGGCAGTTGATAGTGAGTACGAAGATACAACTGATGAAGACAGTGATAACTATGAAAGTGATAACGATGCATGGGGATAAAATGGATTATAACCCAGTATATTTTTCTCCAGTACTTCATAAAGAATATAAAATCACTTAGTTATTTTGTGACTGTAAAACCAAGTAGGATTATAGGTCACAAAATTCTATTGCTGAGATTTCAATACTTTAATTCAGTTTATGAGATAACATTCATGTTCTTAGTTTTGGAAGGATATATAGAGTTATGAATATATCTTATTTTCTTCCTAGCATGATCAAGTGCAACCATTTTATTGTTCATTTTAGGTTAAACTGCAATACGGTAGTACTATATAAATTATATAAAATTGCATATAATCTGTAAACTTTATTACCACAGGTAATCCAAATACACGTGATTATTCAATGATAGGACGCTTTAACTTAAATACTGGCATCTGTATCTAAAATATAGAAACTATAAATTTTTGGCATCTGTATCTAAAATATAGAAACTCTAAATTTTTGCATAATACCTATCCTGTTTTCTTGCTGATCAAGTATTTTAACACCAAAAAGTACAATTTAATTCCAAAAAAACTCTCGAGTTTTCTGACGTGTTTTCTTACTGATCAAGTATTTTAACACCAAAAAGTACAATTTAATACCATAAAAACTCTCGAGTATTCTTACTGATCAAGTATTAAAGTTCTATATAAACTGAGTACAATCTCACCAAAAAAAACACAAGCTTTTTCCCTTGCAAAAACAAAGTCAGTGCAATCGTCTTTTAGTTTATTTCTCTCTCAACTTTTATTAACGATCCATAGAGTTAAGGAAAAAAATCTCAATCAATGGAGACAAAGTGATCCAAAAAAAAGGTAATTACTGTAACCATCTTATATTATTGTGATTAACTGGTGGAGTTTATCTATGATATAAAATAATTTGTTATTCATGTAGGAAAAAGTATTCAGAAGAAGACAGTTTATACACCTCTTAAAGATTTAAATCCGGATAACACCCACTACAAGACGGTAAAAGCTTTGGTGCTTAAGGTATGGAGATCGGGAAACAGGAGAACAGATTCGAAGTGGAGTCTTGACCTTCATCTTATGGATGAAGATGTAAGTTACCTACTATCCCTACCTTTACTGTTTATAAGATGTAAAACAATAATATTCATCTTATGGATCAATAACAATATTGTTTATATGTTATAGGGAACTCAAATTCATGCTAAGGTAAAGAAGGAAGATGCGGATCTATTCGAAGGAAAATTTAAAGATAACCACATATACTCCATTGACAGAATTTGTATTCTGGTACCGACCGGAAAATACAGAATTGTTTCTTATAGATATATAATGCTCTTGGGAAGATTTTCAAAAGTACAACAACTAGATGTTGATATATCAACGTTTCCAAAGCAAACATTCAGTTTCTTAGAACTAGATAACTTGCCAACCAGGAAGAATAATAATACATACTACACATGTACGACTCACCTGATACGTTTTCTTAGACATGAATATTAATACTTTTCTTAAACATGAATATTTATTAGAGCATATATAATTTCTACTTATTGCAGATGTGATAGGAAGGCTCAGTTCTGTCTCAAACACAGTTAGAAGGACAGTTCAATAGTATGCAGGATCTGTTGAAGTTAGAATGCGCGAAATAATGATAGAGAATGAAAGGTAAAGTATATTTTTCTTTACACATATATACAAATAGTGAAAACTATTCTAATAGCTATTTTTTCTGTTAGGGGAACCATAATAAAAATAACACTGTGGAGCAAACTAGCTGATGTGATTAAGGATGGGATATTGGAGAATTCTGAAAACCAACCAATAATAGTCATAGTCACTGGGACATATGTAAAAGAGCACCTAGGAGTGCTTGGCCTCGCAACTACAGATGCATCCAGACTAATGATCAATCCGGATTTCCCGGAAGTAACTGCTTTCAAGCAACAGTAAGTGTTTTATTACTTTCTTAGTGTTATATTTTTAGTTATTACTTTCAATTGAATATATCAATTTGTTTTCCTAATTTCCTGAAATATGATTGATTTGCAACATAACATTTCATACAAACAAGTTACTACCACTACCATGACAATTTAATTGACTAAAAAACTGAAATTTCATTGTAGCGTAAACACAAACACTACACATGCAAAAAATGGAAGAAAACATTTAAGAGTAGATTGGTTTAATCACTTACCGAGATTATAAATTTCCACTATCATCTTCTTCTTCTTTCCCATGCTTAATTTTTTGAAATAAGTTTGATTCGCAACATGTTATCAATGTAGCATTTCATACAAACAAGTTACTACCACTACCATGACAACAATTTAATTGGAATCTCATTGTAGCATAAACACAAACACTACACATGCAAAAAACAGAAGAAAAGGGAAAGGAAAAACATTTAAAGAGTAGATTGGTTAATCACTTGCCAAGATTATAAACTTCCACTGTCATCATCTTCTTCTTTCCAGCGCAACTATCTTCTTCTTTCCAATGCAACTACTAACTATTTATTGTTTGTTGAAATAGGTTGGACTTGGAGACAATTGAGATTGAGCAAATTCCATTACAGGAGGAACAAAACCCATATGAAAACATAATTTCTCTCCTGGATTTAACTGATAAACTACAGGATAGTGATAGCAAAGTAAGTGACCACTAACTATATTTAAAACTTTAAAACATTATAAGATCATACAAGGCTAATAATATATTATTTATTATAGGACAAAGCATACAACTGCAGAGCTAAAGTCATTGGATTAGCAGAAAATAAGAGCTGGAATTACACTGCTTGCAACAAATGCCACAGGAAAATAGTAGAAAAAGACGGCCAAGAAGCCTGCCCCAAATGTAAGGGTACCTACAATGGGATCAGTGTACCATGGTAAGACAAAATTACTTATTGATCAATAACTACGGCAATAAATAAATAAATAAATATACTAAAAGTGTTATTATGTATTATTTTCAATAGGTACCGAATCCAATTGAGGGTAGAAGATGAGCAAGAAACTGCAGTGTTCACAGTAATAGGGACGAATGCTGAAAATATGTTGAAATATACTGCTGAGGAGCATGTCACATACCAAGAACGCTGCGAACAGGTAAAATGAACAACAATAGTTTAATAGTATATAGGGTTGATTACTGATACATCTATACTAATTCATATGCACAACTTATTACGCAGTTGAATCGACCGGAAAGGACTCTCAAGATATTCGACAGGATTAAAAATGAAAATTTCATTTTTAAGGTTTTGATTACTGATAGTAACATAAGATGCCAGTCTGACAATTTCAAAGTTCTGAAAGTTTATACAACAGAAAACGAAAATAGCTCTAACAGGGGACGAAAGAGAAATGTTGCCATCTTAGCTCCAAATATACCACCAAAAAAGAAAACAAGCACAGAAAAGACTTCTACTATAAACTATAATTCAAACCAATCATCCGAGGAAGAAGATGAAGAAGAACATAATAAAGATATCTCGAGCAAGGGACGAAAGAGTATTGATGCCAACAAACTACATAAAAAAATAGCAAACAGAAAAAAGATTGTTCCCATAGAGAGTGAAGAGGAGGAAGAGGATGATAAATAAGAAGAAACAATTGTTGATGCTAACTTAACTCCTAATACACCTAAGAAAAAAAAATTAGCAAACAGAAAAAAGAATATTCCAATGGATAGTGAAGAGGAGGAAGAGGATGATGAAGATGAGACGGCTGAAGACTAGGCACAGAAAATATGCGAGGCTAAACACCTTTTTTTTTTTTTCCAATTAGAGATTTTTTTTTTTTTTTTACAAGCAGGATGAATTTTCAAAGCTAGATTATTATTTTTAAACTGGATTATATTTAAACTAGAATGATTGGAGATTTTTTTTTTTTGGCATGTTCATATTTTGCTAAAAATGTTTTAAACTGGAATGTGTAATGGTTTGTGTTAACAGGTCCTGCGAATTTGCATAGACTGTTACTCAATAAGTTGCACAGCAGTTTGTAGGCTGTAACGTTATTTTCAATTATGGTTCAGATTTGAGAGATGGAGAACGAAGAAACTTAAAGATCTCCCATCATAAATTAACCAAAGTATCTTGGTTTGCGAATTTGTGTACTGATACAATTGTGCTAGAGAATGACTACTCTCGAATCTATCATTATGCGCAAAGTAATTCATTCACCTTAAGTTAGTTTGCTCTCCACTAATATGCACCAAAAATGTGTAAGTTCAACGTCACCTTGAAGAAATCAAATCAAAAGAAAATATCAAAATATCAACCTTAGTGCCAAACTTAAACAAAATGTATAAGTTCATATGCGCGCATCAGATTTTCAAATGGGAAGACAGTAATAGTCAGTAGGATAAACACCAAGTGTTGATAGAGTCTTGCAACATCGGCACAATAATTAACCTTACAGCATTGACTTGAACTCCAACTTTGACAATTTTCGTGCAAGTACAGTCCAAGTACAATCAATTGTTAAGTTGGGGTTTACCCAAGAGTTTATTCCCAACCATTCCCAAACTCTGCATAATAAAGAAACTATATTACTTACATCCATACGTAAACTCTTGAGAATATTAAGCTAAAAATAAACTAGAAAACACTTCGTTACTTCCTTATCAAGATTGACGTTTCTTGAGGAAGACACAAACTTAAATTCCTATATATCTATATAAACCTATAGTAGTCAAGAATAACACATTCAACAGCAAGAAAAAAAAGATGCCGAGGCTTACTAAAGGAACAAAAAAAAAAGTAAGCATTATTGTTTGTAGTATAATTGGTTTATTTTGTAGTATGGTTGATTTATTATCATATCAATATCAACGTAAGTTATTAATCTTTTATCTTTTTAATAATTAGAGTTACTCCTTGACTTGCAAAGCGACTATCGTGGAAGTACAAGAATCAGCAAAGTACTTTTACCTGACAAAGTACTAAAGGATGCAACAAAGAAGTTAGTACTCTGGTAACTAGGTAATAAACACATAATCTTATTTAATGATTATATTTCTAAACTTAAAACTAAAAATAAATAAATCCAAACAGGATGCTGTTAAAATTGTTGGTGTAAAATAAATCAGGAATAGAGATTTTCGTTGTATCTGTTAAAATTGTTTATACTAAAAATATAGGAAACCAAACAAGAGATTCGGAAGAAGATATCAGCAAAAATCAAAAACTATTTGTGTTTGTTCCACATAAGAATAAACAAACTCACCTGGGGGAAAAATATTTTCGAGATTGATGAAGTTTCACAAATAAATATAACTCCCAATATCATTGACGAAACAATAATCGTATTGACGAAACAATAATAATCTTCATGTCTGACGACGATAACAACGACAATTGAAGTCTTTTGTTTGATAATTTTTTTTAGAGTATTTTTTTTAGATTTGACTATTTTTTTAGGATTATTTTGAAGAATTATATTTTACTATTATTTTTAGATTCTATTATTTTTATTAATTATTAATACAAAAATTTTAATTTTTGACAAAATGCTTAGGCCCGTGCAGAGCACGGGCGTAACACCTAGTATAAATAAAAAATATATATACGTATCCGCGTCCTAGTTTTTTGAGAATTTTATAATATCGGCATCCGCTTCCGTGCAACCCCACCGGAGATGCTCTAATCGAAGAATTCAGGTTATAGCTTTCATCACCCCCAGGCTGGCAGGCCAGTACTTTTAACGGTAAACTTTCTAATTTGTCATCCTTTTTTGCTCCAAATTCGGTTAAAACAGCTACGTGTCAGTACCTCCTCCGGTCTGGTAAGTGCAACCTTTGCGGAACCTTGTTATTGCACCTGGGAAGTTGCAACGACAAATGTCCGCAACTTTCTCACTCTCTTCTCTCTCGTGTTATCTCGCTGATCTTGAATTTCTAGTGAGTCATAGTAAAAACCTAATTAGATCGAAAAAAAATACAGAGGCAAAATGGGAGCTTCTTCATCTTCCGAACAAGACGAAATCACAGAGGAAGAAGAATTAGAACAACAAGAGTTGGAATCTTTAGCAGCTTCAACTGGAGCTCTTTCGATTCTTCAAAAATCTTTTTCAAATCTCTCCGATCCCGATACCAATTCGATTCCCATCCCATCCCTTCAAGTAAGTTAACTCCTAACCATCTCATTGTCTCACTATCAGATGTGTTGTCCGACATTTCACATTTGTTTATCATTTTCTGTAATTACTCATTTAAGCATTTTCACATTTATTTTAGGAATGCTTCAGATTAACCTTCGAAAACACACCCAGTAAAATGAAGTCGCCATTGCCCGAATGTTTTTCGAGGTTATTAACTCATCTAGGTCCAGCCGTGGTCGACTTGTTTTTTATAGCGGATGAAAATGGTGGAGTTCATTGGATTGAGTTCTTAAGAGGTTATATTAGATGTTGTGGAAGGATGTCATTGTCAGTATCTCTCAACACCGTGTACAAATTATACGCTGGTATAAGTGCTAAAGCTGGCGCTCCTTCAAAATTAGAATTTGAATCTAAAGACGATGATTCTAAAACTAGTGGTAATTTCACGTCGGATGATGTTTTCATGCTCCTATGGATGTGTTGGATTATGTCATGGACTTCGGAAATTTCTAAGCACTCTAAGCACCCAATGGATGTCGATCTACCAAATATAAACCATTTGATATTATCAGCTGTCACGTCGTGTGTTGAAATCAGCAGCGATGTAGATGTGGGGAAGGTTAATCTCTCGGATTTGAATGTTCAATTGCCTGCTGAGAAACTTCATGCGTGGGCTTTGACAACAGTCCCAAATCTTGCTCATTGCTTTACTCAGTATGTTCATGATAGGCTTCAAAGATGTACAGTCACAGAGGTATATCTTTCTGTTATGTGAATAAATTAGATATGTATATGTATATTTATATTGTTATAATTATCTTGTTAAATAGTGTGCTCAGTCGGCTTTCAACTGGTATCTTTAAGTGTGGTATTATGATAACAACAATTGCTCATGGTAGTATTGTGATAACAACAATTGCTCATGGTATTTGAATAGGAACCGCATAGATCAAGCATATCCATCGTGGAGAGCTCCTCAACAGAGTCACATAACCCATGTCTTTTAACTTCTGGAAAAGCTTGGGCTATCTCTCTTACACTTACAAGTACCGTAAACAAAGAGATTCTAAAGACATGTGTTCCCAAAGATAGTGTTGGAGAATTCGAAAACCTTTTGTATAGGTCTGTTATTTTACTTCTGAACACTTGATTGCGTAGTGAGATGGGTTTTCCAATTATTTTGTTTACTGAATTATGTTATTTTGTAATACTTGTGTGTAGGTCGTCTGTTCATGGGAAGGTCATGAATAGGTTCTGGTCTAGTGTTGACGGTTACCATGGAGCACTGTTAGTTTTGATTTCTTCTTGTTCTATAGAAAGCTGTGAAGGTGATTCCAATCCCGGGAGATGGATTATTGGTGTATTAACTGATCAGGGCTTTGAAAACAAAGATGTCTTCTATGGAAGCTCTGGATACCTATATGCTTTAAGTCCAATTTTCCATGTCTGTTCACCTACTGGTAAGTAAAACAGTGGTGGTTCTTTTGTATTTCGGCTCTGGAAGTTCACTGAACAACTGAATCTTCTATTTAATAAACAGGAAGAGATAAGAACTTTATATACAGCCACTTGCAGCCTGCTGGTAGAGGAGTATATGAACCGCATCCAAAGCCTGTTGGTGTTGCTTTTGGGGGAACTCCTGGAAATGAGAGGATATTTATTAATCAAGATTTCTCTACAATGACTATTCGTTACCATGCTGTTGACAAGACTTACCGACCTGGATCCCTTTTTCCCAATCAGGTATGACTCAAGTCGGAGTTTGAAAATTAGTTGATATTTCTCCTACTGGCATCAATATTTTTACTTTTATTTGACGAGAGGTGGGATTTTAGTTGTTCAAGGTTTCATGATATTAGTCTCTTACTAATAATTTCTTGAAATATTACATCCATGGTGTATATAAGACATATCCACCAATAGTTGGGTGAACACAAATATGAATAGTGCATATGCTATTTACTCGTCTTAGTTAAAGGTTTGGTAAAATTTTAGGATTCGAGTAGTGAGCTTCACTTTACCGCTGGCGGCATGCTTAACACATGCAAGTACACATAAGGAGAATACTGAGTTAAAGTCAACACACTGCAGGGAGTTTTAACTTACGAAGCTTCAATTCTGGAGGTGGAAGTATGGGGATTAGGTGGGGAAAAAGTTAAAGAACAGCAGGACGCATACAGGAAAAGAGAAGAACTTTTTACTGAGCAGAGACGCAAGGTTGTTTATTCTTAGAGATCAGATTACCAGTAAAATTTCAAACTTTGTTGTTAAATTGCATGAACAATTTTGAGTTACTAAGTATAGGTTGTGACCCTATCTGTAGGTTGATTTGAAAACTTTTGGTGCCTGGGAGGATTCACCAGAGAGGATGATGATGGACATGGTTTCTGATCCCAACAAAGTTCATCGGGAAGATCGGTAGTATTGCTCAAAGTTTCAAATCCCAGGTAAATCATTTCAATTTACTTACTCCAGTTTGTATCAAATTCTAGCTTATATTACACTTCAGTAGAGTTGTAGAACAGACTTGAAACAGCAGCTTGGTTGCAGTGATAACTATTAGCTAGTTGTATTGCATGGTGTACTTCAAAGAAGTATAATATTTTATCAGAAGATGTAGCTAGCTATTGGCTTCATTTGTCTTTTGGGTTAAATATTCTCTTCGCTCCTACTATGCATCTTTCTTTGTGAAAGAAAGAAAAGCTATTGATGCCCTTATTCTTCTTAAATAAATAAATGATCCAGGTTAGCCGGAATCATTAAATCAAATCTGGAAGTTCTTTTAGTAGTCTTGTTAAGATCTGGCCAAAAGGTGAAGAAATCACTGTTTCTCTGTATCAACGAAAATTATTGTATATGAATTGCAGGGGGAGACAATTGTTTATACCAGTGCGTATTTCTGGTTGATGTTTAAATTCGGGGACAGAGGTTAAATGGAACACCTACCGGTGCATATTTGGTGGAGCTTAGAGGTGCAGCCCGTTCTTTACCATTAGAAACTACTGAAATTGTTACTACAATGTGGGCTCTTGTTTTTGGTTTATCTTGTTCAACTAGATAATAACCCGTGCTTCGCACCGGGGGATCGGCGAGATTAATGAGGATAACAAAACCTGGTACCATAAAGAAATTCAGTTCAACAGAGTATACACGTGGGGCGAATGTCCACTCTTTCTAGTTATTATTTCGTTGGCAGTATATTAATTTAAACCAAATGGAGGCTAAGAACATAAATTTTGCTTCAATTTATTCTGTCAGTGAAAAGAGATTACATTAAAGAAAAGAAGAGTTTACAAAGACACAAAGATAGACTCACAAAGACTCCGTAGGGAAGATGGAAAAAAAAACAACTATGAATGAAACTTTAGAAACTTAACAAAACTCGATGAGAAAAAGTGCTTTACTTTGAAATACATTAGTCCATTGTAATTGAAAACTTTGTTGAAACCCTTTCCCCGCGAATAGCCCTTCTAAATAGAAGATTGATCCCGCAAACTCCGTCACAGAATGCGGCTTCCAATGAACCATTTCAGATACCAACTTCAGAGAGAAGCCTATCAAGTTCCTAACAAATCAGTTGGACTACCAACCTGTATGCACTGATTTTACAGCTCCTAAGAAAACCAAGACTCTTATATTAGAGATGCAGTAGGTCCCTATCATTATCAGTAATAGATTTACATGCATCTCAATATCCTATAAGTTAATGAATTTTGCAATTTATGCAACATTTTGAAGAATTATCTCCAAAATGACATTGTTATTAGCATTTCAGTAGAAATATAATCTTACCTACATGTTCCAAGACGTGCAACTGTGTAGCTTGCTTGTGTAAGTGATCAACCTTCATCAAGTTATACAATAATTTCAGTTAATAATCTGTCCCAACATGAAATATTGTAGAGCTACGAAATACCTGGCAAAAGCATCAGTGTTCTTCCTTGATGGCTTTGATTGATTTGTCAATGCCTCCATTGTCGTTGACTCGTTGTTGATTGATTTACTTTGCAACATACTCAAGAATTGCAAATAGCTGTACACATATTTAACACGAAATGCAGCACTACAAAATTCACAGTACAAAAAAAAAAAAACAGATAGATGAAGAAGTTTGTATACCTCTTTTATCAACTTATTAACCAATGTTCTGTTGAGGAGTTGATTAACGAACTAACAAAAGTTTGTAAGATTCTAGCTCTCCAGCATTTCCTCCTTCAAATGACAATTCGGGTGGTGGTTTTATATTGTGTGATAATGTCACTATACATGTGAGACATTGTTATCACCATAATTATCAAACTGAAGATACAATGTGTTGATCACCACTATTAACTACAATGCCAAGTTATCAATATGTGTTTTAAACGAAATATAGCTAAATTGTGACCTCGATGCTTACAGCCATATCTTCCCGAACAGTTAGTATCATCTAAGAAATCTCTAAAACCATCTATAATAATTACTGAAGGGTACCTCTTTCACAATGTTTGTAAGTACATATTTCCACCACTCGCCACGTGTCTTCGGATAAACACGTGGATGGCATGCGACGCAGGGTATCAAAAGATGATGCCACCTGGGTATAGCCAAGAGACGTGTACTAGCAGGAAGGGACCCTCGTCTCACATATCCAAGGGCCACACGCCAAGGGGCACCGAGATAAGGCATCACTGCGAAGGACCAGATACGCCCTCGGATCTACTTTATCCCATCTCAAGAGAGACCGAAGATCAACGGTCAGGGATCAACTAGCTGACACGGACGTGACAGGAACAGAAGACCGTGGTCTGACACGTGCAGAAGGCCCAACCACCCGCATTAAACACCTGAGACACGTGTCAATCAACCAACAGAAGAGAAGACCCTACCTCTTCGGAAATAACGAAGGGAACGAGGGGGCATCATAGCAACCGAAGATGTCCGCATATCGGCATAAAACAAAAGACGATAAGATTTCAACGGCTCATTCCGTGGACCCTACAACAGAACTCCTATAAATACCCCTCCTCCCTAAGAGAGAGAGGGGCAAGTCGAGAAGAAGGGAAGAGGAGGAGAGAGAATAGGAAGAGTAAGTAATGCCCAAAATCCCGCTGCCTCAGTGAGAATCCCTAAAGTCATTTGACTAAGTTTGTAATCAATCAATACATAATGAAACCTTTCTTTTACCCCGTGGATGTAGGCCATAGTGCTGAACCACGTAATTATTTGTCTCCTTTACATTACGCACTTTATATTATGTTCTTTACATTATGCAACCTACGTTATACTCTTTACATTCCGCACTTTACGTTCGTTCCGTGGTTACTTACCATTTTCTAGGCACTCTGTGTCAAATACTCAATAAGACAAGGACGAGTCCGAAGACTCAGAGTCGATGAATCGGTGTACACACTATTTTTCTATGTACGATATACCCAGCCCATGAACTTAGGTGCATGTGAACATTGTTTGTGGACACGTAGATACCTGCGTAGTTTACGTGTTCACAATTTGGCGCTAGAAACAGGGATTCTTTCCCGGTAAAAGATTTATCTTATCCTGTGATTTAAACACTATGGCTTCTCTGAGCACCGCTCTCTGAAAATAGCGGTGCTTGGAGCATTTTTGGGTTTTTTACACCTATTCGCTCAGTAGATCTACATCTTCGAAATGATTTCCAAGTTTTCTTCTTTAGAAAATCAAGCATGTGGACATATCCACGGATTTATCGTTAGATATACATCTTCGAAATGATTTCCAAGTTTTCTTCTTTAGAAAATCAAGCATGTGGACTTATCCACGGATTTATCGGTAGATCTACATCTTCGAAATGATTTCCAAGTTTTCTTCTTTAGAAAATCAAGCGTGTGGACATATCCACGGATTTATCGGTAGATCTACATCTTCGAAATGATTTCCAAGTTTTCTTCTTTAGAAAATCAAGCGTGTGGACATATCCACGGATTTATCGGTAGATCTACATCTTCGAAATGATTTCCAAGTTTTCTTCTTTAGAAAATCAAGCGTGTGGACATATCCACGGATTTTTCGGTAGATCTACATCTTCGAAATGATTTCCAAGTTTTCATATTTATAAAATCAAGCGTGTGGACATATCCACGGATTTTTCAGTAGATCTACATCTTCGATATGATTTCCAAGTTTACATCCTCGAAAGTGTTTCGAAACAAATGTACACCTAATGGTGATCTTATTTCACATCACAAGCTACCGGAAACCGATTTCCCGGACTTTACTAACGGGTTCCCCTTTGGACCAATCTTTTCTTGTGTGCATCATAATCATTTTCAGAAAAATATCAAGAATGAAGAAGAAAAAAGATGCAGGAAAAGCGAGAGCCTCATCAAAGGAAACACCAAGGACAACTCCGGTAATGACTAGGAGCAAGCAGAAGGGCGAAAATCTCAAAGCCACAGACAAAATGCAGAATAGAGCGGAGAGCTCGAGGCCTTTAGATGCAACCACTATTGCAGCGGAAGCCCTAAAGGCCGCGGCCGCCAAAGCCGCAGCATCAAAGGCCGGGGCATCCAAAGGAGCGGCCTCCAAGGTAACCGCTGCCATCCGACCACACGAACCGCGTGAAGGGATGACAGATTCGGGTTTGCAACAGCCTTTCTACGGGATGCCTCGCCCTGACGAACAGAATGCACCCCCACAAGTAAACCAACCGCTTCTGATAGAAAGCGTGCACGCACTGCAGCCAGCGGAGCAGCTACACCCGCAGGAAGATCCCCCAGATCCCTTGATTCAAATCGTGGACGAAGATCAAACGATAGCCGCGGAAGAACAATTGCCGGAAGGAACTCCTAATCAGGAGTTAAACCAATCTGCCCAGATGAGGGCAGAATTAGAAGAATTAAGGAAAGATCAAAAGACATATGCGGAGGCGGTAGCTCTGTTGGCACAAGAAAATCAGCAACTCAGAGCTACCCGTAGTAGGGACACGGGAGTCTAGCGCGACGAAGCCAGCTCAATGGCACCGAGACCAAATCAGGATCGAAGGATGGTACTGGCCGACAACCCAGACCCTATAAAACCAAGAGATACGATAAGAAGACGAAGATTTGACCCGGAGGACAACCCACACAACCCACACAACCCAGACTACTACGACAATGATCACCTACGCACGGGGCAACCTTCTGCCTAGGAAGAACATTAGCGCGGAATGGAAGATCTCCGCGCCGAGATGATGGCGGAGATAAAACAACTGAAAGCTAGGCAAGGGGGGGGGGGAATACTGGAACAAATAATGAAGAAAGCGAGCACTACCCCCTAACACCGCACCTAGCCAAGTCTCTTATCCCTCAGAAGTGCCCAGTTCCGGCCTTCGAATTCTATGACGGATCTAGCGACCCCACAGCCCATCTTCGATATTATAATCGAATGATGGCACGATGGAATTACGACGAGGCCATATTATGCAGATACTTCCCTTCAAGTTTGAAGGGGTCCGTGCTCTCATGGTTCGATAACTTGCCGCTAAATTCCATCAACTCATACGATCAACTTACTAAAAAGTTCTTGACAACTTACATGTACAACAAGGTGGTAAACACCGGAATGGATAAGCTCTTCTCACTAGCAGTCCAGTACAAAGAAACAATCAGAGAATACACAGACAGGTGGCACAGGATCTGCCAAGCCATTGAAAACGTAGATCCTGTGGTCAGCATCAACTGCTACAAGTGGGGGCTCGACAGAATGAGCCCACTTTTTGTCGAGATTCACAGAATCGTTCCTGCAACAGAAGGAGATCTTCGAGTGATCATAGAAAAGCATGTCAGGTTAGAAGAAATACAATGGGAAAATCCAAGAGCTCTGACCCAGCGCCCACCGCGTACCAACTCTGCGGAACAATCCATCAGATCCATGGGGGGGGGCGGGACTTGGGTGAAAACCTAACGAAGATAGAAGAGAGCGCCGGGATGATCGACGCGGAGGCACTGGAAAATTCAAAGATCGAGTTTTCACGAAGATGAATGCCAGCTACTCGCGTATCCTGAAATAAATCAAGGGCAGCGAGAAACTGGAGTGGCCATGGTCTAAGGGGAAGCAACCCCCTAGATCCGAGCATGCCAAAGAATACTGTGAATATCATTGTTTCAATGGTCACTGGACAGAGAAATGCACGAATCTAAAAATAATGATTCAAAAGCTAATAGATGCGGGATACCTCCATCAATTTGTGCACAAGATGGGCGAGGAAGATAAATCTAAACGAAGCAAGCAAGTCCAACTACCTGAAGGCAATCGTACCCTCAACACCATCTCCTGTTCCGAGTCCGTGGGACCTACCCTAACGGCTCAGATAGGTAAGAGGTTGAGGAAACAGTTTGAATATTACTGTGAACTTCATACAATCGACGAGAAGGAAATGGACGAACACGATCAATGGATGGACGCGCCCCTGACTTTCGACACGGACGATGTAGGTGAAGATATGGAAGATCATAACGATCCACTGGTTCTCACACTACCAATTGCAGGATGCAACATTTATAAAATCCTCATCGACGGGGGAAGCTCCGTAAACGTCCTATTTTATGATACATTTAAACGAATGGAACTCAATGATGAACAAATGCTATCTTCGTACTACACCATATACGGATTCAATGGAGCAGCCACAAATCCCTTAGGAGACATTGTCTTACAAGTTGACGCAGGACCAATGAAGGTCGACACGCGATTCAGCATGGTGGACGCACCCTCACCATACAATGCTATAATCGGCCGAAGATGGGTGCATAAACTCAAATGGGTGGCCGCTCCCTACCACCAGTACCTCAGGTTTCCAACACCCCATGGGGTAATGGAGATAAAAGGCGAACAAGCCTTGGCATGAGAGTGTCAAAATCTACAAAATAAGCTCAACAACGAACAAGATGAGCAGAGGAATAACCGAAGATCACGAAATAAGGAAAAAAAAAAGGAAAAAGAAATCAATGCTTACTTAGAAGAGATCTCCGGAAAAAGCCTTCCAAAGGGACACGTGGTGGGGAGCACGGAGGCAGGTACCTCAGCCACAAAAGAAAGCGCGGAACCCACCAAATAGAAATTAAAGAAGATTCCTCTCATAGGGGAATCAAAGACCACATTTACGCCTGTAGAAGCGTTGAAAGAGGTAAACGTGGGAACAGAAGAAGAACCAAGGATGATTAAGATCAGAACGCTGATGGATAAGGAGCGCGAGGAATCCTTAATAAAGCTGCTCACCGAGCATGCGGATATCTTCGCATGGAAACTAGGATACATGCCCGGAATCGACCCTAAGACGATACAGCATGAGCTTCGCATAAAACAGGGCGCATCGCCTTTCAGGCAGAAGGTGCGAAACGTTTCTTCAAAGTACCACAAATCCGTCGAGACAAAGCTGTGTAAATTACTAGAAGCCGGATTTATCAAGGAAGTCAAATACCCAACATGGATCTCAAACATGGTCATCATACCTAAATAGAATGGCGGGGTAAGGATATGCATTGATTTCACCAACCTCAACAAAGCTTGCCCCAAGGACAGTTATCCTTTACCAAGCATCGACCAACTGGTCGAAGCGGTCGAAGGATACGAAGAGATGTCCTTTATGGACGGATACTCTGAGTACAACCAAATGTTCTTATCAGAAGAAGACCAACAACACACAGCGTTCTACACACCGCATGGACTCTACTTTTACGTAAGGATGCCCTTCGGACTTCGAAATGCAGGAGCAACGTACCAAAGGATGGTTGACGCCATTTTTAAGCCATGGATCAGAAATACCTTGGAAGTCTGCGTGGACGATATGATGGTCAAGAGTAAGCTGCGAAAAGATCATCATCAAGATCTAAAAGATATCTTTCAGGCAATGAGGAAACATAACATGAAGGTAAACCCGGAAAAATGCACATTCGGTGTTACTTCGGGGAAATTCCTCGGGTATCTAGTAACAAAACGAGGCATCGAAGTAGACCCTGCCAAAATTCAAGCTATAGTAGAAATGCCCTCTCCAAGGAACCTGTAAGAAGTCCAAAGGCTCAATGGTTCCCTAGCAGCGCTAGGGAGGTTCATATCCAGGTCTTCAGACAAATGAAAACTCTTTTTCAACATCCTTAAAAAAGGCACCAAATTTGAATGGATGGCAGAATGCGAGGAAGCATTCAAAGAAATCAAAGACTACCTTGCTGGGATACCCATCTTACAAAAGACAGACCCCGAGGAGGTTCTGTCCCTATACATATCAGTAACAGAGAATGCAGTCAGCGCGGTGTTGGTAAAAACCAACACGAAGATAGAGCAGCCCATCTACTACGTCATCAAGACTCTCAACACGGCGGAAAGAAACTACACAAAGATCGAGCAACTCATCTTGGCGTTAGTATGGGCTACCCAAAAGATAAGGACCTACTTCCTAACACATTACATCTGCGTCCCCTGCAAATCCCCGCTAGAAGCTGTCCTCAAAAGTGCAGGAAAAACAGGGAGAATCACAAAATGGAATACTCATCTCGACCAGTACATCATCATACACGAGCTCCAACATTCCCAGAAGTCACAAGTTTTAGCAGACTTCCTTGCCGACCAACCGCTGGAGAACGATGAAGAAATCGGCATTGAAGGGCTCAATACAGAGGTATTACCAAAGGGCAGCAGAAGCAAAGATCCCGTCGATGTCCTCGATGCGGCAAACCCAAGACAGTGGGAAATCTTTGTCGATGGATCGAGGAACAAAGAAGGAGCGGGCATAGGCATCGTAATCACTACCCCCATGGGAGACCGAATCATCCATGCATTCAGACTAGAGTTCAAAGAACACACCAATAACATCGTCGGGTGCGAAGACGTTGTACATGCTCTGCATTTGATAATAGAAATGGGGATAACAAATGTACGCTTGACCAGTGACTCGCAACTGGTCATCAGGAAAATAGAGATGGAGTATAATGTGTATGACGAGACCTTGTCGGCATACATGACGTTAGTACAGACACTGGAACATCAAATACCAAACATCATATTCCGGCACTTAAGCATAAAGGAGATCAGGCACGCGGATGCTTTGGCATACATCTCATCTATGTTGAAAAATAAAGATATATAAGCAATCAAAATCACCAGAGTCTACGAGCCATCAATCCCTCCACGAGAACTCTGCGCTGTAAGCAGGAAACGTAGCACGGAGGGAGGCATGACAGACGATGATGTGGGAGAAAACATCACAGACGATTTCCAAGAAGATGACATCATGACAAAATCATATGAAGATGAGGACTTCAGCAGAGAAGAAGACTGGAGATTGGGTATCCACCAATTTCTAGAAAGAGGAACATTACCTAGAGACCTAAAGCAGGCTAGGAAGATTCAATCAAAAGCAGGAAGGTATGATTTAAGGGGAAAGATTTTATACAAAAAATCTTTCCTCAGGCCTTTGTTACGATGCTTGTCCAGGTCATAAGGACACCTAGTGCTAAAAGATATCCATCAGGGAGACGCGGGGAATCACAATGGGATGAGATCCCTAGCCGACAAGGCAAAAACACAAGGGTATTATTGGCCAAAAATGATACGAGATGCTGCAAGGATGTCAAAAAGGTGCGAAGAGTGTTAGCGGTTCGGGAAAAGAATCCACGCACCAACAGCAATGCTAAACTCAGTAGATAGTCCTTGGCCATTTTCAAAATAGGGCATAAATATCGTGGGACCCCTGACCGAAGGATCAGGAAAAAGAAGATTTTTGATAGTGGCCACGGACTATTTCAGTAAATGGGTAGAAGCCAAAGCTTTGGCCAGAATCCGCGACTCAGATGTCTTCACATTCATCTTTTAGAACATAATCTGCCGGTTTGGAATTCCGGCGGAAATTGTCTCCGACAATGGTAACCAATTACAAGGTAAAAACATCGATCTGCTATTTGATAATTTCAAAATACGAACAAATAAATCGACACCGATATACCCTCAAAGCAATGGCCAAGCAGAGGCTACAAACAAGACCATCGCTCTTATTCTCAAAAAACAATTAAACGAGCACAAAGGACGATGGTGTGAACAACTACACAATGTCTTATGGGCATATCGAACAACCCAAAGATCATCTACAGGGGAATCCCCTTTGTTGCTGACCTATGGAGCATAAGCCGTCATCCCCATGGAAATCATCATGCCGACCACAAAGACAGAAGCGTGGGAAAAGAACCTCACAACGGACATGATGCTGGAAAGACTCGACGATCTCGAAGAAAGAAGAGAAGCAGCACTACAAAAGATGGAGAATTACCAAAGAAGATTAGCAAGGGAATACAAAAAAAAGGTTAAACTTAGGAATTTCGTGGAAGGACAGTATGTGCTGAGAACCATACCCCAATACCAAAGAGAAAAGAAGTGGGGCAAGATAGCACCAACATGGGGAGGACCTTATGTCATACAAGATGTAGCAGGAAATGGATCCTATTACATGCGCAACCTAAAAGGGAAGTCCTCCGCCATCCATGGAACACAAAGTATCTCAAGCCGTACCATCCTTGAATCACAACGCAGCATTGCAACTGCGTAAATAATACCAGAAGAAGAAGACGATGCTTTTCGATATGTTTCTATCTCTGGACGAGGAATAACATGACTCAATAAATCAATAAAATAAACTTTCTTGCATATCTATGAAAAGCAAATACAAGAGGAAGACATCCAGCAGAAGGAAATCTCCAACTATTCTAAGTCAGCGGGTCGACGGAATGAGGGACATGTACATAGTGACACCCCATATCCTAGAACGCTGCATCGACCCCCACCGTCTGGGAATCCTCTGATCAAGGATTATCCAGCGGGGTGACAGGTCTCAAGATGTTCACGAAGGTACACACCTTCGGCATCGCACTCAAAAATTAGGTCAACGGGTCAACAGAATGAGGGACATGTGCATAGTAACACCCCATATCCTAGAACGTTGCACCACCACCACTATCTGGGAATCCTCTGTCCAAGGACAGCGGGGTATCCGGTCTCAAGATGTTCACGAAGATACATACCTTCGGCATCATACTCAAAAATAAGGTCAGCGGGTCGACAAAATGAGGGACGTGTACATAGTAACACTCCATATCCTAGAACGCTGCACCGACCCACACCATCTAAGAATGCTCTTGCTAAGGGTTAACCAGCAGGGTAACATATGTCAAGATAATTAACAAAACTAACCAACAAACGATGATCCATTCCAGAAAAGTTGATTACAATCTCGACAAGATAAGCAAAAGAAAAAACAAATTAATCAAAAGAAGTTCGACAGACGCAGCAAGAACTCTATAATCAACAAGGATCAGCTTTCTACAACTAAACAGAAAAATCTACTTGGACGATTTCGTGCCACCAGTAGGACTCTCCCTCTGCAGTGAAGGAACGCTCCCACCTGAAGAAGGACTCGAAGAGCCAGACGGGGCCGAAGGTTTAGGACGACGAGGATAGTGCTTCTCAAGACCATGCTCGGTCAGGAGGTCATGCTCTATCTTGGCCAGCACCTTGTTCGTCTCTTCGGTTAGATGGCAACGAGATTTTTACGTAATATCGGTGTTACGCATATCGTCCTGAGACAACAGGGTAGACAAACGGTTCACTTCCAAAGAGGCCAACTGAGCTGCTTGTTCATTAGTCGTAGCCAAGCCTTTGAAATACGAGGCCTGACCCTCCTGTTGTACCAAGGCAGTATGAGACTTCTCTAGCTCAGATTGAGCCTTGTTAAGTTTTTCATTTGCAGCGAGAAGCTGTCCCTAGAGGTCTGAAAAATAAAAACGAAGGGTTAGACCCGCGAAGAACGAAAATCACACCCGGCAAAGCAAATATATACCTTCGACTCTAGCAGAAGCTATTTCATACTTGTTAACAACCACATCCTGAGCATTGTCAAGAAATTCATATTCGTAGGATATTTTCTTATAATCCTTTTGAAAAAGGGAAAGAGCAAATTGACTAGCGTCTAACTCTACCTGCTTCATTGAATCCAAATGACGAAGATGATTGACTTTGTTATTTAGCTTCTCCATTCCTTAACTAAGTCGGTACATATTAACTTCAAGGTTTCTCTCAGACTCGGCTTGACGAGCTACGTCAGCCCGAGACGCGGCTAAGGCTTTACCAAGGGCAGAGGCCTCAACACGAGCATTATCTCTTTCTTTAGCAAGATGTTGCGTGTACTCCCGTACATCAGAATCTTGGGAGGAATGAGCCTGACGTAGCTCTTCTTCCAGGAGATTCATCTTAGCCAACAAAGATGAAGAAATCCCGCGGGCTTTGCGAAGATTATCGCGCGTCCACATCAAAGTACCATCAAAGAGACGATGATCCGCGTTATACTTATTTTGCATATCAACTATCTGGGTATGCCTCAGACGCCATCCCTCGGCCTTGGCATCCCACCTCTCGGACTCACTCTTAAGTTGTTCCACTAGTTCGGAAATACGGGTCTTCTACCGCTCTCTCTCATTTCGAAGCCATATCAGCTCACGGACTCCACCCGCTGAAGATAGGGCGGGGATACTCAGACGGAACAAGAATTCCTAAAAATAAAACAACGATAAACATGAACAAGGAACAAACCTGTAAAAGAAGAAGCATTTTTTCGAACGGCCTCCAACTCGCTACGCGCCATAGCAATCTCCAAACGAAGCCTCTCTTCTTCGGCGCCCATATGCTCCTTCCCCTTAAGACGATCCTTCAGCTCACTTATCTCCTTATATCTAGGAGAGATAACAGCTTCCGCCATAGCCAGCTCCTCCTCTCTGTGATGAAGCTTACCCTCTAACTTAAGAGACTTGGCCTTAAAAAACTGGTACAAATTATGGTTGCAGTATTCACTCCGCATCACCTGCGAAGAGCATCAGGTCAGAATACCGCGGAGTGGCCACGAAATACAAAACAGTAAAAAACGACGTACCTCTAACATCCGCTAGTGGGGGTAACCATACTGATAACCATAAGCTATGGCCATCATATCGACGACGGTGGATGGAGGGTCAACCACTAAGGTAGCCTCCAGTGACCTCAGATTCCTGTCCCACACCTCCGCAACTCGATCTTCAGCGGATAACTGCATCATCTTTCGGGTATATGCGTCGGAATCTTTCTCCCCGGGAACCACGGGTGCAGGGTTCGGAACGAACATCAAAATTTTCTTCTTCAGCCAAGCAAGGACAACATCATCACCTTCCAACATCAAATACGGCTAAGGGGACCGAGTTGAAGGTTCCGCGACAAAGGAAACCTTCTCAGAGGTATCAACATGCGCGGAAGTCTGCACCGCAGCTTTTCCTTTACCAGATGTATCCAGTACGTCCCAATCATCATTTGGGGAAAGCAGAGAGAACGCATCATCAAGACCCATGGTAGCATTCACATCAAAGGACATCCCCACAGATGGAACCCGACCAAAAGAAAACCCTGGACCAACATGGTCCCCACCAATACTACCAGCAGCGGAAGTGCCCTCGGCATCAGCACTAACAGAGATACTCTGCGTATAACCACCAGCTGCGGTAGTTTCCGCAGTCTTCCTAACAAATGGGGTACCCTTTGCACCACCAACATCAGAATCCTCACGAAGAGGGGGAGAAGTTTCAGTACGTTCCTCTCCATCGGACATATCTAAATCTTCCTCAAAATTATCATTAGAAGGACTAATAACCTCCTCTTGGACCTCTACCTCATCAACAACAGTGGTAAAAGAGCGCTTGGGACCAATCCTCCTTTTATTTGACCCCTACAGAAAAATAAGAGAATCAGATCGACATTCTTTCCTTCACTCAAAATATTTTCTTTTGAGTAAAGAAAAAAAAGGGGCAACCAAAGGAATAAAGGATCCGCACCTTCACAGCCGCAGTGGCAGCAGCCGAACTTTCCTCATCGGCATCAACAACATCGAAGTCGTAGGGAAAATTCATACCTTCAAAATTCAAATGCCAAGGGAAGAAATTTCCATAGCGAAGAGGAGGAACCTCACGAGGAACGTTACCAACAGTAGGACGCCACCCGTCGGGACCTGGAATCCAACCCAAAGCCCACGGACCAACAATCTCGATAACGGTGGCATGCCACTCATAGTCATGATCGCGCTTTATCCTCTCACGAGAAGGAAAAAGTTTCTTATTAGCAGACCCTTCAATACCAGGAACATAATTCAACTTGGAATCGCTAACCTCGCTCAAAAAACGAATATCTCCGCGAGAGTAAGCAATATTACGAAGGCTCACACTCCACGGCTTACGGTTCCTGCTGTTGACATAATCCCCGAAAGAATTGTTGAAGTTCTTAGGGGTATACCACTCCCTCTCAGCAGGATCAAGAGTATAACAAGTCATCATCGTCTCTCCCTTGCTGCGAAGATAGCACTCCTTCAGGGCGCGGAGATAATTCCCAGTCAACTGAGATACAAAATTATTATGGGTATTTGTCGAGGAACCCTCGCGACCAGCCAACACATCATAGTAAAAAGAATCACTTGACTTGTACAAAGGCAGCATAAGACCCACTTCGAAGGCCCCTACAGTAGTCAACAAATGAAACTCGTCGAACTGATATCTCGAGATGAGATCATAAGTAATGTCATCATCGGGGGAATAGAAGCGGACATCAAAATCTTGGAGCTCATGCTTCTCCTTAAATATTTCCATATCAACGTGTTTGAAGGTAACTCTTTTCTTCCCAACAGGGACGCTTCGAATAACCAGCGTAGCATCCTCCTCATCGAGAGGGTCCTGCGCGGAGTCTTTTGAAGGGATCGTTTCCAGGACCTACCTTTTCGAAGGCACACTCTTAGGCGGTTCAACCTTCGAAACTCCAGACTTAACAGATTTTCCTCTCGAGGGGATCGCCGGAGGAGGAGGAAGAGGATTCTCCTGTAACACCGGCGGAACCGAAGAACGAAGGGAACGAGCATCCAAAGCTTCGTCACGTGGAACACCCTGCGTATTTATAGGCTCATCACGCGAACGAGAAGAAGCGCGGGTAGAAGCATATCTAGAACCAGGGGGATCCCTAGGAGTATCTCCCTTCCTCGAAGAATGCCTGTGACCGGAAGAGGACGAAGCCCTCTGAGAACGAAGATCCACATGCGAATCCCTAGAACCTCCGGGTCTCTGCGCGGAGGAGATCTGGGAGGACTAGGCGGCAGAGTTTGGTAATGAGCCTGCGGACGCTCAGCCATATCTACGGATACACAAACAAATAATAGATTCCGCAGAACCACAAATGAAGATCAAAAAGTTGAACATTCTAAGGAATATGAAAACCCTAGCTAAACTCATGAAACACGAGGGCGCTCCTCAACTAGAAACTCGTAACCCTTGTGAATGAAGAACATGGGAAAGTATATATACTTTGTATATGTGTTCTTCATTGAAAGGATAACGAGACAGCAGCAGATGATGATCAACAGGCGAAAAATGGTACCAAGATTAAACTCTTACCTAAGACAGATGCTTCAAACAACGAAAGGGCGAGCAATAGCAGGTAACGAGCGCGGAGAATCAAGGACGGACCGCATTCAAGACGAAGCAGTAGCAGGAAGCGGTAGCAGTTAATGGCGTCCAAACAAAATAGAAGAATTTTCAGAAGAAAAGAACCGACAAGAGAGAATGAAATTTATTTCACATTCTTTCCCTCCTTATAAACATCCAAGGAATTTGAAACCGCCCCTTCTCCCAAGGAGAAGTTATTGCAAGAAGTTAATGCATAGTGGGAAACTCGCCCTAAAATCAAGGGGAAGTTATTGGGAGAGTGGGGAATATGTGACGGTTTTCCTCTCACTTCAACTGACGTTAAGTCAGAAGAAAAAGGGAAAATTGTAAGTACATATTTCCACCACTCGCCACGTGTCTTCGGATAAACACGTGGATGGCATGCGACGCAGGGCATCAAAATATGATGCCACCTGGGTATAGCCAAGAGACGTGTACCAGCAGAAAGGGACCCTCGTCTCACATATCCAAGGGCCACACGCCAAGGGGCACCGAGATAAGGCATCACTGCGAAGGACCAAATACGCCCTCGGATCTACTTTATCCTATCTCAAGAGAGACCGAAGATCAACGGTCAGGGATCAACTAGCTGACACGGACATGACAGGAACAGAAGACCGTAGTCTGACACATGCAGAAGGCCCAACTACCCGCATTAAATACCTGAGACACGTGTCAATCAACCAACAGAAGAGAAGACCCTACCTCTTCGGAAATAACGAAGGGAACGAGGGGGCATCGTAGCAACCGAAAATGTCCGCGTATCGGCACAAAACACAAGATGATAAGATTTCAACGGCTCCTTCCGTGGACCCCACAACAAAACTCCTATAAATACCCCTCCTCCCTAAGAGAGAGGGTCAAGTCGAGAAGAAGGGAAGAGGAGGAGAGAGAATAAGAAGAGTAAGTAATTCCCAAAATCCCGCTGCCTCAGTGAGAATCCCTAAAGTCATTTGACTAAGTTTGTAATCAATCAATACATAATGAAACCTTTCTTTTACCCCGTGGATGTAGGCCTTAGTGCTGAACCACGTAATTATTTGTCTCCTTTACATTACGCACTTTATATTATGTTCTTTACATTATGCAACCTACGTTATACTCTTTACATTCCGCACTTTACGTTCGTTCCGTGGTTACTTACCATTTTCTAGGCACTCTGTGTTAAATACTCGATAATACAAGGACGAGTCCGAAGACTCAGAGTCGATGAATCGGCGTACACACTATTTTTCTATGTACGATATACCCAGCTCATGAACTTAGGTGCGTGCGAACATTATTTGTGGACACGTAGATACCTGCGTAGTTTACGTGTTCACAATATTAACATTGACCGAACCCTGTTGATGCATGGAAGAAATACTGGAACATGACAGCTGGATGCCCTTCAATTTTCTCTCTCTCTTTATTGATGTGTGAACCAAAATCAAGCAAATCTAGTTAATGCAGTTGTAAAATTTCTATTGATTATGTTTTTGTGGATAGATGTTGCTGCACGGGAAACCCCTGAGTAAAACATAGCTTACAATGATTCATCATCCCTGATTCATTATCTCTACTGCATCCTATACAAAATAAGGTACAGTCAAAAAAAATTTTGAGGAGAAAGGTTAAGTTTATTGGGAAAAAAATGAACCAAGGCAAAGGTACAGTCAAATTAACAATACTTATAATGTAAGTTTCTCATATATGCAGAATAGTTCAACATAAAGCAAACTATGTAAGAAGTAAAATTATCTTTTCTTAAAAAGATGTGCAGAACATGAATGTAAATCTTAGTACACTACACGCACCATTGATTGCTCTTTTGCGAGAAGGTTTTGATGTATTAGTGATATTTTTATTAACAGTCTGGGAGAGTAAATTCTTTTGAATCAAGATATCCTTCCTAAGCTTTCCATTTTTTTTCTTCAGGAGTCCGAAATTTCCTACATCTCTTAAGAGCCAAGAGATCTTTCCTTATTTCTCTTGCCTTCCTTGCCTTTTCTAATCTGAATGTAGTTTCTGTAGTCATCTGTTTCGTGAAAACAAATATAAAGATTGATCCAAAACCATGTAACATCATATGTATCCTTATTTCAAAGGGTAAACATAAAAGCAATTTAACCAAAAGATATGCTTACCTCAAATAAAATATTCATTCGCTAGTGATCTATACTGTCAACAATTTTTTTAATGTAGTTAGATTTGAATTTGATAATGTAAGTTCTAGAGTTGTTAGCACTCTAATATCTGGAAACCAATACCAAAAAACCTCTTCATGTAATTTAATAGTGACAGAGAGAAGATAGTATATACCTGTGTCAGTTTTTGCTCTATACAACAAAAATGGATTATATGATTATTGAATTGTACCTTCAAATAATGAATAGACATCATTTTACATTTCAAGACTATAATTAGTGTTCTAAACAATGACGTAATAGATTGACCATGTCTGCTGAAATTCATACATTCATCATTTGACACCGGTGTTAGGTATTCAGTTAAGTTTGCTTCGAATATCTATTATCCACATATTCAGAATAATATATCGGTGCGAAGACGGTGGGGCTCAACCACCGGGGATCTGATCTAATCTGTACTTTAACATTAACTCATATCCGCATAATACAAAAAAATCCCTTCAGTACCAAAAAGACAGTAATAGCTAGCAAACTGAACCTAATTTAAATTAATAAGTTCTCAAACTAAAGGCATCTGATTCATAGATATCCATATTAATGTTTTAATCACAGTGATGGGAGAGCTGACAAACCTGTTTCCGGTGATTGCAGATTCTTGAAGTAGAACAATAATATAAACCAAATTACTCAAGTTGTTCCACCGGACTTGGGATACAAATTTGATAATCAATTCATTCAGAATCCAAAATTCTCTGACCTAAATTTGTGAGACATTAAAACAATAAATTAGGATGATGAATTCACAGATTTTTAATCACGGTGATGTGAGAGGTGACAAACCTGTTTCTGGTGATTGATGATTCTTAAAGTAGAACAATAATAGAAACCAAATTACTCAGGTTGTTTCACTGGAATTGGGATTAGGAATAATCGAATTTTGAGATGAGCAATCAATTTTGAGATTAGATGAGTATGGTTGTGAAAATAAAGGTCAGTTCTGAAATTTCGAGGCAGCTGTTTATTTATTTTAGTTTTTTTGCTCGTCAGTTAAACCGTGAACGTGGGGTTAAGGGTAAATGTAATTGAGGAGTGATAAATTACGGGAATTAATGTGAGAATTGTATTTCCTAATACTTTCACCACATCAGCTTTTGGTAGAGTCGGAATGAATGAGAATCAAATTTTGAGTTTCAATTATCATCTTGTTTGATTTAGTTTAAAAGTCCCTCTTGGGGAAACAAAGAAAGAAAATGGGTATTAAAAAGATAAGCGAATAATTCTTGTAAACCCAAATTGTTGATCACCACAAAGTTTTTCTTTTTCTTTTTTTGCTTGAATTTTAAATACACCACAAAAAAAAAAAAAAAAAAAAAAAAATTCACATAGTTGATATTTTCCACATTGCCGGCAGAAAACAAATTACTACATTTTACATTTTGCGAAGGATATTTTTTAGCATCATCTTTAGACTTTGGTTATTTTGTGGAGATGAATTTTTTTCACTGCTGGAAAATTTGGATGTTCCAAACCAAATCCAGTAATTTCCTCTCTTTCTAAACATGAAAAACACATTGGATTTAAAACATGTTATCAACTACTAAATGCATACTGTCACAGCTACTTGAGATATCAAGCGGAGATATGATCAGGGAGTCCGTGAATGACAAAAACTTAGGTAACTTATCAGTCTCCAGTTTAGATGCACCATTTCACTGTTGCTTCTAGCAACACCAATAACCTTAGCATGTTCTTCAAGTGTGAGGCTCCACCCAAAAGTCTAGGAAGTATTTGGACATCTCTAAGATCTCCTTGTGGCTAAGCACACTGGGGTTCGTAAAGTACCATAGTTAAAATCAAATTCGTTTACACGCGACTAAAATCAATGCCGTTTACACGTGACTGCATGATATTCATACTAATTTCAATGCCGGAAGTGATTATAACATAATTTTTTCGGTTAGGGTTTGCGATTGTAACCTAAACCCAATACTATAAAAAACTGAAACACATATACAACGATTAAAATTGACTTATCTTCTCACAGAAGTCATTTGTACGAGCGTTTGATAGTCTGATTCATCTTCTTCTTCAAGAGAAATCCGATTTGTTGCGTTTTCGATTTTGATTGTGAATTGAGTTTATTTCGGGGAGACATGTGTATAGATTCGGGATATAAACGATGAAACCATGTTAAAGATGAACAAACGATTGAATTTTTTTCCCCTTCTAAACCTAGCCCGGCAGAGGGGAAGAAGAGAAGAGGGATATGGATTTTGTTTTTGATTTTTAGATTTAAATTTTTATTTGGATAAAAGGACATCATAATCTTTTTCTTAGGTTTTTAATTAACTGAAAGGGTATTTTCGTCCCTAAAAACACCCCTTAGCAGGAGCTATTGGTTGAGAATATTAATTCATATCCCCAATTATTTTGCATATTCCCCAAATTTAACCTCAAGGCCGCCCTTTTGGATGAGAATAGTAATTTGCGAAGCCCTTACAGAATGGAACAAGATCAACTTCGACCACCTTCCCACGTTGATTAAAAAATCAACTGCAAAAATCAAAGCAGCCCAACATCAATGTGCGATGCAAATTGGTATTGAACTGGAAAATTGGATTCAACAAGAAAAGCAACTCCGAATTGAACATCTAAAATACTTGATTTCCATGCAACCTACTGGCAGCAGAGATCCAAAATCCAATGGCTTCAATCGGGAGACCGCAACACAACATTTTTTCATACCAAGACTACAATTCATAGAAGCTGTAATAACATACAACAACTCCAGGATCATTAAAATACCTGTTTTACAAATAAGGAGGAAATTATCATGCTCATGATTGAGCACTTCACAGATCAATATACAACACCAGATACAGTAATTGAAGAAAGCCTGTTTGAAGCAGTATCACCAATGTTAACCCCTCAACAATGTAATATGCTAACAGCCGAGGTGGCCCTGAGGTGATCAAAGTGGCGCTCTTTTTCATAGGATCAGAACGTTCCCCAAGAACGGATGGATATACCAGTAAGTTTTTCAAAGTTTTCTGGGAAACAACTCAACCACAACTTATTGATATGGTTCAGAGTTTCTTTAGTTCCCTTAGCATCCACCCTTTTGTGAACCAACTAACCCCACGTTAATCCCAAAGATTGATCACCCCTCAAAACCATTCCAATTTAGGCCGATGGGGCCATGTAATGTCACTTATAAAATCATTTCAAAGATACTAGTCAATCGCATAAGACCTTTACTCCCATTTTTGATAAGCCCATATCAGAGTGCATTTGTGCCACAAAGATCCATTCACAACAACATATCCATCACTGCCGAACTTTTTCACTACATCAAAACCTCAAATCGCACTAAAGATCCCAAAATATCTCTTAAGCTAGATATTCAAAAGGTATATGACTCGTTAGACTGGGGTTTCATCAAACAAGCTTTCACCATATTAGGCTTCCCATCTACCTTCGTGGATTCTATTATGTTGTACATATCAACAGTAACCTACTCAATCAATATCAACGACACTCTGCATGGATACATCACCCCAACTAGGGGAATAAGGCAAGGTGATCCTCTCTCATCCTATATTTTTATTATTTGTGCTTAAATACTATCCACAAATTTACGAATTCTAGAAAACCATAAAAAGATAGACTCCACATTTCCCAGAAAGTCCCGCCAATAGTACATTTAATATACGCGGATGACTTATTAATAACATACAAAGCAACTCCGGAAGGCACCAATCACCTTAAACATCTGCTACAAGCTTATGGAAATTCGGCGGGTCAACACATCAAAATCTACAATCATCCATCACCCGAAGCTAGAAAAACACCATCTGGATAAACTAAAACAAGCCTTCAATATGCCAACAACATCAACCCCTCCTGCCTACTTGGGAGTTCAATTTAAACATGGGAGATCTTCCAGCCATATCTTTGTCCCAATCCTTCAACGCCTAACTCGCAAGGAAAAAGTGAAAAGACGAGGGTACTCAAATATACCTTTAATCTTTTAATTATCCACATATATAAGTTATTTTCCGAATGTGATCGTCTATGGACAGAGTTGAGACAATGCAACTGACTCGGTTCACACTTCGTGTGATTGTCTATGGATACGAGATCGAGACAATACAACAATAAGATCACTTGTGTGATTGACTATGTATACAATATCGAGACAATACGACAATAATGTGTGCACTTGATAATATGTTCGGTAATAAACAAAACTCTATAGCATCAATATCTAGTGTTAGGGAATTAAACCAAATATAAAATGCAATTTACTTTAAATGATATAAACCAAATATAATTGCGGAACAGTAAAGTAAATGTCACAACAAGATTTTGTTAACGAGAAAACCGCAAATGCAGAAAAACCCCGGAACCTAGTCCAGTTTTGAATACTCTCAGAATTAAGCCGATATACAAAATATAATACCAACTTCGTATAGTTAAAACCAAGCAGACTACCCATAGCTACTTAGTTTCGTCAGTATCCTTGCGCCTTCGACTTCTAGAGTCACGCACATGAATAACAAGTCATTTAGATCGTATTCCAAACAACAAAGGAAGAATCTGTTTGGTAACCACTCTAATCAATCTTGCTAGAAGATATTAATGAGCCATTGACAAAGACAGTTCCGTTTAAACTAATAAACTCCTTTGTCTGGTTGGATCAATCCAAATATTGATTGCCGAAATAATCAAGTTCTAGATTTGGAATCAATAAATATAGATATAAAGAGAAACTATAAAACGATACCGATCTTACCCAACTAATCAACCAAGTCTATCAAAGATAAACCAATTCTAGTTGGATCCCACCCGATCAAGGTTTGTTCACTAAATCCACAAGATACGAAAACTAATAAGAATTCTTCTTCGTCTTCAAATCTTCCATTATCTTCAATAACCAGCACAACAACACTTGAATCCTCTTGTATTCAATCACGCACATAATGGAGTATGTTAACAATGGATTATCACAAGATGTCTTTAGATCCGAAGATGGTTCTAAAGATCCCGTCGATACTTTGATCTAGTATGAGTGAATCTTATATAAGAAGAGAAGATTCTCAAGAATAAACAAACTAGGTGCAATCAAAGTTTCAACAACCATTAGTCAATCAATCAATAATTGAAAACTAATAACACTGCAATTATCTAGTTTTCCACCAGCGGTACTCGTAGAGATTCTTGATCCCACAGAAGTCTTTAAACGAGCGGTTGTAAGAGATTTCTCCTAATTACGGTACTTTCCTCTCTGAATAGATGGCTCCACCAGAAATTACAAGGAATGAAGTTTGTCTGGATCTTAGGATTGTTTGCAATAAATGCAAACTCAAGTATTTATAGACCAAGGTTGTTTAAAAAACAAGGAAATTCCAAAACCGAAAATATTCTCAAGATATGCATTAGAGTACCCAAATTCGGTTTTCTTATTTCAAATTAATGTTAACCAACGTTTCCGAAAAATCTCATGGAAAATCTTCTATCATTAGTATAGCACATTAATTAATAATATTTTCCAGAGGATATGCTTTAATTGTTGGTAATTAAATCATATATGATGATAATCATAATTAGATGCTTTTCAATTTTTTGGACCAGGGATCTCCTTGAGTATCAAGGAATATATTTGAACAATAGATGATAGGAGTTATGTACATGTTCAAATATTTCGACATCTAAAAGTTTCTCAACTTGAAAAACCCAAACCTTAATTCAAACACACCATGAAGAAATATGTGAACCATAGTTATTGTTTTTTTTTTTACATGGAACTGATTTAAATAATCACTCCAAAATATGTTGTAACCGGTTATAACATGATTCCAAATACAGGTCGTAATCGGTTACACCTTGCTCACAAAGTAGCTTGTGATCGATTACACCTTGCTTCCTGAGTTAGCTTGTGATCGATTACAACTTGCTTCCCAAAGGTAGCTTGTGATCGATTACACTAACTTCCCAATTTATCTTGTGACCGGTTATACCTTGGTTCCCAAAGTAACTTATGACCAGTTACAACTTGCATTCCAATATAGCTTGTGATCGGTTACAACTAGATTTACAATGAATCTCGTGACCGACTCTAACTAGCTATATTATATAGGCTATGAATGGTTATATCTCAAGTATCAACAGAGTTAAGATGCGTTCTACCAAATTAATCTTTCACTGGTCATCCAAAAGATATTCAAAGAATAGCAAGACCAATCATGTTTTTCTTTCGATTGTGAAACAAGTTCATATATGTACTTCTTTTAAACAAATGTTATAAAAACATTGTTTCCTTGGGTGAAATCATTCATATATAATGCACACATAATCCATTAATTATACACGATAGATCATGTCGATGTCGTCTTTACGAAGTTCCAAAAGATAGGCGTTTAAAATTCGTAATATGTTTCCTTGACACTTTGATCATACTATTATGACCAAGTATCTTCACTAGAGTATTCATTATATACAATATATACAGCTTCACATGTTATGTATTCAATATAGCACGACTTGAAAGATATGTTAGGAATGGAAACAAGATCAAGTCAATATTACTAATATCAAGTGGAAGGATGATGTCGTCGTTGTAGTCATTACTTATTCTCATTCTTCAGGTCTTCGGAGTAATACTTGTATGTCTCAACATTCCTAGACTTTCTAGTCTAACTTAAACGAAGTTGACTCTAGTATTCAATCAAGCGACTCTAGATGAGTTTTGATACTAAAATATGACAACCAAACTTGACATACCAATGCTTGGTGAGTTCAACTGAGCTATGCTCTAACAAAAGTTTGGATGACTAAATGCTTCAATCAAGCTGGCAGATTTGCACTCATAAAATCATCCCTTACCCGTACAATCAATCACCTCATGCAAACACAAACCCTTCCTACACACATCCACACACAAAATTGATCGTATCATGACAAAAAACAATCTGAGGCCATGATTCTTCCACCAAGAAGCTTCACCCACTAGGAAGGGACAAGCTATACAAACCCAAAGCTCAGGGAGGTGTAGGCATCATAATTAGCAGGGATCACAACAAAGCACTTCTCATAAAATGAATATGGAATATCTATGAAAAACCTACCACCGTATTAGACACATTATACTATGCAAAATATCTCAAACATACACCCATTTTCGAAAACATCCCTCCCCTTCCATCATCTCTCAGCCCACAATGGAGACAGTTAGCATCCCTCATACCAACCTTTAAACAACATCTCTTCCATCAAATTGGAGACAGATTAAACAACCCTATCCAATCAAACTGGATTCCACAATTCAATAAAAACATTAACTCATCCATATGCTATCCCATACAATCGGTTGCTGACATCACCGACACATCAACAAGGAACTGGAATCATGATATGATGAATCTACTTCCCCAGGCCATAGTTCAACGAATCGTCAACATTCCCATCCCACGGAATAACCAACTAGACAAGATCATTTGGCTATTTATCAAAAAAAAAAAAATATACGGCGGCTTCAAGATATAACTGCCTCATCAACGACTCTTCGTAAACCCATCAAAACCCTCTCCCACCAACTACATTCCTTTGGACACTCCCGTGTCCGCAAAAAGTACAACTTTTCTTGTGGAAAGAAATTAATGGGGGGTTTACCAAACCTCAACATTCTCAACCACATCCAACTCACCAATTGCAAGCTATGTCCTCAATGCAGTTCTAGTCCTGAATCGTCAAGTAACATTTTGCATCACTGTCAAATAGCCATAGATTCTTAGAACTTCCTAATATCTTATCTCACAAATAACCAAAACCCCACTTATAGCCTACCCACCTCACTGCCCCATCAGACGATGATCTCCCTAATCCTCAAAACAAAATCTCCAACCCCAATCACCACAACTTTTTGCTTTATTTTTTGGTCCTTATGGATAGCCAGGAACGACAAAGTCAATCGCTAGTAACGACCAATTCCGACAAATATAATGCAGATAGCCATCAAACTCCAACAAGAATATACATGGGATCAAAACTACCTATCACCATTTCTACCCGGGATGCACACTTATCCAAACCCAACGCAAACAATACTATAAACAACAACCATCTTCGTGGGATGGCTCAAACACCACGTAGATTGGATCAAAATAACACAGACGGATCAACGAGGGGACATCCCGGAATAGCGGGAGCAGGTATTATATGCCAAAATGAAGGTGCTGGCATAATCTTATCAATTGCACACCCATTGGGCATCACCACTGCACTTGCAGCGGAAACTTGGGCCATGCTCATTGCTTCTAGAACGACGACAGAATGGGGGTGGCCAAAAGTTAAATTTGAAAAAAACTCGGAGAACTTAACATGATTTTTAACCTCGGAAGCCCACGCTTCATGGTATATTTATAACTAAATTGCAAAAATCAAGTGTAGGTTTACCCAAATTCAGTAATACACCATTAGGCACGTCTACAAAGAAGAAAACCAGGCAGCTGACGGTCTGGAAAATTGAGCGGCAGATGATTGCTCTATAGAGAGGCTCACAACAACAGTATGGGACAATGTAATTCCCCCCAACTATAAGTTCTATTGTAGTTGTGACTACCATTTTCTAGTAGCACAATCCAAAGTACAAGATTAATGGATCTTGATTCAAACCAAAAAACAATAAATGAAAGATGAAATGTAAACAAGTAAATAAGAGTTCACATAAATAATTAACGTGGTTTGAAAATGTTGTGTCTCCATCCATGGGTAAATGAAAGATGGGCATTATTATTCATTGGTGTTATAAGGTTGATGAACTCCATTGATGAGAAGGAATTTCAGTGAAGGTAATGAGTGGGCGAAGATATTGAGGGAGCGGAGGATTATTCCTCTTTTTCAGACTTGGGTCATGCTCATCGCTTCTAGAAAGACGACGGAACGGGGGTGTCCAAAAGTTCAATTTGAAACAAACTCGGAGAACTTAACAAGATTTTTAACCTCAGACGCCCACGCTCCATGGTATATTTCTAACTAAATTGCAGAAATAAAGTGTAAGTTTACCCAAATTCAGTAATATACCATTAGGCACGTCTATAGAGAAAAAAACCAGGAAGCTGACGGTCTAGAAAATCGAGCGACATATGATTTCTATATAGAGAGGCTCACAACAACAATGTGGGACAATGTAATTCCCCCACCTATAAGTTCTATTGTAGTTGTGACTACCATTTTTCTAGTAGCACAATCCAAAGTACAAGATCAATGGATCTTGATTCAAACCAAAAAACAATAAATGAAAGATGAAATGTAAACAAGTAAATAAGAGATTCACACAAATAATTAACGTGGTTCGACAACGTTGTGTCTACATCCATGGGTAAATAAAAGATGGGCATTATTATTCATTGGTGTTATAAGGTTGATGAACTCCATTGATGAGAAGGAATTTCTGTGAAGGAAATGAGTGGGCGAAGATATTGAGGGAGCGAAGGCTTATTCCTCTTTTTCAGCCGACCAAAAAGTCCCCCCTCTTCACCTTTTCTCTTAGAAAAACTAGGTATCACCCTGGCCTACGCCCGGGGCTCAACCTCTTCTGAATTTTGTTTGTTCTCTGGCCGGAGGTCAGTATCCTCTCGCAAAATTTTAGTCGGCGTGTAATTAGTGGGTTCGTGCTTAGTTACCCCAAGACCCAGAGTTGAAATAGTCGGGGATAATGCCCCAGTTTTTTTGTTGGTTAGGTCAAATTGGTCCGGTTCGTGAATCAAAAAAATTAAGGGTTTAGCTGTAGATGTCTTTTTGGCCGGGTCGGGGCCTACGGCCCTTGCCGTGGTTTAGAAAATCTAGGGTCGAACATTGACCCAATATTATCGGTAGAGTTTGTTTAACCACCAGTACTATTAACTCTTGTCCGTTGAGTTTCAATCTACCTCATAAATTATATTTTGATACTTCATAATTGCTAAACAGATAAAACCTTTTCACTAAGAATTAAAATCAATAATAAAAAAATTCCAAGCTAGAAACTATGACTTGATTCGAAAGAGAAGTCTCTTTGCATCGAACTTCTATATTTGGGAGAGTTATTTTGGAGTAGCTATATGATGAAAGAAACTTTGGTGGAAGTTCTCTAAAAGCATTATCTAGACGCACATGCCTTTGTTTGCAGTCCACCTGAAGTGAAACTGTTACCCTCCAACACGAAGTTTAAACTAAATGCTTCGCGCGTTATGTCTCAGCTCAAGCAAATCATTGCTTTTCACTGGATCAATTGCTAGTCTATATTGCAGTTCCAACTATTATTATAACTGTAAAAATCACCAACCATAGACTCCTTGTTTTTATTTTTTGCTGATCAATACCATAGCCTCCTTATTCGAACTCAATCTAAACAATTTTGGATATTTTTCCTTTGAGCATTTGTTCGATACCCACCAATCTCTCCAAAATCTGAATTCTCCTCCCATTAATTATCACCTTTACCTGATACAAAATCTCTATTACTGATCCGCTGATACCGATTTCCAAAACAATATAGAGCCTATTTGTTCTTCCTTCTAGAATAAGTTACAAATTTTTAAAAAACAGAACTACTTTTAACCACCATCAATAATAGATTCCCTGTGAATAAATCGAGCTCGAATCTCAATAGATTTAAAAGTTAATAGTGTTGATAATAAAATCATCTGAATCAATCTTTCTTTGTAGATATTGGGAATGCAGAAATGGTCTATAATTCTTCCCAATGAAACATATATATATTAAGATATGTATGTGTTGATGGTGGATTTTCATTTAAGGGTAAAATTGTAAAACCTAAAAATTATGCGTTAACATCTTGTAAAAGATAAGGCCATTAATAAGTGATGTATACTCATTCACTTTATTAATTCACCAAGAATGGAGCATGTGGCAACAATCCCATTATGTGAATAAAATACATGAAATTCATCCAGGTTGGAGCATGTAGCAACAATCCCATATACCCTGTGAATTTACAGCATTATTAATTAATGCGCAACCAGCCTTGTATTTCCTGTACTCATTATCAGTGCGACATGACGACTGAGTGTTGCTCTCAGCAGAGCAACACGAATCTCCAAGCATTATAATGAAACATGTACGAAATACACGTACATGCTGCAACTCTCGGTGTGTTATACCAGCCCGATTGATCCACTCTCGGTGTGTTATACTATCCCGATTGAGCATCCGGACTGACCGTATCAGTATGGATATGATCACGACCATCCAACTCCACCAGCATGATTGGATGGCCCAGATCGACTCCATGACCCCCAAGAAGGTATGGAACATCCGATGCCGAACCAATGCGGGCCCCGCATGGTCGGCCTCCCAAAAAGATTGCCTAGCTTGCCAAAACGTCCAAACCATAGCAGTATGGACGCAAAACCCTAAATTAGGGTTTGCGGCATATTACATGTGTCGCAAAACAGTCTCAACCATCCATCTTCGCAGGTATAGATGGAGGGTGCAGATGTTGATTCAAAGGGCACGGAACATGTCAACAGAATCACCGTGGGCCCACCTATATACCTGACCAATCAGTCAGGACTAACTATGGTTGGTCATTCCAATTCGTGCGCTCGAATGGAGAATGACGCACGGCCTTGAAACCCAAGGTTAGGGTTTTGAAATCACGAGCGTCCATTTTCTCTGGCATGAATGGAGGGTCCGAGATTAAATCAAGCAGGTCCGGTCATACCAACATGACCACCGTGGACCCATATATCCTCTCACCTGATCGGCCAAGGCATACCATGCCTGATTATCCCAAGTCGTCCGCCCAAACTAGTGTGGTCACACCTCCCAAGCTGCAAACTAATCTTGACCACTCGATTTCACCGGACAAATTGAGTGGCTTAGATCATGTTTCTATGGGATGTCAGGGTACGGACGTGAACTCCAGCCTACCACCTAAATGTTGGAGCAATCGGGCAAGACCGACCAAGCCTGGTCGTCTTGGAACGTGAGCCTGAAGATGGCATGAAGAGCGGCTTTTGTGGCACCAGTTTTCTGTCGCAAATTAATCTTAACCACTCAACTTCGCCGGACGAATTGAGTGGCCCAGATCACACTTTCATGTTACAATGAGGTCTGGGCGCCTACACCGTCATGCCGTCTACACGTATGCACGACCGTACAAGGAAGAATTGTTTCCCAAGCTTGGATTCGACCATGCTGAAAAGTGATGCTTGTGCACCTTTTCATAAACCCTAATTTCACCAACGGTCGCAGATGAGTGTCTCAAAGATCATCTCTTCCGTCCAATTTCACCGGCTTGGTTATACAACCCTGGTCAGGAGTTAATTGGTCAGTGCGGAGTCATGGTGATCACCATCCGTCACTCTACCACACCATGTGGTCGGCCAAGGGTGGACTTGCTTGTCCAACCTCCAAACCATCACATGAAGTCATCTCAAACAGCGATGCTTCATACATGCTGAATATACTCGATGCAGTACTTTCATAGTATACACACGATACTTTACAAGTATCAACTTCCTGAATAACGCAGTTATTCAATCTAGAATTACATGCTATTTTCTGTGGGTCCCACGATCCGCACACTCGAGACATCAGTCATGTCACAAAATGGGGGATACATACTGGGGCATTGGTATGGCGGTTTACAGCATGCAGCGCATAATGCGCCATCACAAGAACGTGTCAGGAAGTCATGGACGGTTAGTGATGATGGGAGAAGTGGGCAAGACTGGTCGTGTGACACCAACACACTACTCCACTAATCTATCACTCCATTTTCTCCATTTCCCATGAGATACAAGGGTTAGGCTAAAAGACTTGTATAAATAGGTTCTCCGCCTTATTTTACAACAACAGAACAAGACGAGATAACAGAGGCAAGTGTTCATACAATTGTATTCAAACACCGGAGCTGATAGCTTACATTCTTCAATCCAGTTAAGCTTTATGATACGAGTCATACATAACCAGCACCTTCACAATCTCAACACCTTCTTCGCTTCCCTCCATAAGATCAACCCCATCTCCTTCACTTTGTGACCGAAACAAGTCTGGAACGACCATTTCTTGGTTTAGGCCCGACTTTCACAGATTGATATCTCGAATCTACAAGCACTCACCGCGTAGTGCATTTGTTTAAGGTTTAGATTCATTCCTCATCCACACCCGAATTACCAAAATTAGCAGGAATAGTTTTCACCCATAAACAATTGGCGACCACCGTGGGAGATTAATCTCTCGGTTGTAAAGTCAATTTCTTCGAAATCCGATTCGATTTTGTCAATTTCAAAAGGGTGGATCTTAGAACCAATTCAATCAACAATTCATTTCAAGATGGTGAAACTCAGGTCTGGATCAACGATCAATTTTGATGGAACTAGTGTGGATAATACTCCCGGTGTCGATGTACCTGTCAGTGGAGCTATTGTAGTCAATACATCTCGTGGAGCCATTATCTCTACCATCAGCGCCAGTGTAACAGGAAATATTCCAGTAAGTGTAACACCTCCCATCACCAGAGCCAGAGAAACCACTAATCCCGACATATGCTCAAGTGTAACGCCTCCGGTGGTCACCAGAGCAACAACTTTCACTCATTCATCAGGACGAGGAGATGGATGGACAAGAGGAGGACCACCACCCGTTACCATTGCATACTTAATGGAGAAACATGAAGTTCTGGCTAAGACCCAAACGGATATGGCCACAACTCAGAAAGAGGTACTCACTTTCCTCAAAACTTTGACTGAACGATTGCCGCAAGGTTCACGACAACCCGGGGGAGACGTTTCCATCTTGGCCCACACAGATGAGGAAACTCGCATTTATCTTGAACGACCAAGAGAAAGGAACCAACCATACAACTTCATCACACGTGATGACCTGGAACGACTTCTCCAAAATCAAGGCAAAGGGGACCGAACGGATGTACACCAGCATCATCCGTCGTACCCTCAAGATGTGCAACGAATTTCTCTTCCCAGAGGTTACACCTCTCCACAATTATCCCTCTACGATGGTACTGGTAATGCTCGTGAACACGTCTCTCGATTCTTAGAATCTTTTGGGGGAGCATGAATACAATCATGTTCTCCGCCTAAAAGAATTTTCAAAGTCACTTACGGAAGGGCGTACACCTGGTACAACAACATCGCACCTAACATCATATCTAATTAGAACTAGATGGTCAGTGCTTTCTACAAAAAGTATTTCTTCGTGTCCGAACATATCACCTTTTCAGATCTGGGAAGAATTCTTCAGCGGAACAATGATCATCCCAACGACTTCGTTAAGAGGTTTAGAACCCAAGCACTGGATTGTCATAACCCGAACGTCACCGAACGACAATTGGTGCAGTTGTGTATATATCGTGCTCTATTAGAGAATCTGGGCTTTCAAACGTTCTCTGAACTCCATGAAGCTGCCAAACGTTCAACAAAAACCGTACCAGCATTGCTAGAAAGAACAAGAGTTGTTCGAAGTGAAGATTCACATGAAAGTCGAGAAAGCAGGCGTCTCACGAACAAGAAATATAACACTGGTCCTTCTGTGAGTGTAGTAGGCGGAGGAGAAAAAGGAAAGCTTCAGCGACGGAACAACAAACCAAGCGGGCATCCCCGACACACAAGACTTCATCTCGGAAACGAACAGACAAAACTCCTACACAAGACACCGAAGATACATGTTTTCCTTTCCCCATGAATGGAGTGATAGAAATCTAAGAAGCGTGGATCCAAGACGACGCCATCAAGATGCCTCCTATCAGACGTCCTCCAACTGAGAAAGACATGGCGGACCCTAAATACTACTGCTACCATAGATTTGTTCACCATCCAACCAAATATTGTAACATGCTGAAACAAATGTTCAGGGAAAAGATAGAGACAGGAAAACTCCAACTTGGAAATGAAGGTGTTCATAGAGATCCTCTTCCTATCAGGAACTGTATGATTTCTGGGGATTCTGTTCGCAAGACTGTACAATATATGATAGAGCGCTTGTGTGAAATCTTGTATTTCTCCAAGGGACAGCGTCAAGACATATTTACATCTCTCAACCGCGTTGTATCAGGAAGGCGTTTGTATCCATAAGTAGTCAAGGAACCCCAGTCTTTCCTGAAAGATGCGAGCAAAGGAAACTGGGGACTCCTAACCGTCACTCATTTGAGAAATGTTGAGTTCGATAGCGTGTTGATTAATACGGCCTCCAAATTTAACATCATTACTGTCAAGACCTTGAGAGCGGCAATGATTCTGAAGCAGGAAGCTACTCATCACCCAACTGTGGTTAAGGATCTAGAAGGAGAACTCAGAGATGCATATGGATACATTGATCTTGAAGTCAAATTGGGTGATGCCTCAACACAAGCAAAGTTCTATATAGTCAAAGATCATCCAAACTATGACATAATCCTTGGACGCCCTTGGATGCATGACAACATGGCAATGCTAGGAGTCTGTCCTCTACCGGCTTCGATACCTGAAAGAATCTCCAACACGCCTTCTGGACCTGACGACTGTTTGTTGCCGCACCAATAACTTGCCAATGTGACACCACTTCCCTGGGAGAGCCTGTCAGCGTACGTTGAAAGGTTCCGATCTCAAGTAAGTTTCATTACTCAACCCTTTTTACAACCAACTGCCCCTCATTCTGGTAAGTCCTGGGGACTGGATCTAGCCAGAAACCCAACCTTGGCTAAGAGATGCGAATGGGAGACCGGACCCTTTAAAAAGTTTATCAGGAGTCTAGAAGGTGTCTCGACCAAAGACGACAAAACCAAGACCCTGATGTCTACACACCCAAACCCATTCGGAATTGGAGACCTAGTAACGAAGACAACTGCATTCAAGGTTGGAAGCATTACGATGAAAATGGCTACCTCACATAATTCACCCACCAAGAAGGAGGATGAACCGTACCTAGTAGTAGATGTCATCCTAGGCGGCTACTGCAAACTCATCAACGCTGACAAGCTAGAAGGCGTAACAATTCACTCGCGGTGGCTCAAACCCTACCGTACTTAAGACGATGTGCTATCACTTTACATCATCCTACACTCTTTAAGATGCTGTGCTACTTTCTCCATTGTGTTTTCCCTTACAATTTCACATCACATTTGTAATTCCTCTAGAAAATGATTGCAATACTTGCATTCATAGTTAGGGTTTCGGTTTTCAATTTTCAAATTAATTGAAGTATTATTTCCATCTGAGAACCCCTTTATCCCTAAAGACACAAAGTCCAGCCTAAACCAACCCACTAGAGCAGGTCAGGAAAGAAACCCTAAGCAAAAACATCCTGTAAAGAGTTGAGAGAAAAAAATGTGCGCGGAAAGGTAAGGAGCTTTGAGCCACTCACCCCAGTAAGGCCAGGAAGATCTTGCATTAGGAACACATGACAAAGGGATATAAAGCAAAAACCTTTATTCAATCAAATAGAAGAAAACCTTGAATTTGGCTGCCACTGAGTACAAGGAAGATGTTCACAAATTACGGAATATACTTGGAAAGAAAAAAGAAAAGAAGAAAAGAGGTTTTAGTCGTCAAGGGGGTCTACCGCTCCTGCACCACCGTCAAGTTCTGCTTCAATGCCATCACCTATTGATGGTCCTCCTTTCGAATCTACCTCAGCTTATGCAACAGACATTTCCGCAGGTGATGTTTCTCCCTTAGGATCTGCCTCAGCTTCCGCATCAGATATTTCCGTAGTAACGCACTTCATCCCAACATCATTAGCAGGAGCATCAAAGGCTATAGCAACATCAGGAGTCGTGCCGGTTGCTTTTAAACATTCAGGTTCGTCTGTGTCGGAATCGAGAATTATCACGCCGTCCTGGATTGGGTAATCACACTTATCTTCATTTGGAGGTCGTTTATGCTCAACCCTCCGCCTCTTCAACCGCGCTCCAAATCTCTCTTCCCTTGCGCTTACTGGTGCCTGCAACGCTTCCTCGTGCCTCCACCGCTCCTCCATGTCAATCACAGCTGAGAGGGCACATATACGTCCCCTGGAAATACGCAAGTGTAAAATAGGCATCCCCTGTATAGCACGGCCAACTTCGCGAAGTGGAAGGTCGATCTTAGACATTACTTCTTTGTGCGCATGGGTTTCGGGCTTATCAACTTCGAAGATTCTTTCTGGAGAGGTGATATGATGGTCGTCCACCGCCTCCATGTTAAACCGCAAAGAAGAAGAAGTTATAAAAAAAATCAAAAATCAATCAGTCAATCAGATAAGTGCGGAGCAGTACCTGAGATATAGAAGGAACAACTATGTGAGATGATTCTTTATAATCTCGCAAGTCGACAGAATCCCAGGAGAAAATAAGTCTTTACTTACCACCTATGAAGGCTACTATTTCGGGATAACAATCAATGATGCTTATCGCATACATCTGAGGAAAGTTGCCGTATGATGAAAGGGAGTAAACCTGACCCAAGGAAGGGACCGAGCTCTGCCCTGTACAAAAGAAACCAAAGCGACTCACCGGATCAAGTCCTGCTTCCTTCACAACCCTAACAAAGACTCCCAGGGCAACGCCTGACGAGGTCGACCTATCCGGTAAATATGCATTCACTTTAGCTTGGTCATTTCAGTGTACAAATTTGTCACCATCTCATACCTACCCCACAATAGTGTAACCATTATGTGATAGGCAGGGGACTTAATGTTGATGGTGGATTTTCATTTAAGGGTAAAATTGTAAAACCTAAAAATTATGCGCTAACATCTTGTAAAAGATAAGGCCATTAATAAGTGATGGATACTCCTTCAATTTATTAATTCACCAAGAATGGAGCATGTGGCAACAATCCCATTCTGTGAATAAAATACACGAAATTCATCCAGGTTGGAGCATGTAGCAACAATCCCATATACCCTGTGAATTTAAAGCATTATTAATTAATGCACAACCAGCCTTGTATTTCCTCTACTCATTATCAGTGCGGCATGACGACTGAGTGTTACTCTCAGCGGAGCAACACGAATCTCCAAGCATTATAATGAAACATGTACGAAATACCCGTACAGGCTGCAACTCTCGGTGTGTTATACTAGCCCGATTGAGCCACTCTCGGTGTGTTGTACTAGCCCGATTCAGCATCCGGACTGACCGTATCAGTCTGGATATGATCACGACCATCCAACTCCACCAGCATGATTGGATGGCCTAGATCGACTCCATAACCCCCAAGCAGGTATGGAACATCCGCTGCCGAACCAATGCGGGCCCCGCATGGTCGGCCTCCCTAAAAGATTGGCCTAGCTTTCCAAAACGTCCAAACCATAGCAGTATGGATGCAAAACCCTAAATTAGGGTTGGCGGCATATTTCATGTGTCGCAAAATAGTCTCAACCATCCATCTTCGCAGGTATAGATGGAGGGTGCAGATGTTGATTCAAAGGGCACGGAGCATGTCAACACAATCACCGTGGGCCCACCTACATACCTGACCAATCGGTCAGGACCAACTATGGTTGGTCATTCCAATTCGTGCGCTTGAATGGAGCATGACGCACGGCCTTGAAACCCAAGGTTAGGGTTTTGAAATCACGAGCGTCCATTTTTTCCGGCACGAATGGAGGGTCCGAGATTAGATCAAGCAGGTCCGGTCATAGCAACATGACCACCGTGGACCCATCTATCCTCTCACCTCATCGGCCAAGGCATACCATGCCTGGTTATCCCAAGTCATCCTCCCAAACTAGTGTGGTCGCACCTCCCAAGCTACAAACTAATCTTGACCACTCGATTTCACTGGACAAATTAAGTGGCTTAGATCATGTTTCTATGGGATGTCAGGGAATGGACATGAACTTCATCCTACCACCTACACGCTGGAGCAATCGGCCAAGACCGACCAAACCTGGTCGTCTTGGAACGTGCGCCTGAAGATGGCATGAAGAGCGACTTTTGCGGCACAAGTTTTCTGTCGCAAATTAATCTCAACCACTCAACTTCGCCGGACGAATTGAGTGGCCCAGATCACACTTTCAAGATACAATGAGGTATGGGCGCCTACATCGTCATGCCGTATACACGCATGCACGACCGGCCTATCCAAAATTGTGTCCCAAGCTTGGATTCGACCAAGCTGAAAAGTGATGCTTGCGTACCTTTTCATAAACCCTAATTTCACCAACGGTCGCAGATGAGTGTCTCAAAGATCATCTCGTCCGTCCAATTTCACCGGCTTGGTTATACAACCCTGGTCAGGAGTTAATTGGTCAACCAGCCTAGCCAAAATTGTGTCCCAAGCTTGGATTCGACCAAGATGAAAAGTGATGCTTGCGCACCTTTTCATAAACCCTAATTTCACCAACGGTCGCAGATGAGTATCTCAAAGATCATCTCGTCCGTCCAATTTCACCGGCTTGGTTATACAACCCTGGTCAGAAGTTAATTGGTCAGTGCGGAGTCATGGTGATCACCATCCGTCACTCTACCACACCATGTGGTCGGCCAAGGGAGGACTTGCTTGCGCAACCTCCAAACAATCACATGAAGTCAGCTCAAACAGCGATGCTTCATACATGCTGAATATACTCGATGCAGTACTTGCATAGTATACACACGATACTTCACAAGTATCAACTTCCTGAATAACGCAGTTATTCAATCTAGCATTACATGCTATTTTCTGTGGGTCCCATGATCCACACACTCGAGACATCAGTCATGTCAAAAACTGGGGGATACATACTGGGGTATTGATCTGGCGGTTTACAGCGTGCAGCGCACAACGCGTCATCACAACAATGTGTCAGGAAGTCATGGACGGTTAGTGATGATAGGAGAAGTGGGCAAGCCTGGTCGTGTGACACCAACACACTACTCCACTACTTCATCACTCCACTTTCTCCACTTCCCATGAGATACGAAGGTTAGGCTAAAAGACTTGTATAAATAGGTTCTCCGCCATATTTTACAACAACAGAGCAAGACGAGATAACAAAGGCAAGTGTTGATACAATTGTATTCCAACACCGGAACTGATAGCTTACATTCTGCAAGCCATTTCAGCTTTCTGATACAAGTCATACATAGCCAACACCTTCACAATCTCAACACCTTCTTCGCTTCCCTTCCTAAGATCAACCTCATCTCCTTCACTTTGTGACCGAAACAAGTCTGGAATGGCCATTTCTTGGTTTAGGCCGGACTTGCACAGATTGATCTCTCGAATCTATAAGCACTCACCGCGCAGTGCATTTGTTTAAGGTTTAGATTCATTCCTCATCCACACCCCAAATTACCAAATTAGCATGAATAGTTTTCACCCATAAACAATATGAAATTTAGAAAAGAAATAAATGGTCTATAATTGTCTATAATTAAGCAACACAATTATATGAGGAAACGAAATCTATATTAGGTTACACTTATATGAGGAAATGAAATCTATATTAGGTTTGCTCATAATTAGGAAACTCGATTATAAGAGGAAACCAAATGAACGTTTGTTCGGCTTCGGATCGTCTGCACCAAGATTTTTGTACGCCCTCTGTTCCTACCAACCACTAATTGACACACGTCCCCATTTTAATTTTGGATCATCATGAATTTCTCAGTTTAGTCGATTTTTTGTGCGAAAATAAAAGAAGATATTCAACCATTCCTTAATTAGTTAATCTTTCTTCCTTTACGAAAATGATCTTTCATCCATTACGAAATATACAGATTAAATTGTAAAGGTGTGGACCGTGTAGTGTTACCATTATGATGATCTTGCACAATCTTTAACATACATGAGGATAGATAATGGGAGCAATCATGCCTCCATCTTCATAGCTGTTGTTTGTTAGCTATTCTTTTAATATGGTGCTCTATTTGTTTATTTAGAAACTGTAAATGCATCTCATTGTTACCGTTATCCGTTCACACACTGAATTGATCAAACGACAAAAATGGTTTGTTGTGAAGATAAACACTACAGTTCGTTTTTTGTTCATCAAAACACCATAATTTCGGGCAAACACAGTACTATACAAAATAGTACATGTTAGATTGAATCCAAAACATATTTCTTTAATCAAATCAAAATTTTTAGAGAAGACAAATACTGAATTTTACTTCTCATATAGAATAATCCAAAGATAACAAAGACATGATGAAAAGTAAATCCATATCTAGACTCCAAGATCATCAATTCCTACCTCTTGAGTAGGCATCTCATCGATCTCCAACGATCTAGTCCATATGGATGAAGAAAGATTATTATGGAATACACGATTTTTTTTTCCTCAGAAAGATTAGACTAAGTTAGGAAACTCAAAATGGGACGCTTGACAATCTCGGTGCAGACGATTTGGAGCATGTTCCCTGTTGTTCCGGTTTATGTGTAATAAATATGTTTCAAATTTTAAGTTTTTAAGAAGGTATTCCTTAATCACCGAGAGTCAATGAGAGGCAGGTTAAGTTTTAGGTGGCTAGCGCGGCATAATGAGGGTATAACCTTTGGAAACACATGGAATGGAAACACGTTAATATAAGAAACCCATTGATCGGACGTACGTCTATATACAACATATAACCGATCGATCCGTGTCGTCGGATGACGAAATCGATGGTCGGATTTGTCAATCTACACAAGCACCACTTCTTTTTATAATATATAGATGAGATACTCGTTTATTACTGAAATGACAATAGCTTAGTTTCTAAGCAGACTTACAATTGATTCGGCATATGATGTTGTGTACTTGTATCCATTTATGGCTTCTAATCACCCTCCACGTGTCAAGGTATTTTATGGTGTATATAGTTTTCCCCTTTTTTTGAGGGTTGATGGTGGGCGATCCTTAAACAAAATCAATGCCGCCTTGTTTGTCCATGCTTCGGTCTTTGTTTCCTTCAACTTCTTCTTGTCGAGAGGCTTTTGCGTTCTTTGCGGAGGAATTTCAGTAAAGAATATACCACTTCGAAGTATTTATACTTTCCCCTATTCTTTACCGAAATTTTGTAACGTCCCTGCAAACAAAGAAATTCAAATATATCCTACCCTTTCTCGTCGGGATGTGTCTTGTTGTATTTGGTTGCAGGCTTGGCGCCCCATGCAGGCTACGAGTTGAGAGAACTCCGCGGCATCCGCTAGTAACAGCTTTATGTACGTTATAACAGGAATTATCCGCTGCAACAATGATAATTCATCTTCGGCAAATCTGCTTTTATTGGTCGTTTGAGATCACTCCATATGCACTTCGAATTGTGGGTAAGCCTCGCATCGGGTTATCATGTGAGCAGTAGCATCAGTCGTCTTTTGTATCCCCTTTTTGTAGCAAAGTTGAGCCGAGCCACGCCGCGGTTACATGGCGGATTTGCAACAACATTGGTCACAGGTACATAATATCATATTTTTTTTTGACTTGTAAGTACATAATATCATCGTTTGTCAACGGTTTCTTAAGTGTGTAATTGCAGCAGTTGTAGTTGTTTGATGCAACTGGTTGACGCAGTTATGCAGTGGTGCCCCACTACCAGTATCTTTGGGGTATGTCACAACATTAGAAACTTCTTCACCGCAACACCCGCTTGTTTGCAGCAGCTTTATGGTTCGTCTCCCATCGGTAACAATTGCAACTTCGGGAACATGGTCGTCTTTTCTTGGTCCATCGATATGTACTAGCTTTAGTGGGTCTATTTTTTTCGTGAGCTTTAAATTCTGGTTGCTAGATATATTCCTTGTCCGCAAGTACATGGCAGGCAGGAGCCATTGGCATCATTGGTGCTCGAAGCGGCAAGATCTTATGTTTTTCTTTGTTAAATGCGCCTTAAACCAATCGTGCAACAGTAATGACAACATATGTGCAGCAGCTTTCCAGCTTTAATATATGTATCTACAGGTATGTAATTGATTTATTTCATTGCCCGCATCAACTTTTATATATATCACATTTTCTCGTCTTCGGTGGATGACCAAATTTAGTTGTAAGCATGCATAGAAAAGGAACGAAGAATTCATTTTGAGATTGCATCATGTGTGCTCCACGCCGAAGATGACCTTCTCGTTGTAGCATCAAGTGAGCTCCGACTGTAGCAAGTATGCGGCAACATGTGGGATTAGTGGTATCCGGAGCACCAGCAATATCAACTGACCGAAGCAGCTTTAGGCGTGCAGTAACTCCATGTTGAAACGTGTGATACACTTTTTCTGGATATTTCTAAATGTAAAATATTGGTCCAGTAGTAAAGAAGTTATTGGATTCTCTAAGTTTCTAGAGTTTACATTTAGTCAAAGTTACTGTGTGAACAATAATTCAGTTGAATAGTTTGTGTTTAGAAAACTCTAGATTGTCGTCTGTAAGGCTATAAGATAGACATGTGTTTGTAATATCTGAACTATTCTCAATCAATCAAAAAAAAGAGGAAGAAAAATCAGAGTTTTCTATCTAAACCTGTAAGTGTGAATTCTCTCTTCTATCACAAAAAATTAGATTCAAAAATTCACCATAAATTTCACATCTAAGAATCCTACAGTGGTATCAGAGCTCGTTGGATCTTATCGGGCGTTTCACTTCCGTTTACAATCATGGCAAGCAGTAGTCAGTCGTCCATTGCAGTACCTATATTTTCCGGTGAAAATTATGATTTCTGGTGCATTAAATTGAAGACATATTTTGTGTCTCAAGATCTTTGGGACATAATTGAAACTGGTGTTGGTGCAGATACTACAGAAAATTTGACTGAAGAACAACAAACTCAGTTGAAGGAGAAAAAACAAAAAAATGCTAAAGCTCTATATACTCTTCAGTCAGCGGTTGATGACACAATCTTTCCACGGATAATGGGAGATACAACAGCTAAAGAAGCATGGACTAAGCTGAAGGAGGAGTTTGAAGGAAATGAAAAGGTACGGACAATTAAATTACAAACACTTAGAAGAGATTTGGAAAACATCAAAATGAAGGATTCTGAGACAGCAAAGAATTTTTATTCTAGAGTGAAAGATATAGTTAATCAAATGAATATTTATGGTGAAGTTATTGCTGATAAAAAGTTGGTTGAAAAAATCCTTATAAGTCTCTCCGAAAAATATGATCCTATAGTAACTGCAATTGAGGAGTCGAAAGACATTAAGACTCTCTCGGTGACAGAACTTATGGGTTCTTTAGAAGCATATGAACAGAGATTGAGTAGGCGTAACGAAGCTCCAATCGAAAGTGCGTTTCAGTCGAAACTCAATATTGGCAAGTCTCAGAAATCTAAAGAAGATGGCAGAAAATTCAAAGGAAATTATAAAGGAGATAAACCCAATAATAATTGGGTAAAAAGAGAGACAGGAAAGAAAAATTTTCCACCTTGTAAGATTTGTGAAATACCAAATCATCTAACAGAAGATTGTTGGCATAAGGGCAAGCCGAAATGTGACAATTGCAAGCGTTTCGGTCATATTGCAAAATATTGCCGGGCAAAGAAAAACTTCCATGCTAACTATCATAAAGAAGATAAGGAGGAGGAAGCACAACTGTTTTATGCCCGCCAAACATTATCAGAAGAAAAAAATAAAGCATGGTATGTTGATAGTGGTTGCACCAATCATATGACCGGCGACGAGAGCGTTTTCTGCGACATCGACACATCCAAAAAGTCACTAATCAGATTGGGAAACGGTGAACTAATTAAGACAAAAGGCAAAGGGACAATTGCTGTACAAACTAAAAAAGGTACGAAATTTATCCGAGATGTTTTCTTAGTTCCCAGTTTAAAAACCAGTTTGTTAAGTGTCGGCCAAATGGTCGAAAATGGATATTCTTTGTACTTTACGGATGGTGTATGCTTCATATATGATAGAAAGAAAAAGAATCAAATTATTGCTACTGTAAAAATGCAAAATCGAAATTTTCCATTACATTGGAATTATGTCAGCAATGCTGTCCTAAAAGTAGAAGTTGAAGAGTCATGGTTGTGGCATCAAAGATTTGGTCACTTCAATTTCCATGCTCTCAAGCTACTCCAGCAAAAGGATATGATGAGAGACATGCCCTGTATACAAGAAACTTCTGACGTATGTGAAGGCTGCCAACTTGGGAAGCAACATCGTATATCATTTCCGCACAGACAAGCTTGGCGAGGAACTGCACCGTTAGAACTCGTCCATACAGATGTTTGTGGACCGATGAGGACACCATCGCTCGATCAATCCAGGTACTTCATTCTTTTCATCGATGATTTTACAAGAATGACTTGGGTTTATTTTTTGCACGAGAGGTCTGACGTATTTGCAATTTTTCAAAAGTTTAAAACTTTGGTTGAAAAACAAAGTGGTCACTATCTTAAAGTATTAAGAAGTGACAGGGGTACAGAGTACACCTCTAAAAAATTTAACAAGTTTTGTGAAGATGAAGGAGTTGAACACCAGTTAACAGTAGGATATGCACCAGAACAAAACGGAGTATCGGAGAGGAAAAACAGAACCGTAATGGAGATGGCTAGGTCTATGTTGTATGAAAAAGGCCTGCCAAAGAAATTCTGGGCGGAAGCTGTTTACACGGCAGTGTATTTGCTGAACAGATGTCCAACAAAAGCTGTGAGAGACAAGACTCCAATTGAAGCCTGGAGCAACAGGAAGCCATCATCAAAACATCTCAAAGTATTTGGGTGTATATGCTATATTCATATCCCCAAAGAAAAGAGACATAAGCTAGAAGAAAAATCAGAGAAAGGTATCTTCATGGGTTACAGCTCTCAATCCAAAGGCTACAGATTATACAATCTTCAAACAAAAAAGATGATAATTAGTAGAGATGTTGAATTCGATGAGAATTCCTCATGGAATTGGGAGGCAGATACTATTACAAAAAAGACAGTGATGCTACCTGTGGAGACGGAAAATAAAAATGATAAAAATGATGTCGGCCGGCAGACTACAGCACCTGCAGATTCACCATCAGAATCCCCAGCTCCAGCATTAACTCCACAACAAGAAGTATCCTCTCCAGAATCAACACCGAGAAAGGTTCGATCATTGCGAGATCTATATGAAACTTGCAACTTTGCATTTGCAGAACCTGAGATCTTTGAGGAAGCAGTTAAGCAAGGTGTATGGGTTGATCCAATGAAAGAAGAGATCAAAACGATTGAAAAAAATGGAACATGGGAACGTGTTGAACGTCCACAAGATAAAGAAATCATTGGTGTGAAGTGGGTTTATAAAACCAAAACTAATCCAGATGGATCAATTCAAAAACGCAAGGCGAGACTCGTGGCCAAAGGTTTCTCGCAGCAACCAGGGGTAGATTTCTATGAAACATTTGCACCAGTGGCACGACTTGACACTATAAGAGCTGTTGTGGCACTTGCAGCTCAAAAGAAATGGAAAATACATCAGCTAGATGTTAAATCAACATTTCTAAATGGAGAGTTGGAGGAAGAGATATATGTCCAGCAACCACAAGGTTTTGTCAAGAAAGGAGAAGAAGAAAAAGTGCTAAAACTAAAGAAAGCTTTATACGGGCTTAAACAAGCACCGCGAGCGTGGTATAGTCGCATTGACAAATATTTCATTGGATTTGGATTCAGGAGGAGTCCAAATGAACCAACACTTTACATTAAGACTACAAATTCAGGTACTCTTATTGTTTCTATGTATGTAGATGATCTTATCTATACAGGGAACAAAGAATCTTTACTTCAGGAGTTCAAGGAAGATATGATGAAAACATTCGAGATGACCGACCTCGGACTAATGCACTATTTTCTGGGACTCGAAATAAATCAAGGAGAAGAAGGAATTTTCATATGTCAGAAGAAATATATTGAAACCCTACTAAAAAGATTCAAAATGGCTGGATGCAAGTCTGTAGCAACACCACTGGTACCTAATGAAAAACTAAGGAACGAAGATGGATCAGCAAAAGCAAATGCTTCAACCTATAGAAGTCTCATTGGAAGTTTGCTATATCTTACGGCAACAAGGCCTGATATCATGTATGCAACTAGTTTACTGTCAAGATTCATGCAAAGTCCAACACAAATCCATTATGGTGCAGCAAAGAGAATACTAAGATATCTACAAGGTACAAATGAGTATGGCATATGGTACAAACCAGAAACATACTCAAAATTAGTTGGATACACGGACAGTGACTGGGCTGGTTCGGTGGATGATATGCGAAGTACATCAGGCTATGCATTCTCACTTGGTTCTGGTATATTTTCTTGGACTTCTAAAAAGCAAGAAAGAGTCGCGCAATCATCAACAGAAGCTGAATATGTATCAGCTGCAGAATCAGCGCGTCAAGCTACATGGCTGAGAAGAATATTTGAAGATTTGGGAGAAAAGCAAAATCAAGCAACTGAAATATACTGTGACAACAAGTCTGCGATCTCTATATCGAAGAATCCTGTGTTTCATAATCGCACAAAACACATTCCTATCAAGCATCACTTTATTCGAGAAGCAACAGCAGACAATGAAATTGAGCTCAAGTACTGCAATACTGGAGAACAAATTGCAGACATATTTACAAAATCTTTAGCAAGGCCAAAATTTGAGTTCCTAAGAAGACTACTGGGAGTTGATCAAAAGTCACTATGGGAAAAATATACATCTACAACTGGGGTTTTACAACGCTTTTCTAAACATTGTAGAAAGTCCTATGTTTTACAACTGGTTTCAAAGGAAGAGTTGTCGTATATCATCACTACCAACACTTAGGACCAAGGGGTTGCGCTAAGAAAACAAACTACAACTCTTTAAGAAAAAGTGTTGTGACGACATTTAGCTATAACAACTCTGTTTTATAAGTGTAGTGACTTAGCCTATCACAACTCTCACAAGTGTTGTTGAAGAACACAAAAATATGATAATGAAAAATATGTTAGAGGGGAGATTCGAACATGAACCTACTGCATGGAAGTCTAGCTCGTCAACCATCCTTTCAGTTCACCAGTTTTGGTTTTTTTGATTTTTTTTAAATAGAAACCTATAACAACAATTATAAGTGTTGTTGAAGTAAAAATATATAAATGTTGGAAAAAATGATGTTGGGGGGATTCGATCCCGAGCCTTAGGCATGGAAATCTACACCACTAACCATCCTACACTATCACAGGTTCTGTCAAGTTTATGGTTCTTTAATACACTAACTTTATGACAACCCTTCATAAGTGTTGTAAAATAAAATGTAATGCTCAAAAAATAATGCTCAGGTGACTGAGCCGAAAACAGCGCGAAGTCTTCTCTGAAAATTACTTATTTTTGATAAGGGTAGTCTGGTTATTTTCACAGTCTCCATAATGTTTATTGCACTTTTTTCCATCAAGGGTAATATGGTCATTTTCATATTCTGAAATGCTTACTTTAACTATTTCCGATAAGGGTAGTCTTGTCATTTTTCACAGTCTCCATAATATTTATTGCACTTATTTTCATTAAGGGTAATATGATCATTTTCATATTTTTTAATATCTACCTTACCTATTTCCAATAAGGGTAGTATAGTCATTTTCACAGTCTCCATAATATTTATTGCACTTATTTCCATCAAGGGTAATATGGTCATTTTCAAAGTGTAATATTTACAGTACTTATTTTCGATAAGGGTAGTCTGGTCATTATTAAAGTTTCGATAATATGTATTGCACTTATTTTCACTAAGGGTAATATGGTCATTTTCATAGTCTGTAATATTTTCTTTACTTATTTCCGATAAAGGTAGTCTGCCATTTTCACAGTCTCCATAATATTTATTGCACTTATTTTATTTAAGGGTAATATCGTCATTTTCACATTTTGTAATATTTACTTTACCTATTTCTGATAAGGGTAATCTGGTCATTTTCACAGTCTCCATAATATTTATTGCACTTATTTCCATTAAGGGTAATATGATCATTTTCACATTCTGTAATACTTATTGCACTTACCAAGTTTCCGACTTATAGTAGTCCACTTCCGGCCAGGATTCGATCTCAGAGCCAGGTTATGCATACAATATGCCAAAACAGGGTTTGTTTAAAGTTTCGGGGAATATTCCAGAGGAATCTTACCTATAAATGGATGAATTCATCGTTCTTACCAACTTTCCGGCTTATAATGGTCCACTCAGGGCCAGGTTTCAATCTCTGAGTCAGGTTATGCATACAGTATACCAAAATAGGTTTTGTTTAAAGTTTCGGGGAATATTCCGAAGGAATCTTATATGTAAATGGATGGATTCATCGTTCTTACCAAGTTTTTGACTTCTAATAGTCCATTCATAGTCAGGATTCGATCTCGGAGCCAGGGTACGCATATAATATGCCAGAATATGGTTTGTTTAAGGTTTCAGAGAAAATTCCGAAGGAATCTTACTTGTAAAAGGATGGATTCATCGTTCTTACCAAGTTTCCGACTTATAATAGTCCACTCCCAGCCAGGATTCGATCTCAAAGCCAGGTTATGCATACAATATGCCAAAACAGGGTTTGTTTAAAGTTTCGGGGAATATTCCGAAGGAATCTTACCTGTAAATGGATGGATTCATTGTTCTTACCCAGTTTTAGGCTTATAGTAGTCCACTAATGGCCATGTGTTCGACCTCGGTGCCAGGGTACGCATACAATATGCTAGAATTAGGTTTGTTTAAGGTTTCGAAGAATATTCTGAAGGAATCTTACCTGTAAATGGATGGATTCATCGTTCTTACCAAGTTTCTGACTTCTAGTAGTCCACTAACTGCCAAGTTTCGATTTCAGAGCCCGGGTATGCATATAATATACCAGAATACGGTTTGTTTAAGGTTGCAGAGAATATTTCGAATGAATCTTACTTGTCAAAGGATGGATTCATCGGTCTTACTAAGTTTCTGACTTATAGTTGTCCACTCCTCGCCAGGTTTCAACCTCGGAGCCAGTTTTTTCTCGAAGTTGACAAATTCGTGTGTGTTTAAGGTTTCGAAGAATATTCCAATGGAAACTTACTTGTAAAATGATATATTCACCGTTCTTACGATTGAAGTTAGAACCCTCCCAGAGCTTCATGATTCATAGTATTTTTGTCGGTATACCATATTTGAAGTTCAAATCCCCTTTGAGCTTCATATTTATCTATTTCGATGATGTATCATGCTACAATTGAAGTCAAAACCCTCCCAGAGCTTCTTGGTTCATATTTTGTATGCCTTTAAACCACATTTGAAGTTCTAACCGACATTGAGCATCATATTCATCGATTTTGATGATGTATATTGCTAAATTTGAAGTCAAAACCCACCAAGAGCATCATGATTAATAGTTTGTTTGTCGTTATACCGAATATGAAGTTCGAATTGACACTGCGCTTTATATTTATCGACTTCAATGATGTGTCATGCTAAGTTTGAAGTATGAACCCTCCCGGAGCTTCTCGGTTCATAGTTTGTATGTCGTTATACCATATTTGAAGTTCGAATCAACACCTAAGTTTCATATATATCGATTTCAATGATGTTCATGCTAAGTTTGAACCTGAAGCTTCTTGGTTCATAGTTTGTATGCCATTATACCATATTTGAAGTTCAAATCGACACTGAGATTCATATCTATCGATTTCGATTATTTTCATGCTAAGTTTGAAGTCTGAACCCTCCCGGAGCTTCTTGGTTCATAGTTTTATGCTTGTTTAGTCTACGATTGTGAACTAAAGATACTTCATGACCTGTATAACTAGTCGAAATTACTTTGTGACCTATGTGACTAGTCGAAATTCAAACCGGAAGCACAAAGAGAAAGCACAAAGAAACAAACCAATTATCGAATTCATTTCATATTTTTAAGCTTCATTCTTATACATTTTTTGGATTTTTTATATCAGAATGTCGATAACAATGTCCTAAATTTACTGATATTTTTTTTTGATTTTTTTTTCATGTCTAAGGTTGATAATAAATTGGATACATGAGATCGTATTAACACAAATAGAAACACAAATGGTTTTCAATCCGTATGACCATAGAAAATACAATATCAACCGTTAGATTAATTTATCAATCCGTATGGGTTGATCAAATGAAATCTGGTCCGTCCATCTTTTTCATTCCCCCACCAAACCCTCCCTCAACCAGAGAGCTCAATCTGTTTTGCTCCATCTTCGTCTCCTCCACACTCCACATATGACCGACGGCATTACTACTCAACCCATCTTTACTCATCATCGCCATCTCATCTCCCTCTCTTCACCTGCTTCACCAAATATTTCCAAAAACCCTAATTCTTTTACATAAAATCAAACCATTTACTTTCTACGGTTATCCTAGGTTAGGTTATGTCTTGGTCGGGAAGAACATAGACTCAGGGATTTTTTCTTCTTCTCATCTGCGTTTTAGAAACCCAAGTCTACATTGGAAACACTTGATTCAATTCACATCAATTTGAAAAACCTAAATCGGATATCAGAAATCGACCGATTCGACCTTCAAAGCCTAAATCTCGATAAGCATTAACCTAATCCAGTGGAAGTGGGTTCCAAAAGCAATTTCTATTTGAATCTTCAACTGCGAATCTGCGATGAAGAGTAATTGAAGAGAATCATCAACAAAAACTAATTGAAAGATAATCTTGGTGGTTATATGTGGATCTGCAGGCATGAACGGAGGTGGTTGAGCATCTACTGAAATGGGTTTGTGATAATATTGGTGGTGTTCTGTGATTGAAATTAGAGTTGCTACCAATTTTGATTTTGTTTTTTCAATTCTGATTTCAGGGTTCAGTATTAAGGTGTTTCTCCATCTCTACATCAAAATGGGTAAAACATTTTAACTCAATATCTTCTCGATTTTTCTTAAATCATTCTTTTTCTTCAACTGGTTACCTCTATTTTCTCCTCTAAAAATAAATCTTAAAGTTTGGATCTTTGAAGTTGCAGTTGCACCATTATTTTGGGGTTAATTGAAGAATCATTCGATTTAGTTGTTTTGTATATTTGCGGGTTTTCAATTGAACGATACCCTGGATTTTTATAATTGGGTATTTGTATGTTTAAGCTAATTGAATCATGATTGTCATCTTGGTCTCAAGTTGAATTTCATTTTTATTTTTATTTTTTTGAATCAGTTTAGTAACGAATACATTGGACCTACTCACTCTTAAGACTCGTAATTATCATTTACCAGACAAGAGTGGATCTCTATTATTTGACTTAGTAATGCTATAATTTATTGTGTGAGATAAAAAATTTCACACTATATTGTAGAAATTTCAATGCTTAATGAAATATGATGTTATTAACTTCTCTCTCAGTACTCATTTGGAGGAAGTTACGGATGGGTAACTTCTGGCTGTTGAGATTGGTGATTCTTCCACCCTTTTCTGAGTAAATATCATCCCTAGTTGGATTGGCGATATTCTGCTTGAGTCTCATGCTACACATAGTTTCCTATAACCCATTTTTGGTCCTATAGCATTGTTCTTGTTCCTCTTCATATTCTCCTTGCTGTGGCCTGATAGCATGAAGCCCTCCTTCAACGAAAACGATGTTACCTCTATGGTCATCTTGTCCCTTTAATCTCCTTGCTGTCATGGTGCTAGCACCAAAATACTCAACTAAAGTTTCAACGACAAAGCCACTGAATATTATGTTTGCAGGAATATCTTGTTGAGCCCTAACTTGTTGTCTCTGTTGTTGTTGCTGTTGGTAGGGTGACATGGTTTGCGTTTGCTGTCTTCCGGCCAATTGAAATCTCTACATAGCACTTAAATAGGTAAGTTTTTATGTGTTTCGTATATATCTATACAAGCCACTCACGTCCCTGTGTGTAATTAGGTTTATATATGACATAATTCGTCGGTAACAATTTAAAAGGATTGATCATTTCATATTACCCTGAGTTGGAGATCAAGCTGGTTAGCATTGCTGCTCGTGTCATGAAGGGAGACAGCAATAAGTGGGGTTTCTCCCTCATTGTATAACCAGGCTTCCTTGAATCTGTGAGCATGCTTCCTGATTATTTCCTCAAAATTGAGCCAACTCTATTACCTATAATGCGTCGGATGCTGACTAGTGATGGACAAGGTGCTTATTCCTCTCTTGATAATTCATAAATTACGTGAGATACATGATTGGTTTACTTTATTGTCTTTTTACAAACAACAAAGCTTACTTTATTTAAGATCTGAGCTACTAAGTAACCACTGAAATTGTTGTGTCCCTCCATCTTATGTAATTTTATTTTTCAAAGCCAAAGATAAGAAAAAGTAACCAACATGAACATATATCAATTAACAAAATCATAAATATAAGATACATCTGTACTTTGTATTTCGATTGGCTGATATCCAAGCATCTCATGCTTACACATTTGTCTCATTATTAATTCTTCTGGATATATATATATAAGTTGACTGTGATCAGTCACTCTTTTTAATTCTTGCTTATCCATTGTGCTATATCCTCGTATTTTTTATGCATTTGTTGTTTTTATTAACCCTTTGAATTTCTTCCACAGAGGTTTATGAAGAAGTTATGGAAATAGTTTCATATCAGACATTTTTTGCTCCAACAATTTCATTGGAAATGTGGAGTCTGTGGCCTTTGGTGATGGAATCATTGTCGGAGTGGTCTATAGATTTCTTTCCAAGTAAGTATGCTTCTTGTTATGTTGCGTATTATTATTTCTTGATTATTGTTGTATGGATCCCAGGATACATTCCTCAGATGGAAAAGTGTGTGTATCACCTATGTTGTTCTCATTATTCCAATTAAGTTCCTGTTTAGTTGCCATAAACGCTGAACCTCATGAGTTCTTCATTCCTGGATTTCTTTGCATTTCCTCCAAAATGTCAATTCAAGCTTACATTTTTATTCATTATAGCTTATGGTCAGTTACATAGTTTTGGGCGACATAAGTTCTCTTGTTTCTGGAATGACTAAGTACATATTTTTTGTTTCTTTATGTAGATATTCTGGTCCCTTTGGACAACTTTATATCAAGAAGCACTGCACATTTCCTAACATGCAAGGATCCAGATTACCAGAAAAGTCTTTGGCATATGGAGGACAGTGATATTGAACCATCTCCTAAGCTCATTGAAGTGGTTTTTCAAAACTGCAAGGGTCAAGTAGATCATTGGGTTGAGCCGTACCTGACCATCACACTTGAGCAGTTTCGGCGGACAGAAAAACGTTACTTGAAGTGTCTCTTGATAAAAGTGGTAAAAACTTCGTCCTAGTATTAAAGTACCAACGTAGCACCTAATATTAATTTCTTGACGTAACAATCATACGGCAGTTCAGCATATTTTATAGTGTCTGAAATGGTGCCAAAGCAGCAGTAGCGCGTCGCAAGGTTTTCTGCCTTGTTTTTATATTTTGGTAGGGAATTCAGGAACCCAGAAGTACAAGAAATAAGAATGTTGAACAACCCGCTGCCTAACTACAAACTCCTTAACTTCAGGAACCCAGAAGTACCAGAAATAAGAATGATGAACAACCCGCTGTCTAACCAAAAACTCCTTAACTAGTCAGGCCCCAGTTGTAGGGATTAGGTGTTAACTCTGTATTGGCATTCACTTCCAATATGAACTTTAAGAACATAATTATTTTGATCTGTTAGTGCATGGGATTGACTTTGGAAACTATGTTACCTCACATCACAAAGTTTACATTTTGTGGGACATGTAATTCCAACCTAGAGCCTGTATATTTGTTTTGGAAATGTTTGACAATTATCCATATTTGATTGATTTGATTGATTTGCAGATATATGATGCTCTTTATTATAAAGCACCTTTGACACTCAGCGTGCTGCATAAGCTTGGAGTGCCACAGAGGTATTTAATCTGTGGTTCCAGATGTTGCAAGAAGTCAAAAAGAGTGGTATGAAGGCTAACTTTAAAATGTATACTTCCTTTTCTTTAAGAAGAGAATGCGCAGCAAAAGTGGATCATTTCCATTTAGAAATGTAACCCAGATCACCATACTCGAATGTGTATGCTACTGCCATATTTGTAGGGGAGGCCAATATCTGTGTTTTACGATTAATATGATATTTTTGGTCATGTAAAAAAAATCTATATGTTAAAAAAATCTATCATTTTCTTTTCTTTCGTTACGCAACACACTTTCATACAAGGTGATTTGAAGTTAGATAGGTAATGCAATTGGAGTGGTAGGTCTTGAATGAATGTAAATGTGTTACACCGGCAGGTTAATATAAAATTATGAATGTGAAATACTTTCGACAATTCGGTTTCATCTATAATTTTTTTTCTTCAAAATAGTTATATGCACACAACTTCTAATAAGAGTTGTGTTCCATATTTCAACTACACAAACCAAAGGTTGTGAAAGAATATCTTTACGACATAACTAGGTGTTGTCCAACATATTTTTGCAACTCAAACAAGTGCCGTGCAAGTCTTATTCATAATAGTAATAAGTGTTGTGTTACATATTTTTACAATACACATCCTAGGTTGTCTAAGATAGTCCTTCAACTCATACAAGTGTTGTGTTACATATTTCTACAATACACATCCTAGGTTGTCTAAGATAGTCCTTCAACTTATACAAGTGTTGTGTTACATATTTCTACGACACACATCTTTTGTTGTGTAAAATAGTCCTACAACACAAACAAGAGTTGTGTTAGGCTTTCAGAAAAAAATCGAAAGACAATCACAACTTTGGGAAAATATTGTCGAACCATGAATCACATCACACTTTACAACTCTTATTCAAGTATTGTAGAAAAGCTTGGACTTTCTACAATACCCCACCTACACAATGCATAAAAAAGCGTTGTCGTAGGTGTACGACAACGCTAATAAAGTGTCGTCAATGATGATTTTTCCCGTAGTGAGTGTATCAAGGAGGAGTGTTGAAACGTGTGATACACTTTTTCTGGATATTTCTAAATGTAAAATATTGGTCCAGTAGTAAAGAAGTTATTGGATTCTCTAAGTTTCTAGAGTTTACATTTAGTCAAAGTTACTGTGTGAACAATAATTCAGTTGAATAGTTTGTGTTTAGAAAACTCTAGATTGTCGTCTGTAAGGCTATAAGATAGACATGTGTTTGTAATATCTGAACTATTCTCAATCAATCAAAAAAAAGAGGAAGAAAAATCAGAGTTTTCTATCTAAACCTGTAAGTGTGAATTCTCTCTTCTATCACAAAAAATTAGATTCAAAAATTCACCATAAATTTCACATCTAAGAATCCTACACTCCACAACTTTACTTATGTAGCTACAAGCATGTATAGAAAATAAATTGAGAATCCTATTGAGACTCAATGGCGGCTTCAATGTCTGTGTATGCTTTATTTATGTCACCGTCAATGGACTGCTTCGCCATGATATCTGGATTGGGGTTGCTGAATGTACTCCAAAACTAGGACAGCAACATCATTTCTACCATGCAGTGACATTGCTTCAATCACATAACATCAGTAGAAGGTACGTCACATCTACGACATGCCAGCATCAGCACCTCATTCGCAGTAGCAATTATATGTAGCATGAACATGATCGGTGATGACTGACTTTTAAGAGACATCTTTTCACGTTGCTTATCCATGTGCCTTGGGATGGTGACTTGGTTTGGTTTCTTTAATTTTTCCTGAGTTCGATTATCCTTGCTTTGATTTATCCATGTTCCAAGATGAGAGTTGTGCTCTGTGTTGAGGGTTTTATGCTCTGTGACCATAGTTATTGACAAATTTGCGTTGTCGGAGTACCATGCATCTTGCTTGAGCGACTTCAATCATCAGCAATGTTGTGAAGTAGCATGAGTTGTGTCCTGTTGGTGTAGGTTAAACAATCGGGCAGCAACTTGGCGTTGTAGTAAGCATCGGCATGTTGTCATGGCATCAGGCTGGTGCAGAGTCAATAGCAGAAAGAAATCATTTGATATTGTTTCTTGAGGGTCACACAGGTGTGATGCTGGTGTCCTCAAATTCCTTGTTGAGCTTCTTGGTTCTGTCTGCATCCAGCTCCATCGGTTTACTTGCTTTCATCCATATGTTCTTACAATTTGCATATGTTCGTCTTCATGCTCATGTGGCTCTTTGCTAGGCTAAGAAGCATATGTCCTCATCGCTATTTTTCCTATTGTTATTTTCGCCTTTATCGGGGAGTGATGATCTCTATGCTGCTTTTGTATTAGGGTTCTAAACCAAATATTCCCTCAAGTAACCGAATAAACCCTTTTGATGATGCTTAAACACAAAGAATCGTGAAAAAGAATTGAATAAGAAGAATAACAGTAGAATTTTAAGAAGAAGAAAGAACAAGAAAGAAAGATTGAAGAAACTTGTTTTTCATATATATATTTCCAGGGCTTCAAAACCAACATATATAGCTAATAATACATGCAAAGCAAGCAAAGTAGTTCTAACAAAATAGGGAAACTAAACTATGCTGAAAATAGAGTTTGAAAATAGAGTTTAATTAACTAAGGAAACTAGAGGAATCGGTGTTGGTTTCGCAACATCCCACCCGCGTTGAAATTTGGCTTGTCCTCAAGCCTCAAATGATGGAAATCGAGTTACTAACTCATCTGCATCTTCCCAAGTTGCCTCTTCGTGTGGTTGATTCTTCCATTTAACCAACCATTGTGTGCCTGCACTAGAACCCTTCTTATACATTCGGCGCTCAAGAATTGAATCTGGTTCCCATTTTTCAAAATCTATCAGAGTAGCCAGAGTTGGATGTTACCAAGTTTAAGTTTAAGCTGAGAGACATGAAATAACGGATGGATGCGACTGGTGGCTGGTAATTCTAACTTGTAAGCCACTGATCCAATCTTTTCTATAATACGATAAGGCCCATAAAACTTAGGAGATAGTTTAGAAAACTGGTGAGCTACCGATGTCTGTCTATATGGTTGCATACGCAGGTAAACCCAATCATCTACATAAAAATGCCTTTCTATACGATGTTTATCCGCATAGTTCTTCATACGAGTTTGAGCAGCAAGCAAATTTGACTTCAGGAGCTTAAGTGTATGATCACGAGCTTGTAAATTCAAATCGACATCATGGACAGAAGAAGAACCTGGCAGATAAGCTGAAATAGTTGGTGGAGGTCGACTGTACAAAGCTTGATAAGGAGTCATTTGAATAGAGGAATGAAAACTGGTATTATACCACCATTCTGCCCAAGGAAGCCACTTTGTCCAATCTTTAGGCTTCATACCAGCAAAACAGAGCAGGTAGCACTCCAATGTACGATTGGTCACTTCAGTTTGACCGTCAGATTGAGGGTGATATGCAGAACTCTTGCATAATTGAGTATGCTGAAGAGAAAAATATGCTTTCCAGAAGTTACTCAAAAATATAGGGTCACGGTCACTGACGATGCTTCTTGGCATGCCATGCAAGCGAACTATCTCACGTACAAATATGTCTGCAATTGAACTAGAAGAATAGGGGTGAGTTAACGCAATAAAATGAGCATATTTAGATAGTCGATCCACGACCACAAGTATAAAAGTCTTCTTGTTGGATGAAGGAAATCCATCAATAAAATTCATATAGATGTCAATCCACACGTCGGAAGGAATTGGTAAAGGACTTAAAAGTCCAGGAGGTGCTACAACTTCATATTTATTTCTTTGACAGATATCGTAATGGGCCACAAAGTTCTTGACTAACTTTTTGAGTCCTTTCCAATAGAAATTTTGCTGCACACGCTTGTATGTGCGAAAATAACCAGAATGGTCCCCAATTGGATTGTTATGAAACTCCTCTAATAATTTATTGCACCATGCAGATGTATGAACCACGACAATCCGATCCTTATAGCGTAAAACACCATTGACATAAGTAAAATTTGGTTTGGAATCTGGGGATGCAATCAGCTGTCGAATTAAGTCTCCCAACTCCATGTCAGTATGTCGACATTCTTGGACAATAGCATGGACCCATGAAAATATTGGTATAGACAAACTGAAGTGTGTACTAGCTCTTCTGGATAATGCATCTGCAGTCCCATTATCCTTACCTGGTCGAAAAATGATTTCGTAATCATAAACCAAAAGTTTAGAGACCCATTACTGTTGCTCCATGGAAGACAACTTTTGATCCAGGAAATATTTGAGACTTCTATGATCAGTGAATATTTTGAAGTGTCTTCCCAATAAATAAGATCTTCACTTTTGCATAGCTGACACAATTGCTAACATTTCCTTATCATACACAGATAAGTTGAGATTTTTGGCGGCTAAGGATTTGCTATGAAAGGCAATAGGCCTACCAGATTGGAGTAAAACCGCACCTATCCCATCTCCTGAAGAATCACATTCGAGTGTAAATTCTTTAGAAAAATCCGGCAGTATCAACACTGGAGTGGATGTGAGTGCTTGTTGCAGTCTGTGAAAGGCAGTAGTAGCATCGTCAGTCCATATGAATGCATCTTTCTTTAAATGACGTAATAAACAACGACAGCATAAAACATGAGAAAGATGTGAAGATTTTGTAGTTAGAGAGAATGCTCGCGAGAACAAGGCGGGAGCTCGCGAGAACAAGGCAAGAAATGAAGATTTTTTAGTTGTAGAGAAATCTCGCGAGAACATAGCAGAGCCTGCGAGCACATAACAAGAGATCCTAAAATGAGGGAAGTGTGAGCTGTCATCCATTATGTAAACACCTATATAAAGAGAAGAGTATGAGAGATAAAAGGGAGAGGACACAATTTTAGGAGAGAGAGAGATATATTTTGCAGAGAGATTTTAGAGAGAGAATGTATTTTTTTCTTTATCATCTTCTTCCCCAAACTAGATTTAAAAGTCCATTAATGGAGATTATCAATGTAAATCAAATGTAAATTTTAACAATCATAGTGAATAATCATGGATGTAGATCAAATTGATCGAACCATGTAAAAATCTGTGTGTCTATTTACAAATTTTAGTATTTTAATCATCATTGTAATATCAAATGAGTTTAGATCTACAAATAGATATCAAGATATGATAAGGGGTGTGTTGTAGGAATTCCTGAAACTACATTTTGGTGTAGAATACACCTAATTTACTATCTAGTAGGTTATGCTTTCTTTGCTATCTTTCTTGTGAATTATGTATTTTATGTGTGTTTTTGAGTTATTAGGTACTATGGAGTCGCATGGAGGAAAAGAAGAAGGAATTATCCAATATTGAGCAAAAAGGGAAAAGCCGTAATTTTACAGGATAGCACTATCTGGATCTCGGAAATGGTTAAGGGACAACTCTTTTGAAGTTTTAAAGACAGACTAGCTAAGGTTAAGGGGCTTTCATTTGGCTAGCCCTTATCAGAAGTGACCATTTATATAGGCACCCAATCTGTGGGTGTATTAGCAGTGGGTGTAATTATCGGGTGTAAATACCCTGAGGTGTAATTATCAAACCCAACCTTAAATCTATTATCTTCTTCAATTGTTCGCTCCTGAAACTGAAAATAAGAGAGGTGAGAAAAGCAGCCGCTGCTGCTATTAATTCCGAGAGAGAAATCAAGAGATTGAAGAGCCGATCTTGAGAGATAATAAAGAAATGAAGATCCGCAACTCACGGAGAGGAGAAATTAGTAAGACCTATTTCTACAATTGATTAGCAGAAAGGGTTTGTTGTTGCCGTTAATTTGAATTGATTTCCGTTGAATCGAGGTTGATGAACAGAGATGAAAAAGATTGTTGTCGAAATTGGCTGTTGGGTCTGTGGATCTGTGATGCAGGGTGATGTGTATGAAGACAACACATCTTGAAGTATGAGATGTTGGTGTTATGAAGAAATTCAAAGAATAAGAAAAATGGGTTTTGCTGTGAATCGAAGTAGGGTTCGAAGATGGTGAGAAATTGGAGGTGTTCTTAAGCTGTAGGATTTGAGACATAATTAAAGAACCCAATTGATGCTGTTACCGTGGTGATTGTCATGGGTACGATAAGGGATTGTGTATGCTACTGATGATTAAAGACATAATAGGTTTTGTGGATGAAGTTGTGTGAAAAATACAGATAAAGACCATGTTGCAACTGAAATTGGAGGCGAGGTCGAGTTATAATTGATGATGATTCAGTTCGAGGGATGTTATGAATGGAGCATCTTGGAAATAAGTAAAGGAAGGAAAGCGGCAAGGAATTGAAGATGCTATTGCTGTACATGGAACGATGGAATGAATGAATCTAATAGATGTATGTCTTAGGTGTGCAGGAATTGAAGAAAATGGCCTGAGAATCGACCAAAAACGAAGGATACTCTGCCGAAATTTTCCTCCGACGAGTCGACCCAGTGACTCGTTGAACCTAACTCAGTAAGTCAGATGAGTAAGACTCAGTAAGGCTGACTGATGTGCTGACTGACTAGGCTGACTCTCCCTCCTCTTGACCCTTTTGACTGACGGTTTGAACTCCTTGACCGTTTAATCTAACGGGGACGTGACGGAATATACCCTTACCGGTGGAGAATCTCAGGTTGCCGGCGATGACGAATTCCGTCCTATTTCCGGCCAAAAACCCAGTTTTACGGCGAGCCAAAAATACAGAATTTTGTGTGGATTTCTCTTATGGGATGTGAAGACTTGGACTTGGAATTGGATGGAGAATTTGGTTGGAATATGGAAAGAGGAGATGGAAGATTTGAGAAAGGCTTGGATTTGGAAATTGTATTGCTAAAGGAAAGGGATTCTATTCCTTAGAAGACTTGGAGAGCATTGAATCCTATAAATAGAGAAGTTATCTACTTTTATATACACATATATACACTTAGATACACACATCTTTGCACACTTCTACACACACACACACACAACACTTTTCTTTTCTTTATTCTTTGTGTGAACTCCTTAACATGAGTAGCTAATTTTATTGATTGAGGATGAATTTCTAGTTCTTAATATATGATTTGAGTTTTGTTTCAATTCTACTTTGAAGTTTTCACATGATTATCGTTTGTTTTTACTATTAGGAATGTTTATACATTCATGGTTGATTGATAGATTATTTAGGTGCGCAACTAAATTGATTTGTTAATTGATCTAAATCTAGTGAAAGTTAGGGGATAAGTAATCGTTTCTTGACTATTTACATAAGTAGAAAACACAAAACCTTGTGGATGGATTCCGTGGAGAAATTGTGTGTGAAAACAACGTTAGCAAGTGGACCTTGATCTAAGAGTCTAAATACTAATATCAACCTAATAAATTCATAAATATTAATGCGTTTAACTAAATTACATCTTGAGTGATCTACTACTAGGTGGTTTGGTGAGTAGAATCTGGTAGTCGAGAACTTCCGTATCCGGTGATATAAGGGATTTTAGGGTTAGCACTGATCTAGCTGCTATACCTACGGTTAGTGATAATTTGTGACTAATAAAAAGTGGAAAAGAACATAACTTTAATCATTGTTTTGCAGCGAAGAAGGATTCCTTGATCTAATTTCTCTTATCTTTTTAAATTTTTTTTTTCTTTTACTTATCTAAAACATACCCCCATTTGTGACATTATAAGACAACTAGAATCTCGTGCTCCTCGTGGGATCGATCTTGACTACCCTATATTACTTGTTAATTAGGTAGTAAAATATTAATTAATTTGTTGTGGTTACGACACGCATCAACTGCTTGTTGGATTGAAGAAGATCAAGAGAAATTAACAATTGTTAATGATGAATTCAATTGGATTTATGATATACAGGGGAAAATATGGAAATTTTGGGAAAAGAACGATGAAGAACAGCCAACACAATTTAAGATAAATGTATACAGACAAAAAGAAATAGAAATATTACGACGCATGAGCAGATTCGAAGAAATCTTTATAGGAATGAAATGAGATGAATCGACATCAATTAACTGTTCAAATAGGACAAATTCTTTCTTATCTCTTTAATTATATGTTCATAATATAGATCTGGAAGATTTTGAATTTTAAACTATTAATCTTTGTTTTTCAAAAAAAAAAAAATGTTGTTTAGTTGATATTTTGAATCAAAAAGAGTTTTGATCATAAATTTACATCCTTAAACCTTGAATTTAATCATAATTTTGACAACTAATGTGAACATGATTTTTGTGATAGAAGTCAAAGATGAAGGAATCAAAAGCTCCAGTGAAATTTCTCTTTTGCAATAAGATGCATCCACCAACTTATCAATACACAACATCAGCGAATAAATGGATTAAAACAACACCAACATTTTAACAAGAAAATTAAGATTCCAACGGAGGAGAAAGCACAAAGGACAAAGACAACACAGTGGATAAAGGAAGAAGACTAATAATTTATTCACCACGTACTTCATCAACAATCGCGAAGAAATCAAATGAAGTTACACCAAACAAATAATTCTACAGGACAAAATCTCTTCTCTTTTCTAATTTCAAATTCAAAATAAAAAAATAAAATAAAAAATAAAAAATAATTACGAAATACAGATTTACGTATGTTGTTTTAAAAATCAATTTTATGAAATTTCAAACTTAATAGACTACTCACTAAATTAAATGGATGAATCTCGCAGAAATTCACTTGCGAAAATAAAAAATCTACTCCAGGCAATAAGAAGGATATAAACAGCTATTGGACATTTTAAATGCCGCTATTGGAGAATAATTACCATCTGCGAAGGGCACTAGCGATTATCGACACTGTTATGAAGATATATAGTGGAAAATACTTTGGATTTCCGCGAGCAACAACGCTAAAGAGTGAAGAAGGACAGCTTATAAAAGAAGCCAGCCAATCCAGAAACAAGATCAAAAGCACATCAATCCATCTACACAAAAATGATCGAAGGAGCACCATTAGAGATCAATGCAAAATCACTAATCAATTAATAAAATCGCAGCAAGTCATCTTTTAGGAAACTCAATGAAGGAAAGAAGGGAGGCTTACTTTTAAAATAAGGAAGATGAGGCAAACATTTAATTAAAAGACCGTATATGAAAACAAAAGGGACATATTCAAGAAAAAGTACATTTTGTCTTTTCGTTAATTGTTTCTCTTTCTACTTGCCTCGTGGTATGAAGAGGATAGGGGAAGCATTGTTAACAAGAAGAAGTGAATGAAAGGGACTTTCAACTACAAGATCTTCAAGTGAACATAAAAGGACAAAGAGTGAAACAAAGCATGAAACCGTAAATGCAACAAACTCAATACCCGCGACGCTCGAAACACATTTGACAAACATCCATCTAAGGAAATTAACTATTTAAAGATGAGGGATGTCACCAAGATTAATTGTGCTTTGCTATAAATTTTTGTGAAAAACACACCTACGAACAACACCTGCGAACAACACCTGCAAACAACACAAGTCCTGCGAATGATCAGTTAACCACAACTATTTCATGAAACCAAAAAAAAAAACAGCTACATCCAGATTGACCGAAAATTCTTTAGATTTTCTACAAATACAAAATCACCTTCATCACCAGTTACATTAACAGACTTTTACCATTCAGGATCAATACAGGGAGTTTTTCCAGTCGTTTTGGAAAAACAGCTACAAAATGTTGTGTTCGAAGCAGCTAAAAACAGAGATACTGGAAAGAAAAATTGGAAATTCTCTGATAACAACACCTGGTTCATGGTAAACAAGCAGTCAAATAAGAATGGTTTTTATTTGTTCATCCTCTTAGCAAAACCAAACCCAAAATCAGATCCGGTTTCTTTCTACATACTGGATGGAAATTTTTTTGATGGATGGTTCGCCATTGCTAATGCTCTAGAAGAAACTTTAAAAGGAAAAAAAACTATCACAAATCATTTCAACAAACAAAATCCGTTACCACAAATTCAGTCCGATCCAAAAATTCAAAATTTCTCCCACAAGACAACTCCTAATCCACAGATTTCAGAATCAACTGAACCGGACAAACAAAAATCAATTTCATCTCCCTTCTTATGTGACTCTTTTGCTGCTTCTACAACAGTCACAAGGTCCGGAAATCAAAACAATATTAGAGTTGAATTTACTGATCATGAAAATTCTCTGGGCAAATGGAAAGATTCATTCGTCATATCTTCACCAATAGCAGTCAAATCATGGGACGGCATAAATCTTGCTCTACAATCCATTCTGAAGATTTGCGGCCCTTTGAATCTTTTCCCTATTAACTCATGCCAAGCAATTTTTAAGGTGAACAAAGATCTTCTCCCTCAATTTGAATTCATGTTTACTGTAGAAAATTTGAATTTATCTGTGTTCGAATGGAAGGAAAAACTTTGGAATTCAAATACTGAAAAGGCAACAAATTTTTAATTTTGAAATCTTCAGTGTTCCTTTTCAATTTTGGTCATCCAAGCTAATGCACTTACTGGGTGAAGCTTGTGGAGATATTCTGATAATCGATCCAAGATCCTTAAGGCTACAATATCTCTCTGCAATCAGGATGAAGATTAGAAACTACAAAGGAGTAAATTACATTCCTCGGGCAATACAAATCACCACTGTATCAGGAAATTACACGGCTCATATCTTCATTGCTGATACTCCAACAACCCGGTCACGGGTGGGCGTGGCACAGCATGTAGATGTTTCCAGGCGAAATGTTGCAACAAAACCTTTACAAGATACTAGCAAGTTGGCTAGTATCATGCAGGATTTAATCATCAGTGCTAATTCAACGACGCCAAACCTGGTCAGCAACAAAATCTCAAAAAGGCGGAGACGGAGAAAATCAAAGAAAAAGAAGAAAAAGGAAACTATGACTAAGTCGACGCATGTATGGATAAAATCCCAAAAACAGGTGGATAATGCGGGGGATATCAAGGAAATGGACATTGATACTACACCAGCTTTCTGTATGACAGTTGAAAACCTCAACGAAACAACACCAGAAAAACAAACTTCTCAGCCAAAAAATATCAGGAACTAGAAACAAACCCATACCTTCAACAAGAAACTATTTGCTATCATTAGCCCAATCCCAAGATCAGTAACCATAAACATAACCATACAAAAAGACTTCCTCAGAAAAAACCCAGAAACATTCAACCAATTGACCATCCCTTCCACAATCCTTAAAAAACAATCTATTCAAACAACAAGCCTCACACCACCACCAACTAAAACACAAACACCACCAAAAACAAAACTGATACAACCACCTATGCTAAAAACTCCAGAAAACATTCAATCCATTTCTATACAAACCGACTATAAAAACCAAACAACTCACTATACCAAACTGGATTATTAAAGAAGCGCAAAGAATTTTCAAGTTTGGAATTCAGTTGGAGACCAATTTTAACACTATGCCAAACCACTCGAAGAAGTTTCTCATCACAAAGATTTCATTGAATGGTCCGATAATAAAGAACAAGGAAGGTCAAGTTCCAAAAAAAATCATATTGAAAGATTTTGTCGTTCAGTCATTAGTGCCAGTTGATAGGGTAGTGGAAAGCTCGATCCATGAACTAAAACGTAAGTCGCACCCTATAAGAGGTTTCGAAGACACTTTTATCACCTGGTTTAACTCTGAGGCTTATGACAGCTCAAATTCAACACCAATTTACCCACCAGGTTTTGTGCCTTCAAATGAAGAGAAAACTGATGATGTTTGCTATCCTAGTAACTCATTAGTAAGACCGAAGAGACTGGCCACTGAATGCAAGAGGCTGGATTTGAATCTGACAAGAATGGGTATACTGGGATCAACTAGAAGTAGAAGCAACAAGAAGGGGGTTTCAATAGTTGATCAATGAATTTACAAATCCTAGATTTGTATCCAAGGGTCAATTCAAAATGGAAAATTGGATTATGGAATTGCGAAGCATAATTTTTTTTAGTTGGATCAAAACTTCTAATTGAATGAGTATGAATAAAGGGTCCATGGATAAAGAAGAGGGTTGTGCTCTCAAAACAGAAGATTAATTGTCAAAAATCTCATTCAAATGACAAAAGCTCCGATCATAATTCTTCAGGAAACTAAGATGTCAGAATGCTCGGATTTCGACATACAACAAATCTGTGGAAACACAGACTTTGGTTGGACTTAACAAAAATCTTTTGGTAACTCGGGAGGGATGATTATTTTATGGCACAAGGACTGTGTAGAGGTAACAGACTCTCTGGTAGCAGATCTACACTCTATCTATCTTATGCAGGAATAAGACTGATAATTTCGAATGGATTCTCACCAATTTCTATGGCCCAAACAAAACTCATGAAAGAAAGCTGTTTTGGGAAGAACTAGATAACTGTTGTAGATTGTGGGATCATCCTTGGTGCATTGGTGGGGATTTCAACACTATAACAAGGTGTGCCGAGAAGAAAGATTGCACAAGAATTTCGAAAAGCATGAAGGATTTCAACAAATTCATCGCACATCACAATCTGATTGACCTACCTCTTAAGGGGGAAAGATTCACTTGGTCAAATGGACAGGCTAATCCCATCATGTCCAGACTTGACAGATTTCTTATTTCACCTTCATTTGAAACTAAATACCCTCTCATTTCTCAGTTAGCAAAAGCCAGACCAACCTCAGATCATATACCCATCCTCCTTGACATCTCTGATCCCTCTTGGGGACCTAGCCCTTTCAGATTTGAAATAATGTGGTTTCTGGAGAATGGATTTATTAAAATGTTAGAAGAGTGGTGGTTATCTTTTTGTTTTGCAGGTAGTCCGAGCACAGTACTGTGGTGTAAACTGAAGGATCTTAAATAAAAATTAAAGGAGTGAAAGAGGGAAACTTTTGGAAAGAAGGATGCTAAACTCAGGAACATTCTTTATGAGATACAAGCCCTGGATAATCTAGCAGAAGATGATCTTTTATCGGACCTGCAGCTGAATGAGAAACTAAAACATAAAACTAAGTTTGAGAAAGTTACAATGATGGAGGAGGTGGAATGGAAAATAAAATCAAAAACAAAATGGTTAGATGAGGGTTACAGTAACACTTAGTTCTTCATGAGTAAGGAAAATGCAAGAAGAAGGCACAACAAGATACGACAGCTGTACATTGAGTGGGTGTTGTCAGATGACAAACAAAGGATGCAGAATCACATTGTAGATTTATACAAAAATCTGTTCAAGGAAGAGGATATCATTAGACCTGTTTTGGAGGATATCAGCTTCGATAGCATTAATGAAATAGAATCTGACATCTTAGATGCCAATTTCACCGAAGAAGAAGTGTTGAAGGCTATTAAAAACTTGGGAAAAGACAAAGCGCCGGGCCCGGATGGCTACCCAATAATGTTTTTCACCAAATGCTAGAGTTTCTTAAAATCAGATATGATGGCGACAGTAAAAGAATTTTATGAAACAGGTAACATGGAGGTGAAGCATAATTCTACTTTCATATCTCTGGTTCCAAAAAAAGATCATGTGGAATCTATTAGGGACTGTAGGCCAATTTGCTTGCTTACCAGTACTTATAAGATTATAGCTAAACTCTTAACCACAAGACTTAAACTCATAATGCCTAAAATAATATCACCTGTTCAGTGTGCATATATAGAAGGAAGACAGATCTTTGACGGCATCTTAATAGCAAATGAATTGGTAGACTCGCGTTTAAAATCTGGCATGCCTGGGATGATCTATAAGATCGATCTGGAAAAGGCGTTTGACAGGGTTAACTAGAGATATTTGGAACAGGTCATGAAGAAGATGGGTTTTAGTTCAAGATGGTGTCGTTGGGTTAGATATGGTTATTCCACAGCTACGTTTTCTGTGCTGATAAATGGATCATCTTTTGGCTTCTTTGGAAGCACAAGGGGAATTAGACAGGGATGTCCATTATCACCTTTACTGTTCAATTTGGCAATGGAGGGCTTCTCAAGATTTTTAGATAAGGCAGCTAACCTAAATCTATTCAATGGTTTCTCGGTTCGGAAGGAAGGCCTGGTGGTGAACCACCTACACTATGCTGATGACACTATTATCTTTCTGGATAACAAAAAAGAAGAACTTACGAATCTTTTCTCCTTACTGCAATGTTTTGAGTTCATGGCAGGCCTGAAGGTTAACACAGCAAAAACAAGATTGATTTCCATTGGAAATGTGCCAGAATTACATGACTGGGCGACTGTGTTTGGCTCCAAAACAGATAAACTACCGTTCTTCTACTTAGGTATGCCGTTTGGGGCGAAAGCAAACTGCAAAGCAATATGGACACCTGTTCTGGAAAGAGTGGATGCAAGACTTCCTTTTTGGAATCAAATTTCACTTTCAAAAGGAGGTAAGCTGGCACTTCTAAAACACATTCTGAGCCCTCTTCCGATGTATTACTTCTCGTTATTTAAAGATCCTATCTCTATCATAAATACTTTGGAGAAGAAAATGAGAAAGTTTCTATGGGAGCATAATTCTTCAGGAAGTAAATGCTCACACCTGATAAATTGGAAGCTAGTAATGGCTTCTAAAGAAAGAGGAGGCTTAGGGGTCCTCAACCTCAGAGCAATGAATCAAGATCTTCTTGCCAAGTGGTGTTGGATATTTGGAAATGAAAAATCACATTTATGGTTTCATCTAATGACGGAAAAATATGGGTGTTCTTTCTCTTATTGGATACCAGGGAAAATTAAAACGGCTCATGGGTGTTCTTGTTGGAAGACCATTGTGGAAGCTAGTAATCTAATAGCTTAAAACTACTCTCTCAGCATACACTCGGGGGAAAACATTTCTTTCTGGCATGACAGATGGACGGGGAATTTGCGCCTAATGGAATCCTTCAACGATTTGTACAAACTCGACAGGCTTAAGAGTGGAAGCTTGGCTATGCACACCACTGCAGAGAACTCTTGGAAATTTGATTTCAAGAGAAACCTCAAAAACGAGGAGGCAAACTCTTTTGCTTCTCTTCTACAGGTCATGGATCATACACCGCCAATACTAGATACTCTTCCAGATGTGAGGAGATGGCCTATGACTTCGGATAGACTTTTTTCGGTAAAATCTCTATACTGAAGGATGACTGGTGAAGATGGTGTAGACAATTTTCCATATGATTTTGTTTGGGTAAAGGGTATTCCACCTAAGGTTAATTTATTGATGTGGGCTGCTGTGCACGGCAGATTAAATTCTCAAGATAGCTTGCAATATAAGGGAGTAGACATTGACAGCTCTTGCAGTTTATGTGGAGACAGTAACTGATTTAAGGTTTTTCTGAGTTTTCTTTGTAGTAATTAAAGATTCGTTCTCTCGGAAGTTGTTAAGATTAAATTCAAAGGTTTAAATAAAAATAATAAAAAGAATAGAGATTCACTGGGCCTAGGATTCCACCAAATTCATATCAATAGGTTCAATTATTTATTTTTCAACAATTATAGCTCAATATAAACAAGGACTCTTATTTTTTTTGCCAAGCTAGATTCTCAAAAGATTGATTGTATCCCTAATCATAGATTATCTAAACAAAGCATAACCTATCTAATGAATGACAACCAATTTAATCAAATCACAATTCTATTTTAATTAATGCAAAAGTCATATAGAAAAATTAAATAAAATTCACCCATGCGTAAAGTTCGGCTTCCTCCATCAATCCAGTGTAGGGGTTTAGCTACTCATGATGTAGACACTCTCAAAATATTTTTTATTAGCTCAAATGGTGTTTACAATGAAGAAAATGAGAAAAATAACATAAACCGGGAATTTGCAACGCTTAATAAGCGTTACAAACTCGCCATTACAATCTGCACTGTTACAGAATATTAGGAAACTGTCGTAGAAAAACTGTCGTTCATGAAATGAACAACGACAATTCTAAAACGACAGTCATATTGAGTCGTCTGTTCTTCTTCTTATCTGAAGCAGCAGAGAAGTTGCTCTGCAACCTCAGTTCTCTCCCCCAATCACTCGATATCCTTCTCTGCTACACCAACCTCAAATTTATACTCAACAGGGCCGCAAATAACTCATCATTACTCCATAAAATCTCCATATCTCGGCAGTGAAAACAAATAATCTCGGGATATTCTCTTCCCCCTTTTTTATCTCCTCCATGAGTTGTATCTATTGATACACTCCACATACTCTGCTGAATGTTTATGTTTGAGTCAAACACACACAGAACACGCGTAACCACACACAATTCTTCCAAAAATATCTCACAATATAACCGAGAATATATTCTTTCCTGTTTCATGAGAAACCCACGTAACGATCCTCTTTTCTCAAATTCAAAGTTCTTACCATTCCTGTTTCAGTCAAACAGGCCCAATCCAATCAATAGTAGCACTTGAATCATCCTAAAAATCCACCAAATCCAAAACAACAATATCGGGTTTATTGAAACATGTAACTCCCTGATTTATTCCATCTGACGTTCCAGCCAATTCTAACCCAAACCATTGATTATACCATCCCTGTTACGCCATAACAAACTCACCCAAGAAGTTTCAGCGATTGAATCGACTTAAATCTCCTCCAAGTCTTCAACCCTAATTTTGTTGCATTAAAACCCATTTTCCCGCCAAAACTGTTCTTCACTCTGGTTGCTTCAAATCATCATTCAAACCAATTCTGATCAAAACGATCGATCATACCATGCCTGTTTAGGCTTAAGGAAGATTCCTATTAAATTTCAGCTCTTGAGTCTCACTAGAACACCTCCAAAAGCCAAACCCTAATTCTGCCACTATGTTTCCCGCCAAAATTGACATTTAAACGAAGAAGAAGGTCACCCCTTATCCTGAGTGCTGGAGTGCGAATAGAAATAGGTGCTGATTAGTAAAGAAGTTTCCCCTTATCAAATGAGGTGTCCCTTAGTAATTGAGGTGCCCCTTAACCAACATTGAGAGTCCGAATAACATGTGTCCTCCGGGGTACAAAAACCACTTTTCAAGCAACTTTCTCCATAAGAGCTTATTTGACAAAAACACCTACAAAGAAGATTATTAGTGATAAAATTGAGACCTTACTAATATAAATATGGGTATAAAATGGTGCACTTACGTGCTTATCAACACCTCCACACTTATATTTTGCTAATCCCGAGCAAAACAAGAAAATTGACCCGCTACACAGCTGGTCATAAATTAAGAGAATTAGACCCGCTACACAACTGGTCATGACATTTGCCAGATACATAAGACACAATTTTTTTTTTTTTTTTAGAGACCCGCTACACAGCTGGTCATAACATGCAAGAAAAAGGAAAGACCCGCTACACAGCTGGTCATAAAATGCAAATGCAAATGCAATTTTATTTTTTTTATTTTAATTTTTTTTTTAGACCCGCTATACAGCTGGTCATCATATTAATTATTTTTTTTAGAGAGACTCGCTCCACAGCTGGTCATGATAAGCAAGAAAATTCCTGAAAACAAAAAATAAAACGTTAACCACTCCCCCACACTTAAATATTACATTGTCCTCAATGTAATTGAGTCATCCAACGTAAAAATTAAGATGGGAAATAAAAATAAATAAACAAATAATTATACCTACTGGAATGTACATAAAAGATCCCCATAAATTAATAACCTGAAAACTTGGGGATCGACCCAAAATACAATATTTACAAACGATAGCTTCACACTTATGTTATTACAATGCGGAGACACTGAAACTATCAAAAACAGAGATTTACCCCTAAACCAAGTTTTTATTGCACATGTAAGTGAGTAAAGAACAAAGTATGGGGATTCTATTGAGACTGGGGAAATATCAATTGATTCATGCACGATATCAGGAATAGGCAAGTCTTCTTTGTACTTAGATGCAAAGTAATCCAACAATACTTTAGAAGCACACAATTCTAACCCTAAATTAGGCAACTTTTGGAAGTCTAGGGGTCTAGAAACAACCGCTAAGTCGGGTGAATGATATTTTGAGGTAGATTCATCTATGGAATTAGGCAAATCCTCCACACAATCATCCACAGGGTCATATATATGTTCAGTCTGGGACAAAGAGTCACTATCAGATTCATCATCGTCGTCATTAAATAATTTTTGGCATTCCAATATTCTCAGTCTTTGTTCCAAACTAAGTGGTGTGTGTTTATAATACTTCTCATATATTTCTAACGGAGATTCTTCACGTACCTCATGTGGAGCAGAAACTCCATACCGTTTCCTATGCATATATTCACCAAGCGTCATCTCTGATGAAGTTGCCTGATGATTTGAATTTCTGCGCATATATTCCGCCAGCGTCATCGTAGACGACGTCTCCTCAAAAGAAGTCATCATCCTGAAAATAAATAGAAAAATAAACGCATAAAAAGGAAAAAATAAAAACTAAAATTAAAAGAAAATACTGTACAAAATAAAAATAAACCTAAAACTGAATAATCTAAAAACAAATCCGCGTCGCAACGGCTCCAAAATTATTTAAGGTTTTTCTGAGTTTTCTTTGTAGTAATTAAAGATTCGTTCTCTCGGAAGTTGTTCAGATTAAATTCAAAGGTTTAAATAAAAATAATAAAAATAAGAGAGATTCACTGGGCCTAGGATTCCACCGAATTCATATCAATAGGTTCAAATATTTATTTTTCAACAATTATAGCTCAATATAAACAAGGACTCTTATTTTTTTGCCAAGGTAGATTCTCAAAAGATTGATTGTATCCCTGAGCATAGATTATCTAAACAAAGCATAACCTATCTAATGAATGGCAACCAATTTAATCAAATCATAATTCTATTTTAATTAATGAAAAAGTCATATAAAAAAATTAAATAAAATTCACCCATGCGTAAAGTTCGGCTTCCTCCGTCAACCCAGTGTAGGGGTTTAGCTACTCATGATGTAGACACTCTCAAAATATTTTTTATTAGCTCAAATGGTGTTTACAATGAAGAAAAGGAGAAAAATAACATAAACCGGGAATTTGCAACGCTTAATAGGCGTTACAAACTCTCCGTTACAATCTGCACTGTTACAGAATATTAGGAAACTGTCGTAGAAAAACTTTCGTTCATGAAATGAACAATGACAGTTCTAAAACGACAGTCCTATTGAGTCGTCTGTTCTTCTTCTTCTTCTTCTTCTTCTTCTCTGAAGAAGCAGAGAAGTTGCTCTGCAACCTCAGTTCTCTCCCCCAATCACTCGATATCCTTCTCTGCTACACCAGCCTCAAAGTTATACTCAACAGGGCCGCAAATAACTCATCATTACTCCATAAAATCTCCATATCTCGGCAGTGAAATCAAATAATCTCGAGATATTCTATTACCCCCTTTTTATCTCCTCCATGAGTTTGCATCTATTGAAACACTCCACATACGCTGCTGAATGTTTATGTTTGAGTCAAACACACACAGAACATGCGTAACCACACACAATTCTTCCAAAAATATCTCACAATATAACCGAGAATATATTCTTTCCCGTTTCATGAGAAACCCACGTAACGATCCTATTTTCTCAAATTCAAAGTTCTTACCATTTCTGTTTCAGTCAAACAGGCCCATTCCAATCGATAGTAGCACTTGAATCATCCTAAAAATTCACCAAATCCAAAACAGCAATATCGGGTTTATTGAAACACATAACTCCCTGATTTATTCCATCTGACACTCCAGCCAATTCTAACCCAAACCATTGATTATACCATCTCTGTTACGCCATAACAAACTCACCCAAGAAGTTTTAGCGATTGAATCGACTTAAATCTCCTCCAAATCTTCAACCCTAATTATGTTGCATTAAAACCCATTTTCCCGCCAAAATAGTTCTTCACTCTGGTTGCTTCAAATCGTCATTCAAACCAATTCTGATCAAAACGATCGATCATACCATGCCTGTTTAGGCTTAAGGAAGATTCCTATTAAATTTCATCTCTTGAGTCCCACTAGAACACCTCCAAAAGCCAAACCCTAATTCTGCCACTATGTTTCCCGCCAAAATTGAAATTCAAGGTCACCCCTTATCCCGAGTGCTGGAGTGCGAATAACAATAGGTGCTGATTAATAAAGAAGTTGCCCCTTATCAAATGAGGTGTCCCTTAGTAATTGAGGTGCCCCTTAACCAATATTGAGAGTCCGGATAACATGTGTCCTCCGGGGTACAAAAACCACTTTTCAAGCAACTTTCTCCATAAGAGCTTATTTTACAAAAACACCTACAAAGAAGATTATTAGTGATAAAATTGAGACCTAGCTAATATAAATATGGGTATAAAATGGTGCACTTACGTGCTTATCAGTAACGAATCGCAAGATCATATCTTGCTGCACTGCAAAGTTACGCGCAAGGTTTGGTCTTCTATAACTCCTACTGACAATTGGGCATGGGTGGATCCGGAATCTGTATACAATTTAGCTACTTGTTGGTCTAACAATCCTTTCAGTGGAACGACGAAGATGGTATGGAAGCTCATTCCGGCAGCTGTCATTGGGGTTCTTTGGAGGGAGAGAAACGCAAGAATTTTTCAAAAAAAACACACCTATAAGCTAGATGAAGAACTTTGTTGTGAAGCCAAAACAGAACTGCTCACTTGGGAGGCGGCGTTCAGAAAAAGGGTCCATTTAAACTTTGCTTTCACGCTGAAAAACTGGGAACTTGTTTTTACTTAATTGTTTTCATACTACCTCTGGTGGTATCTTATAAATTCTTCTTCTTTTAATAAATTCTCTTTTCCTATAAAAAAAAAACCACAACTATTTCATTTCTGCGAATCGGAAAGGAAGGACAACGGGGCACATCCGGCGAACAAGAGAAGTACAGGTGTGAAGATATAATTGATGAAACTGAAGTATGAAGAGGAAGGCAATATGGCAACTTATATTTTTATCATTACTAGAAATCTTAAATTGCAAAGAAGCGAAGAGATATCAATAAAAGAAATGTATTATACCATACATAGGATGTAGAACAGATGGTTAGAGGAAAAGGATATGAGCTTGGAGACATGAGTTCGAGTTCTACTACACACAAACTTTTTACGCGAAGTTCTAGTATAATTGGTTGACTGAGTATGCGGAGTTCTAGTACAATTTTGGTCAGGTTGATCGAGTTCCCCGGCAGCTCGCAAAAGATAAAACAGAAATGTAGGATGACTGAGTTCGCACATGCAGCTCGCAGGCAAAATATATAAGAGAAATGTTGTGCGTTTAATTCACAATATCCCAAGGGAGACCAAAAGACAAGAGAAAACAATTATGCGTTAATTTCGCAAGAGAGGGTTAGCAAAGTTAGTATGGTGCGAGAAAATGAAAGAGGCAGGTCAAAAATTCATTTCGCATTCCTTCTTATTTCGCAAGCAAGCCGTTTACTTTGTAAGAGACAACAACAAGCCGCAAAAGCTAAGTACCACTTCCTTGAATATTTTACTTACAAAAAATGAAAATTTTTGATTTAATTTACTAGAAGCGATACAATCGCAAGATTTAAAAGAACATTTCTAAGATTTCTAATATTTCAAAATTTTTTTTTTTTTTTTTTTAGATTTAATTTACTAGAAGCGATACAATCGCAAAATTTAAAAGAACATTTCTAAGATTTCAAAAGATTTCAAAAAAATTAGATGTAATTTGCTAGAAATGATACAATCGCAAGACTTCAAAGATTTCACATTTCTCTAAAATTTGATTTATATATATTTCTCTAAAATATTTCTTTTATAGAAAAATATTTTTGATTTAACAACGCGATACAATCGCAATATTTTAAATAAGATTTCTAAGATTTCTTTAGAATATTTCTTTTACAGAAAAGGATTTTTGATTTAACAACGCGATACAATTGCAAGATTTCAAAGAAGATTTTTAAGATTTCAAAAGATTTTAAAGAATATCTAATTCAAATATGATGTTATGAGAATGAAAGAAGTGAAAGAAATGACAGAAATGCAAGAATAAAGAAATGCGAAAATATCGCAAGAAACGCGAATAACATTTCGCAGAGACATAAGAATGGGACGAACTTTTATGGCGTACACCTTAGTTTGCGAATACAATTTCGCAAGAGGCAAATATAAGACCTAAAGTGCGTCATATAAGGGGGTATCTCTTTGCATGACTCAGGGATAAGGTTATACCGCTGCTGGAACCTGAGTCATGGAGATGCTGGGGTTAAAGAAAACCTATCCAGGAGAGGTACCTTGGATTTCCAACTATATAAGGTTATACCCTGGTTGGACGACCGAGGGTCTCTTCTAAGAAGTGCAGAGTATGACCAAGGCGCCGAGGTACACGGTTGAGCCAAGAGTGCCCGGGACGGACGAACCTACCCTGGCCATTCTTGGTAAGTCTTGGATATGATGCACTTGGCCCGAAGAAAACCCCACTTAGGGTGCAGTCTTGTAACTATAATTCATATAGGCATAAAGGACAAGAGGCTGTGAAAACAACTGGTTGTTGGTAAATCCGGATGGGAGGAGCTAGTCTTGTATGGACGATGTGCCCTCCTTGAAGGGGCAACCATGGGGAAGATAAGGGCGGCACCCTCCATTAGGGAGCTGATAAGTGTCTAAAGACGGCAATTTCATGGGGCTTTATGATCGCAAGAACATTTAGGCCTGTCATATTGTCGCGTGACAAAAATTATACAGAGGAAACAAGCCATAAGAGAAAAAAGATAAGATGAGATCAATGGGTTTTTACATGAAAGTGTAAAGACGTCCTGCGATTTCATCGCAAGACGGCAATGTCATAAGGTTTTGTTCTCGCAAGGGAACTTAGACTTGTCATATTTTCGCAGATATAAAAGAAAAATTGGCAAAATAAGACCTTTAACTAGGAAGGCAAAATAAGACCAATAGAAGAATCTCAAACACTAACTATTTTCTTTTAAAAATGCAGGAAAGATTTGTTCATCGCCAGAGAGATAGCAAGTACTATTTAGAATCTCTCAGACTATTTAGAATCTCTCAGAAATACTATTCAGAATCTCCCAGTATTGTTCAGAATTTCTCGGAAGTATTATTCAGCGTCTCTCGCAGCGCTATTTCAGGAGTACTATTTCATAATCTCGCAGCACTATTCATAATCTCGCAGCACTATTTGGGGAGTTCTATTTCATAATCTCGCAACACTATTCATAAGCTCGCATTACTATTCACGTCACTATTTCATAAACTCGCAGAAACATTCAGAATCTTGTAGACTCATTCGGAAACTTACAAACTCATTTAGCATCTCGCAGACTCTTCCAGAATTTCGCTGGAGATGTGATTATTTCGTAGAATATGCTAATTTTCTAAAAAAGATTATCGCAGGAGGCAGAGGCAAGATAAGAATAAAGAAACAATCCGCTCATTCAACATTTTTTCAAGGATTCTACCTTCATAGATAAAGAACAGAGGCAACTATGGATTACCAAGCAAACATTTTATGTTCTTTATTTTCTCGGCAAGAATCATTTCCAAAATGGACAAGAATTTTCACCAAAAATGAAATAATAATTTCACATGAATAGAGGCAATACTTATGACTTTTATTCAAGAAAGGATACTTCTTATATTTTGAGGATTGAGTACTTCTTATATTTCTTCAGGGATACTTCATACTTCACATACTTCAAGAGTTGATACTTCTTATTTAATTCGCAAAGATCCGGAACTTCACAAAAGAATAGAGGCAAGTACGTACTTTTCAAGTCCATTATTCTTTCGCTCGTTCCTTCATCAACAAAGATCAAAGATAACTACAACAATTTATTTTTCCTCAAAGATCGCTCTTCAAGCAATATTCAAGGAAAAAGAGGCAAGATGTAGGATCAGAATATCGCCACAGCAATATTCTTACGAAATTATTAACAACATTTCTGTGAGTTCTTCAACAACACAGTGCGAGCGTCGCAAAATAATTCAAAGAATGACGTAATAAACAACGATAGCATAAAACATGAGAAAGATGTGAAGATTTTGTAGTTAGAGAGAATGCTCGCGAGAACAAGGCGGGAGCTCGCGAGAACAACGCAAGAAATGAAGATTTTGCAGTTGTAGAGAAATCTCGCGAGCACATAGCAGAGCCTGCGAGCACATAGCTAGAGATCCTAAAATGAGGGAAGTGTGAGCTGTCATCCATTATGTAAACACCAATATAAAGAGAAGAGCAGGAGAGAGAAAAGGGAGAGGACACAATTTTAGGAGAGAGAGAGAGAGAAAAATATTTTGCAGAGAGATTTTAAAGAGAGAATGTATTTTTTTCTTTATCATCTTCTTCCCCAAAACTAGATTTAAAACTCCATTAATGGAGATTATCAATGTAAATTTTAACAATCATAGTGAATAATCATGGATATAGATCAAATTGATCGAACCATGTAAAACTCTGTGTGTCTATTTACAAATTTTAGTATTTTAATCATCATTGTAATATCAAATGAGTTTAGATCTAGAAATAGATATCAAGATATGATAAGGGGTGTGTTGTAGGAACTCCTGCAACTACATATGAGAATTTGGTTGAAAAGTTAAAGGACCTCTCACACCTTGAATGATAGATGAACTACTTGAAGCTGCATGTTTCCTTGTTGTTACATTAGGAATAGGCTTTGAATTCTTACCTTTAGTATTCTATCCAATAATCTTATTTTTTTCCATTGACTGCTACAGATGTACTTGACTCACTATCAGATTGCAATTCCTCTGCCATATTTATTAATATTTGGAATTTATTTGACATTATCTGCATTCCACCACCAAAATTAGTACTCTTCTCTCCACCCGAAATTATCTCTTTAACCACTTCAGTCCCTATTGCACCAGTAACTGATATCTCTGGCTCTTTTATATTCTGAAAGGTCACAGAAGAAACATTCACTAATTTTTCGGCTGATAAAAAAGGAAAAATCCTTTTGAATGTCAAGAGTAAATTGTTTATCCATTGCACTCTCCAACTGCTCCCCAGAAGAAATTCTTGGGGATATTACGACCTCATTTGTTTCATCTTCACCAAATAAAAAATTATCAACATTCTTCTGCATTTATTTTTCAGCCTCAGAGAAACAAATATCAAAACCTTCAGCAATTTTTACTTTGGGTCTCCATTGTTTCCTCACTTGCTTTTCCCTTTCCTTGAAATGTTGTGTGTTATCCCTGTTTGATCTACATTCAGATACCCAATGTCCTACCACCTTACAATGATTACAGAACTTTGGAATATGAGGAATTTGTACCCCTTGAGTAAAGATATCATACTTTGATTTTACCAAAATTTGGTTAGGAATATGTCTTGACAGATCAACCTCCACAAGAACACTGGAATAATATCCTACTTCCTTTTTCAAAGTTGTTTCATCAACCTTGATAGCTCTTCTAAATCTTTCACCCAAATCCATGATAATTTTCTCCTTCCAATACTCCATTCCACGTCCAAGAAAATTTATCCAAACAAAATTAGTAGTAATTTTCTGAGCAGCAGGGTTGAAATTAGTCTTCCATTCTCTTAATTTTAAGACCTAAGTTTCCACAATCCAATAACCATTCCAAATATATTTCATATCAACTTCATTATCCAGTTTAATGATGAAAAAACCCTTACCCAAAAAAATCATTTGACAATTACCAGTAAGTGTCCATTGATTCTTAAGTGAAGTTACTGCAGCACCAAACTTTAATTTCACTAAATCAAACTTACCTATCAAACTAAACTTCCATTCATTAATACTTTCTTCAATTTCCTCATCAGAGATGTATAGCGATGGTGTTTTACTTAAACTATCATCATCTGATTGATTATGACCATTCCCAGAAGTAGATCCAAAAATAGGGTTATTCATATTTACCCCAAACTTTATTCCAGAATTATCAGGTTTTTCAGATGATATAATCATTAAAAGCACCTGAAAAACTACTCGAAACCATTAAGATGTAAGAGTTGAAACAACAAAATCACCTGAAAAGATTGAATTTGCACTGAATACTAGATTCGAAAAGAAAATTTTCACTGAGTTTATCGTCGATCCGCAGAGCTCGACTCACCCGATCCACTCTAACGGGAATAGTTTGTGTCTCTGCGTGCAAATTAAATCACATTTATATAAAAAATGATATAAAGCACTTTGACAGATGAAAACCTGATTAGATTCAAGGTAATATATTTCAACCGTTAGATCGAACTTAGCTTGTTATACACAAATGGAATGCACCTTCATTTAGGTTTGGGTAACCGTACCTAAATGTGTACACCTAGTCAGTTCAACAATAGTTAACCAATGGTTAGCCATATGAGAACTTTCATTACAACCTTATTCATCTTCACCATAACTAGTTTAAGTGACTCAAATGAACTAGTTAGAGAGTTATTCAATTGCTTATATCTCATAGTAGCATACAAGACACAATTGAAGCAAAATAGATTTTGATTCACTTGAATCAATTCATGAACATTATAGCCACGGTTTGCAAACATTGCATTCCTTATTATATAAATGTTTTAGTTCATGAACAAACCGGTTTTAGAAAGTAACCAACTTAAGTTTGCAAACGGGTACGCATACCTAAGTGGTCAGACCGAGTTTGGTTATGCCACTATGCGTACGGGTGTACATACTAAATCACACTTCCAAACTCCAGCAGAAATTCACGGACATGAACTTTCCGCCAGTATGCGTACGGGTACGCATACTTGCCCGCGTTTCCAACAACCGCTGGTACACGTACGAGTACGCATACTTTAGGTTCCCGGTTTTGGACTTTTACACAAATGTGAGAACACACTATGTTTATATCCAAACATGGTTACTTTTTATAAACTCTCATTTCAATCATTGAAACTTTCTTAGAGGATGTTATAATAGTTGTTATTCACAAACTATTTTCATCAAAGCGATTTTCAAGTTATTGAAATAATCAACATGACTTTCGTCACTAGTAAAGATGAACTTGTCCAAAGCGAAAGCTTACCAACACATATTTCGAGGCATAGATAAGTGATTTAAACTCGGCTCAAAATAGCAAATGTGTATAATTAAAATCTATATAGCAATACGACTTTTGTCTCAAAGTAGGAGATATAATAGATAGACTTTTGAGTGATAGATAAGTTCAAGTCTCCACATACCTATTTGTTGATGAAGTTCCACAAGTTCCCTTGAGTAGTTCTTTGTACTCATTCGATGAACGCCTTGGAGTATAAGGCTCAACTACACTTACTATCCTAATCCTAGACTTAGCTCTAAGTAGACTAAAAATCAAAACTTATAGTTTTGGCAACTAAACTTGACAAACAAGCTTGATATAATAACGCTTGCGAGTTTAACCGATCAAAGCTCTAATATGACTAGGTCCTGAGGTTTTTCTGCATTTGCGGTTTCCTAGTTGACAAAATCTTGCTGTGTCTTTTACTTTGATTTCCGCATTATAATTGTTATTATAATAAAGTAAAATCCGCATACATTAACTCTGTTATACTTGATAGTGATCCTATAGAGTTTGGTTATTACCGAACCTATTATCAAGTAGTACACTTTGATTGTCATATCGTCTCGATCTTGTATCCATAGTCAATCACACAAGTTATCTTTTTGTCGTATTGTCTCGATCTCGTATCCATAGACGATCACACAAAGTGTGAATAATGAAGTTGTTGTATTGTCTCGACTTTTTACATAGACGATCACACTTGGTAAGAGTACTTATAGGTTGAAACAAAAAGATTGCGGTGTATTTGGATACCCTCATCTTTTCACGTTATCCACATTTGAACACCAAACTATACTAAGCCGCTACAAACTCTAGCCTACTATCAATACTTTGGAATGGAATATAGTTGAGACCGAATCCACCGACATAGTAATTCAGTTACAGTCGCGCCCCTTATGCCTCTTGAATCTCGCAAGACTCTGCGTAATTGATTCCCTTAGCTGACGTCCTTTATAGCCTAAGAGTTGTTTCAACTCAATTGAAGACTTTAAACCAATATTCCTTCCACAGATAATCTTATATGTGATTTCCATTTTGATCAAAAGATCAAGGTGAGATAGGAAATTGTTTGTAATAAATAGAATCTAGCAAACCTCAAAATATGGAACTAAGAACTCTAAAGAGTATCCTAGATTATTATTCTCCTCACAAGTAAAACCTTCTCTGATTTCAACAAAGAATCGTTATAAAAGAATATACTTGTGGAATCACAAAGTATGAGATGAAGAAACTTTGTGATTTCTATCTATCTTACTTGATCAGAGTGAGACTCAATAGTTAGTAGTAAGATCAGGATACATGAACTATCAAGATAAAGATAGTTGGACCTGGCTTCACGAATCCCTAAGCGAAGTCTTTTTAGTCGCTAAACCTAAAAAAGGTTTAAAGGAAAAGATAACTCTAATTTACAACTAGGACACACAAGAAAAGTTTCTGGGATTCAAAGATGACACTTTCTTGAGGTTATCCTTATATAAACTTTCAAAATCAAAGGTTGATTTAGATTTAAGCTAAGGTAGCTTTGGAATTAAGCAATCAATATCCACCGTTAGATGAATCTTTGATTTGATATTAACCCAACAAAATATACACTCTGGTTAGGATGAACCGTAAACAAACCGTGTATAATGAATTTTTCATGAAAGGTTAGCCGATACTAGCTAAACGAACTATAAGCTTAACTATTTTCATATAACACTTTAAGACTTTAATCTTGAGTCAAAACCATTTGTTACAATTTGATCAAATATGTCTAGACGTGTTTTTAGAGAATATTTCAAATGCCGATTATCTCATAGAAATAATTCTGATGCATCTGAAAATATTAAGTAGGTACGTGTACTTACTTTCCAGTTCTTGAGTTATTTTGTCATGGTACGTGTACCGGGTTTGTATACCCTTAAGATAAAACAAGTTCAGGAGTCTACAGAAATTTTTCGGTATGCATACTAGGTATGTGTACCATGCTGAGTTGACGAGTCAACATAATTTTTTGGGTTTGCATACTAGGTATGTGTACCAAAAGTCGATTCCGAACTAGACCTATAACAGTTATGCTATGAACATGTGCAACAAGTTTTTAGTAAGATGATACATGTATTGTCCAGTACGTGTAATGGGTACATGTATTATGGCTCTAGACCTATAACAGTTATGCTAGTATGTAAGATGATACATGTACTGTCATATATCCAGATTTACAGTAGTTCTGTATCTCTCTAATAATCTATTTGAAACATTCCCGAATAACATCAATGATACATATCACTTTTCCAGAATATTTTCAGATGATTAACTTGAATCACGATTTAGGTCATAAATAATAAACTGCTTTTAACCAAATTCATTAAGTATGAAAAAATGTTTTTAATCTTAGTCATACATATTTCGAGAATAATTAACAAGATAAACTTGACTTGAAATTTCTTTTTTGCATGTAAAGTCCACTTTAGTCATGCGACTTAGTCTCATAGATAGAAAGGTAAAAACTTGAGTAATAGGTGGTTCATTCTTCACTTACCTTTTATTTATGAAGTTCTCCAAAAGCTTTGGTTGATCTTCGCCTTCAAACGGTAGAACGCGGTGATGTTTGATACTCAACTACACACTTTTATCCTAATCCGCAGTTAACTAAATGTAGACTAAAAATCAAGATATAGTTTTGATTAACTAAATTTGACAACAAGCTTGAGATAAAAACACTTATGAATTCGACCGAGCAATGCTTTAACACCCCTGCAAAAACAAAAGAATAACAAGCAAAACAAACTTTACCAGAGAAAGGTTGAAACTGGTTTTTAGCCTTTACGTGCCAATAGTAAAAGCCTAAAACCGAAAACACAGGGCACTAACGTACTTTGATAACACCAATAGAATTTATAAGATTTTTGAAAGTTTTTATGTCTAGTGGTGTGGTAAGAATATCAGCTAGTTATTGTTCAGAAGGAATATATTCTAGTTTGATAATCTCATTCTCATATAATTCTCGAATAAAATTATACCGAATATCAATGTGTTTAGTACGAGAATGTTCAACCGGATTATCTATTAGTCGAATAGCACTGTAGTTATTGCAGAGAATACTCAAAGTTGGAATATTAATGACATAATCAATAAGCATTTGTTTCATCCATAATAGTTGTGTATAACAAGTACCTGCAGAAATATATTCAGCATCACAGGTTAAAAGAGACTGAGAATTTTGTTTCTTACTATGCCAGGCTATTAGATTTTGACAAACATGGAAACAACCACCAGATGTTCTTTTTAGATCCTCTACACATCTTTCCCAATCAGCATCTGAGTAGGCAATACGAATGTTATTGGTTTCCATAGAATATGATAAACCATAGTCCGTGGTTTATTTGACATATCTAAGGATTCTCTTTACAACTTTAAGATGTGGTTCTTTTGGATTTGCTTAATATCTGACACATCATTCTATATTGAAGGAAATATCTGGTCTGGTTGTAGTTAGATACAGTAGACTTCCTGTTAGAGCATAGCTCGGTTGAACCCACCAAGCATTGGTATGTCAAGTTTGGTTGTCATATTTTAGTGAATCAAAACTCATTTAAAGAGTCGCTTGATTATATACTAGAGTCAACTTCGTATAGGTTAGCTTGAAAGTGTTAGTATATGAGACTTACAAGTATTACATGAATACTTGAAGAGTGTGAAGAAGTATGGAGCTACAACGACAACATCATCATCCCTCTTGAGGTTAGTAATATTTGACTTGAACTGTTTCATTCCCTAACGTATCTTTCAGGTCGTGCATTTTGAAAACATAACTGCGAAGCTATGTATGATACTCTAGTTAGACATAGTATTAAGGAACACAATACGAGGTTTATTTATTAACCAATAAACTTTGTATATAAGACATCAACATGATTATATGAATGCTATTGTGATTATGTATGGGTATGAGTGAATATTTCATCTTAGGAAACAATGTTTTACATTCGTTTAAAGGAAGTAAGTTCATAAACTTGTTTTGTGAATCGAAAGGTAAATCGCTAGGCTTATTGGTATTGTTATTCATTGCAAATCTATTTTGAATTACTAATATGTGTGTTTAGTATAACCTCTCATAAACTTGTTTACGTGTCTTGGTAAAACTATTCACAAGGCCCGACTTATGTATTGGTATAACTTTTATTAGTGAAACCGATCTTAAGTAATCACTCAAGATGGTATGATTGATGCCTTATAAATAACAACTTTTTATCTAATCCTTGGGGAACCGATCCTAGTAAAAGGTGCAAATTTCTTACAAGACGGTATCGATCCTTATAAGAGGTGAAAAACGTTTTTAGTAGATGGGGAACCGATCCTATGAACATGTGCAACAAGTTTTTAGTTTTGGGGGAACCGATCCTATGGACATGTGCAACCGAATATAGGTAGTTACCATAAGTTGTGGGGATACGATCCTAGTACCTAGTCAACCGAATTTTGGTAACTAGCGTGACTATGCACAATACTCACATGGAGGTAGAACCGAACTTGTTTTGGTAGAACCGTGAAGCCCATAATTGGTGATTTGATAGGATAATAAATCACATAGTTCTTGGAATTCAGACGAACCAATTCTAAACTTTTTTGGAAGTGTGGAAAATTGTTTCCAAGATTGTAAGTATGAAAAAGGACTTGCAAAGTAAAGATGTCGACATACTTTGAACATGTGCAGTAACTCTTATCATTAATTTTTCAAAGATATTCCTTAATAGCTAAAGGAGAATCCCAGGATCGAAATAAATTGAGAATCTTTTATTTAAGATTTCTTAGTTTTTACATGCTATTTATTTTCCAGCAAATAAATGCATATATTTAGAAAATAATAATTAGTAATGTGCATTTACTGATTATAGATTTTTCTATTGGGATTTCGGTCAATATTTGGACAGTGCATTTCCAGGAGTTATGAAAAACGATTTTGTGTTTATTGCATATCTTTGAGAATATTCAGTTTTGGAAATTCCTTGGTGTCCAAACTTCCTTGTCTATAAATATTGAAGTTTGCAGTTCGAGCAAACTAATCCTCAGAGCCAGCAATACTACCTAGTTATGTTGTTACTGGTGGAGACGCCTATTCGGAGAGAAAAGTAACCTAATTAGGCGAAATCTCTTACGACCGCTCAGTTTAAAGACTTCTTTGGGATCGAGAATCCCTATTATTACCGTTGGTGGGAAACTAGATAATTGTGGTATATTATTAGTTTTCAATTAATTTGATCCAATAACAGTTGTTGAACTTTGATTGCACCTAGTTTGTTTATGCTTGAGAATCTTCTCTTCTGATATAAGATTCACTCAAACTAGATCAAAGTTTTGACGGGGATCTTTAGACTATTTGTAGATATAAAGACATCTTGTGATAATCTATTGTTAACAGACTTCATTCTATGTGTGATTGATCACAAGATATTCAAGTTGATTATGTGCAGGTTATGATTGAAGATTCAAGAAGATTTGAATACAAGAAGACTTTTTTGGTTCATAATCCTTGATGTGAACAATACTTGTTTCGGCTGGATCCAACTATAATCGGTTTATCTTTGTGATAGATTGGATTGATTAGTTGAGTAGTTCGACATCAATGCACTTCTTTGTGATTAATAGTATTGATTGCATAGTCTAATAATTACTTCGATAGTTGTTGAGAGATTGATCTAAGGACCCGACAAATAGTTTATTGGTTAAATGGAAGAGCCTTTGTCAAACTCATGTCACGTTGTTTGAAAAGAGTTGTTACCTGTTTATGGGTAAAAACTACTTCTGCTAGTTTTGGTAATTTTGGGTGTGTGGGTGAGAAATGAATCTAAACCCTAAACAAATGCACTGCACGTTAGTTCTTTTGATTCGAGAGATCAATCTATACAATTCTGGCCTAAACCAAGAAATGGCCATTCCAGACTTGCTTCAGTCATAAAGTGAAGGAGATGGGGTTGATCTTAGGGAGGGAATCGAAGAAGGTATTGAGATTGTGAAGGTGTAGGCTATTTATGACTTGTATAAGAATACTGAACTGGCTTGCAATAATGTAAACAATCAGCTCTGGGTGTTTGAATATGTTGTATCAACACTTGGTTTATGTCTGTCTTGTCCTTGTTTGGAAAATAGGGAGGAGAACCTATTTATACAAGTCTTTGAGCTTAACCCACGTCTCTCGTGGGAAGTGGAGAAAGTGGAGTGATGGAGTAGTGGAGTTGCATGTGTTAGTGTTACACGATCAGTCATGCCCACTTCTCAAATCATCACTAACCGTCCATGACTTCCTGACACGTTCTTGTGATGGCGCGTTGTGCGCTGCACGCTGTAAACCGCCAGACCAATACCCCAGTATGTATCCCCCAGTTTTTGACATGATTGATGTCTCGAGTGTGGATCGTGGGACCCACCAAAAGCATCATGTGATGCTGGATTAGATAACTAAGTTATTTAGGAAGTCGATATTTATGAAATATCGTGTGCATTCTATGCAGGTAATGCATCGAATATATTCAGCATGTATGAAGCATCGCTATTGAGCGTCTTAAAATAGCATCATGATCAGCCTACTTCATGTGATGGTTTGGAGGTTGCGCAAGCAAGTCCTCTCTTGGCCAACCACATGGTGTGGTAGATTGGAAAATGATAATCACTGCGACACATCATTGACTAGTTAACTCCTGACCATGGTTGTATAACCAAGCAGGTGAAGTTGAACGGACAAGATGATCTTTGAGACACTCATCTGCGAGCGTTAGTGGAATTAGGGTTTATGAAGAGGTGCGCAAGCATCACTCTTAAGCTTGGTCGAATCCAAGCTTGGGACACGAATTTGGCCAGGCCGATCGTGCATGCGTGTAGACGACATGACGGTGTGGGCGCCCATACCTTATTGTCCCGTGAAAGTGTGATCTAGGCCACTCAATTTGTCCGGTGAAGTTGAGTGGTCGAAATTAATTTGCGACAAAAATCAGGTGCCGCAAAAGCCGCGCCTCATGCCTATTTCGGGCGCGCATTTCGAGACGACCAAGCCTGGTCGGTCTTGGAAGATTAGTATGGTATATAGACGGTGGGCTGGTGTACACATCCATACCTTAATATCTCGTAGAAACATGATCTAAGCCACTCAATTTGTCCGGAAAAGTTGAGTGGTCGAGATTAGTTTGTAATTGGGAGGTGTGACCACGCCTAGTTTTGGCGTGCGAATCGAGGCAACCAGGCATGATATGCCTTGGACGATCGGGTGGAGATAGATGGGCCCACAGTGATCACGTTGATACTCACTGGACCTTCTTAATCGACTCCGAGACCCTTCATTTGATCAGGTGAAAATGGACGCTCGCGATTGTTCAAACCATAATTAGAGTTTCACCGGCCATGCGTCATGCCTTGTTTGGGCGCACGAACTGGAACGACCAACTATAGTTGGTCTTGACTGATCGGTCATGTATGTAAGCGGGCCCACGGTGTTTGTGTTGACATGGTCTGGGACCTTTGAGTCTACATATACACCCTCCATCTATGCCTGCGAAGATGGATGGTTGAGACTGTTTTACGACACATGTAATGTGCCGCAAACCATAATTTAGGGTTTCACGCCCGCGCTGCTTTGGCTGGACGTGTTAGCAATCTATGATACCCTTTTGGGGAGGTCGGCCTTGCGGGGTCTGTATTGGGCCGGTGGTGAATATTCCAATACCTGCCTGAGGTTTATGGATCCGACCAAAGCCGTCCAATCATGCTGGTGAAGTTGGATGGTCATGATCGTTTCTGAGACTAATGTGAACAGTCCAGATTCAAATATGATCGATTGGGTTAGTATAACACACTGATAGATGATTCTCTTTGTTAGAGAATGGTGTAGCCTGTATGGGTATTTCGTGCATGCCTCACTATTGATACTTGGATAATCATGTTACTCTGATGAGAGTAACAATCAGTCATCATGCCGCACCAACAATGAGAGTTCTACTGAGAACAACACAGGAAATACAAGCAATTTTATGCATTAATTAATAATGCCAAAATTCACAGAATACTTGGGGATTGTTGCTTCATGATCCATTCTAGGTGAATTAATAAAGCGGAGAAGTATTCATCACTTATCAAATAGCTTTATCCTTTGCAGGATGGCCGCACAAAAATTATTTTTACAATTTTAGCCCTGAACTAAAATCCATCATCAATATTAAGTCCCCTGCCTAGCACATGATGGTTACACTATTGTGGGGTAGGCATGATATGGTGACAAATACATGGGAGAAAAATGAGATGAAGGGAGCTTACCCGGAAAATCCTTGGTTGACCGCTAGCAATTGCACATGTGAACATGCCGATGCAAGCATGAAATCCTGAGTGGGACCAGTTTCCTTCCTTGGGTGTTTGAAACAAAAGAGGAATCCTTTTCCCACAAGGATTTCCCAATTGTTTGTCTATAAAAGGGGATCAACCCCTTTTTTTTAGCTACTTCTTCCTCCCGCAACTCTTTACGTTTTCGATCGCGCCTCCCGACGATCACGCCTCCGTCATTGCCTGCCGGAGTTCGTCGCCGTCCGTCAGTGAGGTAAGCATCCCGTGTATATATATATATATATATTTATTTATTTTTAAAACCCTATTTTCTTAGGTAAACCTCTTTTGCAAGACATATCTTGGTTAGTTTATCCATCGAAATTGATAGCAAAACCGCCCTAGGATTTCTTAGTAAAACAAGCCGTGAATCCATGAGCATGTTATTTTTGCTTCTTTTTCCACCATTGCATGCAAAACCTAGCTTTAAGGTTATAGCTTGAAAAAACCTTGGCTTGAATTTCGTAGACACGATTCCCATGAATAAAGAAAAATTGTGATATGTTACTGCGAATGAATGAGGGCCCCACCGTGTACGCCTGATCAAACATCGGTCTTGTATCAGCCTTGTGACCTTGACCAACACCGGATTCATGACTTCGACCGACCTTTCTTATTGACATGGCCATATACCATACTTGTGTCCTTGATCGGCCTTGACCAATACCGGCTTGTCGTGACTTAACACCATCCTATTTGACTGACATGATATCAGTCTTGGTTGCGTGATCCAATACCTCGTTTGGTGATGTGGCCTAATACCGGCCTTGTTTGGATCCAATATCGGACTTTCCTGCTTTGCCCAGCTTGGTGTACTTTAACGTGAATGTGTGTCCTGCTCGGTCGAGAGCCTCCTCTGCTCAAACATAGTGATGTTGTACCTTCGAACAAATGGATGTTGTGCCTGCTTCGATCTCCTTTCTATGACTGCTTTACTCGGACGTGGGCCCGCCATGTGCTCATATTCTTCCATAGCCGAACCTTGGCATAACCAAATCCCTAGGATAAAATTTGGCCTATTTTTGTACCGGATGCGTTTTTTTTCCATTGCACGGCAGTTGCCCTCAATTATCCGATAAACATCCACTGATTGTTATCCCACATTTGCAGTCTTTGTGGACGGTAAGTAAAGACTCATCTTTTCTCCGGTATCTTGTTAACTCATGAAATACAAAGAAGACGTCGAGTCTTCTCTCACCGCATAATTGTCTCTTTCTTTGTCACAGGTATTGCTTTGCGTCCATAACTTGATCTGCTTGGTGATGATGATTATTTTTTTGTTAACATAATCATAACCACTTTTTTCAGAATGGACGCGGATAGCAAGGACTGCCCTGGTATCTCTCCCGAAAGAAGCTTCGAAGTAAATAAACCTGAGACTGATGGTGCGTTCGAGGAAGTGATATCTAAAATTGATGTTCCGCTTCTCGAGGCTGATCGCGCCATACGGGGCATGCCAATTTTGTACATGCATGTCACTCGATAACGTGTTCGATATCTTCTGGCTTTAATCGACAGGGAGGAAAAATGGAGGCTTGAGGAAGCGTCGCAACCACCGGTAAGCGCAAGAGCTGAGAGATTTGCTGCACGGCTGAAGAGGCGAAGAGTTAAACATGAACGACCTCCATGGGAAGATTTGAGTGATTATCCAATCCGCGATAGTGTGACCATTCTTGATTCTGATACGGACGAGCCTGAGCTCCCAAAAGTTGTTAGCACGATCTCCAATTGATCTCTGTTTGGGATAAGATATTAGCAACTCTATTTGCAAGTACAAGAGACAAGTCAGTTAGGGATAAGATATTTGCAGAATTCATCTTTTTTCTGTTGAAAGAAGACTCTCAAATTGATCTCTGTGGAATCATTGTTAGTCAGATGATCAAAATATCATATTTCATCTCTTATTCTGGAATCAAGAGACATCTCGGTTTTCCGTGTATTATTACCAAAATCTGTGAATTTATCGCAGGAGATGACTTTGTTGATATGAAAAGTATTAAGGTTGGTAACTAATAAGGCTATAAGTCAGATGATTACGGGATAAACCCACAATGAAGTTGTTAAAAGCATCTTATAAAATTCCAACAACAAGTCTCTTCTAAGTCATCTTGAAAATATTGGTAAACAACTTGATTGTTTTCAGAAACGGCTGGGATTTGCTGCTCGAAAAGATCCAGAAACTCTTAAAAGAATTTAAAAAATTGAATCAGAGTTTTGGAACCAAGAATCGGAAATTGAAGAAGAGCGTTAAAAACACTTGGTCACAAGGAATGTTCTTCCCAATAATTGATTTGAAATTAAAATAGACAATAGTTTTTTATTTCTTTCATTAATTGTTTTAAGTCTATTATGAATAAAACTATCTTATTATTACGAATAAAGTTATTATTTTATAATATTTATTGTGATATTTTTTGATTACATAGCCTGTGCTTGAATGCTTTATTTCTATGTATGTTTATGGGATGTTTGATTTCGGTTTTATTACCTTGATATACGATCTCATAATGTGTGAACCCTTATGGTTTGGGTGACTTTTTGATTTAGCGGGATTAAGCTCTAGCCCATTGAAAAAGTGAGGGTTTAACAACCACACCCAACAATTCTTTTGGAAATCTGAGAGGACTTACTCCAATACACTTTCTAGAGAATCAACTAGACAGTCAGACTTAATATAGAGTAAAGTATATCAAAGAGTTTAATATCTCTATTTCAACACAATCAAAGTTAAACAGAAACAAGTCCGTAAACTTGATTTTAGTGTGAAACTCTTGAAGTAAAGTCTTTTGTTTTAATCACAACCTATTCAATATCCACTGTGTATAAACCTCTTTAAGCAACAATCACTAAAGGAATATTTCAACATAGTGTCCACTTGAAATAGGGTTAGTTCGGACTGGTCTAACAATGTGAAAATAAAAAAATCAATTGTTTAAGATCAATCAAGTCTTATCCAACAACCAAGGTCGGATTTAACAACTATGATTGATTAACGTACAACCTGTATTATTTTAATTATAAAGATAAACAATATAATGCGGAAAATGAAATAACACAGACACCAGAATTTTGTTAACGAGGAAACTGCAAATGCAGAAAACACCCCGGGACCTAGTCCAGAATAAACACACACTGATTATAAGATGTTACACCAATTTCCTACTACCTATTCGGACTAGATGTAATACCTTCTTCAGCTGTATTCTTATAGAACTCCTAGAAAAAACACCGATTCTCTTTAGGAACTCTTCAGGAAAATCTTCTAGCAGAACCCAAGGTTCTCTTTAGAAGATACAACAACACGATTGATACGATTCAATATTTTGTTTGCACAAAATACCGGTTTGATTTCCCTTTAGATATAAATCAAGGTTTTGGAAATCTTGTATATTAGGGTTTTAACTTACAATCAGTATGCGTACTCACAAGAAGTCCGTGAACCTAATTTTCGTAAGTGAACTTGGGTGATTCCAAAGATCAATTTCCAAGTTAAGAAAACCCTAATAATTCTACAAAAAGAACAACTAGATAAATCTAGAGATATCTTGTTTAAAATTTCTCAAGGATTTTTACGAGATGCCTCAATAGAAGTTTTTCTTTCTAGTCTACGATTTAGACTAACAAGTGTTGGTATACGATCGGAAACTGAAATCTATCAAAATTTAGGGTTTATGATCAACAACTGTTGAATGGTTTTATATCAGAATAAACAAGAGGTAAAAAACCTAGATTACAAGTTGTATAATCAATTACAAGGATTTAATCCAACTTGTCTTTGTGATCCCCAATACAAAGACTTTTATCTCACTCTTGTTCACGAAGAACAGAAGACGTGTAAAACAACCTGCAGAGCTTACGCCAATTTTCCAAAGGGGATAAAAACTGTGTAAACTCACGAACCCTTTATTTATAGTGAAAGTTATCTTTAAAACTAAGCAAAGCTATTTTCCTTTTTCAAGACTCTCCCAATTTAAGGAGTCTTTCCTAAGTTACAACTCTTGCCAAAATAATTATATAAATAATTAATTAGCAAATATTATATTTATGTGAATAAATCACAAATTAAATTAGGAAGGAATCAAAAATACTTTAATATGGTAATCAAAGATGTTTGGAGTAATAGCTAACTTGCCTAGATAAGAAAACATCACCAATTTGACCAAAAATGCCTTTTAGTCACGTAATTGGGCCCAAGTCCGCGAACTGTTACAAACGGTCAATGGATTTCTTCCTACTAACGAACTGTAACAATTAAAACAACACTTATTGAAAATGCGGGGGTCTAACAACCTTACCCATTATTTCGATTAGCAATCTGTATGGACAACTCCGAGTTGTTTTCTAGAGAGTCAACAAGAATCAATCAATAGAAAATATTCAAGGAGTTATTATCTCAATCCCTCGATTTGATTTACTCAAGCAAATAAGATTCGCTAGTTTAATCAAAGAGATATAACTTGGATGGTACCAAAAACCAATATCCAAGTGTCAATCGATTTAAATCAACAACCAATAAGGTCAGATATTCTAATCGATTGAACAACGCCCAACCTGTATCATTTCAATTATATAAAAATATAATGCGGAAAAGAAATAACACAGACACCAGAATTTTGTTAACGAGGGAACCGCAAATGCAGCAAAACCCTAGGACCTAGTCCAGATTAAACATACACTATATTAATCCTCTAGAGACACTAGTCTACTCCAAATTAACTTCGGTCTGAACTGTAGTTAAACCCCAACCAATCTCACACTGATCCAAGGTACAGTTATGCTCCTACGCATATGATCCCAGCAGGATACTGCACACTTGATTCCCTTAGATGATCTCACCCATAACCAAGAGTTGCTACTGTAGTAGGAGAAAATCCTACACTACACCCATCATAAGAATTCATCATAATCAACACATATTTTGAAGATTAAGAACGACACTTTTATTAATTGATTCACATAAATGTTACAAGTAATGGAAGAAAAAAAGAATACAATCGCTCTTTTTACTTTCTCTCTCCTAAATGACTTGCTTAACACTCAAAAAATATCTCTCTCCCTTACGCCTACTCATCTCTTTATATAGGGATTTACATAGTGGATGACAGCTAATCTGTACCCTTTAATTTAGGATCTGACTTGCGATATTCTCGCAAGAGTTACATTGTTAATCTTCGCAAAAATTCTAATCCTCGCAGAATCATCACACTCTTCTCGTATTTCTTCTATCGTCATCTGTTGCGTCACTCTTCTGATCATCCTGCGATAATCGCAAGGTGTTGTTAATCATATTTCGTAAATGTGTCCCCCTTGTGATATTTTAATCCTACATCTTGCCTCTTCTCTTGTATTTTCTGCGAAGTAGATAATGTCATGATAAATTACTTTTCAAAATGCCGCATCAATTTATCTTTATTCTTCTCCCGACAAGATTCCATGAGTCACGCTTGATTATCTACACGTGTTGAATATTCACCAACACGTTCTGATTTTAACTGGTCACCTTCTTTTCCCTATTTAAGAGAGGTTTAGTGGAAAACTAATCTTCTTCTTTCACTTTCTTTTCATCTTCTTCATATTCATATTCTCTGCTCTGCAAATCTTCATCGTCTGTGACTTTATTTTATTTTTTTATCGAATTCACCTTCCTGTTACTGTTCTTTCTTGCCTTCATGGATTCTCCAAGGTTAGTTTTCCCTTCTTCTTATTTCGATTTTGATTTTTCTGAAAATAATTTTATTTTACTGAAATCATCTTATTTGTTCTCTGTGTAATTCCCCTACTATCTTTTGTTTCAGCAAAAGCACTTCTGGTATCAAAATTACAGTCCAAAACCCTAATAATATGAATTCACAATCCAATACTGTTTCGATAAAGAGAATGTATGTGAATGACAAGGTAATAGGAAACATCACTCTTTTTAATAACAATATTGTTTCCTCTGTTTCTTATCTGGGTTGTGATTCGCAGGATGGTAAAGATGCCAATAAGCCTTCTAAACAATCTTGTCAGCCAAAAATTCAACCAAAAGTTATTGATACCGCTATTCCTTTTCCTGAACTGGAATCCTTAATTCCTTCTTCATCATTTTCGCAAAGCGATTTTCTTCCTTCGCAAGAAGAATCTCTTCCACCTGTCCGCGAGATTATCGCAACAGAATCTATCGTTTTAACCACTTCTGCGAATGATATTCCTCCTCCTTTTGTAACCAATTCTTCTCAGATTGATTCTATTCCTAGCCCAACTGTTAATCTGCCTCAAACCTCTTATTACAATGATACATCTTTAGTAAAGAATAATAATCAACTTTCTATTATATCTACTATTTTACCTGAATCTCTCCATTTCTCCCAAGAAGCTGTGAATGGGATAGATACTGCCTTTAAAGCCTTAGCTGATATCTTAGATGATGTTAGAAAATCTTCTGCTGACCCTATCAAATTTGGGACCTGCGGGATTCTGGGTAGATATTTTGGTTCTGGTAAGATGGCTTCGCAAGCATCTTCAGAGAAAGAAATTGAATCCTTAAAAGGAGCTCTCCAAGCCAAAACTTCAGAATGTGATGCTCTTCGTCTCGAAAACAAAAAGATGCAGAACATTTCGTTGAATTGCGAACTTCTTCGCAAAAAGAATAATGAATTAAAAGGTACAATCTTCTTTTTCTTCTTTGTTGATTTATCTTATAAACAATTTCGTATGTTCTCTCTTCAATTCTTTTGAAATCTTTTGTTCGCACATTAAGCCTTAAATCAAAAATGATTCTTGGAGAGATTTCAATTTGAATCTATCGTTGAAGAAGCCTGCGCTGATTTAGATGCTTGGATGGATCAATATAATCAATTGATAACCTTCATACATATTCCATTGATCAAATAGATAATCTTACCAAAGAAAATGCTCAATTAGTGCAAGAAAAAAACTTATTAAGTAATGAGATATCTCGCCTCTCTTATTCTATAACCAAAGCTAATTTGGTGATGGACACTTTATTAGATGAAAACAAAATCTTATCTCAAGATAAACGGCATTTTTTAAGTAAGATGGCGATCTCCTCGCAGCAATTAATTGTTCTTCGAAAAGTGTGTGATAACCAAGAACAATCTCTACATTCGCTGAAAAATGAACTTAAAGAAGTAACTGAATCATCTATCGCTGAGAAAAATACGCTTATGCAAGGTAGGATAGCTTTAAGTGTAAAGGTAAGACAGCTCCAAGAAGAATACTTCAAATTAGAAGAATCCTACTCCTCTCCTGCGAAAGAAAACACTTTCCTCCTCTCTAAGGAAAAGAACCTAAGGTATCGCATGAAGGGTTTAGTCAGAGATAAATTTGATGATGCAATGAACCAGTGGGAGAATAATTGCTTGTCCTTAATTCAAAATCTAATTTCACAAAAGGAAGGTAGTCATTTGGACTGCCTCAACCATTTTTCCTTGATTAAATTTGCTTGCGATATTATTCTGCGAATTCTTCATCTTCACTAAATTTTTTGTATTCTTTGATTTCGCAGAATCTGAAAGAAAACTTCAATCTTTCGTCTCTACTTTGGATTCTAATCTTGCTAAGGTTCGCAAATAGAATGCACTGCTCACTGCTCATTTTGCCCGTTCTCGCGATCGAGCAGAAAGAGAATATGACTACCTTGTCTATTTCAAGGACATGGAGATTAGAAATCGTGATAGAGCTTTTCTTCGCTAAGTCCATCTTAGAGCTCAAAATCTTGTGAATGATATTCTATTGTTCAATTCTCCTCCTCCAACAACAGTTAAACCTCTGGAAGTAGATGATGACGAATCTCCTCGTCCTGCTGACAGTGATTTTGGCTATGAAAGTAGCGAAGAAGAGGAAGAAGAAAAAGAAAAAGAATAAGAAAAAGAAAAAGAAAAAGAAGAAGGTCCTCTCAAAGAAGCAGCTGCAGGCGACGAAACAATTGCTGGTCAGCAGCCTAATGAGGAAGAATCTAGAGTTAACCAGAATAGGGAAACTACTGGCAAAGATGATAAAGCTGGCGGGGATGATAAGGCTGGCAAGGACACTAGTAATAAAGATGGCGAAGAGGATAATGAAATCTGAGTTCTGATTTTATTTTCTTGAATTACTCCTTCTTCTCTTGCGAATAATGTACTTCGAACCTCTTTTGGGATCAATTTTGCTTTTGCGAGAAAGTTGCGAGAAAGATAATTTCATTTTGTTTATTAATTCCCCTACTTTCCTCTCACTATCTTTCTAGCAATGAATGATCTACATGAAGTATAGTTAGTATTTATGAATCTTTTGTGGTCTTATTTTTCCTTCCTAGGTAAAGGTCTTATTTTGTCATCTTTTATCTTTTGCGACAAAATCGCAGGACGCCTCTACACTTTCATGTAGAAACCTATTGACTTTTCCTTAACTTTTTGTTCTTTTGTAGTTTTGCTGCGACAATATGACAGGCCTAAATTTTCTTGCGAAATTAAAGCCCCATGACATTGCCGTCTTGCGACGAAATCGCATGACGTCTTTACACTTGCATGCAATGACCCATTGATCTCGTCTTATCTTCTCTTTTGTATTATTTGCCTCTTCAGGAATGTTGCAAAAATATAACAAGTCTTAATACTCCCGTGTGTAAATTTTTTCATGACATTTGCGTCTTAAGACACTTATCAGCTCCCTAATGGAGGGTGCCGCCCTTATCTTCCCCCTGGTTGCCCTTTCAAGGAGACGTACATCGTCCATACAAGACTAGCTCCTCCCATCCAGTCTTAACAACAACCAATTGTATTCGCATCCTCTTATCCCTTTTTCCTATATGGATTATGGTTACGAGACTACACCCTAAGTGGGGTTTTGTTTGGGCCGAGTGCATCATAGCCAAGACTTACCAAGAATGGCCAGGGTAGTTTCATATGCCCCGGGCACTCTTGGCTCAACCGTGTACCTCGGCGCCTTGGTCATACTCTTCATCCCTTAGGAGAGATCTGATTACCTTAGTCACCCAACTCAAGTCATATGCTCAAGTTGAGAATCCAAGGTGTCTCTCCTGGATAGGCTTTCATTGACCCCAAATCTCCATGGCTCAGGTTCCAGCAACGGTGTAACCTTATCGCTGAGTCATATTACAGATTCCCCCTTCTATGACATACTTTAGGTCTTACATTTGCCTCTTGCAAAATTTTATTCGCGAACTAGGGTGTACGGCATAAAGGTTCGTCCCATTCTAGATCTTAAAGATCATTTCTTATGAAATTTTCGCATATTTTCATTCTTTCTTTTGATACTTTTCAATCTCGCACCTTCTTTTTTCATAAAAACTTTGTATTCATTCATATCATTTTAATCATACATTATTTCGAAATTCATCTCTTCGCAAAGCCTCTTATGGGTAATATCTTTTTAGATATAATCTGTTCCATGGTATGCCAAGCCTCTGACCCACATCTTTTCCTTCAGGATCCATCAATTTGTATGCCCCGTTTCCAATTATCTCTTTAATGATATAAGGCACATCCCATTTTCTCACTAACTTTGTACCATTCTCTTGCTGGTATACTGGTGTTTCTCACAATACTAAATCACCTGGTTGAAATTACGCCTTTTGACACGCTTATTGTACTCTCGGGCTAATTTTCGCTGATAATTTTCCATATGTTGCAACGCCTTTTCTCTCTTTTCTTCTAATTCATCAAAGTTTGGTCAATATCATTCCTGCACTGAGGTTTTTCTCCCGAGCTTCTCTTTTTGTTGTTGGGATAGCAACTTCTGTTGGTAACACAACTTCAACTCCATATGTCAAACAGAAAGGTGACATTCCAGTAGCTTCCCTCCTAGTTGTATTGTAGGCCCATATGGAATTATGTACCTGTTCGCACTATGCTCTATGATGTCCCTCCAATTTATTCTTTAATATATCTGCGATTGTCTTATTTTTTGCTTCTGCCTGCCCATTGGCCTTCGGATATAGAGGTGTTGATTTTCCGCATTTGATCTTAAACGCATTGAGTAACATTTCTATGTTCTGTCCTTCAAATTGCTTTCCATTATCAGATACCAGCTGTGCAGGAATTCCAAATCTGCAAATTATATTTTCAAATATGAATATAAAAATATCTTTGTTACGAATATGCTGTACGGCCTTTACTTCTCCCCATTTTGTGAAATAATCTGCAGCGAAAATCAAATATCTTCTTTGTCCAGAACCAGGTACAAATGGTCCCACAATATCCATCCCCCATTTTCCAAAAGGCCAGACCCTATTTGAGGATGATAATGGTGCTCCCGGTGCATGTATTCTCTTTCCATGTCGCTGACAATCTTCGCAACGTCTTGATAGTTGCTTCGCATCTTCATGCATGTACGGCCAATAATAGCCTTGCATGTTTGTTCTGTATGCCAAAGATCTTCCTCCACTGTGATTACCAGCGTCTCCACTGTGTAACATGTTTAACACCTTTTCTCCTTCTTCTCGTATTAGACACCTAAGTGATGGCCCATTAAATGACTTTCGATACAATATTCCATCTCTCAGTTCATAATTTGTTGCACGGCTCTTTAATTTTTGTGCCTCTAATCTATTTCTTGGTGTTTTCCCTCTTGCTAAATATGCATGAAGTTATGTTCTCCAATCTGCGATATTGTCTATTGGGTTTTCTTCTCCATCTTCTATTATCATTACATCCACCTCTTCTTCCTCTTCTTTATTGATTGATGGAGATATGAGTGTCTCGATTTTTATGCATCTCGCAGTTGGATCTGTCATTATACTCAAAATGAAAGCATAAGCATCTGCGAGCCTATTATCTTTTCTTGATATATGCCTCCATTTCATTTTTGGGATCTTCGCTGACAATTCTTCAACAAGCTTTTTGTATTTCTTCAAAGATGGTTCATTTGTTGTGTATTCTCCTTTTATTTGGAAAATTACTATCTGCAAGTCGCTGGTAATTCTTGTATTTTCTAATTTCATTTCTACTGCGAATTTTAGGGCATGTATTACATCTTCATATTCTGTTTTATTATTAGTGGATGCAAACTCCAATCTAAATGAAAAAGCCATCTTCATTCCCTCTGGCGAGATTAAGACAATTCCAATTCCATTACCTTCTCCATTAGAGGATCCATCTACCAATATATCCCATCTATTTGGTTATTTTAACAAGTCTTTTGGATATCCATGCTCTTCTTCTATATCAATCATCTCCTCCACAGCTTCATCATCTTCTAGAGGAAATTCTGCTAAAAAGTCTGCGACAACTTGTGACTTTGGCGAGGATAATACTTCATATTTTACTTCAAAATGCGAGGATAATACTTCATATTTGCGAGGATAAGAAATATTTACATTTATCAGATGATCGCGAGATGAACCTCCCCAGCGAGGCTAAGAGCCCATTTAATTTCGGTACATCCTTTACTGTCGCTAGTGTTGGCATGTTGGAACTGCTTGCACTTTCTCTGGATCAATTTGTATTCCTTCCTTGGATACAATGTGACCTAAAAATTTCCATGACGCAACTCCAAAAACGCATTTTTCAGGATTCACCTTAATATTAAATTGTTGCATCTGTTCAAATATTTCCTTCAGATCTTGTACATGATTCTTTGCTTCTTTACTTTTTATTAACATATCATCTACATACACCTCTAGTGTTTTATGTATCCATTTTGAGAATACTTTGTCCACTATTCTTTGATATGTGGCTCCAGCGTTTCGCAGACCAAATGGAATTTTTGTATAACAGTATAATCCCCTTGGTGCGAAAAAGGCAGTATGTTCTTGATCTTCCTCAGCGATAGGAATCTGATTATAACCTTTGTACCCATCTAAGGAAGATATCCTATCGTTCCTTGCTGCTGATTCAACCAATTGTGGGATATCTGGTAATGGAAAACTATCTTTCGGACAAGATTTATTTAGATCAGTAAAGTCAATAGAAATCCTTATCCCCTTGTTCTTCTTTGGGACTACAACCATGTTTGCTATCCACTCTGGGTACTTGGCTTGTCTTATGATTCCTGCATCAATCATTTTCTGCAACTCTTCTTCTATTTGGGAATGATATGTTGTTGCGATTTTTCTTATTCTTAGTTTAAATGGTCTTGCACCTTTGTCAATTTCCATTTTATGACACGCCACAGATGGATCTTTCCCGGCATTTCATCCATGTTCCATGCGAAAATATCTCGATATTCTTGCAAGAGATTAATAGTTCTTTCTTCTTTATCTGCCTCCATCTTGGTCCCAATTCTTAGTATTTTGGGTTCTTCATTAGTTCCAATATTCACTTCCTTTGTTGGTTCTACTGCAGTGTAGATAGCCTTAGGTTCTTCCATTGGTGTTGGTTCTTTTATCATTTTCGCAAGCTCGTTTCCTTCTTCTGAAATTTCGCTGGGTATTCCTTTCCCTTCTTTTTCCCTAATCATGTAAATCTTAAACTCTTCTTCTTTGTTTGCTTCTTTCGCCAATTTACTGCGAATCTTTCGCTTTCTGGGACGTTCTTCATGATGCTTTACTTCAATTTGATAACATGATTTTGCACTATCAATATCTCCCCTTATTTCACCAATTCCGCTTGGCATTGGAAATTTGATGCACAGATGTAACGTTGATGCTACGACTTTAATTGCGTATATCCACGGTCTTCCCAACATCATGTTATATAGCGATTCCATATCCACCACACAGAGCGTTATTTGTGTTTCAATTTCCCCCAGCGAAATTCTTACTACTATTTACCCTTTTGGTTTAGTTGTAGATTTTCCCAATCCTTCAACGGAGATATTTTTTCTACCGTCATAATCTTCTTTCCTTCAAAATCTCGTTTATGTATTCTCCCTCTAATGTTCTCATGAAATTCATTAACCATCGTTTTTGTGATTACGTTGCACTCCAACCTTCTTTCATATTTATTGATCTTAATTATACTTTCTCCAGCTGAGTTGTTGTTTTCTTCTATTATTTTCTTGATTTAGACAGTTTTCATAACAATTTCTACAATCTTCAATCCACAAGTGTTTCTAGCGCCAATATGTAGTAGCAGGAAATCCTACACTACACCACTCATAAGAATTCATCATAATCAACACATATTTTGAAGATTAAGAACGACACTTTTATTAATTGATTCACAGAAATGTTACAAGTAATGGAAGAAAACAAGAATACAATCACTCATTTTACTTTATCTCTCCTAAATGACTTGCTTAACACTCAAAAACGATCTCTCTCCCTTACGCCTACTCATCTCTTTATATAGGGATTTACATAGTGGATGACAGCTAATCTGTCCTTTAGTTTAGGATATGACTTGCGATATTCTCGCAAGAGTTACATTGTTAATCTTTGCAAACATTCTAATCCTCGCAGAATCATCACACACTTCTCGTGTTTCTTCTATCATCATCCGTTGCGTCATTCTTCAGATCATCCTGCGACAATCGCAAGGTGTTGTTAATCATATTTCGGAAATGCGTCCCCCTTGCGATATTATGATCCTACATCTATAACCCAAAGTCGAAGACTTTAGCAAACAAATCTGACTCACACATAAAAGTCTACTGGTAATAGATAAATTCGTCTCCCACGAGGAGTTTTGTTCCTTCTTTTGATAAATCAAGGTGAACATGAGCCAATCGATAAAACCAAACTTATATTCTTGAAGAACAGCTCTGTTTCATCAATCACCTCATGATAAACTTAATCGACGCAGCAAAGAAGATTATTGAGGAATCACAAACAATAAGACGAAGATGTTTGTGACTACTTTTATCTTGCCAATCGGAGATAGAGATCTCAAGCCAATTATTACAATTGTACTCGTACGATAGAAAGAGCAAGATCAGATCACACAACTACAAGAAAAGTAGTATCGGTCTGACTTCACAATTTCAATGAAATATTTAAGTTGTTAACCCTAATTTAGAGAGAAAACTCAAGGGTTTATGGAGATCGACTCTAGCTTAGAGAAAACTAGTATCACACAAGAAAGGTGTATGGGGATTAGTTTTTCCAATATCTAGAGTTCCCCTTATATAGTCTTTCAAATCAGGGTTTGCAATCAATGTTATCTTGCTAACAAAGCATTCAATATTCACCATTAGATGAAAACCTGATTAGATACATGCTAATATCTCTCAACCGTTAGATCGAAAACTTAGATTGCCATACACACATGTACTTGACGTTTTGGGTTTGTGAAACCGTTCCCAAACGTGTACAATGGTTGGTTCAATATTAGTCAACCAAATGGTTAGCCAAATGATAACTTTCATATCAACCATATTCTTCTTCACCATAACTAGTCCAAATGACTCAAATGAACTAGTTAGAGATTTGTTCAATTGCTATGAGATCTCAAGTACTACAAGAGACACAATTGAATCAAAAACAATGTGATTCACTCGAATCATTAGTCATGAACTATAAAGACACGGTTTGCAAAAGCATCCCTTAGTAATTTAAGAATAAGTTCATGAACAACATTTTCAGACATAACCTCTTGAGTTCATGGACTCAAGCTAACCGGTTGAAGTTAATAAACTCCAGTAGAATTTATCGGGATAAGAACTTCTATTAATTCGCTGACTGGGTTCGCGAACTTCACCTGAGCTTCAACTTCAGCAGATATTCTAGGGTTCGTGAACTTACACCTGTTCACGGACTGAGTTGCTGCTCACGCTCCGGTTCCACTTGATCAACAAAGTTCGCAAACTTCGTTTCAAGTGCTAAGGACTTATACATATATGTGTTGCCACAACAATGTTTATATCCCCCAATGGTTATATAGTCTAAACTCTCATTTCAATCATTGAAACATTCTCAGAGGACGTCATATAGTTGTTTTCACGAACTAGTTTTCGTCAGAGAGATTTTCAAAGTGATTGAAACATAACATGACTTTCGTCACTAGGCAAAGATGAACTTGGCTAAAGTGAAATCTTTACCAACACCCATTTCAAAAAATAGATAAGAGAGATATACTCAGCTTGAAATGCCACATGTGCATATTCTTAGTCTATATAGTAAAATGAATTTTGTCTCAAGATAGGAGATAGAGTAGATAGACTTTTGAGTGATAGATAAGTTCAAGTCTCCACATACCTTTTAGTCAATGAAGATCAACTGGTTCCTTGAGTAGTCCTTCATCTTGTATGATGATCGCCATGGAGTTCTTGAGCTCAACTACACTTTCTATCCTAGTCCGAGACCTTAGATATAGTAGACTAGAAATCAAGACTATATAGTTTTGATCACTAAGATTGAAAAACATGTTTGAGATAGCAACGCATGCGAGTTTGACCGAGCGGTGCTCTAACAATCTCCCCCTTTGTCAATTTTAGTGGCAAAACTTTTAATACATATGGAATACAAAAATTATATAAATAAACTTTGTAGCTCATATTCCACATGCCTAATCTTCAACAATACTCGAAATCTTCATCACTTCCATGTAGTCCAATGATCGCAAAGGTTGTAAGTTTAGTATCATCGTTGTTGAAAATCCGTAGCTATAACAATGAGAAAAGCATTGGTTCTCAATCATTGTTATACAATGTCATAGTATTATTACACAGCGTTAAAGTCCAATTGCATCACAACTTCAACAAAAATACTATGGTGATACTTCACTCCCCCTTAGTCAATACTCCATCTCACATGGAAACCACCCCCCTTACATAATGATCCGAAAACAATATGTATTTATAGTGTGAACTACAATTAATTCTCCCCTTTTTTGTCAATAAAATTGACAAAGGTACAAGAACGGGATCCTAATGAAATTTTCGTAAGAGACATTTCATGACCAAATAAAAATGTTCTATCATCTTGTTTAGATGCAATCATAAAGCCGAGGCTAAATGCATTCATCAAGAAGTTCATAAAGATACAAGATAACCCCTAAAAATTCCACAGCCGCACTCCCCACAAAGATTTGGAAATTAAGCGCAAATTCAAAAGAACTCTCCCCCATAAGATGTCATTCCTAAGTGAACAACAAGAGTGACCTTAATTTCAAGAGAAAAGAAGGATTTCTTTAGACTCAACAAAATTGCATACAAGTATGAATTTGGAATCCAAAATATTCAATCATATTAACAAAAGCGAACCAGGATTAATTTGACTAAATATGCTCAACACAAGTAAACTTATGGAGACTTAATTCATTGATTAGATTATTCACAAGTAAACATATAAATATTCTAACCGGATTACACAATTAAACTAATCACAAAACACAAGTAGTGTCGGCAAGATTAGGGACGTCCTTGTCATTCTCTGTACCATCCCTATTGTCTGAGTGACTTAAGAAGAGTACAGTCTCAGGAGAATTTTGCTGATAATGAGAATCATGACTCCAAGCTATCACTTTTAACTTTGATAGTTTATTTTCCAAATTTTCAATCTTTTTAGATACGACTTCCTTATCTAGTTGTAAGACTTCTGGGGAAGTGAGATTGTTTATCATGGAATAATTAGGATTGTTAGGAGGACATTCATGATTATCAGCAAACAGACTGAGAGAACCTTCATAGATATTATCCTCAGGACAATAGTCAAGAGTGGTCATCCATGCTTTAGTTAACTTATCCACTTTCTTATTTGGATGTTCAGAAGTAACATGAACACTTCTATAACACTTAAAACAAACATAACTTTTCTGAACCTTTTTATTGATTGACTTCTTTTTCTTTTGAGACTTTCTATTATTTTGTCTAAGAGATTTCTTAAGTTGTTGGATAAACAGTGACAAAACTGAATTAAATCAATTCTCATTCTTTTGGTCAATCAATTTTGGACGTTGCGACTTACGATTAGAAGCAACAACATGGTTGCTAGATAGAAGTCGTTTCTCTCTTTGTTCTAGTTCAGAATCGAAAATCTTCAACTTTCCAGCTAGCGAATTTCTGGAAAGAGTATCAAGGTTATTTCCCTCGACGATGGCATGCTTCTTAGCATCGTATCTAGATAGCAGGGATCTGAGAATTTTCATCACAATGTCCTTTTTAGGAATAGTCTTACCCAATGCAAAAGATGCATTAACAATTTCAGACACTTTGTGATTAAACTCATCAAATGTTTCTCCATCTGCCATACGAAGGTTTTCCCAATCGGAATTAAGGTTCTGAAGACTTGCATCCTTTTCACTGGAGTTTCTTTCGAATACAGTTGCTAATATATCCCAAGCTTCTTGCGCCTTAGTGCAATTAGACACATGGTGATAAATATTTGGGGTAATGGCATGTATGATCGGATTCAAACCGTCGGAGTTTTGCTTTGCATCAAGAACTTCTGCAGGAGTATATTCAACATTATTCTTTGGAACATTTTCTCATTCTGCATCCACGGGAGGATTATAGCCATTAACAACATATACCCATGATTGAAAATCACGTGCTTGAAGAAAAGCTCGCATAGCAATTTTCCACCATAAGTAATTAGAGCCATCGAAGACTGGTGGTACGTTTATTGAGATAGCACCTCTGTCCATAGGGTTAGATATCTACAAACACAGACTTGTAAGGTCTTAAACGTGTTTGCCTGCTCTGATACCAATTGAAAATGCGGAGGTCTAACAACCTCACCCAATATTTTGATTAGCAATCTGCATGGACAACTCCGAGTTGTTTTCTAGAGAATCAACAAGACTCAATCAATAGAAAATACTCAAGGAGTTATTATCTCAATCCCTCGATTTGATTTACTCAAGAAAATAAAATTCGCGAGTCTAATCAAAGAGAGATAACTTGTATGGTACCAAAAACCAATATCCAAGTGTCAATCGATTTAAATCAACAACCAATAAGGTCAGATATTCTATTCTATTGAACAACGCACAACCTATATTATTTCAATTATATAAAAATATAATGCAGAAAAAAATAACACAGACACCAGAATTTTGTTAACGAGGAAACCGCAAATGCATAAAAACCCAGGGACCTAGTCCAGATTAAACATACAATGTATTAAGCCGCTATAGATACTAGGCTACTCCAAATTAACTTTGGTCTGGACTGTAGTTGAACCCCAACAAATCTCACACTGATCCAAGGTACAATTATGCTCATACACCTCTGATCCCAGTAGGATACTACGCACTTGATTCCGTTAGCTGAACTCACCCACAACCAAGAGTTGCTATGACCCAAATTCGAAGACTTTAGCAAACAAATTTGTCTCACACAGAAAAGCCTACATGTAATAGATAAATTCGTCACCCACGAATAAACCTATGAGGTTTGTTCCGTCTTTTGATAAATTAAGGTGAACAGTAACCAATCGATAAAACCAGACTTATATTCCCGAAGAACAACTCAGTTTCATCAATCACCTCACAATAAACTTAATCGACACAACGAAGAAGATTATTGAGGAATCACAAACAATGAGACGAAGTTGTTTGTGACTACTTTTATCTTGCTTATCGGAGATAGAGATCTCAATCCAATTATTGTAATTGTACTCGTACGATAGAAAAAGCAAGATCAGATCACACAACTAAAAGAAAAGTAGTATCAGTCTGGCTTCACAATCCCAATAAAGTCTTTAGGTCATTAACCCAAATTTAGAGAGAAAACTCAAGGGTTAATGGAGATCGACTCTAGCTTAGAGAATACTAGTATCACACAAGAAAGGTGTGTGGGGATTAGTTTTTCCAATAGCTAGAGTTCCCCTTATATAGTCTTTCAAATCAGGGTTTGTAATCAATGTTATCTTGCTAACAAGCATTCAATATTCACCATTAGATGAAAACCTGATTAGATACAAGCTAATATCTCTCAACTGTTAGATCAAAAACTTAGCTTGCCATACACACATGTACTTGACATTTTAGGTTTGTATAACCGCTCCCAAACGTGTACATTGGTTGGTTCAATATTAGTCAACCAAATGGTTAGCCAATGATAACTTTCATATCAACCATATTCTTCTTCACCATAACTAGTCCAAATGACTCAAATGAACTAGTTAGAGAGTTTTTCAATTGCTATGAGATCTCAAGTACTATAAGAGACACAATTGAATCAAAAACGATATAATTCACTCGAATCATTAATCATGAACTATAAAGCCACGATTTTCAAAAGCATCCCTTAGTAATTTAAGAATAAATTCATGAACAACGTTTTCAAACATAACCTCTTGAGTTCGCGGACTCAAGATAACCGGTTGAAGTTAATAAACTCCAGCAGAATTTCTCGGGATGAGAACTTCCATCAGTTCGCGGACTGGGTTCGCGGACTGCACCTTAGCTTCAACTTCAATAGATATTATCGGGTTCGAGAACTTACGTCAGTTCGCGGACTGAGTTGCTGCTCACGCTCCGGTTCCACTTGATCAACAAAGTTCGCAAACTTCGGTTCAAGTGCTAAGGACTTATACATATGTGTGTTTCCACAACAATGTTTATATCCCCCAATAGTTATATAGTCTAAACTCTCATTTCAATCACTGAAACATTCTCAGAGGACGTCATATAGTTGTTTTCACGAACTAGTTTTCGTCAAAGCGATTTTCAAAGTGATTAAAACATAACATGACTTTCGTCACTAGGCAAAGATGAACTTGGCTAAAGAGAAAGCTTTACCAACACCCATTTTGAGAAATATATAAGCGAGATATACTCAGCTCGAAATGTCACATGTGCATATTCTTAGTCTATATAGTAAAACGACTTTTGTCTCAAGATAGGAGATAGAATAGATAGAATTTTGAGTGATAGATAAGTTCAAGTCTCCACATACCTTTTATTCGATTAAGATGCACTGGTTCCTTGAGCAGTCCTTTGTCTTGTATGATGATCGCCATGGAGTTCTTGAGCTCAAGTACACTTTCTATCCTAGTCCGAGACCTTAGATATAGTAGACTAGAAATCAAGACTATATAGTTTTGATCACTAATATTGACAAACATGCTTGATATAGCAACGCATGCGAGTTTGACCGAGCAGTGCTCTAACACTTATAATCGTTACTTTAATAAATCACTCATAACTTCATCGTTATAACTCGGAATTGAGTGATTCTTGGCTCGTTGGATTCGCAAACTCATTCACTATAACATGAGATCCTCTAGGGATAAAGTTTATTATCACCAAAGTCATGAATCAAATAAACTCAAGTATATATACATAAATGTACATTTACCGTCATAAGAATTGTTCCATAGAGTGAACATTTATCTTGATGGATTAGCAAGGTAGAATTGAAAAAGAATCAAAATGAAATCAATCACATACCTTTGTTGATGAAGTAGTCGTTGATGTATTCTTGTAGTCTTCAATCTTCATCCTTTTAGGATAACTTCGATTCAACTTCTTAGACCTAATCTAGTCTGAAACTATATTTAGTATGCTAAATCAAAATTCATTTTGGCAACCAAAATTGACAACTAACTTGACATTCCAAAGCTAGTAGGTTGAACCGGGCTATGCTCTAACAATCTCCCCCTTTGTCAATTTTAGTGACAAAACCATTTTACATATGGTTTGAACTTGTTAAAATCAAAATCGACAATCTTGATTTCCTTAATTCTTCAACTCTGCCTGTGTTCATCATGTACTTGTTGAAGACCCATCATAGTATTATTACACATTATCAAAGTTTCATTGTATTTCAACTTTAAAAATAATACTATGGTGATATGTATCACTCCCCCTTAGTCAATACTCCATCTCAACATGAAAACCACTCTCCCTTACATAATGATCCGTAAACCATATGTATTTGTAGTATGAACTACACATTAATTCTCCCACTTTTTGTCAATATAAATTGGCAAAGGTACGAAAACTAGTGGGATCCTCATGAAATTTTCATGGAGACACTTCATGACCAAAAGAATAACATATCAACTTTGTTTAGACGATATCACTGAGTCGAAACTTAGTGAATTCATCAAGGAGTTTATTAAGATACAAGTTAACCCCTACATGTTCCAAAACCGCTCCTCTCCTCAAAGATATAACAATTAAGCACAAGTTCATTTAGGAACTCTCCCCCATATAAAATGTCATTCCCAAAAGAACAACAAGAGTAACCTTTCTCCAGGGAGAAGGATTTATATATTGGATTTTTAAAATCCTACAAGGAGATACGATTTAAGAACCAATCATTGAAAGTCTCTCATGAGATTGTGTTACTAAGAAATTAGAACTATCTCATGTTAACAATACAAAATCATAAAGATCATGTATTGTGATCATCTTTTCTAAATACACACTTGTATAAACATGAATTGATATGCTTAGAAGGAAGAATAACCTTTTCCATAGGGATTTACCCCAAGAATGGTTACCATAAGAGTATTAAAAAGATTCTTTGACAATAAAAACCAACATCCAATGGCGTTGATTATTGCTTCTAACCTTAAGAATTTCAATCACAAATCAAGTTAGGTAATTTAGAATCATACGCGTGGTATTTATCCATATGAGTACTTTCATATCAACCTTATTCTTCTTCACCATAACTAGTCCAAATGACTCAAATGAACTAGTTAGAGAGTTGTTCAATTGCTATGAGATCCCATGTACTACACAAGACACAATTGAAGCAAAAAAGATGTGATTCACTCGAATCGATTTTTGAACTATAAACCCATGGTTTGCAATATCATTCCTTAGTTTATTAAGATAAGTTCACAAACATCATTTTTAGACATAACCACTCAAGTTCGCGGACTGGGTTCGCGGACTCAAGTTAACCGGTTGGAGTTCACAAAATCCAACAGAAATTCTCGGGTTCGAGAACTTCCGTCAGTTCGCGGACTGAAACCGAGCTACATCTCCAGCAGAAATTCTCGGGTTCGAGAACTACGCACATTCATGGACTGAGTTCATGGACTGATTTGGCTGCTCAAGTTTCGGTTTCACTTGATCAACAAAGTTCGCAAACTTCAGTTCAAGTGCTAAGGACTTATACATATATGTGTTACCACAACAATGTGTGTATCCCCCAATGGTTATATTGTCTAAACTTTCATTTCAATCATTGAAACATTCTCAGAGGGAGTTATATAGTTGTTATTCACAAACTATTTTTCGTCAGAGCGATTTCCAAAATGATTGAAACATAACATGACTTTCGTCACTAGGTAAAGATGAACTTGGATAAAGCGAAATCTTACCAACATAATTTGTGCGCCCTAATTCTTTTGCAATCCTCACCATATTTACAAGGGATTCTTGGTGAGGATGCACTTTCAACACAATTAGGTTGTGTTGAGGTGAACAAAATCTTGCTCACCACAGGTATTCGAAACAAAATCATGCACGGACTCTAGGAATTTAACAACTCCCTTGAAACTTTCAATAACTGTTTCATACTTTTTAAAGATGTTATCCCTTGTCGAACTCTTGACTGGGAGATCCTTATTAATAGTACTTGTTGCTTATTTATTTTCTTTGGTACCCATTTTTGAGTAAATTTTGGAGCAACATATTTCTTTTTCTCCCAGTGTAGTTCTGAAACTTCTTAGGGGGAATACTAGAAGAACTGATATTATGAGACTCAGTTTTTCTCCAGTTTGGAACATCAGATCTTGTCTTCTTAACAAAATTAGATCTGGATTTAACTCGTTTAAGAAATCTGTAATTCCTTTGCAAGTGACCAGGTTTTCCACAATAAAAATAATGTTTAAAAGAATGGAAAAAGTTATCTTTAGTATTACCTAAATGTATATGTGCTTGTTTCGGAACTTGACAAGATTTCCTCTTTTCACTACTAGAAGTTGATGGAGATATTTTATTTTTGTCAACCGTGGAAGGTTTTGGTTGAGAAGAATCTTTAGCTTTGACAAATTTTAACTCTTTGCAAACACTAGGAGCGTCTATTCCTTCATATCCCAATCCTCGTGTATCACGATGAATTCTACATGCTCCCAATATCGAGGTTAATTTATCTGAGCTGCTATTTCTAGACAAACTCTCTTTTAAGCTCGAGTTCTCTTCTTCCAACCTTTTGACCTTTTCAAGCACAATAACTAGATCATTCTTGGACGATTCACATTGAACTTTGAGATCTTCTTGTTCTGAATCAAATAACAAGTTCATCTCAATATTCTCCAAGTTATCTAGCTTTTCTTGAAGAATAATTTCCCAATCTCGACCTCCGGCAATTTCTTCTTTAAGGTTTCGTATTTCCTTGAGATAATCTCTTGCACCACTAGAATCAAGTTGGTCTTGCAAGTATTTATTCTGACTACGAAGTCTGTCATATTTAACTTTCTCACTGAAAATGGTGCATTCAGCTTCCGAGAGTTTTTTATGACATTCCTTAAGAATATTATTATCGACTGGATCCACATGGAATAATTTTTCATCAGAATCAGAATCAGTATCCTAAGTATTTTTTCCAGAAGCTAATGCAATCTCGCCTGTGTACTCTTGGGGATAATAATATTCAGGTCCATCATCAAGAGTAGGCAAAGCTACTGCATATGCCGATTGTCTACAGTTCCAGCTAGGACATACTGAAGAAAGATGTCCGAAACCACGACAGTTATAGCATTGTACATCATCATTAGGAGATGTTGTAACTTTAGAAAAACTTATTTTCCTGTCTCTCAAGAGTTTTCTAAATTGTCGTGGAGTAGAATTCTTAGTATTTGGAGAACCAGATTTATCCTTAGAGGATTCAGAATTGTTTACAGCTTTAAAAGAAATCACCTCCTTTTTAGATGCGTGTTCATTATCAAAGATCTTTAACTTTCCAACAAGAGTATTTATGGAGAGTCTAGAAAGATCGTTTGCTTCTTCAATAGCATGTTTCCTAGTCTCGTATCTTGATGGTAGGGACCTGAAAATTTTGCACACAATAACTTTTTCCGAAATAGTTCTTCCTAATGAGAATGAGGCATTAACTATTTGAGAAAGTCTTTGGTTAAACTCATCAAATGTTTCATCATCAGACATGCGAAGGTTTTCCCAGTCAGAAGCTAGATTTTGAAGCTTTGCTTCTTTTTCTGCGGCATTCCCTTCGAATACGGTTTCTAAGATATCCCAAGTATTTTTAGACTTATTACACATAGTAATGTGGTGCTGAAGATCTTGGGTAATTTCATGGATGATAGTATTTAATCCGTCAGAATTTTGCTTTGCAGCAAGAATCTCAAGATCACTATATTCAACAATATCCTTTGCAACAGTTACACCATCTACTGTGACTGATGGAGGATCATAGCCATTAATAATATGAACCCATGATTTAAAATCTCGTGCTTGTATAAACGAACGCATAAAAATTTTCCACCATAAATAGTTCGTGACATCGAAGACTGTTGGTACGTTTATAGAGATATCACCTCTGTCCATAACGATCAAATTTCTTCAAACACAGACTTATAAGGTCTTAGCGTGTTTTCCTGCTTTAATACCAATTGAAAAAGTGAGGTTCTAACAACCATACCCAACAATTCATTTGGAAATCTGAGAGGACTTACTCCAATACACTTTCTAGAGAATCAACTAGACAGTCGGACTCAATCTAGAGTAAAGTATATCAAAGAGTTTAATATATCTATTTCAACACAATCAAAGTTAAACCGAAACAAGTCCGTAAACTTGATTTTAGTGTGAAACTCTTGAAACAAAGTCTTTTGTTTTAATCACAACCTATTCAATATCCACCGTGTATATACCTCTTTAAGCAACAATCACTAAAGGAATATTTCAACACAGTGTCCATTTGAAATAGGGTTAATCCGGACTGGTCTAACAATGTGAAAATAACAAAATTATTTTTTCAAGATCAATCAAGTCTTATCCAACAACTAAGGTCGGATTTAATAACTATGATTGATTAACGTACAACCTGTATTATTTCAATTATAAAGATATACAATATAATGCGGAAAATGGAATAACAAAGACACCAGAATTTTGTTAACGAGGAAACCGCAAATGCAGAAAACCCCGGGACCTAGTCCAGAATAAACACACACTCATTATAAGATGTTACACCAATTTCCTACTACCAATTCGGATTAGATGTAATACTTTCTTTAGCTATATTCTTATAGAACTCCTAGCAGAACACCGATTCTCTTTAGGAACTCTTCAGGCAAATCTTCTAGCGGAACCCAAGGTTCTCTTTAGAAGATACAACAAAACGATTGATACGATTCAATATTTTGTTTGCACAAAACACCGGTTTGATTTCCCTTTAGATATAAATCAAGGTTTTGGAAATCTTGTATATTAGGGTTTTAACTTACAATCAGTATGCATACTCACAAGAAGTCCGTGAACCTGATTTTCGTAAGTAAACTTGGGTGATTCCAAAGATCAATTTCCAAGTTAAGAAAATCCTAATAATTCTACAAAAAGAACAACTAGATAAATCTAGAGATATCTTGTTTAAAACTTTTCAAGGATTTTTACGAGATGCCTCAATAGAAGTTTTTCTTTCTAGTCTCTGATTTCGACTAACAAGTATTGGTATACGATCAGAAACTGAAATCTATCAAAACCTAGGGTTATGATCAACAACTCTTGAATGGTTTTATATCAGAAGAGAAAACCTTAGAATAGACAAGAGGTGAAAAACCTAGATTACAAGTTGTATAATCAATAACAAGGATTTAATCCAACTTGGCCCAATACAAAGACTTTTATCTCACTCTTGTTCATGAAGAACAGAAGACGTGGAAAACAACCTGCAGAGCTTACGCCAATTTTCCAAAGGGGATGAAAACTGTGTAAACTCACGAACCCTTTATTTATAGTGAAAGGTAGCTTAAAAACTAAGCAAAGCTATTTTCCTTTTTCAAGACTCTCCTAATTTTGGGAGTCTTTCCTAAGTTACAACTCTTGCCAAAATAATTAATTAGCAAATATTGTATTTATGTGAATAAATCACAAATTAAATTAGGAAGGAATCACAACACTTTAGTATGGTAATCAAATATGTTTGGAGTAATAGCTAACTTGCCTAGATAAGGAAACATCACCAATTTGACCAAAAATGCCTTTTAGTCACGTAATTGGACCCAAGTCCGCGAACTGTTACAAACCGTCCATGGATTGCTTCCTACTAACAAACTGTAACAATTACAGCAAACTGTAAAAATTACAGCAAACTGTAACAATTACAGCAACACTTATAATTATTACTTTAATAAATCACTCATAACTTCATCGTTATAACTTGGAATTGAGTGATTCTTGGCTCGTTGGATTAGAAAGCTCATTCACTATAACATGAGATCCTCTAGAGATAAAGGTTATTGTCACCAAAGTCATGAATCAAATAGCCTCAAGTATATATATATATATATACATGAATGTACATTTACCGTCATATGAATTGTTCCATAGAGTGAACATTTATCTTGATAGATTAGAAAGGTAGAATTAAACAAGAATCCAAATGAAATCAATCACATACCTTTTTTGATGAAGTACTCATTGATGTCTTCTTGTAGTCTTCAATCTTCATCCTTTAAGGATAGCTTCGATTCAACTTCTTAGACCTAATCTAGTCCGAAACTATCTTTAGTATGCTAAATCAAGAATGCATTTTGGCAAATAAAATTGACAACTAACTTTTCATACCAACCCTAGTGGGTTCAACCGAGCTATGCTCTAACACCCACGTTGGTAGGATTTATCAAAGGATCATGAGGGGTTCTTGTAAAAACAATATTTGAAAAAGTCACAATATGTTGAATCTTTTGGTTGAGCATAAAAGCATATGTGTTTTGAGGTTTCAATTTTTGCAGCGCATAGTTAAAACTAGTTTTCAACCTTTCTCTGGTAAAGGTTTCTCTTTGTTGTTGTTCTTTGTTTTGGCGGGAGGATGACAACTTCAATGGGGGAGAGTTCTAAGTGAACTTGCGCTTAATGACATATCTTAAGGGGAGAAGAGGATGCGGAATTTGAGGTAACAATCTTGTTAGTTAATTATTTTCCTGTTTAATAAAAGCATGATTTTATTTCATATCCTTATTTCTTTTGCTTAACAAAATTTCGGTACAATTGATGTTGATTCCATTATTTGTATATGGATGTTTGATTGTGATTCAAATGTTTCCGGTTAAGAAAAACTATTGTTATTTTTCGTTATTGTTTGGTATCAATTTTTTAGGCTTACATAATTTCGGTGCAATTGTGGTGTTATAATGTCAATGTTTGTTTCAATTGCTTCCGGTTAAGATAAATGATTATGCAAGTTGATTTATTTAGTTTATATGAATTGTTTATGGCTTAACAAAAGTGTTCCGGGAACATTTGTTTAGTCCAAGTGATTTACGGATAAGATAAACTAAGTTTTTCGGATCTTAGTTAGACTTATCAAATGTGAAGGTTTCGGTTATTCAAGTCTAATTGAATGCCTTAACAAGAATTACTAGTTAACTAACCTAGTATTTGTCTTGTTTAAAAGTGAAAGGTCTAAGTTATTTTTGAGAATAATTAGAACTGGTGAGAAAAATAAAGTTAATTATGATCTTTATTTTGGTCTTATCTAACAAGCGATTGTATTTGTACAATCGGTTTAGCAAAAGAACTAAGGTGGTTGGTTGATTTTTGATGTGCTAAACTATTAGGAAAAATTGCTTCGGGCAATTGTTTCCTAGATAACATGTTAAAACCAAATTACTTATAGTTTCGGTTTTGATATTGGTTATCTAAAATGGTGTGTAAAACCCTCGTGCTCAACTCTTATAGGTTTGAAAATTCTCTTTGTGAGATTTGTAAGATCCTTTCGGTTTGTCCTTTACTTTTTCGTTTCTTTGTCATTTTATGACAAAAAGGGGGAGAAATATATGGAGTAAACAAGTGATATTGACTTGTTGTGAGTTGGTATCACTAAGGGAAATGACATCTGTGCTAAAACGTTTATTCTAACGAAAAGAGTGAAAGTATGGACTAAGGGGGAGTCATAGGGACAGAATATCGCATGATATAAGGTTACGAACATAGTAACAAATACAAGAGAGAAGTGTCGCAAGATAATGCGATAATAGAAGAAACACGGGAGAAGTGTGAAGGGTTTGCGAATATAGAACAAACTTACGATCAGAGGTTGCGATGCTTCGCAGGTTATATACAATTGTACATATTTCACTATAAATAGTAGTTCAAATGTTAAATTTGAGGAGGTTCTTTAAGTGAGTATTAGAAAAAGTCTTAGGAGAGAGAACAGAGAAAGTTGTAACTGTTCTAATTTCCATTAACATATTTCTTTGTAATCAGTTGAGAATATTAATCAAAATTGTCATTCTTCATCAAGAACTTCTTAAAGTTTTACAAATTCTACTGAGGGTGTAGTTGTAGGATTTCCTGCAACTACATAATTGGCGCTAGAAACAGGGATTGTTATAACAGAAATTTGAAGGAGTTTTGGAAATTTGAAGATCAAATGGAGTCAGTAGATGAAGATTACAAAAGAAAAGAATGTAATATGATCACAAAGACAATGATTGATGAATTTCATAACAACATGAAGGGAAGGATACACAAACGAGATTGTAGAGGAAGAAAGATCATGGAAGTGGAGAAAATAACAACTTTGAAAGAATGGGAAAAGCAGAAAATCACATTTTCAGTAGAAGAAATCCCAAATGAAGACTTGAACCACACTTCACCATTAGTAGTCACAATTCCGATCATGCGAGAAGAAAAGAAAACTACAAAATCTATAGAAAAATGGAAATTAAACCGAGTCTTGATTGATACAGGGAGTTCTGTTGATATTATATTCTATCATGCACTTAAGGGGATGGGGATTAAAGATGAAGAGATTACAAATTCAGAATGTCTTATCCATGGATTGGGAAAATCTACAACAAAATCCAAAGGGGAAATAATGTTACGAGTACCGCTGGGAGAAATCGAAACACACATAGTTTTATGTGTGGTAGATATGGAATCTCCATATAATATGCTTATGGGAAGACCATGGATTCATGCGATTAAAGCTGTTGCTTCGACATTACATCAATCAATTAAGTTTCCTACACCAAGCGGAATACAAGAAATAAAAGGGGATCTTGATAGTGCAAAATTTTGTTATCAGATTGAAGTAAAACAGTGTGGAGGGAGAGCAAGAAAGAAACAATTTCGTAGAAAACTTGCGAAAGAAGCGAAAAAGGAAGAGGAGTTCAGAGTGTATACAATAAGAGCAAGAGAGGGAAAAGGAATACCAAATGAGATCCCAAAAAAAGAAGGAGAACCAATGAAAGTAATCAAAGAACCAACACCTATGGGAGAGCAAAATCCTAGTTACGTTGCAGCAGAACCAACCAAAGAAATAAATATTGGAATTGAAGAGGAACCTTTAATCTTGCGAATTGGAACTAAGATGGACGAAGAAGAAGAGAAAAGAACTATTGATCTCTTACGAGAATACAAAGATATATTCGCAGGAAGTGTAGATGAAATACCAGGAATTGATCCATCATTGGCGTGTCATAGATTGAACATAGATAAAAGCGTAAGACCATTCAAACAAAGAATAAGAAAGATCTCGCAAAATTATCATGCACAAATAGAAGAAGAATTACAAAAGATGTTGGATGCAGGAATCATAAGAGAAGCAAAATACCCATAATGGATTGCGAATATGGTCATTGTTCCGAAGAAGAATAAAGGGATAAGAATTTGTATAGATTTCACTGATCTAAACAAAGCCTGTCCCAAAGACAGTTTTCCATTGCCAGACATACCACAAATGGTGGAATCAGCTGCAGTCATGATAGAGTCACTTCACTCGATGGATATAAAGGGTACAATCAAATATCACTCGCAGAAGAAGACCAAGAACATACTGCCTTTTTTGCTCCAAGAGGTTTATATTGTTATGTGAAGATGCCATTTGGTCTGCGAAATGCGGGTGCTACATATCAACGAATGGTTGAAAAGGTGTTCGCAAAGTGGATACATAAAACCTTAGAGGTGTATGTAGATGATATGTTGATAAAAAGTAAAGAGGCCAAAGATCATGTGCAAGATTTGAAGGAAATATTTGAGCAAATGAGAAAATTCAATATCAAATTGAATCCTGAAAAATGTGTAATTGGAGTTGCGTCAGGAATTTTTTTGGGATACATAGTATCAAAGGAGGGGATACAAGTCGATCCAGAGAAAGTACAAGCAATTCGTGACATGCCAACACCTGCAACGGTAAAAGAAGTGCAAAAGCTAAATGGACTCTTGGCTTCACTTGGAAGATTTATTTCGCGAATGTCAGATAAGTGCAAACATTTCTTCAACATACTTAAGAAGGGAGCAAAATTCAAGTGGACTGATGAATGTGAAAAAGCTTTTCAAGGAATCAAAGAATATCTTGCGAATACATCCATATTACAGAAACCAGAGAAAGATGAAGAATTATTGGTATATCTCGCAACAACTCAATATGCTTTAAGTGCAGTTCTATTGCGAACAGATGCAGGAATAGAAAGGCCCATTTACTACATCAGTAAAACTTTTAACACAACAGAGAGAAATTATTCTAAAATGGAGAAGTTAATCTTAGCCCTGGTTTATGCATCATTTAAGTTGCGAATATACTTTCAAGCGCATGTGATAAAAGTGGTAACCAAAGTCCCGATTGAGTCAGTCATGAAGAACACAAAAAGATCAGGAAGAATAGAAAGGTGGAATGCACAAGTAAACCATTATAAGATAAAGTACGAAGTGTTATCATCGCAAAAGTCACAAGTTGTCGCAGATTTCTTGGCAGAATTTCCTTTGGAAGAAGATGAGGCAGTAGAAGAAATGATGGATATTGAAGAAGAATTTGGGAATCCAAAAGACCTATTAACAGAACCAAATAGATGGGAAATTTTAGTAGACGGATCATCCAACAATGAGGGGAATGGAGTAGGAGTTGTGTTGATTTCACCAGAAGGAGAAAGAATAGCATTCTCATTCAGATTAGAATTTGCATCCACGAACAATGAAACAGAGTACGAAGCTGTAGTGCATGCATTGAAGATCGCAATAGAAAAGAAGCTCGAAAATATAAGAATAACAAGTGATTCTCAGCTGGTAATTTGTCAAATTAAAGGGGAATATACCACAAATGAGTCTTCTTTGAAGAAATACAAGAAACTCGTTGATGAATTATCTGCGAAGATACCAAAATTAAAATGGAGGCATATAACAAGAAAATACAATCGACTCGCAGATGCTTTTGCATTCATTCCAAGTATGATGACAAACCCTAATACAAGAAATATCAAAATACAGACAATTCAACATCCATCAGTGAATAAAGAAGAAGAAATTGAGGAAGCAGTTGCGATGGAAGTAGAAAGGGAACTACCAGACGACATCGCAGAAAATCTCGCAGATTGGAGAAAGGACATTCATGCATATCTCGCAAAAGGGGAAATACCCAGGAACAGACTAGAAGCACATAAATTAAAGAGTCGTGCAACAAATTATGAGTTACGAGAAGGAATTTTATACAGAAAATCTTTCAGTGGACCACCTCTCAGATGTTTAACTCGTGAAGAAGGAGAAAAAATATTGAAGATGTTACATGGAGGAGAAGCTGGTAATCATAGTGGGGGAAGATCTCTAGCTTATAGAGCAAAAATACAAGGATATTATTGGCCTTATATGCACACAGACGCAAAATTGTTGGTGAGACGATGCAAAGAATGTCAACGACATGGGAAAAGAACTCATGCACCAGGGGCACCACTAACCTCTTCAACAAGATGCTGGCCTTTCGGGAAATGGGGATTGGACATTGTTGGTCCATTTTTACCTGGATCTAGGTAGAGAAGATACTTAATAGTCGCAACAGATTATTTTACGAAGCTCGCAGAAGTAAAAGCAGTATAACATATTCGCGATAAGGATGTTTTTACATTCATATTTGAGAATATCATTTGTAGGTATGGAGTTCCAGCACAATTAGTATCCGACAATGGGAAACAATTTGAAGGGCAGAATATAGAGATGTTACTCAGTGCTTTTAGGATAAAATGTGGGAAATCAACTCCATTATATCCACAAGCTAATGGACAGGCAGAGGCAACAAATAAAACAATCGCAGATACAATCAAAAAGAAATTAGAAGGACATCTCAGAGGGTGGTGCGAGCAAGTGCCTAGTGCAGTCTGGGCATACAATACAACTAGAAGGGAGGCAACTGGAATGTCTCCTTACTGTTTAACATATGGAGTAGAAGCAGTATTGCCAACAGAGGTTGTAATTCCGACAACAAAGAAAGAAGCTTGGGAAAGAAATTTAAGTGCAGGGGTGATATTAAGTGAACTGGATGATTTGGAAGAAAAAAAGGGAAAAGGTGTTGCGACATATGAAAATTTATCAGGAAAGATTAGCTCGAGAGTATAACAAGAGAGTTATTGAACGTGAGTATCAACCAGGTGATTTGGTCATGCGAGAAACACCTCCCTACCAGAAAGAAAATGGAGGAAAACTAGCACCAAAATGGGATGGACCATATGTCATTAAAGAGGTTGTGGGAAGTGGAGCTTATCGGCTGATGGATCCAGAAGGGAAAGACATGGGTTTAAGACTTGGTCGACCCTGGAATAGATTGTATTTAAAAAGGTATTATCCATAAAACTCATGATAATTTTGCGAATATCATTTACTCCCACAGAAACTACCAAAATTACAAATTTTAAAATTCTTATTGCGATCAGCTTTCATTAAAGAAAGACGCAAAAGTTTATTTGCGATCAGCTTTCATAGAAGAAAGCCGCAAACTGTGATCATCTTTCAAAAAAGAAAGAAAGCCGCAGAAATTTTACACAGGCAAACCTTTGTGACGTACACCCTAGTTCGCGAAGCAACATTTCGCAAGAGGCAAAGTCCTAAAGTACGTCATTTAAGGGGGTACCTATAAGCATGGCTCAGGGGAAACGGAACACCACCACGGAACCTGAGTACATGGACATTACGGGGTACATAACCCAAAAACGGGGTACCTATCCGGGTAAGACACCTTGGATTCTCAACCTAATCTTGCGATGTAACATGATTTAGGTTGGGCGACTAAGGCATACTGTCTTTCCCAAGAAGTGCAGAAAACGATCAAGGCGCCGAGGTACACGGTTGAGTCAAGAGTGCCGGATGGGTTTGAAGCACATCTGCCATTCTTGACAAGTCTTGGCAAATGATGCACTTGGCCCAAAGATACCCCATAGGGTGCAACCTCGTAACTATAAGCCCTATAGGCAAAAAGGATAAGAGGTTGCGAACAAAAGCTGGTTGTTGGAAAAACCGGATGGGAAGAGCTAACCTTGTATGGTCGATGTACGCTTCCTTGAAGGGGAAACCAAGGGGAAGATAAAGGGCAGCACCCTCCATTAGGGAGCTGATACGTGCTATAAGACGCAAATGTCACGAGGCTTTTTGTTCGCAAGAACATAAAGGCTTGTCATATTTGTGCAACAATCGTATTTCTGCGAGTAAAAAAAAAAAATATATATATACTCGCAGAATTAAATACAAAGAAGTTAAGATGAGATCAATGGGTTATTACATGAAAGTGTGATAACGTCCTGCGATTTCATCGCAAGACGATAATGTCACAAGGCTGTATATTCGCAAGTATATTCAGACTTGTCATATTATCGCAAACACAAAAATATTGTTAAGATAAAGTCAAGGGGTTGAGGCATGCGAGTGCACCAACGTCCTGCGACTTTATCGCAAAAGAGGTGGCAAAGTAAGACCTTTACTTAGGAAGGCATGATAAGACCACAGAAACTAATGAAGTCAATTCCGTCAATGTCATTGGAGATTCTTTATATTCTCAACAAGAATATGTATCAAGAATTCCTACCAAAAGAGGCAATTTTATTCGCAATCAAGGACGGATATTTCATACTCATTAAATTCTTCAAGGATTGAATACTTCTTATACTTCTTCAAGGATGTCTCATAATTTTCATACTTCTTCAAGGGTGTTTCATAATTCTTATACTTCTTCAAGGATGTTTCATAATTCTTATACTTCTTCAAGGATGTTTCATAATTCTTATACTTCTTCAACGATGTTTCATAATTTTCATACTTCTTCAAGGATGTTTCATAATTCTTTAAGGAGGTTTCATACTTCTTATACTTCAAGGGGGAGATTTTTTATTTACTTCGCAACAACCTGAAACTTCGCAACTTAAACGGAGGCAGATATTCTAATACTTACAACAACAATTGATCACCTGAAGAGCAATAATAAGGGGAAAGGGAATACTAAGCTAAGTCTTTAAGATATGTTATTTCTCTTCATATGATCAATTTATTCAATTTATGCAAATCAAGAAAGTATTCAACTAGAGAAAGGTCAATTCATTATCGCAAAATATAAAATATACTTCTTAAGGAACATAAACAGTAAGCAGAATTGTTCGTAAAAAGAGAACCAACAGTAACCAAGAGAAAGAGTTCAAAAGAAAGAAAAACAAGAGGATTAACGATAACTTGGGAAAAGAAGTTTATCATGCTTGGTGCTCTCCATCAACACTTTGTGCTGGATCTTTAAGATGAGTAGGATCATCAGCAGTGTTCAATTCTTGCGAAACATTACCCTTTGAAGAGCCCTCAACAGGAACTTCTCCTTGAGGGATAGATTCTTTTCCACCATCAAGTTCTTCATCATCACTCTCGTAATCAAAGTCACTATCAGGATCACGAGCAACTTCATCATCAGATATTTCCAGAGGTTCAACTTTCACTGGAGGCAAGGATCTTGATAAGAGAATGTTGTTTACGAAGACTTGAGCTTTCGGATGACTTTCACGAAGTAGAGCTTTTTGGTGGTTAATATCTTCAATATCTTTGGCATAAGCAAGGTGGTTGAATCTCCGATTGGCACGATCACGAGAATTGATCAAACGAGTAGAAAGCAAAGCGTTCTTCTTGCGAAGCTCAGAACAGGTGGTCTCCAATCCATCTTTAGCATTGCGAAGATTGTTCTCAGATTCTGCGAGTGAAATAAAATTCAAAGAATCAATTCTGCGAATATAACAAAATTTAAAGGTATATCAAAGGCAGTCAAATTTTGATGACTACCTTCTCTTTGTGAAGTAAGAAATTGAGCTAAAGATAGACAACAATTCTTCATCTGATCCATAGCTTTATCAAAACCATCACCAACTAATCCTTCAAGTCTAGATTGAAGCTTTTGATCTTTGGAAAGAAGAAATTTGTTATTCTTCGCAAGTTTTGCATTAAGGTTTTCTAGTTGGGAATAATCTTCTTTAAGTTTATTCCTCTTAGTGCTCAAGATTATATTCTTATTAAGAAGGGATTTCTTCTCGGAAGCAAAAGAACTTCTTTCTGCATCTGAAGACTTCTTTAATTCCTCAAGTTCACCTTTTAACAAATAAAGGAGATTTTCTTGATCGCAACATTTACTCTGAAGAATATTCAATTGTTGCGAAGAAACGGCCATTATATTCAAATACGAACATCTTTCTTCTGATAAGGTTTCATTCTCTTCTAATAGGGTTTCTATTCTTAAATCGGCTTTAGTTAAAGAAGAAGTGAGCTTAGATATTTCATCGTTCAAAAAATTTTGATCGTAAATTAGTTGGGTATTCTCTTGGAAAAGGGCATCTAAATTATCAAGAGCACATGAATGAAGACTAGATAAATGGGAAAATTGGTTCAAAAGACTTTCATGCTTGGCTTGAGATTCTTCTGCGTCTGATTCATGATGAAGTACCAACATTCTACATTCCTGGATTGATTCTATGAAGGGGAATGGGTTTTAATGGGTGTTTCAAACATACGAGAAATAGAAACAAACAAAAGGAGAAAATATAAAGATAATAGCAATACCTTTTAATGCATCATTCCTCTTACGAAGGATTGCACAATCTAGAGAATCATTTTGAAGCTGATGATTCTCTTTACGAAGATTCTCACACTCCGCTTTCAAAGACTCCTGAGTTTGGCGAAGCAATTCAACTTCTTTTTCCAGGGCTTGACGTGAAATAGAAATATCAGGATTGATGAAGTTGTTGAGCATTTCGCAAAATTCAGACTGCGAGCGAACATTTGAAGACCTCGCAGTATTACTTAAAACATCAGATAACATCTGGAAAGTTGAATAAATTCCATCTCGAACTTCTTGAGGAAGGGGAGAAGAATTCGAAGGAATAAGAGCAAGTTGTAAATTGCTTGGAGCAACGACACTCAAAGGATTAGGAGCTAAAATAGGTTTTTCACGAGAAGGGGTTGAGAAGGTAACTTGCGAAGGTTGATCTTGAAGAAGTGTTGATAAATTGACAGGGGTGGGAGACTGAAAACTGGGTAATGGAGTAGAGGCAGGAGTTTGCGAAGAAGTGCTTTCACGAGGAGGAGAGGGAAATTCTTTATCCATCACAGGAAGGAAATCACTGATTGAAATTGATGGCTTGGATTTGATATTACGAGATCTCTTGGTAAGGTTGGATTCTTCACCGACCTACGAATCAAAATGTAGATTAAAAACTGAGGCAACAATATATTGTTTCAGAAGGAAGACAAAGTATTTTAACTACCTTTTGATTCTCGGATCTTCTTCTTCGAGGGTTAGGGTTTGAGCTTTTAGTTGGAGATTTCATTTGAGAAGCAATTTTGCTGAAAGAAATCAAAGTCAAATAATGGATTAAACAGAAATAAAAGAGATAAACAAGTGAAAGATGCAAGAGATAAAAGAAAATTACCTCGGAGAACTCATGATGGGATTAACAGGAAGAGAAGGCAATAACCGAAGATGTAATGTGAGAAGAAGATGAAGTTGCAGAAGTAAAAAGAGAAGGTAAAAAAGATAAGGAAGGGAATAAAAGGAGTATTTATAAGGGAATAGTTAGGAAAAGACGGTTACAAAAGACGTGTTCGAATTCCAAAAAGAATAAGTAACGGTTATATTCTCACGATCATTACTTCTTCGCAGAAATGACATGAGAAGAGGCAAGATGTAGGGACAGAATATCGCAAGATATAAGGTTACGAACATAGTAACAAATACAAGAGAGAAGTGTCGCAAGATAATGCGATAATAGAAGAAACACGGGAGAAGTGTGAAGGGTTTGCGAATATAGAACAAACTTACGATCAGAGGTTGCGATGCTTCGCAGGTTATATACAGTTGTACAGATTTCACTATAAATAGTAGTTCAAATGTTAAATTTGAGGAGGTTCTTTAAGTGAGTGTTAGAAAAAGTCTTAGGAGAGAGAACAGAGAAAGTTGTAACTGTTCTAATTTCCATTAACATATTTCTTTGTAATCAGTTGAGAATATTAATCAAAATTGTCATTCTTCATCAAGAACTTCTTAAAGTTTTACAAATTCTACTGAGGGTGTAGTTGTAGGATTTCCAAAACTACTAGTTAGACATAGTATTAAGGAACACCATACGAGGTTTATTGCTTAACCATTAAACTTTGTATATAAGGCATCAACATGATCATATGAATGCTATTGTGATTATGTATGGGTATGAGTGAAGATTTCATCCTAGGAAACAATGTTTTACATTCTTTTAAAGGAAGTAAGTTCATAAACTTGTTTTGTGAATCGAAAGGGAAATCGCTAGGCTTATTGGTATTGTTATTCATTGAAAATCTATTTTGAATTACCAATATGTGTGTTTAGTATAACCGCTCATAAACTTTTTTATGTATCTTGGTAAAACTATTCACAAGGCATGGCTTATATATTGGTATGACTTTTATTAGTGAAACCGATCTTAAGTAATCACTCAAGATGGTATGGTCGATGCCTTGTAAATAGTAAGTTTTATCTAGTCATTGGGGAACCGATCCTAGTAAGAGGTGCAACAAATTTACAAGATGGAATTGATCCTTGTAAGAGGTGCAACAAATTTTTAGTAGATGGGGGAACCGATCCTATGAACATGTGCAACAAGTTTGTAGTTTTGGGGAAACCGATCCTATGGACATGTGCAACCGAATACAGGTAGTTACCATAATTTGTGAGGAACCGATCCAAGTACCTTGTGACTACTCGTTTTCCCATAGTTTACTTAATGTATAGAGTTCTGAGGATTTGATGCTGAGTAGTATCGATACATCTGTTGTACCGACAATGCTAAGTAATAAAAGATGTGTAAGAACACAATAATAATGAAGAACACAAATATAATATAAAAGCTTCTAAGTTATCATGAGACACAAGCGATTACGTTGTTCGACATTTGTTTACGTCCACGGGGTAATGAGTGATTGTTTTGTATTAAGTTGTGGTGGTTACAAAGATCTTAAATGCTTCCCAAAGTAATAGAGAGAACTTAAGTTGAAGTAAATACTTAAGTTCTAAACATTAGAAAGGTATAAGCTTAAGACTAGATCTTCTTCTCCTAGATATTGAATGCCCTTAGTTTGTTGGCGAGGCTTGATATTTATAGCCCCTTCTTCTCCAGGTATATCTTCTCTGCCTCTGGGTACATCGTCTGCTGATATACCTTTCGTATCAATAGTACCTTCATCCCCGCGTACCTTCTCCAGTAGTATTCTTCCACCTCAGATGACCCACGTTCCTTCGGGAACTACCCAACCTAAGTATAGGTTGTACCTTCATTCATCGCTAGCTTCTGCCAATCGGGTTCTTCCATGCCTCCTCTCTCCATGTTCCTTGATTCATGCGTGTAGATAAGAGATTTTTGCATTTAAGGATGATTAGATGCGTCATCTACCTCTGTCCCTTCGCCAGCTTCCTCTTAGTAGACTAGGCTTTTACCCTTTTTATCTCAATCGTCGAGGTCTCCTTTCTTAGGGAGAGATAAAGTAGATCTGTCTAGGTATCCATTGCTACTTAGGTATCTTTGTCCAGCGAAAGCTGCATAGTTGGATTTGTATGTGACCACTAAGATCGCGACACATGCTCCACAGAATATTGGTATTCACAGTTTTCCCTTTTTCTTTCATATTCTACCGTTTGGTAGAAGTATAAGAAAATTTCCGTTACGCCGCCATTTTGTACGTACCTTACGCCGCCATTTTGCACGTACCGATTATCTGGTCCCTACATGTCCTTTCATGCAATAACTTCTCCTTGAATTTCGGGAAATCCAAATTTTTGGATTTTCCAGCCGCCTATAAGAGGGGAACAAAGAGAAGGAATTTTTATTAATTCCCTTTCTTCTTCTTCTTCGAACTGTCGCTCTCCATCTCTTTTATTGAGATTCTTCTTCAGTTTCTAACTATTCCTTTTGATTCTTCGATTGCTTTGGCTCCACAGTTGATCGTACAAGTAAGTGACACTCGTTTTCTAGTTTCGAATTTCCTCATGCTTGGCCCAGTGTCTCCTTTTTCGACTAGGTGGTTTAATGATGTTGATGTTATTCTTGCATGTGAGAACTTTTGTTATTTTTTACTTGTTCGTACTGTATGGGAACTTGGGTTTCGTTCCATTTTGATTTTTGATGGTGGTTTCGCCATGATCGTCCCTTGCATGTAATCTTGTTTTTCATGATGTATGTTATTCGTTTTTGCCTTATGGTACGATCAAACCATTCCCCTTGCTTTGTTTAGTGAAACTCATGCCAAAAGTATTTCGGTTTTTCCCCTACTTTGCTCTTGAACGAACTGTAATTTCCCTCAGCCATTGTTGATGGAGCAGTTCTTACTGTTGGTGTTAGGTATTATGAGGCTCCCGAAGAAGCCTACGTACAAGGGTCCGAAGACATCTTCGTCGACTGATCCTCCTACGCGATTGGATCATCCTGATGCTACGCCGTCCCCTCCCCCTGAGGACTCTGAGGTGCCTGCTGGGACTGAGGTGGCTACGGTCCCTGAGGAGGTTGCATACCCTGAGGTTGAAGAAGTTGTTGTTAGGGACCTTCCACCTCCTCCTCCTCACTATGAGCTTCAGAGGATCCAACTGCGTGACAAAGATAGCTTTGATCATTTGTATATTTCTGAGATTACCAAGTCTTTTCGTCTTCATAAATTCGAGGTTTCCTTCATCAATGGCCCTGACGTTCTCACTGAGTCTCTCATCCAGGATTTTCCTTATGCTGGGAATAACCTTCTTATTAGTGTCCAATTGGCCGCAGGTATGCTTCTCTCTTTTTTTAGTAGAAAGGATCCCTTCTGCTATGACTTTTTGTCTTCGAGGGATGATCCGGAAAATAAGACTTAGGTTAGAGGAGTTATGAAATATACTGGTAACTTCTGGCGTGCCCTTTGTGAGAGCTAATACCGTAGCAAGGGAAAAACAACTTTGGAGTCTTATGACCCCTTTGCTGAGGGGAGATCTAAGCGGGAGAATTATACCCCTGCCAACTTTAATGCTACATATGCTGATGCTATTCAAAAGAGTAATCTTATTCCTTGGAGTGTTGGTCCTCGTCGTATCCATGTTACGGCCAGGAAAATCAGAGAGGTCAATAACCTTCGCTTGTTGGAGGAGATTGATAAAATTGGTTTGACTACCATCCCTTATTCTGCTAGGCTGCCTTTCCCAAAGAATGACCGTATCTGTCTTGATCATGATGATTGCTGGGATCGTACTCCTCTTCATGTGGTTGGTCCTTGGGCCTATGGTTGCATTACTGCGGATCCCTCTATCCCTCGTTCAGCTCGTTCTTTGCCCGAGAAGTATGATGGATATCGACCTTGGGTCTTTAATCCCGCTACTTCTCATGAGGTACATTTGTTTTTAACATCTTTGTCTGCTTTGATACCTTTTTATGCTTTGGGATCTTTGTCTTCTTTGATATCTTTGTCTTCTTTTCTAATGGTTTCATTTTGAAGCCTGCCCCTGCTTCTTCTGCTGGGGCTGCTTCAGGCTCTGCTGGTAACTCTGTAGCCATAAGGACTATGAAGAGAAAAGATTTGGTTGAAACACCTATGGAGGTAAGGATCATTATCATACCTTTGTGCTTGTAAGTTCTTTAGTGCCTTGCCCCTGATTCTTAGCTGGCGCATGTGTTTCTTTATAGTCTTCCCAGAGAAAGGGTAAATTGAAGACTGTTATTTATCTTGGTGCTTTGGAGGATCCTAAGGCTGCTGGCAAAGTACCATGTGACAAGAACATGTAGGATATCGAGGATATTGGCTTCAGGCCGCCTTTGGATGATATTGAGGAGGATTTTGCCAAAGATAGCCCTAGACCCGTCCGAGCTGCTTCAGTTGAGGGTGAGAACCTTCTCGTTGGTACTGGTGCTCAGCTGGTCGAGCATGTTAGTATTCAAGCCCCTGCCCCTACATTGTATTTGAATATGCCTTCGTTTTTTTCTCCTAGAAAAGCTTTGCCTGCTATCTCTGCCACTGCCGGAGCTGTTATTGTGTCTTCTAAGAGTCTCCCTTCGTCTCCTGCTACCTCCCTTCAATCAAGTGGTTCGTTTTCCAAGGCTGTTACCTCCACTATAATGGCTGGTAGCTCAGATTTGCATCCGAAGAAGAAGGTTGACATTTCACTATCTAGCTTCTCCTTCAATGTTGTTCCCGCTTCACTAGGGAGTGCTCAGTCTGTCTCTACTGCCCTTTCTAGCAAAGCTATTGGAGCTCCACCTTCGTCACTAGACTGGACCATACTGGGTAATCTTCATTCTGCTGGTGACATGGATCTGGGCGTTTCTTGAGCTATTCCTTCTGTTCATAGATCATCCACCATGTCGTCTCTTCGTCGTTGGGAGGGTTCAGCAGTCGTGCCCCGTGTTCGTGCTAAATCAAGCCAAGGTAAGCTGCCGGAGAGTTTGAGCTTAGGTAACTCTGATGATTCTATTCTTGAAGCTATCCTGCGGGATTCCAAGGGACCCTTTTCTGTTGGAGTTGATCATCATCATCTTGATAGTTCTTTCGAGGTAGCTTCTCAGCTGGATGTGCTATCTGCGCAGTATCGCGCAGCCAAAGACTTTTTCTTTGTCCCTGATTGTCTACACTCCAGTCAAAGATTTGGTGAGATCCACAGGGGTAGTATCCAAGATATGGAGGCTTTCATGGATACCTACGCCAATTTCCTTCCTCGCCTTTCAGCATTCTCAGTAAATAATTCTTACCTGATTGTGTTTTTTCTTAATTTGATCCTTCGTCTTCTCTTATGTTTCTTTGTTTGCAGCTTTGTAAGCATATTGATGTTGGCTACACCTTATCCAAGGTCTATAGAGCTAACTGTACTCATTTGAGTGCCCTGCTGGAATGTGCTCATCAGGAATATGCACTTGCTATTGCACAACAACCTTTGTCAAGTGACGCTGCTTCTGTTGCGAAGATATATTCGTTGGAGGATGATTTGAGGAAGACTCAGAGGTCTCTGGAAGCTTGTTTATTGGCTCTCAAGAGAGCTAATAATGCTTCCAAGGTTGCTGAGAATGGCCGCAAAGCTGCTGATACTGCCTTAGCCGCTGAGTCTTTCAAATCCATAGTTTTGTTTCTTCTTTTCCTTATCTTTTTCTTTATTTTTGGTTGCATAATCCTAAGACAACCTTCATCTGCCAGCCGGTGGCTCTAGTGAACTTATGTATCTCCAAGATCGAGTGACCAAGTTAATTTCCAACGTTTGGTATTATCAAAAGAAGTCTGATAGGCTGATGAATGTAACTGTCCACAATGAGGCCCAACTTTCCCTTGAGTCTGCTCACAATGTGAACTTAGTGAAGCAGATGGCTTTGCTTCGTAAAGAATGTGACGAAGCCCTTAGCTGGAAGGAGATTCTAATTTTAAAGCAAAAGGAGGATATTGCCTTAGTCGAGAACGTCTCTCGGCCCAAGAAATTATTCGCAAGAAATATCATGCCGATTTTGAGGATGTTTGTGCTTCCTTAGCTAAGGTTACTGCGGAGATTAATGTCTTAACTTCTGAGGTATGTTCTCTTACGAACAAACTCGTCGATGCTAGCTCTATGTCCTCCTCCATGTCTCATGCATCCTTAGTAAAAAGGTTTGAAGAATTAGAGAGTGTGTACCAAGTTTTATCCTCTGAGAATGCCTCGCTCCGGATAGATGTTGATGGTATTCGGTCGGAAAGGGATACCATTGTGGAAGATCTTGATGCTGCTGAGGTGGATCTTACTGAAGCTCAACATAGTCTAGAAGAGTCCCTTAGCCATGCCAGAGGTAGCTTAGGATAATTATTTTTCTGTAGCATCCTTTGTGTCTTCAACCTATTTTTCTTGCTGCTGACACCCTTCGTATCTGCAGGTCTCCAAGAGCAGTTGGTGGGCACAAATTCCAAGATTAGCCGCCTTGAGGGTCAGATATCTGTATTGGAAATATCTCACCAGTTTGATGCTGCTGCTAAGTTTAAAGCTGAGGCACTTCAGCAAGCTAATGATCATCTTAGTGCTCAGGTCATGGAGCTTCGTAAAAAGTTGGCTTCGGATCTGGAGGCTCAAGCTTCTCAGATGAATGTAGAATTTGAGCGTTCTTCCATCGATTACATCAATAATGCTTTTAAGAAGGCTGAGCTCCAGGCTGAGGGAGTCGTATTTCCCCTCTTCCTTACCCATGATCGTGTTATTTTCACTTTGCTTTCAACTGAATTCCTTTGTTGTATTATTCCCCCAGCTGAGGGGCCTTTGATGTCTCCTTTCCTTGAAACAACCCTTTGTTACGTTCTGAACCTTTGTCATCTGTAACTTTTAAGACATGTTAGTCGTATTTTGGTAACACTATTATGGTACCTTCATTATTATATGAATGTATGTAGACATGTTGTGTCTAATTATTCGCACATTCGAGTCATCACAAGGTTCTAAGGTATGTTTAACCTTTGGTGGAACATTGTTGATGGTGGATTTTAGTTCATGACTAAAGTTGTAAAACCAAAAAAAAAAAAATTGTCGACATCCTGTAAAGGATAAGGCTATTTGATAAGTGTTGAATACTTCTCCGCTTTATTAATTCACCTAGAATGGAGCATGTAACAACAATCCCCAAGTATTCTGTGAATTTTATCATTATTAATTAATGCATAAATCGCTTTGTATTTCCCGTGTTGATCTCAGCAAAACTCTCATTGTTGGTGCGGCATGATGACTGATTGTTACTCTCAGCAGAGTAACATGAATATCCAAGTATCAATAGTGATGCATGCATGAAATACTCGTATAGTCTAAACCATTCTATAACAAAGAGAATCATCTCTCGGTGTGTTATACTCGTCCGATCGAGCATATTTTGAATCTGGACTGTCCATTTAGTCTCAGAAACAATCATGACCATGCAAGTTGGCCGCAAAATTTAACCGTCCTAGACGAACCCTAGCAGGAGCAGGCTATCACCACAATGACCACCAGCAGGCCCATTTTTCCCTAGTTGGTCGAATGAATATCATGACTCTCCAAAAGCCACCAAACGCCAGCCTGAAAAGATGGTCGTGAAGCAGCTTGGAGGAGCTCGTACGAGCAAGGGCTGCCTACGGAAATCTCAAATCCATCACGATCGTTCGTCTTCGCCGGCACAATTAGACGGTGTGGATCGTCCCATTCCTGGTTACGCAAGCACCGTTGTGTACACCGGCGGACCCCATTTCTACCTGCATAGCCGGACATCTCATGACCTAGTCAGGGAGGAGTAAACGTTCTCCTAGAGTTCGGCCGGCGTGATGCTTTAAGGGTCACTAAAGGGTCTTAAATTGATCACGACCATACAACTTCACCGGCATGTTTGGATGGCTTGGATCAGACCCATAACTGTTAGTCAGGTATCACCGTGTTCACCACCGACCCAATATGGGTCCCACATGGTCGGCCTCCCCAAAGGAGGAGTATATCTTGCCAAACTTTTAGGTGGAAGTCGTGTACACACGACCGACCCAAAACCCTAATTAGGGTTTGCGGCATATTACATGTGTCGCTAATCGATCACGAGCATCCATATTCGCAAACATAGATGAAAGGTGTATATGTGGACTCAACAAGTCCTGAACATGTCAGCACGATCATCGTGGGCCCATCTACATACATGACCAATCAGCCAAGACCAACCATGGCCAGATGCCTCGATTCGTGCACTCAAGCTAGGTATGGACGTGCGGTCTCCGATTCCTTTGCGACAACGGATTTCTTCCGCAAATCGATTTCCACCACTTAAATTTGCCAGAAAAATTGAGCGGCCTAGATCATATCTTCACCGGGTAATGAGGTATGGGCGTGTACACCGGAAAGCTGTTTACACGCATGCCCGGTTGGTCCTGCCTAATATACCTCCCATGCTTGGTTTTGACAAAGCTGCAGAGTGATGCTTGCGCACCTATTCAAAACCCTAATCAACGGATGCAGATGTATCATATCATCCATCCAACTCTACCATCTTGGTTGGGCATCCCATGCTATGATTTAAACGGCCAATAAGGTGTCAAGATGATTACCATCCGACACTCTACCACATGGAATGATCGGCCAAGGGAGAGCTTGCTTGCGCAGTCTCCAAACGATCATTCGAAAATGGATATGCATGCATCTATTTTAAAATGTTTAATCCGCGACCTACCCCGTTAAGCCTTAAAACAGTGATGCTTCATACATGCAGAATATATTCAATGCATTACCTGTATAGAATACACACGATATTTTATAAATATTGATTTCCCAAATAACTTAGTTATTTAACCTAGCATTGTATGCTACCTTTTGTGGGTCCCATGACCCACACAATCGAGACATCAAACATGTCACAAACTGGGGGATACTTAATGGGGTATTATTCTGGCGGTTTACAGTGTGTAACGCGCCATCACAAGAACGTGTCGGGAATGCATGGACGGTTAGCGATGATGGGAGAAGTGGGTTGAGATGTGATCGTGCAATCACCAACATGACTCCACTACTCTATCACTCCACTTCCTCCACTTCCCACGAGATACGGGTGTTAGGCTCAATGACTTGTATAAATAGGTTCTCCTCCCTATTTCCAAGACAAGACAGACAGAAACCAAGTGTTAATACAACATATTCAAACACCCAGAGCTGATTGCTTACATTATTTGCAAGTCATTTATGTATTCTGATACAAGTCATAAACATCATACACCTTCACAATCTCAACACCTTCTTCGCTTCCCTCCCTAAGATCAACCCTATCTCCTTCACTTTGTGACCGAAACAAGTCTGGAACGACCATTTCTTGGTTTAGGCCAGAATTGTATAGATTGATCTCTTGAATCAAAAGCACTCCTGTGCAGTGCATTTTTTTAGGGACTAGATTCATTTCTCATCCACACACCCCAAATTACCAAAACCAGCAGAAATAGTTTTCATCCATAAAAAAACATTCATCATCCTACCCAAGTATCCTTTGGCCTGAAGGTACTGTGGTAGTGAGGGTTCCTGCGTGGGCAATAATTTTCCACCCCACGCGTTCAGTGTGATGGCTGCTTTACTTCGATAAGGTATCTCTCTTTATTGGATATATTGCTTATAATCTTCCTTTTAGTGGGATTCATTTTCCCTTAGGATCTGAGATTGACATATGCGCAGTTATGTCGTGCCTTGCCTCATCGTCAATTCTGATGGAGGGTGTCTATTCTAACCCAATTTGTATTTAATCAACATGTACTTTTTCTTAGAAAAAAGTTTTTTTTATTGATTAGTTAAGTTTATAATACATTTGATCAGGGATAGAACATGGTAGGCCATTGCCCCCTTCCCTTCTTCTCCTGAGTGATAACCATTCACTTACGGGTAGTACTTCTTTAGGTACATTGCATTCCAAGGGTGTTGAAATAGTTCTCCTTTGAGGTTACTTAGGTAGTATGAACCCTTCTCGGCAATATCGTTTATGATGTAGGGTCCGTCCCATGTCGGAGCTAATTTTCCCCGCTCTTTCTTCCTTCGATATGGTGGTATTTGACGTAGTACGTACTCTTCAACCAAAAGTTTCTAGGAATTACCCGTTTGTTGTATTCACGAGCCAGCCTTCGTTGGTAGTTCACCATCCCTTGCAAAGCCACTTCTCGCCTTTATTCAAGGTCATCAAGCTTTTATAGCATAAGATCCGTCGTCGGGTTATTTTCCCATGCCTCTGTTTTCGTAGTTGGCAGCATTATCTCAGTTGGGATGACTGCTTCGGCTCCATAGGTAAACAGGAACGGAGTTTCTCTCGTGGCCGTCCTTCTTGTAGTACAGTAGGCTCATATGACATTGTGCAGCTGCTCGCACCATATTTTCTTGTATTCCCCAAACTTATTTTTAAAGTTCATTGCTATCGTCTTGTTAGTGGCCTCCACTTTCCCATTGGTCTTAGGATATATCGGAGTAGACTTGTTTTTCTGAATGTTGAAAGCATTAAATAGCATGTCTATGTTCTTTCCTTTCCATTGTCAGAGACTATGGCGGATGGTATCCCGAACCTGCTGATGTAGTTTTGAATGTGGCAAGAAAAGTTCGTTGATCGGACTCTTTTAAAGATTTGATTTCAGATTAATAAAGAAAAATACTAAGACAAACTAATTAAAATTGATTTTTGGTTTCTCAAGGAGAGATGAATCTAGGGTTTTGGATTCCACTACTTCCGATATTTGTAAACTCAATAATTAAAACTTTGACATAATACTCCTACTTTACTCAAAACAATTCGAACTTAATCTCATGCTTTGGAAGATATAACGTTATAAGCTCTATTTTTTATGACTTTCGTCGCTATTCTAAGGCCTAATTTTCCTTCGCTTATAAAAGATCGGCAGCTCAAACAACCCAAAAAAATAATCACGAAGCATATAAAGAAGAGAAAATTTTTAATAATTTAAAAAGCACAAAATTGGAGTATTTTTGTCAAGGAAAATAATTACTAAAATTCACTCATCAAAACATGTTATTCTAGACCTACAAAACCTGTTATTCTAGTCTCGGAAAGGTTTACCAGGGGTGTACCTACAAAACCTGTTATTTTAGACCCACGATATCTGTGAAGAGCTCAAGAAAGATACTAACGAATCTCCTTGGTTGGCCTACTTTCATTGGTTACAAAAGGAAGTACCCGGATGCGAGTCATATTCATATATATAAGTGGCAGAGTTCTATTCAAATAGTCGCACTATGGACATCAATAATCGGAATCACATAAATGAATAGATTAAGAAGATGGATTATAGAGATAGATAATTCAAAACATTGTTGTCTAAGGTCAACGGTATTTCCCATATCTGTCTGAAGGCCTCCGCCAAGATGAACTTATGAATCCTAATGGATTGAGATACTGGTCTGGACTAATATCAACACATCTTAGCATATACAAGGGAACCAACGGTCGATAATCTTACTTTCTAGATCAACTCAACTAGCATATACAAGGGAACCAGCGATTTATTTTATATGTTTAGGCGACGGAGATAGGGGGAAACACACACATATTTCTATCCAATTGTTAATTTCTCTTTATTATTATTATTATTATTATGAAAATAGGCCGCACTGGGCATTTATTGAAAAAGAAAACGTACATAATTACACATTAACGGGCGGAAGTCGAGCGACAATCTGTGCCCCAACACCCTTTTGGATAGCTAAGCCTATCCTATGGAAAAGTAAATCACCTACTTTGCTATTGGCGTCATAGTTAGTCAAACAATTCTTCAATCTTTTGAGCAGAATGATGAAGTCTTCACCAAGTTCCCCCAAAGTGGAGAAAGCCAAAGCCCGGAACTGATACCCTTGAGATGCACATATGTCTAGGTATTTGTTGCGTTTGTGAGACACCGCCATGGAGATGGCATGTCCAGGTGTGAAACTACGAGGTCCAACACCAGCGAAAGGCGAAACTCCAGTGACGTCAAAACAGGTATCTTGACCGTTAATCCAATTGTATATAAGAATGTCAGCCGGTTTGATAGCGGTGACATTATCAGTCGAAAATCCCAAGGATACTTCTTTCCCAGCAGCAACGGATGATCTGTGACAAATATCCATGACGACATCTCTTACCAGATTATGCCGAAATTTCTGCCCCACTTCACTTGCACAGTGTAGTGCATGGTCTCCAAACACGTCCATAATTCGTCCACAACATGAGCACGTACCATTTTCAGGGAACAATGGAATACCAAGCCTATATTGAGTAACGGCCCGAAACTGACGTGACCCAATTGTTTGATTTAGACCCGGGATAGGGATGGTCTTTAAAAAATCCAAAGCTTGGACTAACCGGTTACTTTGCCACAACATAGCATCCCGTGAAGTTAAGTCAAACTTAGCTGGTATCGCTCGTCTTACAGCATCAAAATATTGTGTTGCCAGGGCTTTCATGAAATGTGGGGCGACACAGTTGATATCGGAAGAAGAGAGACCACAAGCTTGGGTGAATCTTTCTATCGCGGACTGGTAGTTGGTGCTGGGTACTGAAGTGTCAATAGAACTCAAGATGGTGTGATGCAGGTGTTGCGTTTGAAGATGTGAGGCCAAGTAACAATAATGGCCAGTATCGGCCATTGTATACACACCGAAACCTCCCTCTTTAAGCGGCAATGTAGCAATTCTTTGCTGAAGCAACCCAAAGCCAGCCCCATCGCCTATAATGAGGTACTGAAGATAACCCATTAAGTGTTGATCGTAATGATCTGTTACAGCCTGCAATACTCGAGGGTGAGTGGTCCGTAGAGTGAAATACAATCGAGAGACCCCGGTACAATTACGTAATAATAAGAGCTCACACTGCGGGTCTTTCAACTGTTTTACAGAGTTCATCATACAGATGGTTTTCTCAGCTCTGGCGAATACCATGTCACTACTGAATTAGTTATCAAGGCTTACAGGTCCGCCGAGGAGCTTGACACCGTTGGTGGGTCTGCCTATATTGGCTGGGAAAACATCATGCATGAGACATCTTGGATCCGGCACTGGCCAAAAAACTTCAGTCTTGCGAATATTCAAGTGTAATCCTCGTGCAACACCCTCATGCTGAATGATTTTGAGAGCTTTGGACACTTCCAATGTATCGCCTATGATAGTTCCGTCGTCGAGATACAAAGCATGCATGTCTAAGGAACAATGTGCAGCGATGTTGTGAACTAGCGGGTGTAGTACCAAGGAGAAAAGGAGTGGACCGAGCGGGTTGCCTTGTTGTACTCCTTGGGCTGATGTGAGGAGAAATTCATTGTAGTATAACCTTGCTGGTTGAGCATAACAGAACTCGACCCAGTGGGCTATGCTAGGGCATCTAGATCTCACTTCAGCTATTAATGTGGTCCTATCCACTAGATTAAATGCATTTGTGAAATCGACAAGCATCATAGTGGTGTCATTGTGTGTACCTTTTAGTTCCAAAAGCCGATTTGCTGCATGAAGAATACTTTCTCCTCCACTAGGAATTCCCACCCCGAATTGATGGTCACCTAGATAGGTAGCCATTTCTCTTCCTACTGATGTTGCCGCAAGTTTAGAACAGAGACGTCTCCATATCGTTCCCACAGCAATCGGTCGAAGCCCTCCGTCAGGCTTAAGTAGGGGAGTAAGGGGTGCGCTGGCAATGTATGGTCCTAAAACAGCATGGCAACCACCTGAAAACCACAGATTCACCACTCCAACCATGGATGTAAGTAAATCTTCCGATACTGCATCCGCAGGACCACCTAACACGTCGATCAAATGTTGCGCACGAAGGCCATCCCTACCGCAAGATGTGCCTTTAGGGAAGCTGCGAATGGCAGTCACCAGTGCTTTACTGTCAATAGAAACAGGTGCAACTGTATGAGTATCCACAGGGATGGTAGGAGGAGGAGCAGACAGATGTTTTTGCTGTAGCTTAAAAAGAGTGTCGGGATTTTGGGGTGCAACACCATTAGAGGATAAAATCCTAATGGCGGCTGTATAGTGTCCAGAACTAAGCTTTTTCCTACAAGCTTCAACATTGGTCTTCCTCTTCTTTTTGCGTTGCTTCCTTGTCGTCTGAATCTCAATGTGTTCATGAAGAACTCGTTGCAACAAAGTAGCACATCCCTGTGGTTCTCTCCATAAGGACAGTGCATGATTAATGGACGCGGTTTGGAGTCTTTTTCTGTTCCCTGATCTTTCCTCCTGAGAATTATTAGTGAAGTAAAGATTAAGTGTGTAGATAGGTAGCAAAAGTAATTGCAGCCACGCAGACATATCCTTGGGACGATCCAGGATTCTATCCAAAGCAACTTTCAGAGTTCTAGAGAACAGAAGCCGGCATTGTGGAGGGATACTTGTGATTGTCGTAATATGTTGCTGGAAAGCCATGTTAAGTGTCTCAAGTGACAAGTCGAAGGAAGGTTCTGCATGTGCTAAACTGGAAGAACAATCAGCATCCTGTGGTGAGTTGGTCAGAGACCGGTGGTCTTTCAGATTGTGAAATGGGTTTGTCAATCCCATATATGAGAAAATCAGCACTTCTACCATTGAAGGGACCATTAATAACTCCACCAGCATGGTCTTTGCAAGGTCTCTTCCAAGAATAAACTTTCCAACAAGGAAAACACAACCACATCTGCAATTTTCGTAGTAACCTTTCTCAAGCCACATATACACTTAGATCTGAACGTATTCTATCTTGGCAGACAGAAACTCCTGCATGGGTAGGATAATGTTTGTCATGTATATGCTTAAGGATTGATGTTTTTACGTAACCTCTGCCACCAACCCCGTCATGACAGTCGTCAAAACGCTTGAAAGGGCAATGACAATGAGTATCCTCATCAGAATCAATGTCTTTATCGGACTAAAATGCTTGGGAACCAGAACCCGATATAGCAGTAAAGGGATCTCCAGGCGGTTGAGAAAACCGTGAAGATGATGTGTCTGGTCTTGTGTATGGCTGTGAAGATGATGATCTAGACCTTGTGCTCGGGATTCCTCGGATGGTGATGCTGATGATGTAACTACCCTAACCGTTTTCTGCAGAACAGAGATTCTATGTATTACGATGAAGTAGGTTAGGGCAAAAGCCCATCAATCTGTTCAGAAGATGATGATTGTTCGAGTGATGATGAATGTAGGTGATTTTGCTGGACGATGAGGCGGCTAATAATAGAAGATTAAACACAGGTTTTCAGACTCTCTCTCCTATTATTATTTTTAAATTATTTAATATTATTACATGAAACTAGTTGGAAGCCTAACAAGCTAGGCTCCAACTAGTTGAAAACACACACATATTGCTATCCAATTGTTAATTTCTCTTTATTATTATTATTATGTTTTTTTTTTAATTATTTTAATTATTTAATATTATTACATGAAACTAGTTGGAAGCCTAACAAGCTAGGCTCCAACAACATACTACTACATTAATTGAACAGGTTGCTGTGCTAGCCTACCAGCGAGCCTCATGGGTAACCTTGCCAAAGGGAGCCGAAGCGGGAGGGGGGCGAGATTGTGTCATAAGGGGGGCAAACTAACACTACCTTCCATGTTAATTCCTGCAATATTACGCCATTGGGGACTTGAACTTGGGACCTCCTGGAACGCATGAAACTTCGGGGAACGGGGATGACCAGCTGAGCTAGGGCCAGTTCTTCCATTTGGTCTGATTGGTCTGGTCTTTTTATTATTTAGTAACTCAATCGCTTTATTCCATCCAGCAGTGGTAATAATTCGATGTGTGGGCCCCACCAAATCACTTAAAGAAACATATATTTTTTCAAATAAAATAAAATAAAAACATAACATAGTGTGATGATTCCATTCTAACACCTGAACTCTGTCTTTCTATGAATAGACTCCGTTATTGGGTTCCTTAACTCCTACAACCAAGATGTTTCAATCCACTTAATTTGTGTCATCCTGAATTGACATAAATTTATAGGCTCTGGAGTTTTATTTATTTATTTTTTTTTTTTATTTTTCACTTTATTAAATACTAATTAAGAGTTTTTCACACACCCCCAAACTTAAACTTAACATTGTCCTCAATGTTTCAAATTAAAGTGCAATACCAAAAAATATATAAGTAACAAGAGGAATAAAGAGGTAAGTCAGAAAGATAGTACCTAGATGAAGCGTAGCAATCCTTCCATGGGAGCAAGAAAGAAAGAAGGAAAAAACAAAAAAAACAAAAAAAAACTAATGTACAATAGCAGGGTCCTCCAGAGGGACCTTAATATCACCATGCCTCCCAATAAGCGCTAAGTTTAGTATCTTTGGCCAGACGTCGGTAGAATTAGTCACCACATAATATCGTATAGCAATAATCAGAACCTATGTGGGTCATCAAAACTGAATAAATTACCACAAATAAAAGGAATTCCAAGAAAATGAACAAATAGAGCACACCCTTATCTAGTTTCCTTTTTAACACAACTACATCTAGTTGTGGTTCGGGTTCAGGCTCTATGAAAGGGTCTAGATTAAATATTTTCATTGTCTTAGTTTCCTCATATACAGGATCCGGGGGATCAGGTTGTATAGTTTGGAAAAACTCATGTAAGAACTTAGAAGCACATAATAATAACCTGAATGATTGGGGATCTTCTAGGTTTAGTTCTAAAAACTATATAATGACACATTTGAAATTCAGATACTCCCACATTCGGTAAATAAAATTTTGATGGGAAAACAAAATCAATTATGGTAACATGGATCGGGTTAACCACATCAACCAGAGGATGGGTTTCTATCAACTGAGTCTCTTTTTGGACATAACTAGGTTCGGGAAAACGTGCATGAAGATATTCTGTTAAGATGGTAGAGGCACATACGTTAAGTCCCAAATTAGGGACCTTTGTGAGAGTCAAAGGGAAACCACGGGGATAATGATATTCACCCCCAAACTTAGAATTATTAATATCCTTGAATAAACTAGTCACAATTTCCTTAATTTCTAAATTATCATATTTTGGAAAATGGACTCTTATTTCTTCTAGGTTGTAATCATGTGGTTTTACATTTCTATAATCCTCAGAAGGGACTATTGTTTCCGAATCACTAGACTCTAAAACACTAGTCTCATGATAAACTCTTTCCTCTAAGCCATCATCGGCTTCATAATCACAATGATATACTACACCATCTAAAACAATGGTATCCCTAGTCAAATCCTCATCCTTTTGAATAGGTGAACAATTATCAACATTATTAGGATTTGAACTAGAAATAACATTACATTCATAAGGCTCAATTCGTGTAACAATTTCTTCGTCACTATTATTATATATTTCATATTATTCATCGACACTATCCTCATCATCATAACAATACGAGGATGGTTGAACCTTTTCTTCAGTGTTTTTTTATCTAACCTCATCCTCTAAATTAGGTGAATAATTATATGTATTATCAAGGGTAAGATTGGAAACACTATTTTGGAATTCAAGTTCATTATGAGCAATAGCCTTAGGTGCATTTTGGTCCTCCTTCTTATCAAGAGTCTCACACAGTTTATCCATGATTATTTTAGATTCACATATAGATTTATTGAACTTCTAAAGAGATTCCTGTAAAAAAAGACTTGTCAATTGGAACTGTTTGAGTGCATCTTCTAGGGAATGAGTTTTATATTCATCAAAAACTGGTGGCAATTGTTTGATTAAATCCTCTAAAGATGGAGAACTCTCATTTTTTTTCATTATAATATTGCTCATTTTCCCGTTCGTATGATTGGTGGACGTGCGAATAGTAATTGGGATCACCATATTGGTATGAACCATAACCCTCAAAAGGTCGGTAGTGGTCCCAAGTACTATCTACACTATGGTCATAGTACGGATATTTTCCATTTAGATATTCAGTATGATAGTTATTATATTGGTCTTTATAATACCAACTCGACATTTTATGTGCACATGCAAATTCAGGGTCGACTAAAATTGGTAGGCTCATGTTACCTACAGCAAAATATACCTACAGTCAAAGACTGATCACATGTACAAGGCTGAGGTTTGTGGTGTTTCGGATGATAACGCCCAAAGGGTTCACCGTACTAAACCACGAGTTTTCCTAAATTTCGGTGTCTGACGATGCAATTGGTGTGTGCACGCGGTTTTTTTTAAATAAAGAAAATAAAATATGTACAAAAATAAAAAGAATCATAAATTAACTATGTACAAATAAAATAAAAATCTACCAAATATCAATATTTACAAAAAGGGAAAAATAAAAGAAAATAAAATTGGAATATCTCTACTTACCTTTTTTGGTGTCCAATTTTATTCTCCAATAAATGTCAAAGTAAACTTGCACACAAAAGCTAAAAATATACCCAACGTAAAATCAAAAAAAATAAAATAAATTTTAAACTACCAAAATATTTACAAAAATAAATAAAACTAAAACCTAACCTAACCTAAAGGTAAGTCCGCGTCGGCGGCGCCAAAAACTGATGTAGTTTTGAATGTGGTAAGAAAAGTTCATTGATCAGACTCTTTTAAAGATTTGATTTCAGATTAATAAAGAAAAATACTAAGTCAAACTAATTAAAATTGATTTTTGGTTTCTCAAGGAGAGATGAATCTAGGGTTTTGGATTCCACTACTTCCGATATTTGTAAACTCAATAATTAAAACTTTGACATAATAGTTCTACTTTACTCAAAACAATTCGAACTCAATCTCATGCTTTGGAAGATATAACTTTATAAGCTCTTTTTTTATGACTTTCGTCGCTATTCTAAGGCCTAATTTTCCATCGCTTATAAAAGATCGGCTGCTCAAACTACCCAAAACAATTTTCACGAAGCATATAAAGAAGACAAAAAATTTAATAATTTAAAAAGCACAAAATTGGAGATTTTTTGTCAAGGAAAATAATTACTAAAATTTACTCATCAAAAATAGCTTCTTCCAAAACCCTAGAAAAGAAACTTAGTTACTCATAGATCGAATATTGGAGAAAAATTGATTATTCATTATATTAAAAATCTACTTACAATGATTTTCAGTCGCTAAAGATCTTTAGGTACCCCAACTGAGCAGTTCAGCTGCTGAAGAAGACCACGGAATATAGTGGCTAAATCTTTTTCTCCACTGAATGATTAATGATATAACCCTTATGCCTTTAATGAACGATAGATTTTTGCGACTGTATGCGGCAGTTCAATGTTCTTCGTGTTCTTGAGTATGCACCAGCAGTTAAGCTTTCTGGAAATTTTATTTTCTCAATCCTAAGCCTAGATTTCTTCTTCAAGGTATCCGTCCCCCTTTTTGGACTCGAACAACCCTTTTTATACACTTCAAGCTAAATTATCTCCCAAGTTATCTTCCATTATTCTTTTCTCTTTTTCACGGGAAATAATCCTTCGGGATTGATTTATTTCATTCTAAATATTCTTTACGCAACAACTGAGTTCTCTGTTTCCTTTTTTTATTAAAATCAAGGTCTCTTATTCGATAGAAACCAATATTCTTCCCATTGTCCATGATATATTTCCAAAACAAACCCATGAACCAATTCCTTCCTGTTTTGAGAACAATTGATTATCCAGCCCAATTTGACGGACTCAAACGCCTATACCTTCCATGTTTATCTTTAACGGGCCCAAAGAAATAAAAATTCACGATAAGTCTCAGTAAAACTCGTCAAGATTTTATGAACAAAGTTCCGCAAGTGGCTGGATATTTTTCCCGCCAAAACTCATTTTATATCTATTTGCCTCAAATCAACGTTCTAGCCAATTTTGATCCAATCAAACGACCATACCAAGCCTGTTTAGGCTTACGTAAGATACTTATTCAGTTTCAACCATTGAATCTCAGTATAACACCATCAATCCTCAAACCATAATTTGGTTGTTGTTTTCCCGCCAAAATTTGAATTTCAAACAAAGAAGATGGCCTTCCCCTTATCCAACAGCTGGGGTGCCGATAGCAATCAGGGGTACATTTAGTAATTCATGGGGGTGCGAATAGCACTTTGTGGGGGTACAAATATAAATTTTTGGATGTATATAGTGAAAAACTCATGGGTGACTTTATCAACTCCTCTGGGCGCCTTTATCGACTCTTCTAGGACATTTTTGGGGGTGCCTTTAACATATTTCTGGGTGCTTTTAGTAGTTTCTTGAGCAGTCATCTCTTACTTCTCATATTCACTTCTTTTCTTCAATTTCATCACTAAGGTTTCCATGGTTTTCAGACAAAACTTGCATCACTAAAGCCGACATGCCTTTCAGATAAAGAAGAAGTAAATAATGAGAAATAAGTCGCATCCAACAGCAGTTGCACATGAAATGACACTTTAGCCCTTTTAAGCGGCGTTTCCTCTTCTTTTTCTCCAAAGTACCTAAAACTCAAAAATAAACATAAAATACATAATTTACAAGAAAACTTTGCAGAGAAAGCATAAATAATAGATAAATATCAAGGTGTTTTAGACACCTATCAAATTCCCCCACACTTAGACTTTGCTAGTCCTCGAGAAAATAAAACTAAACTAATTTTAAATACATACAACTCTATCTCGTTTAGGATACGGTCACACTTAGCACGTATAACAAGCCTTTAAACCCCTAGGTGGCCATAGTGGCCGAGTTATAGTCTCGGGAAGGTTTCCCAGTGGTATACCTACAAAACATTTTATTCTAGACCCTCGATATATGTGAAGAAATCAAGAATGATACTAAAGAATTTCCTTGGTTGGCCTACTTTCATTGGTTACACAAGGAAGTACCCGGATGGGAGTCATATTCATATATATAAGTGACAGAGTTCTATTCAGATAGTCACACTATGGACATCAATAATCGGAATCACACAAATGAATAGATTAAGAAGATGGATTATAGAGATAGATAATTCAAAACAATTAATGTTGTCTAAGGTCAACGGTGTTTCCCATATCTGTCTGAAGGCCTCCGCCAAGATGAACCTATGAATCTTAATGGATTGAGATACTGGTCTGGACTAATATCAATACATCTTGGCATATACAAAGGAACCAATGGTCGATAATCTTAATTTCTAGATCGACTCAACTGACATATACAAGGGAACCATCGATTGATTTTATTGCACAACTTTTTCATCCAATTTTTTTTTTAACTGCATGATTTGATCTTTTGGATCCAAGCACATGCTTCTTGTCAGCAGATTACATGATAGTTCCCATGGATCCTGCGTTCCACTCTTGTTTAGGCGACGGAGACAGTGGAAACACACACATATTACTATCCAAGTATTAATTTCTCTTTTATTATTATTATTTTTTAAAAACGCACCCGAGGGTATATTATTAAAGAACAAGAAGATTACAGGGAATGGTGGGCATCCTAGCAACAAGCTGGGCTCCAACACCTTATTATTATTATAAAAAATAAATAAATTATATATCCATTAGATAAATAAAAGAAAAATTATTATTATTATATAAAGAGTATTACATTAACTAGTTGGAAGCCTAACAAGCTAAGCTCCAACAACATACTACTACATTAATTAAACAGGTTTCTGTGCTAGCCTACCAGCGAGCCTCATGGGTAACCTAGCCAAAGGAGCCGAAGCGGATGGTGGGGCTGAGATTGTGTCACAAGGGGGGCAAGCTAACTCTACATTCCATGTTAATTCGTGCAATATTACGTCATTGGGGGCTCGAACCTGGGACCTCCTGGAGCGCATGAAACTTCGGGGAACGGGGATAACTAGCTGAGTTAGAGCCCGTTATTATTATTTTATTTTATTATTAAAGAGATGCCACAAGAGGTTATTTATTATTATTATTATTCGCCGGTTATTATTATTATTAATTAAAAAAATAATAAATAAGTGGTAATTTACAATGATTTGGCGGGGAGGTGCGCGACAAGTTGCGCCCCAATGCCTTTTTGAATAATAATGCCTAACCTGAGGAAAAGAAAACTGCCTAAGTTATTGTTAACATCATGACTGGCCATGCAGTTCTTCAATCTTTTCAAAAGGGTTGTAATATCTTCACTTAATTCCCCCAATGTCGTAAACGCTAGGACGTCGAAACCGTATCCATGAGTCGAGCATATGTCAGCATATTTGTTGCGTTTGCGTGTGATAGCAGCGGAGATTGCATGACCTGGGGTGAAAGCGCGGTTTACTCCTTTCGAGAATGGTGAAACACCAGTGACTTCAAAGCATATATCCTTCCCATTCTCCCAGTTATATATCATTAGGTATGCCGGTTTGAGAGGGGTGCTTCTGTCGGATGCTAGGCCTATTGACGCTTCTTTCCTTGCAGATACTCCCGCTTTATAGCACAACTCCACAAATAAGTCTCGTACCATATCATGACGATATTTTAACCCCACCTCACTAGCACAATGGATAGCATGGTCACCAAATCGATCCATGACACGTTTACAACATGAACAAGTGCTACCTTCAGCAAATAAAGGTATACCCAAGCGATATTGAAGTACCGACCTGAATTGGCGTGGACCTAAGGACTGATTAATCCCTTGGATAGGGATTGCCTTTAGATAGTCTTGTGCATGAGGTTTCTGATTGCATTTCCATAAGATAGAGTCTCGCTCGGACATATTAAAATTAGATGGTATTTCCTTCATGATAGCAGCATAATAACGAGTTGCCAGTAAGTGCATGGGATGTGGGGCGACTTCGTTAATGTCGAAAGATGAAGGAGATAAACCACATATGCGAATGTAATGGTCCAACGTTGTGTGAAAGTGAGGGCTAAGGCCAGGAGTACCTTGTAATATTTGGTTCTGCAAATGTTGAGTTTGGAAACAAGAAGCAATGTAACCATACTGGGTGGTATCGTGCATAGTGTAGACGCCTAAGCCACCGTCTTTGATTGGGAGAGTAGTGATGCACTGCTGAAGATGACCAAACCCAGCGCCATCACTCGTGATCAAATACTGCAGGTACTGGATAAGGTGCTCGTCAAACTGCTGATGTGCTGCTTGCATACATTGGGGCCTAGTTGTACGCATTTAAAAGTATAACTTTGAAACGCCAGCACAGTTTCAAAGTAGTAAGAGTTCTTCCTGTGGGTCCCGAAGCTTCTTAACACAATCCATGAGAAGAAGTGTTTTGTCTACACGATGTTGGATAATATTCCTACAAAATTCGTCACTCAAACTTACCGGACCCCCAAGCAAACTGACTCCGTTCTCAGGTCTGCCTAGATCAGATGGGAAGATATCATCACATATTGGGTCGGGGTGCGGCCAAAAAATTTCGGTCTTCTTTATGTTCAATAATAAGCCACGTGCTGGGCCTTCTTCACGCAATATTTGGATGTCTTTCGCAACTTCAGTTGAATCCCCAACCAAAGTTCCATCGTCTAAATACCACAAGTTGAGGTCCAGATGACATTGTGCAGCGATTTGCATTATCAATGGATGGAGGTCTAGGGAAAACAGTAGGGGTCCAAGTGGATCTCCCTGTTGAACGCCTTGCATTGAAGATAGAGTGTGCTCATTGTAGTAGAGCTTGGCAGGCCGTGCATAACAGAATTCCACCTATTTAGCAATGCTAGGGCATTTCTCACTCACCTCATTGATCAAAACAGTCCGACTAACCACATTGAAAGCATTAGTAAAATCGATAAGAAACATAGTCATGTTGGTTTGAGTACCTTTCAACTCCAGCAGCCTACTCACAGAATGTAAAATGCCTTCTCCCCCGCACGGTGTGCCAACACCAAACTGGTGGTCACCGAGATAGAGAGACATGTCTTTAAGCACAGCAGTTGCGGCCAGTTTAGAGCATAAACGACGCCATATCGTTCCTACTGCGATCGGACGGATGCCGCTTCCTAGTTTTAGTAAAGGCATTAACGGCGCGCTAGTGATGTACTCTCCAAGGGATAAAGGGCATTGGCCGTCCAGCCATAAGTTGATTACTCCGGTGATAGACAACAGTAACTCATCTGTCACAGCAGCAGCAGCGCCGCTCGTTGCATCGAGCAAGTGCTGAGCACGCAGGCCATCGCGTCCTCATGATGTTCCTTTCGGAAAACTTCTCAAAGCGCGTACCACAGCTTGTGCATCAACAATAGCAGCAGCTGCCTTTGGGCTACCATCTGGGATGACAGGAGGTCGTGACCAAGGGTGTTTCTTCTGCAGTTCAGAGAGAGTCTCTGGGGTTGCAGGTGCAACACCGCCTGATGACAAAATACGTATGGCAGCAGTATAATGTCCGTCCCTCAGTTTCTTTTGGCAAGCCTCGACATTGGTTTTGGGCTTCTTGATTTGCTATGATCTCTTGTTGGCGTGCTGTTGGTGTTGAGTCTGCCGAGCCAATGTCAACAGGCGCTGAGAAATGTTGATACACCCATTTGGTTGTCCCCATTCCACCAGGGATTTGTTGATGGCAGCAATTTGCATCCTTTTCCGCGTACAAGATCGTGCTTCACTGGCATTGTTAAGGATGTACAGATTAAGGTTACATACCGGTAGCAGTAGTAGTTGAAGCCAAGGAACTAATTCAGTAGGTTGTGCTAACACCCTGTCAAGTGCAACTTTCAAAGCTCTGTAAAAATTCAACCTACACGGCGGGGGAATACTGGTTGTTGTCGTAATCCGATGCTGATAAACCGTATCGAGGAGTTCGAGTGTGAGTCCGGGTGATTCATCAGTATTTTCAGTGTTGTTGGACGCTGAAGTGGATTCTGATGCCGCATGTGGTCTAGTGATGCCGTGTATTAGAAAGTCCACAGATCTGCCATTGAATGGTCCTAGCATTATATTTCCATTGTGAGGTCGGAATGGACGCTTCCATGACTGCACTTTCATGCAGTCGCCGCAGAGCCACATCTCCAAGAGAGTGAGAAGACGTTCCCATGCCTGGTAAACACTTAAGTTAGTACTAATCCTTCCTTTACAAACCATTAATCCTTCCTGCGAAGTCCAGTGTTGGTCCTTGATATGACGAAGAATGGAAGTTTTTGCATAACCACGTCCATTGCAGCCATCTTGACAATCATCAAAATGTTTGAAAGGGCAGTGAGCTGATGAGTGCCAAATATTGCATATTCATACACCTTTTCATTGGCACTTAACTCATCTTTCGCGCTTCAAAGTCATATATTATCCCAAATTCTGCATTTTTACCATTTTCAAGAATAAATATTTGTATTAATTAATTTTGTGTTTTTAAGTACTAAATAAAGCTTGGAAGAATTGAGAAGACAAAAGAGAAGAAAGTTGGAAGCATTGCAACCCGCTCGCGCATCAGTGGCAACCTGTTTACAAATTCATGGGATTAAACAACCCATGATCCAAAACCCATGACCCAAATCCATTTCCACCTCACCCCCATTGGATTCTTTCCAAAACATCCACCTCACCCCCATTCTCTCACTCAATCACTCCCAATTTGTTTCCCACAACCAAATATATTCCATCAATTAAGAAAACATGTTTTGTTGAGTGGATGAGTGCCAAAATTCGGATCCAAGTGCTTGAGGGAATTTTGTGTATAAATAGAGAGGGTTGTTGTGTTGAAAAACCATCCAAGAATAGCTTGTTCATGTTAGTTTATCAAATTTAAGTTTTGTTGTAATGTTCTTCATGTTCTAGTTTCATTTGCTAGGGTTTAAATGAAGCCGTAACTCATTGGTATGTATTCATATCTTGTATCTTGTTCTTGAAAGTTTAGAATTGTTTAAAGATATAATTTAATCCAAGTTTGTCAACATCTTGCTCTCACAATGTATGCCATGTATCCATTGTAGTTAGAATATCTCTATGTTGATTATGCTACAACTCATGCTTAACCAAATATTGATCCTCAGATTAGTTGTGCTTTAATTAGACAGTTAATGCTTTGGATAAATACTTTAGTTGTGATTAAATTATCCATTGGAGAAACACCTTATATATACGGTAGACTTGAATCTGCTGTAAGGACAAGAATAATATTACAAGTTGAATGCATATCATAGGTTAGTGGTGGATTTGAATACCCTAGTATCCATATTCTCAATATTTACACCTTGATTTAATTGCATATTTTAATTCAAATTACTTTCTGTTTAAGTCTTTGCCAATATCTCGTCGTATCAACAAAAACAAACCCCCTTTGGTTACTCTCTGAATTAGTTCTGAATCAGGATTTAGAATCAACTTCTACACTCTCCAAGTCTCTGTGGTTCGACCTGTTCTTTCCCTGTGTTGCTTGTCGACACTGTGCACTTGCAGTTTATACATAGAAGTAGGTATCTTTCCGAGCCTACCAAGTTTTTGGCGCCGTTGCCGGGGATCTGGTAGCGGTGTAGTTGAAATTTCTGTCTCCTGTCACTGTTCATAAATTGTCTCCTGAAACTGTAGCTTGTTACTGTAGCATATTCAAGAACACAAAAAAAAAAAAAAACAAAGGCACGCCCAGAACAGTCGCATAAAGCTGTCGCACTTCAACAGCAGTAGCGCAGTGTCGTTTGTGAACAGCAGTAGCGCAGTGTCGTTTGTGAACAGCAGTAGCGCAGTGTCGTTGGTGAACAGCAGTAGCGCAGTGTCATTTGTTAAAAACAGAAACGCAGTATCGTTTACAACAACACGAGCCTTATATCGTTTATTGCAGAATAATTGTGCCTGCAAGGTTGTAGTGGAAGTCAAGGCGGAGCGAAAAAAAAAAAAAAAAAGAGTGTATTTTATTTATTTATTTTTTAGATTGTATTAGGATTTCTCTATTATTGTAATTTTCTATTTTTATTTCTTTTGCTTTTTTTTTTTTTGGACTTTGGACTTAGACATTCTTTTATTATTATTATTTTTAAACCCTACGGAAGGGTAGTATTAAATATCAACTATTTGCAGAGAAGGACGGTGATTACAATATCACCTCGGCCCCTTGGGTTCGTTCATGACATAAGAGTCGTGGCCCGAGTCGACAACAACGGTTCATCCCCCGTATGGAATGGGAGGTAAGCTTGCCGAAACACTCGTGAATCCCCTGTTAGCGAGTTACTGTATTCCTTCGGTTGCATATATGTTGAGGATTTGAATACGGTTGTTTTAATTTCCTAGTAAAGGGCAAGGACTGGCCATACAAGATAAGGGATTCGGATTTCATCACCGTTCTCTTCCTTACCGCCTTAGGAAAACGATACATACACGAACCTAAGCTTTAAAATTTGAAGTAGAACAAGACCTATAAGGTAACGATCTTAGTAGGACAGTCATTCGGAAAATATTGGTTACTCTTTAAGCATACTTCAAAGTTCATGATAGTTTCTGAAAATTGAATGTGTGACTGCGCCGCCTTAGAATGCGGTGAGGCCTTGGGTATCAAAGCTCCAGCAGCTTCCCTCGCCTCTGTTCAATTTACTTAAATTCGGATTGATTCCAGAGGAGTTTGCTCAGATTATAACGAATTCCATTTCGAAGGAATAGAAGCTGGTCTAGAAAACAATCTAAGTGGAGCCATCATGCTTTTTGTTTGCTAGAAATCAGTAGGTTTACTGTGGTGGAGTCAGCCTTGTTTGTGATTGAATAGAACTTCCCTTCCTTGTTTGTGGTATTCTATTTTTTTATTTTTATTTTCTCCATTAATTTTATTATTAAAAAAAAAATGGTCTCTGTACCTCCCAATCTCTGCAACAAGCCTAGTGCTAGTTAGAGATCATGTCAGGATTTTGGTCTGCAACTGGGAATGAATACAGACACAATGGACACCTTGCACATGTGCATGCTTCATATTTTGAGAACCCCATAGATCATGGTATTAATAACTTTAGGGAAAATTATGGACCTTTTCAAGTTCCCGAGACACAATATATAGACCCTAGTTGTTATCCACATATGTATCACTCACATCCAGGGGATGCGGAGCAATTCTATACTCCCCTGAGCCTTTATATGAAATTTGTGATGGAAAATCTCAAATTGATGGAACAAAATAATGCTAGATCTGAATTGCAAGCATTGCATGATCATCCATATAGCAACATCCATGAATTTTCCTTCAATAGTGAATCTCATGCATCACCATGTACTGAATATTCATATGAAAATGAGATACCTACTATTGATGACTCTCCTTTCATTGAACAAAATAATGAAATTTTAGAATTTGATCAAAACCTTGTGCAATATCAAAAGTTAACTGACCAAAGGTTTGCGAGTTTAGAACTCAAAATGAGTCAAATCCTTGATGCACTAAATGAGGAGAGGAAAGAAGTTCATGATGAGATGTTTGTTATCCCTACTGAATTAAATGAGAATTGTATGTCAAGTCCTAGTCATGTAACTAATATTGAATATGAGCCTCACCTAGAAAAGAATGAGTTGACTGAAAACAAAGTTTTTAATAGGGATGAGTATGCATACTACTCTGATGATGATGATGATGATGTTATGTTAGAAGAACATGTTTTTACTGAAAATATTGTCGAACCTTTGGGTTCAGAGACATTAGGATTCTCTGCCTCGACCTTAATGAATGATGTTTCTTCTAATGTTCCATATACATGTGATGTGGTTACTAATATTGATCCTGTGCAGTTATCCTGTGAAAGAGAGCATGCTACACAACTTGTTTGTGACTTAGAAAATGTTGAATCTTCTGTAGACACCAATGAAACTATGTATGGAAATAACTTTAATGTGTCTGATTCTCTTCCTAAGTCACAATGTGAAGTTTCTTGTAATATTCCTATGCATGAAACTGAAGTTCTAGGGGATGATTGTGAACTGGGGATTATTGATTTGTTTTATGAGCATGAGCATGATGTTGTACTTGTGTCTGACATAGGTAATTTTGAATCTCTTGTCGACACTAATGATCTTATGCATCAAAATATAATTGACGTGTCTGATTCTCTACCTAGGTCACAACATTGTGATGTCTCTTTGGATTTGTATATGCATGAGAATAAAACTTTGGATGATGATGATTATGAACTAGGTCTTGATGAATTGTTCTATGAATGTGAGCATACTGTCACACTTGTAGATGACTTAGGAGATGTAAATGTAACTAATGATAAGGGTACTCTTGATCTCATCCATATGAGCAACTTAGACGTACCTACTCTCCTGCTAAGTCACCAACTGATGGTCTTGCACTGGACCTAAAAATTGTTCCTTTTAAGTGTGCTGAATCAATGTTGTTGACAATTCCAAACCTAGGGTTAGAGTTATATGCATCTCAAATTCTTTTGTACTTTTTGTACACTAAATATCCTGTTATTGAGAAGTCATATCTGGAATACCCTCATGTTGTTCTGCCCATCCCTGACAAAATCCACTTTGAACTAGATCTTGTGCATGATGAACCCCTGAAATTGTTAGATTTTGTGCTCAAAAACACATCTATTGACAAGTTCAGGTTTGGGGGTAATGTTTTCACACTTGCAGTCTTACTTGCATTGTTGTGTTATAATTGTGTAAGGCTGTTGTTGTTTTCACACTCCGTCTTTTGGGTTGATCCTCAACTTTTTAGATTGTTGGTGTATGGTGAATTTTTATTGTATATAATCCAGTAATTAATTTTTGAATCTTCTTCATATATATGTGTGCTAACCAAACTTTTTGTCTTGCGCTCATATTGTTTGCTCTCAAAGCATTCATTCAATTATGGTTAGCACCACCCTTTCTGCATCGGGTAATCTCTTTCCTTTGAATCTTCTCTACCTTGTTCTCTTGATATGTGTTCTTATCATCTTTTGAAACATTGAGGACAATGTTAGATTTAGGTTTGGGGATGTGTTTTGCATATAGAGTTTTTAGTCTTTTATTAAAAAAATCAAATTAGTTTTTTATTAAAAAAAAAAAAAAAATCAAAAAAAAAAAATTCTTTGGTGACCAGCTGTGTAGCGGGTCTTTTGTAGGATTTTTTTTTTAGTCTTTTGCATTTTATTTGTTGTTGTTTTTAGGATGACCAGCTGTGGAGCGGGTCTTTTGTATGTTTTTTTTTCCTTTGTAGTCTTTTGCATTTTTTTTGACCACCAAATGTAGCGGGTCTTTTGTAGGATCCTTTGTAGTCTTTTGCATTTTTTTTCTTCTTTTCTATGACCAGCTATGTAGCGGGTCTTTTGTAGGATTTTTTTTTGTAGTGTTTTGCATATAGATTTTTTAGTCTTTTATTAAAAAATAAATAAATCAAAAATCAATTTTTTTTATGATGACCAGCTGTGTAGCGGGTCTTGTGTTTGGTATCTGATGATCAGTTGTGTAGCGGGTCACTAAAAAAATATGATGATCAGCTGTGTAGCGGGTCTTAAAAAAAAAATGGTTACAAATTATCAAGGTTCTACGAAATTCCGAAGTTCATCATCTACAGTTGAAGACCGAAGACAAAGACATTTCTATGGATGCTCTGATATTGGAGAAGGGTTTGTGGGTACTTCTTTGGTAGGCCCTCACGAGACTACAACTCGTCCACTAGGGACACCTAGGGGTTTAAAGGCTTAGTGCATACGCTAAATGCATTCGAGAGACCAGCGACAATGGTATAGTTAAGATTTCTGGATTTCTGTTTCACTTGAGGACAAGTAAAATTCAGGTTTAGGGGTATTTGATGAGTGCCAAATATTGCATATTCATACACCTTTTCATTGGCACTTAACTCATCTTTCGCGCTTCAAAGTCATATATTATCCCAAATTCTGCATTTTTACCATTTTCAAGAATAAATATTTGTATTAATTAATTTTGTGTTTTTAAGTACTAAATAAAGCTTGGAAGAATTGAGAAGACAAAAAAGAAGAAAGTTGGAAGCGTTGCAACCCGCTCGCAAGATCAGTGGCAACTTTGTTTACAAATTCATGGGATTAAACAACCCATGATCCAAAACCCATGACCCAAATCCATTTCCACCTCACCCCCATTGGATTCTTTCCAAAACATCCACCTCACCCCCATTCTCTCACTCAATCACTCCCAATTTGTTTCCCACAACCAAATATATTCCATCAATTAAGAAAACATGTTTTGTTGAGTGGATGAGTGCCAAAATTCGGATCCAAGTGCTTGAGGGAATTTTGTGTATAAATAGAGAGGGTTGTTGTGTTGAAAAACCATCCAAGAATAGCTTGTTCATGTTAGTTTATCAAATTTAAGTTTTGTTGTAATGTTCTTCATGTTCTAGTTTCATTTGCTAGGGTTTAAATGAAGCCGTAACTCATTGGTATGTATTCATATCTTGTATCTTGTTCTTGAAAGTTTAGAATTGTTTAAAGATATAATTTAATCCAAGTTTGTCAACATATTTCTCTCACAATGTATGCCATGTATCCATTGTAGTTAGAATATCTCTATGTTGATTATGCTACAACTCATGCTTAACCAAATATTGATCCTCAGATTAGTTGTGCTTTAATTAGACAGTTAATGCTTTGGAGAAATACTTTAGTTGTGATTAAATTATCCATTGGAGAAACACCTTAGATATACGGTAGACTTGAATCTGCTGTAAGGACAAGAATAATATTACAAGTTGAATGCATATCATAGGTTAGTGGTGGATTTGAATACCCTAGTATCCATATTCTCAATATTTACACCTTAATTTAATTGCATATTTTAATTCAAATTACTTTCTGTTTAAGTCTTTGCCAATATCTCGTCGTATCGACAAAAACAAACCCCCTTTGGTTACTCTCTGAATTAGTTCTGAATCAGGATTTAGAATCAACTTCTACACTCTCCAAGTCTCTGTGGTTCGACCTGTGATTTCCCTGTGTTGCTTGTCGAAACTGTGCACTTGCAGTTTATACATAGAAGTAGGTATCTTTCCGATCCTACCATGAGCCATTGAATCCTGACTCTGACTCCTCCCATAGCCAGCGTCCTCGTCATCTGATGAATGAACCTGTGATGACGATGATTGCCTTGTTCTTGGCATTGCAGGGTTAAAACTGCAATAATCGCTTTGGGGTAGTTATGGAAAAAGTGAACGAAATCATCACCCAAGGACCTCAAACGATCGACAGAAAGAAGGAGAATCTAGTGATGCACAAGTTGAAAAGATCTGAAAGTATTAGGCTGGTGAAAATTGCGTTAATAATAGAATAGGTAACCCAGGTTTTCAATCGCCTGAGGTTTCGCCAGAGTCTCTCTATTTAAATTGCGTTATTATTATTATTATTATTCCATTTGGTATGGTCTTTTTATTATTTAGTAACTCAATCACTCTATTCCATCCAGCAGTGGTAACAATTCGATGTGTGGGCCCCACCAAATCACTTAAAGAAACATATAATTTTTCAAATAAAATAAAATAAAATAAAAACAGAACATAGTGTGATAATTCCATTCTAACACCTGAACTATGTCTTTTTATGAATAGACTCTGTTATTGGGTTCCTTAACTCCTACAACCAAGATGTTTTCATCCACTTAGATTAGTTAGTGTCATCCTAAATTGACATAAATTTATAGGATTTGGAGTTTATTTTATTTTTCACTTTATTAAAAACTAATTAAAAAAATTTCACACACCCCCAAACTTAAACCTAACATTTTCCTCTATGTTTCAAATTAAAGTGCAATACCAAAAAATATATAAGTAACAAGAGGAATAAAGAGGTAAGTCAGAAAGATAGTACCTGGATGAAGCGTAGCAATCCTTCCATGGGATCAAGAAAGAAAGAAGAAGAAAAAACAAAAACAAACACAAAACTAATGTACAACAGCAGGGTCCTCCCGAGGGACCTTAATATCACCATGTATGGGTTGCCTCCCAATAAGCGCTAAGTTTAGTGTCTTTGGCCAGACATCGATAGAATTAGTCACCACATAATATCATATAGCAATAATCGGAACCTATGTGGGTCATCAAAACTGAATAAATCTACCACAAATAAAAGGAATGCCAAGAAAATGAACAAATATAGCACACCCTTATCTAGTTTCCTTTTTAAGACAACTACATCTAGTTGTGGTTCAGGTTCAGGCTCTATGAAAGGGTCTAGATAAAATATTTTTATTGGCTTAGTTTCCTCATATACAAAATCCGGGGGATCCTTATTTTTATTGGTTGTATAGTCTGGAAAAACTCATGTAAGAACTTAGAAGCACATAATAATAACCTGAATGATTGGGGATCCTCTAAGTCAATCAGATTTGACTCAGAAAGTTGACCATAATGAAAGTGGTGGTCATTCTTAAGGAAATGTGTCGACAATTCTAATTTCCTAAAATAATTAGGTTTAGTTCTAAAACCTATATAATGACACATTTGAAATTCAGATACTCCCATATTTGGTAAATAAAATTTTGGTGGGACAACAAAATCAATTATGGTATCATGGATCGGGTTAACCACATCAACCAGATGATGGGTTTCTATCAACTGAGTCTATTTTTGGACATAACTATGTTCAGGAAAACGTGCATGAAGATAATCTGTTGTTTATGGGTGAAAAGTACTTCTGCTGGTTTTAGTAATTTGGGGTGTGTGGATGATAAGTGAATCTAAACCCTAAACAAATGCACTGCGCGGTGAGTGCTTTTGATTCGAGAGATCAATTTATACAATTTTGTCCTAAACCAAGAGATGTCCGTTCCAGACTTGTTTCGGTCACAAAGTGAAGGAGATGGGGTTGATTTAAGGGAGGGAAGCGAAGAAAGTGTTGAGATTGTGAAGGTGTAGGATTTTTTTTGACTTGTAACAGAAAATTGAGCAGACTTACGATTAATGCAAGCAGGCTCTGGGTGTTTGAATACGTCTCGTATTAACACTTGGTTTCTGTGTTGTCTTCTTTTTTCTCTGTTTTGGAAATAGGGCGGAGAACCTATTTATACAAGTCATCTGAGCCTTATTCACGTCTCTCGTGAGAAGTGGAGGAAGTGGAGTGATGGAGTAGCGGAGTTATGTGTTAGCGTCACACGATCAATCATGCCCACTTCTCCCATCATCACTAACCGTCCATGTCTTCCTGACACGTTCTTGTGATGGAACGTTGCACGCTGCACGCTGTAAATCGCCAGACCAATACCCTAGTGTGTTTCCCCAATTTTGTGACATGATTGATGTCTCAAGTGTAAGTGTGGATCGTGGGACCCACATAAGGTAGCATATAATGCTATGCTAAATAACCAAGTTATTTAGGAAGTCGATACTTGTAAAGTATCGTGTGTATTTTATGCATGTTATGCATCGAATATATTCGGCATATATGAAGCATCGATGTTGTGTATCATGCCATGCCTGCTTCACGTGAGGGTTTGGAGGCTTCATAGGTGAGCGCTGCCTTAACCGATCATATTAGGTAGAATAGTGGCGGACGGTGATCATGGTGATACCTTACTGGCCTCCTAACTCCTATCCTAGGTTGTCCTTCCAATCTGGCGAAGCTAGACAGATGAGATGACTTGCGGCCCACATCTGCGACCGTCGGATTAGGGTTTAGGAGGTGCGCAAGTATCCTCTTTCATCTTGGTCGAATCCAAGCATAGGAGGCGCTTCATGGTGGACCGATCAGGCATGCGTGTAGACAGAATGCTGATGTCCATGCCCATGCTTCACTATCCCACGAAGGTTTAATCTAGGCCACTCGAATTTACCAGTGAAGTTGAGTGGCTGAGATCGATTTGAGACAGAAATCCTATGCCGCAAAGGATTCTTAAAGGGGCGCGATATCCCATCTTCAAGGCATGTGTTTCGAGACAACCAAGCTTGGCCGGTGTCGGCCGTTTGGTACAGTGTGTAGGTGGTAAGCTGGTATTCACGCCTATACCTGACTGTCTTATGGAAACGTGATCTAAGCCACTCAATTTTTCTGGCGAAGTTGAGTGGTCGAGATTAATTTATGATTTAGGAAGCATGACCATGCCAATTTGGGCGCACGAACGGAGGCGCCTGACCAAGGCTGGCTTTGGCCGATCGGTCGGTCATGAAGCAGGGCCCGCGATGGTCATGCTAGCATGTTCGGTCTTCCCTAATGCTTCATCTTTGCCTTCCATTCAAACCTACGAAGATGGACGCACGAGATGACTTTGCGACACATACATGATGCCGCAAGCCCCAATTAGGGTTTTTCCGGCCATGCATCATGCTTGGTTTAGTGCGCACGAATTGGGAAAACCAATCATGGTTGGTCCTGACCAATTGGTCATGGGTGTAGGCGGGCCCACAGTGATTGTGTTGGCATGCTCTGGGCCCTTTGAATCTACATCTACACCCTCCATCTATGCCTGCGAAGATGGATGGTTGAGATCATTTTGCGACACATGTAATGTGCCGCAAACCCTAATTTAGGGTTTTTTGTCCATTCCGCTTGGTTTGGTCAGTTTGGCAAGCTATGCCGCCCCTTTTGGGAGGCCGATCGCGCGGGGTCCGCGTTTGGTCGGTAGTGAATGTTCCAATACCTGCTTGGGGGTATTGGATTCGATCCCGAACATGATCGTTTCTAGACTATTACGAACAGTCTAGATGCTCAATCGGGCTAGTATAACACACCGAGAGTTACATACTCAATCGGGCTAGTATAACACACTGAAAGTTACATGCTCAATCAGGCTAGTATAACACACCGAGAGTTATAGCCTGTACGGGAATTTCGTGCATGCCTCACTGTTGGTACTTGGATATTCATGCTACTCTGCTACGAGTAATAATCAGTCATCATGCCGCACCAACAATGAGAGTTCTGCTAGGAACAACACAGGAAATACAAGGCGTTTTATGCATTAATCAATAATGCTAAAATTCACAGAATATTCGGGGGATTGTTGCTACATGCTCCATTCTAGGTGAATTAATAAAGTGAAGAAGTATTCATCACTTATAAAATAATATCATCCTTTGCAGGATGGTTATACAAAACATTGGTTTTACAACATTAGCCCTGAACTAAAATCCACCATCAACATTAAGTCCCCTGCCTAGCACATAATGGTTACACTATTGTGGGGTAGGCATAAGATGGTGACAGTTAAAGATAAAACTTATGAGACAAAGTTAGATATTACCATGAGAGACGGGTCATCCTTTCCTTGGAGCATGTCACGTTCAAGAGGCGTCTAGGCGAGCATTCCCCTAGTATGATGTCGGTCTTTCCTGCTTCGATCGACCTTGCTATGCCTTCTTCGGGGATTGACCTTGGTGTGCCTGATTAGGTCGAGGGGCTATTGTGCCTGCTTCGCTCGATCGTGGGGTTGTGCCAAATCGACGGACTACTGCACCTGCTTCGTTCGTGGGAGTACTGCGCCTGTTTGATAGAACGTGGGATTGATGTGTCTAATCAACGGACTGCTGTGCCTTCTTCGTTCATGGGAGTACTTCAGGTGTGACGACGACTTGGTGGGACCGGTTTCTTCTTTCGGGTATTTGAGCCAAGAAGGGAATAGAACGTGTATCTTCTCTTCCCATAAAAAAACGTGCATATAACCCTGAATGAATGTGGACCCCACCATGTATATGCTTCGACCAAACGTCACCCTGTCGCACCTGTTTGATAGGCATGTGGTCCTGCCTACATCGCTTAACCGCGGGACTCATCGTGCGCGTGCTTGATCGAATGTGGGCTTGTTGTGTCTGCTTCGGTTAAATGTGGGTCCACTGTGTACATGTTTCAAACATCGGCCATGTACTTTGACTGAAACCGACCCTGCTGTGCGCGCCTATTATACCGGTCTTATGTCCTGTCTTGCTTGCTCTGACCTTGCTGCTTTCTTCGCTCAAACGTGGGACCCACTGCGTGCTTGTTTTGCTCAAAAATGAACCTTGTGTGCTCAAATGTGGATGTGGGTCCTGCAGAGAGCGTTGAAGCAGCTTCTCGAGCGAGCAGGTCCCGGAGAGTGTTGAAGAAGCTTCTGGATCGAACAGGTCTCGGAGAGTGTTGAAGCAGCTTCTGGAGAGAGCAGGTCATGGAGAGTGTTGAAGCAGCTTCTGCTGGAGGGAGCTTTGAAGTGTTGAAGCGACTTCTTATTTTGGAGAGAGAGCTGAAACGCCTTCTTTTGGAGAGAATTGAAACGCCTTCTTCTGGAGAGAACATTGAAGCGGCTTGGAGGGAGTGTTTGAAGCGGCTTCTGCTAGAGGGAGCATTGAAGCGGCCTCTTCTTCAGTTTGGTTTTTCCTTGCAAATTACATGATTCTTGATTGACCATCTCTCTTGTGTTGAAGAAGTCCTTGATTGACGGCGAAGGAATTTCATGTTGAGCCTCAGTATCCAAGCGTGATTTATATGGTTCTATCTTGTATGGTCGGCGAGTTTACCATAATAAAGATATCGCCATCTCTTCTCCGTGAACCTATTACTTCTCCATGGGAAAATAAAATATGCAGAAGTTCAGATTACCTCTGTCCATAGTGGTTGTTGCTATCATGAATTTCGGGCACTGGTATCAACAAATGAACAAAGGTTCTTAGCTGCAGCTGTGATCAGAAGAGACTGGCAGGAAGAGGCGTGATAGCAACTTGAACGAACTTGGTACACTTCATACAACAGTAGAGATTGTCTCGTTATTAGAGGGATATGCTATAACCGATAGATTTCTTGATGTTTCTTTATGGAATATAGAAGGGGGAGACAGTCCCCTGCCCGCGAGTATCCAAAGATCTCGACTTGATAGATGTTTCCACGCTAGGTTTACGAGGCCTTCTTTATATATTCTCTCTAGAGTATATCCTCATCTTTGGCCATCTTGTAATCATAATGATAGCGTTCTCGCATATCTCTAAATTCACAATCTTTGAGATGGGAAGTGGTAAGCAGTCACTAGTCATACTCCTTTGGTAACGCAACTACTTCTTCTACGGGAGACAGATTCTGAAAGCGTAGCTACCGTTGATCCAGATATGGAATATCTTGGACGTTGTTTTACCATTGTGGCAGTCGTGCATATGGTACTGGAGTTCGGAGTTGGTGATTTTGGACGTGCAGGATGTTGTATCTCGGTGGTTTTCCTCTTGCTAATTCAGGGAATTGCTTACTGAAGGCTGAAGGTTGTATCGCCTGTTGGTGAGATATATGCCCCTACGAACATTATGAGGCTCTTCATTACCGGCATGCCTGGTTCTTTCTATCAGGGTATATGTTGTTGTAGATGATCGTTCAACAGCTCCAGAGGATGACCAAAAGTGCAGATTCTCCAACATAGCATGATAGACATGTACCACTGTATGATAAAGTGACTCGCCCGGATCTTGCTCGATATGACGCGTGGACGTCATTATCATCTTGAGGCTGCTCCCTTGAGGTATCGGCTCCAATGGAAGATTTCCAAAGTGTTGATACGTTGCACCGACATTCTTTAAACCAAATGGAATTATGGTATAATAAAAAAAATTGAGAGGAGTTCGAAAAGATATCTTACTTGCATCATGCTCGTACATCCTTATCTGGTTGTAGCCGCTACATCCATCCATGGATAAGAACATGCCATGTCCGCTGGTTGCATCTACTAACATGTCGATGTTAGGTAGATGAGGATCGTTTTTGGAGTAGCTTCAAGTCTCTGAAGTCTATGCAGCACATGATCTATCCATTTTCCTCATGTCTGAACTACAATTATTTAACCGACTTGGATCCAGGTATGACATGTAGATGATGAGTGACCAATTTTCATCTAAATACGGTATTTCTTCATATCTCCAAGCGAATATTTCCTGGTACTCTTTGATAAGTTCCACGAGCTTCATTCATTTATCCGTACATAAGGTTGAGATGATGGAAATAGGCCTAGGAGATTCCTCAACGATTTCAATCTCATCAGTTGTGGAGTTGGTGCCATCTTGCAGCTGTTGTGGAGCATCTAGCACTTGTTCTTGTGGTTAGTTGCTGTTGTAGCATTCCATTGGGTGGAGTGACTGGGTAACAGTCTCCCCTGCTAATTTATAATGGAAGCGTCGGTATACCATTTTCCTTATCTAGTCACGACTAGTCACAAAAGTTCGTTCCCTCTTCGTGTGAACGTGGGTCGTGGCTTCACAGGATGGGGAAGAATGGTTCTTCAGCAAAGATACATCGTGGGTTTTAGCCCTCAATGATGCAAGCCGGTCTTCTTCCTGAATTTACGCCCACGTGGGGAGTGGGACGTAACGAACTTGTCTGATTCTTTATGTGGAGGAGCTTCGATAAGGGCCGTCTTGAACTCTGAATCCCTGATGCGTGCGGTGACATGTAGGGCACGGTTGTGACCTTCCTCTGGTTTATTGCAGAAAAACGTCTCTGCCCGCTGATTCTTTGAAAGGTGTAAAAGTTCGCATAAATTTTCCACTAGAGAAAACACTTCCTGATCCACTGACCTCTGGCTCATAGTGAGACTATTGAATTGAGGAAGATCGTTGTGAGGATCAGCCCCTAGTGTAGGAATCTCCATGACAGGACCGCTCATATCTGATGTCGGAATTTTGATCAGGTCCATGTAGGTCCGCGCCGCTGAAGTACCTTCTCCGGTGCGTTGAATGCATTCCTTTGTTGGCTCTAGGGGCTGTTGCGGATCTTGTGGCAATCGATCAGTTAATGTCTTAAGAAAAGTGATTACCCCTTTATGAGTTGCGGCCACATCCATTTGAGTCTTAGCAAGAACTCCATGCTTGTCCATCATGTCTGCAATGGTAATGGGAGATGGTCCACCTCTCGTCCCTCCGGCTCCTCGTCCTGATGAAGGAGTGAAAGTTGTTGCTCTGGTGACCTCCGGAGGCGTTACACTTGAGGAGATACCGGGTTTCGCAGCTTCTCTAGCTCTGGTGATGGGAGGAATTACACCTACTGGAATATCTCCTGCTCTGCTAGTGTTGGTGATAGAAGTGACGGCTCCACGAGATATATTGACCACGGCAGCTCCACTGACAGGTATATCGACACCGGGAGTGTTATCCGTTCTAGATCCATCAGAATTGATTGCTGATCCAGACCTGAGTCCCACCATCTTGAAATGAATTGCTGATTTAATTTGTTCTAAGATCTATCCCCTTGAAATTGCGAAAATTGAATCGGGTATTGAAAGATGAAATTGAGAACTGGAAAATTGATATTGCAATCGAGAGATTAATCTCCCACTGTGGTCGCCAATTGTTTATGGGTGAAAACTACTTCTGCTAGTTTTGGTAATTTGGGGTGTGTGGATGAGAAGTGAATCTAAACCCTAAACAAATGCACTGCGCGGTGAGTGCTTTTGATTCGAGAGATCAATCTATACAATTCTGGCTTAAACCAAGAAATGGCCGTTCCAGACTTGTTTCGGTCACAAAGTAAATGAGATGGGGTTGATTTTAGGGAGGGAAGCGAAGAAAGTGTTGAGATTGTGAAGGTGTAGGCTTGTTTTTGACTTGTAACAGAAAGGTGAGCAGGCTTACGATTAACGCAAGCAGGCTCTGGGTGTTTGAATATGTCTCGTATTAACACTTGGTTTTTGTGTTGTCTTCTTTGTTCTCTATTATGTAAATAGGGCGGAGAACCTATTTATACAAGTCATCTGAGCCTTATTCACGTCTCTCGTGGGAAGTGGAGGAAGTGGAGTGATGGAGTTGTGGAGTTGTGTGTTAGTGTCACACGATCAATCTTGCCCAATTTTCCCATCATCACTAACCGTCCATGTCTTCCTGACACGTTCTTATGATGGCGCGTTGCACGCTGCACGCTTTAAACCGCCAGACCAATACCCCAGTGTGTATCCCCCAGTTTGTGACATGATTGATGTCTCGAGTGTAAGTGTGGATCGTGGGACCCACAAAGGTAGAATGTAATGCTAGGCTAAATAACCAAGTTATTTAGGAAGTCGATACTTGTAAAGTATCGTGTGTATTCTATGCATGGTATGCATCGAATGCATTCAATATATATGTAGCATCGTTGTTGAGCATCATTCCTTGCCTGCTTCACGTGAGGGTTTGGAGGCTTCATGGGTGATCCATGCCTTAACCGATCATATTAGGTATAAGAGTGGCGGATGGTGATCATGGTGATACCTTACTGTCCGCCTAAATCCTATCCTAGGCTGTTTGTCCAAGCTGGCGAAGCTAGACTAGTGAGATGACTTGCGACCCATATCTGCGACCGTCGGATTAGGGTTTAGGAGGTGCGCAAGTATCCTCTTTCATCTTGGTCGAATCCAAGAATGGGAGGCGCTTCATGGAGGACCGATCAGGCATGCGTGTATATATCATGCTGATGTCTGGTGAGCGTCATTTACTCAACAAAATAAAAAGATATTTCCAACTAATTAAATATAATATAGCGGTAGTAAGGATCGTTCCCACGAAGAGTAATGCAATTGTTATGTTATCTAAATCGGAGAAAATATAAAAGAAGGATAAAAAGGATAATAAGATAAAGATATTAAAGAAATCGTTCGCAGTTACTAACCGTTAACTCAACATTGTACCCGTTTATCTCTTGTTAGAAACAATTGTCACCAACCGTAGGAAAGCAGGTACGCTTAGCAATCCCCAAAACTCCTTATATCACTGGATACGGAAGCGCTCGACTACCGGATTCTATTCAAATGAACCACCTTGACACGTAAGCGCTCGACTACAAGATGTAATTCCCAGAACGCATTAAGATTTGTGAATTTAGGTTTGATCCCAGAAGTTAAACTCGGTCCACTTGCTGGTGTTGTCTTTACTCGAAATTGCTCCACAGAATCCCTCCGTAAGGTCTTGCGATTTCTACTTGAGTAGGAGTTAAGAGACAATTACGGGTCGACTCAACTCTCTACTAGCATTAGAATGATTAATAAACTAATCTGGTTGCGCACCCAAACCAATCTAAGAACCAATCATAAACCTTCGATATGGTAAAAACAATCCACAATGAATCAATTTAAAACTTGAAACAAACTTGCAAAATAATTGAGCTTCACAATTAGAACTTTGAATTCATCCTTACAATAAAAAGAATAGAGAAGAGATAGTTCTCCCCCCTAAGGGGAGAAAAACGGTGAAAAGAATATATATCAAATTATGCCTATGCTTCCCTATATATAGAGTTTTGTAACCTCTTCTTTATGAAAACTAGGAAACCTAGAAAAAATAGGAAATTGCACCTCCTTAAAATTGTGTCCCGTGCATTAAACCCCGGTCAAAGTGGGTTGCAAACTCGTCCCAAACTTGAAACATCCGCACCCTCAATTCTGTTTGTGTAAATTTGGCTGAATAGCCTATTGGGCTCAACTCAAAATACAGCCCAAATTCATCACTGGCCGCACATAGAATGGCTAAAACACTCAAGTGGGCGTGCCACAACTGAAAATACAGTCCATTCTCTTCTCGAGCTCCATTCAATCACCACCTATCAACAAACCCACAAATTGTGTCATCTCCCAACTGTTCACTGCTGCTTTCATCGTACTGGAAGAACATTCGATCAACATCTTCACTGACCCGGAGCTGAACCGTTCCCTCTTTATTGCATGTCACACAGTCAACCACCATCAATACTGCCAGCATCGTTAGTTCCGTGTCGTCACTGCAATTGGAAGAGACTCAAGTGCAAACTCGTGCTCCAACTTTTCAGACTTCATCGTCAATGGAAGCACAGTGTAGCTTCTCCTTCCATTTGTTCGGTAACCAACATTACTGCCAAGCTCAACTCCGTCCAACTCGGCTTCATCCAAATACTCGGGTCTCAACTGCCATAATCACGTCCATACTCTTTCCCTGTTTTTCAAACTCCATTACAACTTCAAACTCATAGATGCATCACCAACTTCATAGCTCGTATCACTTCACCAATGCCATCATGCAGTCTTCACTTTCAAACCTCCCTGGATCCATCAATTATTCTTTATCGTTACTGGCTAGCTATACTCACCACCACTTCCTTCCGTTTAATCCTCTCTGTTCAACTCGAGCGTGACTATCTCCCAGCACTGCTATAATCTCTTACTGCCAGCAACATTACCATCCCATTATTAATTCGTAGGATCAGATATGGATTCGACTACGAATTCATAATAATAAAATGAGCATTACCATCTCATGGGATCGTGGATTCAACCATAGAATCGGAGTAATTGAGATTTATCCATCACCATTTCATGAGACCAATATATTCGATCATGAAATCGGAGTAATGAGATAATATAGTTATTTCATTGCTATCCTATGAGATCAAGCCGTGGATTTGATCATAAATCATAGAAATTGTTATTTCCATTCCAAGGGATCAGGTCGTGGATTCGACCATGGAATAAGAGCAATTTTTATTGCCATTCCATGGGATCAGGCCATGGATTCGACCATGGAATAAGAGCAATTGTTATTGCCATTCCATGGGATCAGGTCGTGGATTCGAACATGGAATAGGAGCAATAATATATTATTCTGGGAATTCGGTGGTGAATGTCACAGCAGAATTAATCTATGTTCATAGTCAGGAGACGGAAAATCCTGAGGGTGCTCTCAGACACTACTAAGAACACCCAAGTCTATACATGTCGCTCTACATAGTCAGGATCAGTGAGTGTCACTGTTTTGAAGGTGTTGTTGCGCTCAATCTGACGGAGAACCCCCAATCGTTCTTCTATGTAGAGGGGGGTCGCTCTCATGTAGTCAGGGAACATTGAGTATCACCGACATCCTGAAGGCGTTAATCCCTCCCAACAAATAATTATGTAGGTGGACCGTCCAATTCTATTATTCTACATAGAGGTCACAATGAAATGCCAGGGATCGAACGCTCAGCTAGTGGAGGCTTTTCGAAAGATATGTTCATCATGGATTCGTAAAATATGAATCTTCATATGCCTGAAGCCGTATCAGAAACATGCAGTATCATGATTTTATGGTTTTTCCCTTTGTTGAAAATCCACCATCTACATTAAGTCCCCTGCATAGTGGGGGACAGTCATGTTCTGCAGTATGCATTAAATGGTGATTTTCAGTCGACGAGGTTTGGGTGAACTCGGTCTACAAAGGTAGTTTCATAATCCTCAATTTACTCCAATGAGATCATGTGCGAGCAAATATGTGGATGAGAACTCTGATAGTAAGGTAGAGTGTCATCTCATGAGCGTGGAGAGATGAGGCACTGCTGAGTTGGATGTTTGTAAGCTTGGTAAAGGTCGATTCAGGATTTGCGGGCCCAAGTCCAAAAAAGGGAAAACCGTGTTTTATTAGGTTTTATGAAAACTCAAGTATGTTTTCGAAGTATGAGTTTTGTAAATACTTTTAAAAACGTAGGTTTGTTCATAAAAGTAATAAATAATAATCCTTAGAGTTAAAGGAATTTTGAAATGACCTAGAGTTCATGATGAAAATTTATTTATGAACTTTCAAAATCTTGTTCGAAACATGTAGACTTTTTCAAAAATAGAAAAAACTCTCGTTTCATAGACGGATGCTCAGGAGAGGGAGCAATATATATATTTTAAATTTACGTGAGTTTCACGTTAATTTTTTTTTTTTGTAAAATCATCGTTTTGATTTTGAACAACTGTTGAAAGTAGATAATCATACATGGTGAAATAATATCTGCATGTGAGTTTTCACAGTTGTGGAATAGATGTCTGTCCAATTTTTAAAAAACCAGTGGATGTTCACTCAATACAAATTTACTTGGGTCGTTCACGGTTTTATGAAAATCAGTTTATGACTTTTGAGCAATTGCTGAAATCGAACAATTGTATATGTGATGAAATAATGTATGTATGAGTTTGGCGATTTTACAGTGTATGCACATACGTATAAAATCAGCGAATGTTCACATGAAAGGTTATGTGAACTATTTATAGTTTCACGAAAAGTCGGGTGCTGGCTTAAAAATAATGAATTTTTCTCATCTTGGAAGGTTTGAAGAAGCGAGCAAGTTTTCGAGGGTTTTACGTTATTATCACTAAGTTTGTGAAACGTAAATAGGTAAGAGTTAAGGATTACCATTTTGTAGACGTTGTTGTGAGCACCTTTAATTCATGATTCATTGTTCTGTCGAATTCTGCGCTTTGTATGAACGATGTACTCTGAGTGGTGAGAGATCCTTCATACTGAGTTGTACTCCTGGTTATTCCATTAGCTTTATCATAGGATGATCGTGTAGTGAGATCCTGGATCAATGTAGATTCCATGGAAATGGAGGAAAATCTACGGGAGCGGAGAACCCAGAAGTAAGGACTATAGGATGTTAGCAAATGACGTCCAGTCCCCAGATGTTTCTTTGGTGAGTTGTTAGCGCTCCTTGTGTCATGACTTCGCCCGTGCAATTAGGATCGCGAGACCAAGTTTTGTTATTTCTTTTCAGATTTTTTGCTCCATCGACGGTCTTCAACTTTTTCCCAAGAAAACAATTCATGACTCCAGCACTGATGGAGAAGTCGATGTAAGTATTTTTTTCGTGCAGCTGATTGTGGCATCTCCTTGAATGAAATAATAATAATTGTTATTGATGAATCCAGGAAGAAATCATTGTATATAAGCAGCATGTTGATGAAGCGTGCTCTTCTTTGGGACATGGGAATATGGAGAATTCCCGAAATCCTGAACCGAATCGAGATAGCGGCATTGCCAATGGAGGTTCCAACATTGCCGAGTCCTCAAATAGTTAAGAGTCTCCCCTATTAAGTGTTTATCCTGTAGTCCCTTCATAAAAGTTTGATATTACTGATTTATGCATGAATGAATGAGAACCCATATGAATATACGAGTAATTTTGCCGAAATACGTCATCAGAAAATTTCAGACTTCAGATTTTATTAAAAATGATGTAGAATCCTCGTCTGGAATCGGATTTTCGATGTCTGCATATGTATCTTCAAGCCCAGGAAATTTCCAAGCTTTTTTTAGGAAGGTTTTCGAATTTTGAGAATGTTTAGAGCCTAAAAACGCAAAACAGTAAACTTCCTGGAGATATTCAGAACTTTTCCATATTGCATGTTGTGTGATGTATTGGAAACATATCCTCACTCGTTTATCCGATTGACATGCAATTTTGACATGTCGTAGATAGATTCCATACGAAGAGAATGATATATGAACCATCTTTATATTCCTCACCAATTGCTCCCAGTTAGTCATTGAGCATAGGGAAGTGTAAATTTTCTTCAGCTGAGCTTCTTTGAAAACGTGTTTCATGACTTTGATATTTCTTGCACATGTCGTAAATGCATAATAAGGAACTTAGATGATGTTAGTTCACTTAATTTCTTAATCTTATGACTTCATTGGATTTCCACGCCTGAACCATCCTAATCCCATGTAATCTTCGCATTAGGTACCGAACGACGAAGTTGGGAATCATGGATTTAATAATGATAGCTTGGGAAGTCTTGGAATTGTTGGTGATGGAACTCCTATATCTGCACCTCCAGGTTATGAAGTGCTGGTTTTTGATGCCGTGGAGGTGGTGGAAACTCCAATTGAGTCTGAGATGGTGGAACCCGAATCCAGAATAGTAAAAGCTGCTTCGTCTGAAATCGTCTCCATGATTGTTGATGCTTCTCCAGTGATTCAGAAGCGTATGATAGTGCATGAGTATCCTAATGCAGGGATTCCTTTTGATCCTAAATTTGGTAAGTTACTCCCATACCACCAGTTAGTTGGTGGTTTTAGTGTTCCCATCGGATATGCTGTTATGTATGAGAAATTGTGGAAGATGTATGGCCACATTGTTGTTAAGGAAGATCCAGAGCATAGCTATTTCATGACAAGGCAAGTAGAGATCATACTGCATGTTATAGATGATATTTGTACCAGGGCCAGAAGTACTGTGACTCAAGATGTACTCTTTGATTGGGAGTACAACTTGAAGAACTATGAGGGGTTTGGCTTTAATCTGAAGTGGATTCGTCAGAAAATCAACACCATCAGGGGTGCAGTAATGGAAAATCTCCCTTGTTCTAGTGAGGCCGTGACGAAGAAAATAATTGAAATTGTTGAGCTGGTCGAGAAGCTGGAGTTGGAGAAAGCGGCTTTACAAGTCTTGGAGAATGCTGAGAAGCAGAAATAATTCTTTGACGGATTTCTTTAGTTTCCTTTCCACAATCTCATAAACATTGAGCTCTAGGGAGATATGAGATTTTATTTGGGTTTTGATTTTTGATAGGTTTTGAATTTATGAATGCTTAGTGCAAGTATGCACACGTTTTGGGGGAATTGAAAATATAATTAAAATAAATTCAAGTGCAAACGTCAGATGTTTTGAGCGCTTGCCTTGGACATAAAACATCCAATGTTGAATGCTTCATGAGTTGAGAACCTTGAGCCAATTCTCGTGAATCACAGGTACAACCATTTTTCTTTTGATGTCAGCCAATTTATAGTATCCTTCAGCAACTGACTTAGCAACCATGAAAGGTGCTTTCCAGTTAGAACCCTTTGTAGAATGCAGATTTGCCTGGTTGCCTTAAGAACCAAATCCCCTTCATGAAACTTGTTAATCTTGGTTGCACGTGCCCTGAATATCTTATGCTGGTTTGGAATCACCCGTGGATTCCATGCTGGTGAAGATTTCCAATTATATGGCACATGTGGACACTCATGCAAAGGAAAATAAGGCGGGTATCGCTTGTCAAACTGAGCCAAGTCTTCAGCGATAAACCTTACAATGTGGTGCATAGTCAGAAGAGGTCCCAACCATGCAGTGTAGTATTGCTGAGGCGAGACTGTCCACTCATAATGTTTGATGACAGGTAGGTTTTGAGCGAGTCCTCGAATTAGGGTAGCATATTTAAAAGTAGGTAACAAATATGGATCATGAGGAATAAAACTTTCCTGAGTCCGAAACCTCCTGACGAATTCGTTAGGGCTTTCTCCAGGCCTTTGCGTGAGTCCCACTAGAGTTTCAACCTTTTCCAAATGCTCGAAAGGATAGTCATCTTCTGAGTCAGAGCTTTCTTCGGTGGAGAAGTGTGCAACTGAAGGTCAAAATACTGCAGCCATTTTTCTATCATGAATCCACGCTCTTCCAAGAACCATGTCGTATCCAGGATCCTCCCTGATTATGAATAATTTAGTTTCCGTCCAGGTTGAATCACTTCTTATGTTGAGAATGATGTAACCATAAGCATCCCTGGGGATTCCTTCATGATCTCGGTTTGAGACTGGAGCGTGAGTTGCTTCTTGACGAATGATGCCAACACCTCTGAGGGCTTCAGAGGGATGATATTGACAGCAGTGCCAACATCGACTAATGCTCATCTGAATTCGTTCCCCTTGAGATGCACCATGGTGAGAAGTCCCAAGTCATACATCTCTTTGTCTATCACAGGTGGTTTAGGGAATGTTTCCTGATTTTTCAGTCGTTTGCCTGACACGGCATGGTTTAGCGCAGCAAACATGTCATTTCTTTGGGCCATTGACAAGTACAGCAACTCGCAGACGTGCTCTATTAAAGACTGAACTGCTTCCTTGACCGGCTGCTCGGAAGGTGCGAAAGTTCTGATCGAGTCGGCCTTTTATTTGAAGATGCGCTTTAAATTTCTGCAGTCACGGGTTGGATGACTAATATACCTATGGAAGTGGCAATATCGTGCATTTTCCATTTGCTCCACGGTTGGTTCAATTTTGACATGAGGTAGCTTGATTGCACCATCTTGGACCTAGACTTCCAGTAGTTCGATCACTTTTTCAATGGTAAATGGGAAATCAGGAACTTCCTCATCATTCTGTTGTGATTGTGTATTTCTGGTCTGGTTGTCCTTCCTTAGAGCTTTTGGAGGGTGAGACGTTAGAGAAGAGTTTTTGTGTTGTTATGCCTCGGCTTTTCTCTTGCTTCCTTCAGCAAAATTCATGGAAGCTTCAACATTGTACTGTTTGTTGATCAGGCGCCGAGCACTGCTGCTTCAAGTGTCTTTCGATTCCTCCATTTTGACAGTTTTCGTTTTTTCTAACAAGGCAGGAGCGGAAGTTCCCAATATCTTGGCTGCTTCGTGAAGTTCCGAAAAGGTATGGAAGCGGATATTCTCCAAAAAAGCTCTGTAAACAGGGTTCATCCTATTGATGCACAAATCCACCAGTTTTTGTTCAGTAACATTTGGATCATGACAATCCAAATATTGGATCCTGAACCTCTTCACGTAATCGTTGGGGTTTTTATAGTTTTCTGAGCCATACTCCCCAAGTCAGACAGGGTAATTTTCTCAGAAACAAAGAAGTATTTCCTGTAAAAAGCATTAATCATTTCTCCCCAATTATCAATGCTTCCTAGTGCGATGTTATTGTACCAAGTGTATGCACGACCCTTCAAGGATTTTTAAAACTCCTTCAAGCGGACAACATGGTTGTGTTCATGTTCTCCTAATGCTTTCAGAAGAAACATGTTCTCGAGCATTTCCCATCCCGTTATAGAGTGTGAACGTTGGAGAGGTGTATCCTTTTAGGAAAGGGATCCTATGCATGGCTGCAGGATACAGAGGTCGATAATGGTTCACGGTCATCATATGACCCCTTCCTCGATTCTCCAGAAAGCAATCCAAGTCTTCACGGGTGATAAAGCCGGCGGGTTGAGGCTCTGCGGCTTTGCGGGTTTCATTGTCATCAGGAACAGGAATAACTTCGGGGTCCATTGGATATGTTTCCTTGTCTTTCCCCTTCTCTTGAGTTTTGTCTGACATCTTGTCAGTGAGAGTTTTGAGATAGTTGAATAGTTCCTTCTAAGTAGCAGCCATGTCATTTTGATTCTTGGCGAGAACTTCCTGGACCTTCATGAGATCGCCTATGGTAGGAGGATTTTCTCTGATTTCTTCTGGATGCCGCTGATAGGTGTTGTAAAACACCTAATTTTATATCTAGTATTAATGCTTTATTTTCTATTTATTTTGTAAAATATGTATCTTATGATTGCTTTTGAGTTATTAGGAGCAATGGAGTCCTTGGGAGCAAAAGAAGGAAAAATTGCCCATTTGGAGCAGAAAAGATTAAAATGGAATTCACGAGCGATGTTTGGAACCAACTAAGGTTGCGCAGTGAAGGAGCGGAAGGATGAACTGTCAGTTTCACATAACTGACAGGACAAATGGTTTGGGGTACCCCTTATCTACCCTCATTGGGTGGCCATATCCAAGACCATTTCTACACTAGACCTAGAATTCAGAGAAAATGATTATTTTCTCAATCATTATTCCAAAAAAATCAGAGAGGAGTTATATCCTCTCATTATTGTCGGCACCTCAGAAGATAAGCCATGGTGGCTGCTACTGAGAGTTATGAAATTTCAGATAATTGGAAGCCGGGTAAATCATGGAGAACGAGAAGAATTAAGATGAAGCCGTTTTGAACCGAAATTGAGAAGATTGTGGTGGAAGTATTGGTTGAACGTGATTTTCTCTTGATTCACAGGATTAGGGTTTTTGTTGGAATTCAATGTTGGGAAGAAATTGGAGGTGTTCTTGAGTTATAGAAAAGGAGTAGTTGATTTTGATGCTTCTGTGGTCATGGAAGAAGACAAATATGCAGTTTCTGGTAATGATTCTGATGTAGTTGGTGTTGGTTATGAAGTTGAGTTCTAAAGAGAAGATGCTTAGAGAAATCAATGGGTTGCAATGAATAAATTCAAGGGTTTCTGGTAGTTTTGTTTGAGATGCAGGGTAGCTGGTGTGACTCTGGTGCAAGGGAGAAAGACTTGTTGATGCTACTGCTTATGTTGATGGTGAACAAAGTGGCATAGCTATAGTTTTTTCCATTGAGGTGAACTGTAGAGGGGTTGATTGTCTGTTGTCAGTTGCAGGAGATTCAGGGAATAAGGTTTGTTGATGTGCTGTCTTAGAAGTATTGCTGATGTTGCAGTTGAGCTCTAGGGTGACATGCAGTGCAAGTGATGTTGCTAAAGGGTTATGCTTAGCAGTGAGCTGCAAGCTCTGGTGGTTTGTGGAATGTAATGGAGCTGTTTTGATGATACTGGAATGGTGGTGTTGGTTGGCTTGAACTGAGCCAACAAATGGAAAGAAATGGAGGTGGATTTATAGCTGAACTGGGGGGCTAGAATGAGTTTGTGATTGAAGTGGAGAAGCAACTACAGTGAGCTAGATGCAACTGAGCTAAGCTACAGATGATGGATAATTGGCAGGGTGTTAAATGAATTAAGCCTGCAATGGACCTGAAGTGGCAGAGTTCATTATTGTAGATTACATGGCTGAGCTGGAGAATTCTGGTGGAGCAGCATCTGGGAAGTGATATATGACTGAATGGTAGCTGAGAAGCTGTTGAAGTAAATAAAGATGTAGCTCTGGGTTCAGTGTAGAGCTCGTAGTGATAATTCAGTGGTAGCAGCAAAGTTAATGTTGTTGCAGGTGGAGTTGTGAGACTTCAGGAGCTGGCAAAGATACATCAAAGTTGTAGTTTGAGGTGGATAGAGGCAATGGTGGATTGTGTGTCATTGCAGGTACTATGAATCTGAAAGGTGGCAATAGCTGTGTGGTATTGGTGGTGACAATCATGTTGCAGGGTGATGGCTAAATGGAAGAGGTGGCGACCGGAGTGGTGGAAGAATCCACAGATGCAGCAGAGAATGATGGAACTGAAGGCATGAATGGAGTTGGCCTTGAACTAGGCTGATGTTGTGAAATGGTTTGGCATCTGCGAGATGAACACAAGTTGGAGTTGTAGATGAAGTTAGATGGAATTGCAACGAGTGCTGTGAGTTGAATGTTGTGACTCGCAGGAACTCGGAGCTGTTGAAGGCAAGGAAATGATGCAGTAATGGTGGTCCATGCTTGTGTTACATCTGTGACTCAAATGGATATGGAGTTCTTAAGCTGAAATTTATGTTTTGGAGGAAATGCAAGAATGGCTTTGCAGCTGTGGTTTGAGCAGCTATGAGTATGGTTTGGAAGCTAACAATGCTGCTGGTATAATGGTGTATGGCCTGAGTTTGAAATGCAATGGGTTGCAGTTAAGAGCTAACAGCTGGTGGATGCAGTGAAGGAATTGGTGGTGGTCTGAGATTGAACAAGTTGGCATTACATGTCAGTTTCAGGTACTGGTGGTGATGTTTAGTGAGTGGTTGAAGCTCAGCTGAGATGCATCTCTTGTCAGGGATAGATTGCAGGTGACTTACACAGGTGGCTTGGAGATAGCTGTAATTAACACGGTGGATTGATATGGGGAAGTTCTGGCATGTGACGAAGCTGGAAGCAGGTCAGGGTGCTGCAAGGGAGTATGGCAGTAGCATTTCCTGAAACCAATGCTACAGAAATATGCGAAAACGGAGTGAAAATGGCGCGCCGGTGAGCATAGTTCCGGTAGCCGAATTTCAGAACTTGAAGCATGAATCACGATATATCAGTGAATCGCGAAGGGGGTATGTGTTGGATTCAAGAGTTGGCCGCCGCACATATGAGCTACGGGTCACGCTTTTGGGTGCGTTTTCGCAAGAAACAAGGAATTGGAAAATTTGGGTTTTGTGAATGTATGGACTGTAGAGAAGGAAAGTTGAGGTACTGGAAGTATACAGTTCTGCTGGTGATAGTTTCCAAGACTAAGTGGCCTAAGATAAATTTCCGGTGACCGAATTCCGGCACCGGTGACTGGATTCCGGCCATTTTCCGACGAACAATTTCTGGGTCATATTTTCACATGGGTGTTTCACACATGAGTATGGGTGGACTTCTTGGTATTGGACCGTGGGCTTTGAAGACCTAATTTTGGAAAGTTGAAAGCTATAAAAAGAAAAGTTTCTATTCTTTTGGGGGAGATATCACTTATCACGTATTTTCTACTGGGTTTTTGGAGGAGAGCAGCGACTAGGGTTTTCTTCCATTTATTTTTATGTTCTTCATTTTATTTTTAATAATAATTATGTTGAGTTCAAAAACCATGAGTAGCTATATTCTTAATATTGGTTATGGGATAATAAGTGGATTTCACAAATAAAATCTGATTCAATGCATTAGTTTTGTCTCAAGTTTATTGTTTATGTTTCATTGTTGATATTGATATATGATTTGATTGTTTATTTGGTTGAGTCCGGAATCAATCCGATTTGCATTCATATCTAGATCTATGTTATGGTTTTCAATACGAAAATGTTGTTCATCCCTGATTCTAAGTAGCATAAATGTGGGTAGTGCTTGTAGAGATATATCCTACTAGTCACATATGAATCATAACTTGGGTTAAATAGATTTAGTGCTTTTACACATTTCGATTGCCTTGATTAGTCTTTTTCCATATAGCTTATTGCTTCTAGGGAGTTAAATATAATTTGCTTTTACACTTTAGGTTGCTTTCTAGGAAGAATTCACATATGCATTTTTTAATGTGGTTGTGATGAAATCAGGGAATTAGCGGGATATTCTTGCGATCAAGGTATCCTAGGACTTTTAGTAAATGAGCGATTAAATTTCAATTCTAGTCATTGATGAAAATATGTATTTGTGAATGAAACTATCCCGTGACCAATACTTTCTCCTTATTGATTACTTTTCTTTCAATTTATTTTTATAGCATTGATAAAACAACATCCCCCCTTTGGTTACCAAGAAACTGAAATTTTTTATAACAACAAAAGCCTCTCTGTGGATACGAACTCTTTCTTATCGCATACTACTTTATTTTAGGAAGTAAGAAAGTGAAATTATTTCTGCGTCGGCTGACAACCGATCAGCTGCCCGAAAAGAGGATGATCTTCAACATTGGTGTGAGGAGGAGTAATATCACCACCATCGTTAGAAGCGGGAATTGTTTCCGGAATACCACCAGTGTTCTTGCTGGTACTAGCGTTGTTTTCGTTAGGATGTGTAACTGATCCTAACCTAAGATCGACCATTTTTGCGAAAATAAGAGATTCCAACTGAAAGATTAATCTCCCACTGTGGTCGCCAATCTGTGGATGGGGAAAAACGTGTCGCCGTTTTTTCGGGAAAGTGGAGAGTCGAGCGAGTTGTCGAGACTCCCCAGTGATTGCTATCGTATGCGTCAAAAATAAATTACACTTTCTTACTAATCAAAAGATAAATATAGCAAGGTAAAGAAAGGATCGTTCCCACAGAGAGGACTAGGTTGTCAAGTTGTTTCGGTTTCCTATATAAAACACCGGGGATTTTCTGATTTTTATGCAAATAATAAAAGTAAAAGCAAACAAATCAATTCAAATAGAAGATATATTGGTTAAGGATTCATCTTCATTCACAAACATGCTTTCAAAACAATAAGTAAAATTTATATTTAATCTCAACTTTTATCAAAATCCCTAGGATACCTTGATCGCAAGAATATCCCGCTAATCTCCTTTTGTCATCAACAAACACATTAAAAGATGCGAGTATGAGTTCTATCTAAGAAAACAACCTAACGTGTAAAAGCACTAATCAAGTTTAATTCCCTAGATGCATTAATTTCTATGAAATCAAAGCAATCGAACATGGAAAACGCACTAATCCGATTTAACAAAGGTTATGGTTCACATATGATTATAAGGATGCATCACTACAAGCTATAACCATATTCATGCTACTTGTAATCAGGAATCTATCACTTTTACGTATAACAAACCCTAATCTAGCAATAGAGATGAAAACAAACTCAATCGATTCGCGACTTGATCAAACAAGCATTCAAATCATGTAACAATATAAATAGTTAATCATAATCGATAATATGGAGACAAAACTAATTTATCATATCAAAAAGCATATTATGTGAAATCCAATTATTCCATAACCAATAGAAAATTAAGTACTCATGCTCAAGGAGTTCATAACAAGAAGAAAAAGAAATTCAATCATATTGCAAACCCTATAAAAAAAAGTAGAGAACTATAAGATAAGATATTCCTATTTTGAGAAAAGTCTTCTCTTTTATATGTTTATCAATTTCCATAAAGGATACTCCTTCCAAAATTAGGTTTAGTCTTCAAAGTCCGTTAGATGAAAATCCATCAAGCCCACAAGTGATAAAAAACCGTGTAGAAAATCTGTCCCAAAAACGTTCGCCGAAAAACTAGGTTTTTGGCCGGAATCCGTCTTGAAAAGTCGTCGCCGGTCACCTGAAAATTCTTCTCCATCGACGGAATATTCCGTCAAGGTGCCGTTAAATTTAACGGTCATTTTGGTCAGACCGTCAGTCAACGGTCAAGGAAGAAAGAGTGAATCAGCCGAGTTAGCTATCTGACTCGGTCTTACTCGGTTGAGTTATAGGAATGGATCGGTCATCTGAATCTGAGTTGACTCATCGGATTAGAAAATACGACAGAGTCTCCTCTGTTTAAAGGATATTTCGGCCATTGTTTCAGGCCATTCTTTCTTCATTTCCTGCACACCTAACATACATCTAAGCATTCTTTACTGCATCAATTCATCACATATTGTTGCCTTCAAATCGCCACCATACCCATCTCAATCCACCAAATACAACCTCAAACCCATGAAATTCTTCTATGATTCTGTTTCCTCCATCTAACCCAATTGCATAACAGTATAACTTTATTATCCCCTCAACATCACAACCAACTTCTCTTCTTCTTCAATCAATACAAACTCGAACTGAGTTTACCCATCTTCAATACCCCAAGCTCTATTCTTCACTATTTTCTCATTGGATTTCTCGATCTTGTTTTCAACACCAACAGTAGCATCTCTAATTCAGCTTTAAAGCATCTGCATCTCTCACAAATCGAACCCATGATAATCCAATTTCTTCTCTGGATCAACCAATAGTAACAGCTCTCAGACCCTCTCAAATTACTCCCCTATATCCACAACAGCATCAATTTCGACCACCACCATCTCCGCTCAGACCCCCTTTTACGGCTTCATTCAGCAACAACTCAGATTCATCATAGACCCATTATTCAATTTCTGCCATTAACCTATCCCTGATGTCTCCCGGATCAAACCCATTTATTTCATGACCTAAACTCCATCATCTTCATCAGATCCCCTACTTTCTCATCTTCCAAATCAAATTCAAACCCAACAACATCCTTCTCATATGTTGTAGCCTCATCGAGAACCAACACCCACTTCTCTATCAGCTCTCTCCTCTCGATCGTCAACTGCAAAGCTCGAATTTTCATTAACATCTAACCCATTTTTGATTCCAAACAGCGACGAGAACCCATATGTCCCCATCGATCTCCTCAGTTCTGATTCAATAGCTCTCATGAATTCTCCCATCTCTCGATTTCACAGCAGCCTTAATTCCCGCTTAGTTCCTTTATCTCGATCTCTCGGCAATAATAGCAGTCGCTGCTGCTTTCTCAGTTTCAGTAAATGAAATGAATTGAGAGAAAGGTTGTCTCTCGATGTAGGGTTATGAGGTGGGTGAGATTGAGACACCCAACATAAGAGCCACCCCAGATGGTGCCCTGAGTATCTTCTTTGGTGCTTTTAACAAACTGGCTATCCCTTAACTTTAGTTGGACTGTCTTTAATACCCCTCCAAGAGAGTTTCCCCTTAACCTTGATTGGACTCCAGATAGTGTCCTCTTGTAAAATGACAATCTTGCCCTTTTTGCTCAAATTGGGTGATTTCTTCTTCTTTTTCTCCGTATGTCTCCCGAGTACCTAATAACTCAAAAACACGCATAAAGTACATAATTTACAAGAAAAATAACAAAGAAAGCATAAAATCTAGATAGTAAATACGCTATATTCTACACCTATCACCCAGTCGGGAAAGATGTTAATCCTCACACAGATGCACCGCTGCAAAGGGGGTGCTTAGATTCGGGAAATAAATATGTATGACTCTGGCCTAAACCAAGACAATGGCCGTTCCAGAATCAATTTGGTCGCAAAGAGGGAGATGGGTTGATTTGTAAGAGGGAAGCTGAGAATTATGCGGGATCAGTGATGATCGAGGATTGTGGGTGTGTTGAAGGTTTCTGCAGTATTGGTGAACTGTTGAGTTCTGAGTGATTGATGAATTCTTGAGAGTAGTTACTTGAGAAATTCAGTGTTAGACGTGTATTCGAGTGTTTGAATGTCAATGTTTAATCACGAATACAGAGACTTATTTATACTGTTAGATTAGTAACACCAGTGACCCATATAAGTGTGACGGTTTCTTGAGTGAAACAGTGGGAAAGTGGGAGATCATGGTAAAGTAAGTTCCACGTCGTGCAGAGACTTGACCGATCGTGCACCCACTACTTTGCTAACTCCTTCAACCGTTAACATGACTTACGCACATTTATCGTCGTGGGATGAATCCACGTGTCGTAGACCGCCAGACCAAAACCCTAAGTGATATCCCCCCATTTATGACGTGATTGATATTTCACGAATCGTGGAGTCTGCGGGGAAAACGTGTTTAGGTTAGTCAATTGTTGACTGATTAGACACTGAGTCTAAGTTTGGTGAATCAAGCATGAATGGTGAATGCTCAGTGATTCATGGCTCGAACATGTAGTTCTTTGGAAAGATATCAGTATGATGAATTGCTGACTAGTTGAGTGATCGAGCAAGTATTGCCGCGAATTATGAGAATTCAATGAGCAAGTGCTGCTCAATTCACCGAATTATGGGAAATTGAGCAAGTATTGCTCAACTCTCCAAAATTAAGGATTTGATGGGGCAACTGAGCAAGTATTGCTCAATTCACCAAATACTGTAGAATTGTCGAATATGGAGAATTGTCGAATATTGACTAATATTCAGGCAATTGAGCAAGTATTGCTCGATTCAGCGAATTATTTACTAGTGATGTGACCCAGTAAAATATTAATTAAAATATTGGTAGATTATTGAGTATGATTTAATTAATTTTAGATGTTGATTGATGAATCAACATAAATTTATTAGTGTTCGAAATTGCTCAGAATGATGGTTTCACGGAGCGTTCATTCGAAACCCTAATTATGGACAATTCTCAGTCGATTAGATAATTGCCAAAAATTGATTATGAGTGATGGAGGGACCGACCTCATGGCATGAGGAGTGTCCATGTGACATCCAGCGCTCGAGTAAGCATGCACCAGGGTTTTCAGTTTGAGAGTTGGTGAAAAGTGATGATTAAATGGGGAGTTCACCATTTACTGAAAATATTACTGGGTTCAGCATTAGGTGTAAAACCTAAGTAGGAGAGATGGGACCAACCAAGAGAGACAAGGGCCGGCTCTTGGTGACCACATGAGAAAGTGTTGGTCATTTGGAGGATTCTCCAGGTTGGTTGAAACCCTAATTAGCGTCCTTTACTAGAATCGATGTAGAATTCTCATACGGACTCGTCTTTCTATACGGAAAAGAATTTCCTATCTCCCACCGCGGGAATATTTAGGTTTCGAGCTCTTTCGGGAGGTGAAAATAGCCCGAAAGTAAAGCTCAGGAAGAATTTAAGAGGGGCGGTATGAGAGAGTTTTGGGCCCAGTATGAGCGATTGAGAAAATTAGGTCAGAATTGCGAAAACGTATGGGACCGGCTTCGTGCAAGCCCTAGAAGCAACCTGGTAGGTCATGGATGCATGCACATGTTGCCATGATATTCGTGTCTCCATACTGAGAGTTTCAGTATTTTCTGATGCGCGTTTGATGTTGTGAATTTTCAGAAGAGTTTCATCTTGGATGAGAATTCTCGACTTTTTGGTGGAATGAGCATGTATGCTAAATTCATCAATATTTTGAAAGTATAAAAATAAAATATTTTAATAATCCAAAATTTCCATGAGGGGCTAGCCGGCCACGTGACCATGTTGGCTTTTGGTTTTTCGTGATTCAAGCAATATTTGAGAAAATATGGAGAACTAACGAATTTTGTTCAAACCCAGGAGTTTCACGAGTTGAAGGAAATAATAATAATAATGAGAAATTAGGGATTGCAAGGTGTGGGACCGACCATGGCTAGGGCATGGCCCGCCGGACAAGTTGCCCGGTCCCGCATACCTTTCCCTATTTTATTATTATTTTTCGTGAATCCTTGAAGTTATTGAGAGTCCTTGAAGATATGGAGAATCCAGGAAGATGTGGAGAATCCTTGAAGTTTTGGAATAAAAATTATAAAAAACCTAAGGATTGTGAGGTGTGGGACCGGCCACGGATTGGGCATGGCCGGACGACTAGGTTTCCCGGACCCGCACACCTCTCCTTATTTTATAATTTATTTGGTGAATTCTCCAAGTTATGGAGAACTCTCAAGTTTTTGCACAAATTGGTAAATTTTTTTCCAAGATGGAAAAAAATAATGGGGAAGCATGGGACCGGCCCCGGCTAGGACTCGGCCCATGGGCGCTTCCCATTATTTTATTGTTTATTATTTTCTCTCTCCCATTTTGTGGAGAACTCTCCATTGTTTCATGTTTTTTGGATGATCGTTCGCGAATCCGGGTGCTCAGTCGTGCATCATTGTTGAATACACTTGCACCATTTTGCGGGACTTACTCAGTGATGATTCAGATGCCCAATTATGGAGTAATTATTATCAATTCATGAGATCCAGTGGAGAATAATTCATGAAACTGAGTAATAAAAGTGAATAGATGTTTCATTATTAATTCGTAGGATCAGATGTGGATTTGACTACGAAAATAAAACGAGCATTACTATCCCATGGGATCGTGGATTCGACTATATAATCGGAGTAATTGAGATTTATCCATCACCATTTCATGAGACCAATAGATTCGATCATCAAATCGGAGTAATGGGATAATATAGTTGTTTCATTGCTATCCTATGAGATCAAGCCGTGGATTCGATCATAGAATCAGAGCAATTGTTATTGCCATTCCATGGGATTAGACTGTGGATTCGACCATGGAGTAGCAGCAATTGTTATTGCCATTCCATGAGATCAGGCCGTGGATTCTGTAGCGCCCCCCTAAGCTAACAGCTGACTAATCCAAAGAATTAACTAAATAAAGAGGCACTAAAATCTAAAACATGCACTTAAGCATTCAATTAAGAAATGCGATACAAAAGTTAACCCAAAACTAACCCCGCTCAGAAATATATATACAAGAACTCCTCTACAATGATATATATAAAGTAATAATCATTTTGTTTACAAAAGAATATACCACAAAATAAACATATCAAAGTATAATCAAATAACGAAGTTAACTTCTCGGAACTTTCGCTGCGCAACTCTGCTCTGTCGCTGAAATTGAAAATGGGGAATAATTAACATTTAACTTCTAATTAATCATATGCAGATTTGGAAAACAGATTTGTAAAACATATTTGGAAAACATTACATGTTTTTCCAAACATTAGAAGACAACAAAAACCACTGAAATAAACAATCATGTATATGGACCTAAACTCCTCCTTTAGTTTCTGCGGTGACATTTACATACCTTATAATTTCTGTGGTGACATTTACATACCGTAATACTGAAGACGTAAAGCAATCTGTGGGTGAAAGTTACACACCCGTAATATTGATGCCAATTCCACACCTATTATTAATATTGCGGTGTATCGCCCTAGACATAAGAATATGAAGGAGCCTATCCAATATACCATAGATGGAAATTCTCATTTCCCAAAGACAATCATAAAGATAAACAAATCAAGGAATATGCAAATAGACAATGCAATTAAGAAATAGACAATGCATGAGTTTATTAAACAAAGACTTTCGTAAAAGAAATAACAATGATTACAAAACTGTTAAATGCATTCCCACCTATTTTGATGACAAGCCTCGCATACCTTGAGATCCATGATCCACTGGTTCATTCCTTGAATCGATCGTTGTCAAGACATACTAACTGTTAATCACACAAGAAGTCTAAGAATCTAGCCAAAAGGCTTATATAAGAATTATATAATTCTATCTAATGGTTCTAAGTTCATTATGGTATCTTATTCTCTATATTTAGTATAACTAATAATTTACTAATCCAATTAGATTGATTCTATAGTCCGTAGCTAAGTCTTGTGAATATCTACAACTTTGTAGAAGGAACCGGATACTAATTCAGACCATAAGAGGTCCAATTCAATTATATAAGAAAACCCAATTCCCCTAAACAGGCCCATTAATTAAGGCCCGGTCCATATGGTCAACAAACGGTCACTAACAGTCCACTTGGTCAACTGACGGTCAACGTCTAAGCTCAAGTCAATAGTCAAGGTCAAAGTCCAGGGATTCAAGGTCAAACGATTCAATTCACTGAGTTGAATCTGATTTACTGAGTTAACTCAACTCAGTCAGACAACCTGAGTCAGATTAGTCAGCTAGGCTGACTGGGATGTCTAACAGGCCTAAGTCTCAAATACAGAAGTTCATATAATTACTAAACATTTCATTCTATCAAAATCAACTTCACAGATCAATCTAAAATACAAAATCTATTACCTTAATCTGCATTTGCAGGCTTTCACTAAGTCCATTGCTATTCCATCATTACAATCAACTGACTCAACTTCAACTCAGGTAATTCTGCATATTCATCTCTAATCAATCCTTCATTGAAACTACCAAACTAAAGACATTCATTTTACAGTTCATTCATTTACTATCACTAACACTAGTTCCAACAGTTCAACTCTAGTGTAAACAACTTCATCAACTGCAACACACACACTGATTCATTCTGCGATATCCATTTCATCACCACCAACCTTGTACAACCAAGCTGAGTCTCAATCACTAAAATCAACTTAAACTAAAACTCAGTTAACATACCACCGAACATTCAACTCAAACTGTAATCCTCTTGTACAATTATTTATTTCCATCTCCAATTATGTACCTTATCATACCACCAACATCAACACTACCACTACTTGTAATACTAGTTCTCAATCAAAGCAATTTAATTCCTCTTTCCCATTCTAGTTTATGCATAACCTAATCCATTCACCTAAATCTCAACTTCAATTAAACCACTAACATACATATCAACCATCTCATGTACTTCAACACAACAGTCAATTACTACCATTCCCAAGTTCTCAAGATATCACCTCTTGTAGAACCAATCCTAGACAACATTCATCTCACAACCACAATCATCAACACACTATAGTACCATCATTCAATTCATAACTACAACAAGAATTACTTCAATTTATTGAAAAAGAATTACCTTGAACCAAAACCGCAATCCTTCATAGATGCTCCACCTCCATCTGATTCATATTCAATAACTTCACAACCCCAGTTCAGACCTTAATTATCCATCTCGAGTTATTCTTCAACTCTATATTAGATATTAGTCTCCCCTGAACTATTGCTTCATCAATTACAGTTGTGGTAGTCTTAAACTAATCAATCTCCAAACACCCATATTTAATCAACTTCATCACTGACTCTCAGCAAACCCTAAGTTATCCTCAAATCAACCTTCTTTAATTCTAACCCAAAACAACAATCAAAATCTTCAATTAAACAAACCCATCTTATAAATTCGTCTAAATCATCTTAACCCTTCTCCGAATCGAACTCCAAATAATTTACAGAAACCCTAGCTCTTTAATTTCTTCGATTCATCTTCAGAAACTTAATTGAGAAACAACCCTTTTTGTTATTCATCATCAACTATTCAAATCCTCTTTCAATTAATCAATTCCTCCATAACTTCCATTTCACTTCCCCCCTTCGAGTCTGGATCATCAACGGACAACAAAAACACCACTAACAGCTAACCCGTGATCTGTTCTACCTTCCATTATTCTGAAATCTCTTATTTTATCTCTCGAATTCGCATAGGAGAAGGAAATAGAAAGAGCAGAAGAAGAAAGAGAAACGAGAAGAAAGAAGAAGAAAAATAAGAAAGAACAGAAGAAAACATGTTCGAGTATATCTTCTCGAATAAATCCCGATAAGACCAAGGGATTTTCTAAACACCCCCTTAGCTGGATAAGGGACGCCCCAGATGGTCCAATGGCAAAATACTTTTTTTCCCTTCAAGCAAATCTGATGATATATTCTTCTTCCGATACCCGAATGACACGTTCGAGAATTCTATTCTGCGTAACTTTTCGAGATTTATCGAGAGGTACCGGTTTCGTATCTAAACCATTGTTAGATTAAATTAAATTAATTAACGTCCGTTTTAAACTAATCGAGTTAACATCGGCTAATTCGTCTCTTGACTGGTCTAATAACGTCGACGAGCTTGAGGGTCCTTACATTCTCCCCACCTTGTATGATTTTCATCCTCGAAAATCGAACTGCCTTCTAGTCTTGAAAACTCCCCACCTTTTAGAGAAATACTATCTCTTGACTAAGCGCAACCAATAGGAAATAAAGCACAAACTTAAATGGCTTCCACAATTAATATTTGTAGCTCTAGGTTGAACTATGCTGATTTTAAATTCTATCAAATAGGGAAGTCTAACTTCTTAAACTAATTTCCATTTTATAAAATATTTGTCTCGAACTTCAAAGAAGAATCCTACAAATCTTTCTAAGTGAACTTACATCTATGGGGTTTTCCAAATTAATTTACTGTATATTTCTATGATTGGTCATCTCTGAATGCAGTTGCCCTGTCAAGGTTGGCCAATCCCAACAATGCCTTTCTACAAACAGAGAAAACACAACCTTCACTATTCTCCAGTGCTAGATAAACTAATTACTAATTTATTAAAATTAATTAGTCTTCAATTTTTATCTTAACTGGTGTAATTATAATAAATTTACTTCGTAAAATATATAAATAGTTCTCATCATTTTAAACAATTTCGTCGTCTGAAATTTAATGACTATTATAAGTAAACCCAATTCGATTGTTTTAAGTGCTAACTTACTATGACTGATTAATTTCTAAATTCTATTGTAATTGCTTTAACTTGAAGATTTTACTTTATAAACTATGTATATAATTCACAGCATTTTAAACCATTTAAACCTCAAAATTTATTTTATCTTATACATTTACATGAAACTAAATTTTAATTCCAAATGAAACCATAATATTATAACTAAATAATTATTTAAAATTTATGTACTATTTTAAAATAACTGAATGTTATAACTATTATCCAATTTTTACTATTATTATTTCCAGTGTGTCTATTTGTTTATTTCATTATGCAACTTGTTAAAAGTAAATAACCACTTTAAATTATTTTTTTATTTTTTTATTTCATGTCGTTTGATATTAATCTTTAATTATTGTTATTACATACATTTCTTATTTCTTAGACTGATATAAGTTATTCATAATTAATCATAATGCAAAGTTTAACTTTATTATTAATACTAGATTTGATTTGATCTAACTTTATTTCCTTAAGTTTATATTATTGTTAAGTAATCCTTAAGTTTTATTATTAATAAAATCTGCATTCTGCTATTACTATCCAATAATATTATCCAAATGATATTTACAATAATTCTAAATTTTATAATAATTAATATTAGACAGTATTATAATTTGCTTATTTTATCGAAAATTATTGTCTTAATTATACTATCATTTTCATTATTGTTTTATCAAATTTTCTTATTTGATTACTAGTGTAATTGACATACAATTAAAATAATTGTTTAGTAATGATACTTAGTTTAATTTTTTTTTATTAATCCTAATCTTGTAAATATAATTTTAATTTCACGAAAGATCGATATAACACATTTTTTTTATTCAGATTGAATTGGTAATATAGTATATCGTGTTACATATTGGCGTTATTAATTTTAATATGATTTTAAACTTTAAGTCTGCATAAAGATTTAATATGTCTTAATAGTCTTTAGATTTTGGTATTAATTATAAGTGTCTTATTCATATACAAATTTATTTTCCTTTAAGTTAAATTTGTACTAAGCATTCAAATATTATAAATATCACTTCATGCATATTTTAGTGATTTAGTAAATCATTTATTGGACTAAAAATAATCTAGGTGTAAGATTGTTAACAATTTTAGTCTTTATTATGAGTCTTATATGACCTCACGTTCTTTTATTCCTACTTAATAAGTCTTGTTTTAACTATCTTATTTAAATGCAAAACATATACTTCTAATTAGTTATTTTTAACTTTGCAAATCTTAACCGTAGCTAATTACGTAGATTTTTAGTCTTAGTCATTATTTTATCGTTGTATATTTGTTAATGATATTTTAATTTAAATTATGCTCAATACAATACTAATTTAAATTTTAATAGCTCAAGTTTGTCATACTAACTTTTCATTTCAAAGGAAAATTAATTTATTTATAAAGAAGAATTCTGTTAGTATACGAATTTATTTCCTTTTAATTTTAATATTACACTAAATATTCGATTGCTATTATTACTATTTCATGTATATTTGTTTCATTTTAAAGATTTATTGAATCATTTATTAGATTAAAGATAATTTGTAATTTAGTTTAATTTGCAAAACTTAATTATAGATAAACGTAAATAATTTTTCCATACATAATTATTATTTCTATCATTATATATCTTTAGTGAGATTTTAATTAAGTTTAAGCTCAATATAGTATTAATTAATAAATGCTAACCTTACTTATCAAAATTACCACTTTTATTATGATTTATGATTACTATTATAATATGCTTATTATTAACGTTGATGGTTGAACTATCGTTCACTGCTCTTTCAATTATTATTAAGTTCCAAGAATATTATTAACATTTATGTGATTATAAATTGTTGATTTCTATGTATAAGTCAGGGTATTTAATAAAAATTTTATTTAACTTTCAAGATTTACCAATAATATTAATCTTTGTTTTTATAGTATTAAATTGTCTACGTGTTCATACTTTTTAGACTAATTATTATCAAATCCTTATTAGCTACATCTATTGGTGTACCCTAAATTTTTTACTTCAATACATAAACAATCAAACAACAAATTAATCAATCAGATAAATCTTTTAATTATTGATAACTTTTAGTGATTAAGATTTATCTCACAAACCCAACCTAGTTCTAAACTAATCTAGTTCACTTACTTGCACTGGCTATTTCTATCATTTCCCATATAAGATCTAATAATGAGCTCTGATACCAACTTTGTAGCGCCCCCTAAGCTAACAGCTGACTAATCCAAAGAATTAACTAAATAAAGAGGCACTAAAATCTAAAACATGCACTTAAGCATTCAATTAAGAAATGCGATACAAAACTTAACCCAAAACTAACCCCGCTCAGAAATATATATACAAGAACTCCTCTCCAATGATATATATAAAGTAATAATCATTTGGTTTACAAAAGAATATACCACAAAATAAACATATCAAAGTATAATCAAATAACGAAGTTAACTTCTCGGAACTTTCGCTGCGCAACTATGCTCTGTCGATGAAACTGAAAATGGGGAATAATTAATATTTAACTTCTAAGTAATCATATGCAGATTTGGAAAACAGATTTGTAAAACATGTTTTCCCAAACATTAGAAGACAACAAAAACCACTGAAATAAACAATCATGTATATGGACCTAAACTCCTCCTTTAGTTTCTGCGGTGACATTTACACACCTTATAATTTCTGTGGTGTCATTTACACACCTGAAGACGTAAAGCAATCTGTGGTTGAAAGTTACACACCCATAATATTGATGCCAATTCCACACCTATTATTAATATTGCGGTGTATCGCCCTAGACATAAGAATATGAAGGAGCGTATCCAATATACCATAGATGGAAATTCTCATTTCCCAAAGACAATCATAAAGATAAACAAAGCAAGGAATATGCGAATAGACAATTCAATTAAGAAATAGACAATGCATGAGTTTATTAAACAAAGACTTTCGTAAAAGAAATAACAATGATTACAAAACTGTTAAATGCATTCCCACCTCTTTTGATGACAAGCCTAGCATACCTTGAGATCCATGATCCACTGGTTCATTCCTTGAATCGATCGTTGTCAAGACAGACTAACTGTTAATCACACAAGAAGTCTAAGAATCTAGCCAAAAGGCTCATACAAGAATTATATAATTCTATCTAATGGTTCTAAGTTCATTATGGTATCTTATTCTCTATCTTTAGTATAACTAATAATTTACTAATCTAATTAGATTGATTTTATAGTCTGTAGCTAAGTCTTGTGAATATCTACAACTTTGTAGAAGGAACCGGATACTAATTCAGACCATAAGAGGTCCAATTCAATTATATAAGAAAACCCAATTCCCCTAAACAGGCCCATTAATTAAGGCCCAGTCCATATGGTCAACAAACGGTCACTAACAGTCCACTTGGTCAACTAACGGTCAACGTATAAGCTCAAGTCAATAGTCAAGGTCAAAGTCTAGGGATTCAAGGTCAAACGATTCAATTCACTGAGTTAACTCAACTCAGTCAGACAACCTGAGTCAGATTAGTCAGCTAGGATGACTGGGATGTCTAACAGGCCTAAGTCTCAAATACAGAAGTTCATATAATTACTATACATTTCATTATATCAAAAGCAACTTCACAGATCAATCCAAAATACAAAATCTATTACCTTAATCTTCATTTGCAGGCTTTCACTAAGTCCATTGCTATTCCAGCATTACAATCAACTGACTCAACTTCAACTCAGGTAATTCTGCATATTCATCTCTAATCAAGCCTTCATTGAAACTACCAAACTAAAGACATTCATGTTACAGTTCATTCATTTACTATCACTAACACTAGTTCCAACAGTTCAACTCTAGTGTAAACAACTTCATCAACTGCAACACACACACTGATTCATTCTGCGATATCCATTTCAGCACCACCAACCTTGTACAACCAAACTGAGTCTCAATCACTAAAATCAACTTTAACTAAAACTCAGTTAACACACCACCGAACATTCAACTCAAACTGTAATCCTCTTGTACAATTATTTATTTCCACCTCCAATTCTTTACCTTATCATACCACCAACATCAACACTACCACTACTTGTAATACCAGTTCTCAATCAAAGCAATTCAATTCCTCTTTCCCATTCCAGTTTATGCATAACCTAATCCATTCACCTAAATCTCAACTTCAATTAAACCACTAACATACATATCAACCATCTCATGTACTTCAACACAACAGTCAATTACTACCATTCCCAAGTTCTCAAGATATCACCTCTTGTAGAACCAATCCTAGACAACATTCATCTCACAACCACAATCATCAACACACTATAGTACCATCATTCAATTCATAACTACAACAAGAATTACTTCAATTTATTGAAAAAGAATTACCTTGAACCAAAAACGTAATCCTTCATAGCTGCTCCACCTCCATCTGTTTCATATTCAATAACTTCACAACCCCAGTTCAGACCTTAATTATCCATCTCGAGTTATTCTTCAACTCTATATTAGATATTAGTCTCCCCTGAACTGTTTCTTCATCAATTCCAGTTGTGGTAGTCTTAAACTAATCAATCTCCAAACACCCATATTTAATCAACTTCATCACTGACTCTCAGCAAACCCTAAGTTATCCTCAAATCAACCTTCTTTAATTCGAACCCAAAACAACAATCAAAATCTTCAATTAAACAAACCCATCTTATAAATTCGTCTAAATCATCTTAACCCTTCTCCGAATCGAACTCCAAATAATTTACAGAAACCCTAGCTCTTTAATTTCTTCGATTCATCTTCAGAAACTCAATTGAGAAACAACCCTTTTTTTTATTCATCATCAACTATTCAAATCCTCTTTCAATTAATCAATTCCTCCATAACTTCCATTTCACTTCCCCCTTCGAGTCTGGATCATCAACGGACAACAAAAACACCACTAACAGCTAACCCGTGATCTGTTCTACCTTCCATTATTCTGAAATATCTTATTTGATCTCTTGAATTCGCATAGGAGAAGGAAATAGAAAGAGAAACTAGAAGAAAGAAGAATAAAAATAAGAAAGAACAGAAGAAAACAGGTTCGAGTATATCTTCTCGAATAAATCCCGATAAGACCAAGGGATTTGCTAAACACCCCTTCAGCTGGATAAGGGACGCCCCAGACGGTCCAATGGAAAAAATACTCTTTTTCCCTTTAAGCAAATCTGATGATATATTCTTCTTCCAATACCCGAATGACACGTTCGAGAATTCTATCCTGCGTAACTTTTTGAGATTTATCGAGAGGTACCGGTTTCGTATCTAAACCGTTGTTAGATTAATTTAAATTAATTAATGTCTGTTTTAAACTAATCGAGTTAACATCGGCTAATTCGTCTCTTGACTGGTCTAATAACGTTGACGAGCTTGAGGGTCCTTACAGATTCGACCATAGAATAAGAGCAATAATAGATTATCCTGGGAATTCGGTGGTGAATGTCACGACAGAATTAATCTATGTGCATAGTCAGGAGACGGCAAATCCTGAGGGTGCTCTCAGACATTACTAAGAACACCCGAGTCTATACACATCGCTCTACATAGTCAGGACCAGTGAGTGTCACTGTCCTGAAGGCGTTGTTTCTCTCAATCTGACGGAGAACCGCCCAATCTTTCTTTTATGTAGAGGGGGGTCGCTCTTATGTAGTTAGGGAACAGTGAGTATCACCGACGTCCTGAAGGCGTTAAGCCCTCTCAACAAACAATTATGTAATAGGACCTCCCAATTCTATTATTCTACATAGAGGGCACAATGAAATGCCAGGGATCGAATGCTCAGCTAGTGGAGGCTTTTCGAAAGACATTTTCATCATGGCTTCATAAAATATGAATCGTCACATGCCTGAAGCCGTATCAGAAACATGCAGTATCATGATTTTATGATTTTTTTCCTTTGTTGAAAACCCACCATCTACAATTTCGTCTTCTGATAAATCCCAGAGAGGTTACTCAGAAAAAATTGGTGACTCCTCGGGCAGCTATTTGGTTCTGTCTTGAACGAGGATATTTTTTTGTATCAATTATTGAATTCATACTTTCTCGATGGCCCTTGGAAAAGTTTTCTGGATGGTCGAGGTACATGCTTGGTTTTCCTCGTGTTCGAGCTAAGTTGAATGACGCACGAGTAATACGAGTTATTCAAGCTTATGGATATTTGTTCATTTTTCATGATGCACGAGGTATTGTAGATCTACTTGCTCGATGGTGTATTCCAACTCACTTTTTCATATGCAGATGGGGAGAGTTTACCATTACTTTAGAAGATGTAGTTGCTTTGTTGCATCTCCCAATCACATGCAATCTTCCTAAAAATATTTCTTCATCAGAGGAAGTTGCAATTTCTAACATCTTGACAACCACGATGGAGGAAATTAATAAGGCTTCTGGCGGCAAAGGTTGTTATGCTCATTGGTTGATACACTGGTGGCCAGAAGATACTCCTATGGAGTAGCCTGTTGATGGTACATTGTCTATTGCTGTTTTTTTGTGATTATGGATGTCCAAAGATGTGTTTGAAGATGCTAGAAATTTGTTGAAGTCGTTCGTGATTCCTTTTGAGATTAAGATGGCTCAAGGCGAGCAGCTCCCAATAGGTAGCTCATTCCTGGATTCTTTGTACTCTAACTTGGACTCCTTGATCATGGACTCTAGTATCTCGAACGGTTTTATGAAGATTAAATTTTATGCTAATATAATGTTTCTTCAAGATTTGATGTGGGAGCACTTCAAGAATTATGCACCTATTCCACGTACCATTTTGCAAGGATTGAATACTGATGCTCGCCATGTTTTCTATTCATGCGCTGGTCCAAAAATCAACCTCGACTCAAGACTCGCTTCGTTGATGTCCTGGATCGTGAATCTAAATTTACCTTCCGCACATGGGTATCAGTTCCTCCTTACATCTCTCAGTTGAAAACTTTTAATGATGAGGAGAGCATGACTTTGAAATATGATGCTGATTTGGACGATGGTGAGAGAGCCTTAATGCTAAGTTGTACTCCTGGTTACCTGATATCCATAATACATGGTAAATTCTTGGTGGAAGAATACAATATTCATAGGGAATCTCGGAAAATGGGTATGGATCAGTGTGTTCCAACTTTTTGAAGAAAAAAACCTTCAGTTGATCATCTCATGACTCGTCTGGTTCATACACATGTGGAAGGAAGCGAATTATGGTTCCCCAGCTCTGAGAGAGTTTCATATGTAACTCCGGGTTACATAAACTTTTGGGATCAACAACTCCAGCGTTTACTTGATTTTGTGAGAGTTGATCAACCTTTAGCAAAGGAGCGTACTTCTCCTAAGATGATTGCTACTCGACCAAGATTGAAGCATTTCCTATTGATAAACGAAAAACATCTCCAGGATGTTCACAAGTAAGTATTTTACGAAGCCTTCATAAGATTATGATGATTGTATTTTGATCATTTGCATCAAAATTTATTTTTGCAGGGCGGTCATAATGTAAGACCATGAATTGACGTAAACTTATCGGAGGCTGAAGCGACTGTTCATGGCGGAGAAGGCAGGAGCAAGAATTATAAGATGTTACCTAACACCAAAAAGTCCCCAGTGATTTGTTTGGTGAGTTATCGATATTTTTTTCATTATGGCTTCTTCTCATCCGTGTAATTAGGATCTTGAAACCAATCTTTGATATTCTGTTGCAGAATTTTACTCCATCGATCATTGACGTTCTTCAGTTCTCTGCTGCTGGGTAGACGGTTTCTGACTTGGGTGTTGAAGAAGGATATGAAGTAAGTATTTCTTCATATAGAAAATTATGATGCTTAGTAAATAAAATTCTAATTATTGAGAATATATCCAGGAGGATGTTTCCATGGAAGTGGAGAATACTGGTGACGCTCGCTCGAAGAATGGTGATAAAGTAATGGTGTTTTCGGTGTCGGTGTGAGCCATTCTAGTTCATTGAGCACTTCGGAGACCACCCAAGTAAGTATTTCTCTTGTATTTTATCTATAGAAGCATAAATTTGTTGATATACGACTGAATGAGTAAGAATGCATGTGAATATATGAAAAGTTTTGTCGAAAATATGTCACCAGAAAATTCAGAACTCAGCATTTTAGTAAAAACGCCGTAGAATCTTCGTCCAATGTCAGATTTTCATGATCCGCACATGTATCTTTATGCCCAGGAAATTTCCAAGCTTTGTAAAGAAGCTTTTTAAGTTTTGAGCACGTTTAGGAGTCGAAATATACGAAACAGTAAACATCCAAGAGACTTTCTGGAAATTTTCAGCTGTCATGTAGTCCCGAGTTTCGACCACATCTTTTTGCTCGTTCATATGATTTTTATAAAAAATTTATATGTTGTAGATAACATCCATACGAAGATAATGGTATATAACTCAACCCTTGATTCTTTGTAAATTGCTTCCAGTTCAGTATCCTGTACTGGGCAGTGTAAAATCTTCTCTGACGAGCTTATCATAAAATATGTATTTGTGACTTTCACGTTGTTGGCTGACATCTAGCATGTAAAATGAAGAACCTTGATGATTTTAGATCATTTTCATTCTGTAGTTCATGATTTATTTTGGGTTTTATACTTGGATGATCCTAATCTCATGTAATCTTCGTATTAGGTGCAAAATACCGAAGTTGAGAATGAAGGAGCCAATAATGACGAAACGAGCAGCCCTGGGGTTAATGATAAGGAGTAAACCATCTCTGAACTTCAATTCCATGAGAATGTTGTTGTTGAAGAAATTAAGGAGATCGAGACTTCGATTGTTATTATTTCAATGGCGAAAGGAACTGAGCCGCGAATAGAAGAGACCGAAGAAACTGTTGTTGTAGAAATTGATCCAGTAATTGAAAACCATATAGTGGTGCATAAATACCCAAGTGAAAGAGTTGCTTTTGATCCCCCATTTTATGCATCACTCCCATACCATGAGCTAGTCGGTGGATTCAGCGTTTTCGTTGGATATTCAAACTTGTATGATAAAATATGAAGGAAGTTCGGTCACATCGTCGTCACTAGAGACCCAAAGCGTGCTTATACTTTAACAATACAATTAAGTGTTATCTTGCGTGTTGTAAATGATATATACACTAGGGAGAGAAATGTTGTGACTCCAGATGTACTCTTTGATTGGGAGTTCAACTTGGAGAATTCTGAGAGACTTGGATTTAACGTGAAGTGGCTTCGTAAGAAGATGAATGTTATTAAGGACTCATGTGAGAATAACATACTATTTCCAAATGATGTTGTGATGGAGAAGGAAGACAGAATTACCAGGCTGACTGAAGAGCTTAACATGGAGAAGGCGGCCTTACAAGTCTTAAAGGATGCAGAGGAGCACAAATCTTTCTTTGCTAACTTCCTTTGATTTTTTTTCATAATCTCTTGAACTTCTGAACTTCTGAGAGATGTGAGGTTTTATTTCTGGTTTTGATTGGTTTTGAATAAGTAGATGATTGAGGATTTTCTTTGGATTTTATAGAAATTTTCTTTAAATAGACTGAATTTTGATAAATTACTGGATTTAAATTGCTGAATGCAAGTATTACAAACATTTTGGAGGAATTGAAATACTATGGAAGAAAACTCTAAATGCCAAATATTTTGGACGTTGTGCTAAATACTCGAACATCTAAAACCTCATACATCAAAGGCCTTGAGCCAATTTTCGTGTATCACGGCCACACCTTCTTTGCCATCCATGTTGATCAATCAGTGGTATCCACCAACAACAAACTTAGAGATCATGAAGGGTCCTTCCCAGTTGGAATTATTTGCAGAATGGGAATTATACTTAGTTGCTTTGAGAACTAAATCTCCTTCCTGGTTTTTGTTAGGCTTGACCATCCGTGCTCTGAATATGTTCTTCTGATTCGGTATTCCTCATATGGTGAGACTCCATGGTTGTGGCACATATGGACACTCATGCAGGAGGGAGTATCCCTCGTAATGTATGATATGTTTGGCCACATCTTCCACAATGAATCACCAAATTGGATGATCAACTTGAACAGGTTCTGGACTCAACCATTGGGTGAAATATTGTTGCGGCAAGATGATCCACTCATAGCATTTTTCAATTGCTAAATTGTTTGTGGAGTGAATCCCTTGGACCAAATAAGCATATTTGAAAACTGACGATATGGGCACATGAGAAGGAATGAGACTTGCCTGGGTGCGAAATCTCTTGACAAAAGCATTTGGATATTCCCCAGGCTTCTGCGTGAGTTATGTCAAGGCTTTGACATCCTCCAGATATTCAAATGGTGAGGTATCTTCTGTTTCTTCCTCCGAGTCAAAGGTTTCTTCCACAGAGGAACGTGTAATTGAAGGTGTCGGTGCCATCTTTCCATCGTGAATCCATGCGCGTCCAATAATCATATCATATCCTGGATCTTTTATGATTATGTGAAACTTGGTCTCAGTGCAGACCAAATTTCCTTTGACTTTGAGGATGATGTAGCCGTAAGGGTTTCTGGATATTCCTTCGTGATCTCTGATTTCCATGGGGGCATGGGTAGATTCATGTTGAGTAATGCCAGCATCTCTGAGAGTTTTCAAAGAGATAATTTTGATGGCGGTGCCGACGTCAACAAATGCTCTTCTGAATTCGTTTCTTTTGATGTATACTGTGGTGAGCAGTCCCCAGTCATACTTTTCCTTATCTATCATTGGAGGCTCAGTGGTAGTCTCTTGAATCAATAGACGCTTGCCTGACATGATGTGGTTTAATGCAATGAATATGTCTTTCCTTTGAGATTTTGACAAGTATAGTAACTCGCATACATGTTCAATCAAGGATTGAACTGCTTCTTTGACATGAGGTTCAGAGATAGCGAAAGTCCTGACTGGAAGGGGATTTTTATGTACTCCTTCAGTCCCTAAGTTGAGTTCTCATGATTCGACCTTTTCTTTAAATATGAACTTCAAAGTCTTGCAATCACTTGTGGGATGGCTGACAAATCTATGGAAGCGTCAATACCGAGGATTTTCCATGGCCTCTTCAGTTGGTTCCTTCTTGACATATGGCAACTTGATTGCATTGTCTTGAATCCAAGCCTCCATTAATTCGATGACTTCTTCAATGGAGCATGGAAAGTCAGGTGCTTCTGGATCCTCCGTATGCTGAGGAGGATCTTGCACGTTATCCTTATTTTGTTCCTTTGAAGGGGTGGAATAAGTATGCTTGCGTTGTGGTTCATATTTTCATTTACTCTCTTCTGCGATAACATTTGTGGAAGGCTGCAGGTTGTACTACTTGTTGATCATATGTCTGCTTCCTCGAGTGTCTTGTGATTCTTCAGTCTTTGTGGATTTTTCTATTTCTAAGAGAGCAGGTGCAGTGGTTTCCGACCTCTTCACGGCTTCGTGGAGATCTGGGAAAGTATGGAATCGAAGATTCTCTAATAGGTCTCGGTATATCGGGAGCATGCCATTGATGCACAAATCTACCAGCTGTTGCTCCGTGACATTTGGATCATGACAATCTAAGGCTTGGACTCTGAATCTTTTCACATAGTCATTGGGATTTTCACTGACCCTCTGAAACATCCTTCCAAGATCAGAGAGAGTGACTTGCTCTGACATAAAGAAGTACTTCCTATAGAAGGCATTAATTATTTCTCCGCAATTATTGATAGTTTCAGATGCAATATTGTTGTACCAGATGTATGCCATTCCTTTCAGATATTTTGAAAATTCCTTGAGGCGAACAACATGGCTATGCTCATGTTCTCCCAAGGCTTCAAGGAAACGAGAGACGTGTTCTCGAGCATTGCCAGTTCTATCATACATAGTGAAAGTTGGAGAAACGTAACCTTTAGGAATGGGAATCCTCTGCGTAGAAATAAGATAAGAGGGTTGGTGACGATGGACATGTGATGTCTTTTCTTTTCCACGATTCTCCAGAAGATGCTCCAAGTCTTCCCGGGTGATGAAGTTTGATGATTCTTTTGTTGACTAATTGCCCGCAGCTTTGTTGGTTTCGTCGTCATCCACTGCATGAATTGGAATTACCTCAGGATCAGCAGCGTCTGAGAACTTCTCATTCTCTTTCCCTTTTTCTTGAGTATTCTCTGACAATTTGTCAGTAAGAGTCTTCAGATGATCAAATAGCTTCTTCTGTGCTGCAGCCATATCCGTCTGATTCTTTGCAAGAGTTTTTTGCGCTTTAATGAGATCAGCAATGGTAAGTGGTGGATTTCCTCTGACTTCTTCAGGATGTCGGCCGAACATAGGATGACATTCCGTGTTAGTCTGAGGAGGAATCATGTCACCACCGTCGATGTTAGTGGACGTAACAATTTCCGGGATGTCTTCATTATTGTCGTTATTATTGTTGCTAGTGCTAGCACCGTTTGTATCAAAACCTGTAACTAATCCAGACCTAAGACCAGCCATATTGTGAAATTTTTAGATTGCAACCGAGAGATTAATCTCCCACTGTGGTCGCCAATCTTTAGATGGGGAAAAACGATTTGCTGATTTTTACGGAATTGAGGAGACGACCGTACGGAGGATACTCCTTGAACCGAGCGAAATGTTCAACCTCACACAGATGCACTACAAGAAGGGAGTGCTTTGAATTCGAGATATCAATCTATAGTACTTCGGCCTAAACCAAGATAATGGTCGTTCTAGAGTAAATTCGGCCACAAGAGAGGATGGGTTGATCTGTAGGAGGGAAGCTAAGAAATGTGTGGAATCAATGGTAATCCAAGATTATAGATGTGTTGCAAATTCTGAATATGATAAGTTCTGAATGACTGAAATTGTTCAGTTGAGAGTAATTGCTCAATTGATGAGTTGTTGATCTCGTGTTGTTTGTGAGACGTGAAATCATTGTCCTTTCAATCACGATTCAGAGACATATTTATATTGCTAGAATTGTAGACACCATGATCCCATGAAGTGTGACAGTTGATGGAGTCAAGGAGTAGGGAAATGGAAATCTTGTTTGAAACTAGTTGCTCATCGTGCGGAGACTTGGTCGATTTTCCATCCACTACTTTGTTAACTCCTTCAACTGATTGCATGACTTGCTTACATTCCATCATGTGTTTGAACACACGTTCCATAGACCGCTAGACCAAAACCCTAGATGATATCCCCCAAGTGACACGATTGACGTCTCGTGGTCAATTTAGTCAGTTGCTGACTTCATGACTTTATGGGACGATGAGTCCATTTAGTTGCTGAGTCGAACATGATTGTTGAGACAGAGGTATAATTCTCACGTTGAGGCAAGCAAGTATTGCTCATTCGATGAATTGTTGAATATTGAACCAATATTCCTTGGTTTGAGCAAATATTGCTCGTCTGAGCAAGTGTTGGCCGTCTGATGAATTATTGGTAGTATGACAAAAATAAAATATTAATTAAAACACTGGTAGTTGAAGCGAGTATAATTAATAATAATATTGATCATGAGATCGTCGTAAAATTATTAGTGTTTGAATATGGAATTATGAACCTTGGAATCAGAAACCCTAATTTTATCAATTGATGACCAATTCATGGTTAATTAAAAATTAACCATGGTATGAGGGAGGGACCGGCTACATTGGACCATGGGTCAACCATGTATCTCATGTATTCTTGTGTGAGCAAATGCCAAGGCCTCTTGAAGAGCTGGTGATTTGTTGATGAAAGAATGATCAAATGCTGGTTTAATCATTTATTCGAAAAATGCTCGTCTGAGCCTTAGGTGATAAAACCTAATTCATTATGAAGAGGTGAGGGACCGACCAAGGGGTCATGAAATCGACTCTAGGTGGTCACGGGATCGACTGAAGATCATTCCATGAAAATCCAAAATTATTTAGAAAAGTTTTGGACCTAATACGTGCAATTGCGCAAATTAGGTCAAATCGTGAAAATATGTGGGCCTGACTCGTTGCAAGCCAAGGAACCAACCCTGGTCGGTCAAGGTAACATTCTCATGTCATCAACACGTCGGTGTCACAATCCTGAGAATTTTGATATTTTCTGGCGTGCAGTTGAGCATCCATTTGAGAAAATATGACAAAATTAGGGTTTTGCTGAAACTGAGGAAACTTCATGAGATGAGGGGAAATAATTATAAAATGAAGAAATGATGAAGTATGGGACCGCTATGGCCAAAACATGGCCGGCCGGCTAGTGACCACGGTCCCATGGTGCTTTTCCTAATTTTATATTATTTTTTTATGATTTTATGAAAATATCATGAAATCAAGGAATTCGTTGAAATTAAGGAGTTTCCATGGGATCAAGGAAGCAAATAATATTAAAATAATAAAAATAAGGGCATGTAGGGCCGGCTAGGGCATGGCCAGTCGGCTTGGGCCCAGTCCCATGAGTTTCCTTAATTTTATGTATTATTCCATGATTTGAAGGAATTTTCATAATTTGAGAGAAATACCATGAAATCAAGGAATTTCATGGGACCAAGAAAAACTTAAAATTAATAAGAATAAAATAAGAGGCGTGTGGGACCGTCTAGGGCATGGCCGTCCGGCTTGGGCCCGGTCCCACGGGTTTCCCTAATTTTATATTATATTTTTTATGGGTTTGTGAAAATACCATGAAATTAAGGAGTTTTCATGAAATTGGGGAAATAATAATAAAATAATGAGAAACCATGAGGTGTAGGGCCGTACGGGATCAAGGCATGGCCGTTTGGCCAATAATCAGGGCCCCACAATATTTTCCCTAATTTTATATTATTTCCTAGTGTGAAGGAAACACCATGAAACTGAGGAGTTTCCTCAAAACGAAGGATATTTGTTCAAATGAAAGGACTTTCATGAGATCATGGAAGATAACAAAAAATATGATAAGAATATAAAACTGGCGTGGGATTGACCACGGAACGGCCGGCCGGTCGGTGGGCCCATGCTCCCAGCGCCCTGGTCAATTTTTTAATTATTTATTATTTTCCTTCCTATTTTGTATAGGTTCATTGTTTCGTCGTATTTTGAAATACTCGTTCGTGCAGTGATTGTTAGTGCATCATCGTCAAGTACACTTGAACTATTTAAATCGTGGCTTACTCGGAGGTAGCTCAGACGCCCGTGCGTTGAATATTTATTACTAACCCATAGTATTCTGCTGGGAAGAACTATAGATTGAAGTAACGAATATTATGAAAATATTTGAATATTTTCAGAAATTCAATGGATGAATCCAAGAATTTAAGAATAATTAACTGATGGCTCTATACTAGCAAACCAAGTTGTCTAGGAGCATTAATTATTCTGATATGAGCTAGTTGATGGTGTAATTCTATTCAGGGCTAAAATTGTAAAAGCCAAATTCTAAGCTGACGTCCTGCAAGGGATAAAGCTTTCATGCGGTGAATATTCTCACCATATTAATTCATTGGAGCATGTGCAACCATCCCTGAGAATTAAAACCTACCCAGAGCGGAGCATGTAGCAACCATCCCGATTTTCTGTAGGTTTGCAGCATTACAATTAATTCCCTGCTCAAAGCCTTGTGTTCGACATGCAAACACCCGTAGGCTACCTGACGGCGGGTTATATTATCCCCGTTGAAAGCATGCAAGACTACCCATGTTAGTCTCACCTGCTGAAAACAAACTCAAAAATAGATCTCATCCGTCCAACTTCGCAGGCATGGTTGGACGGCCTAGATCACGCGCGGGACCGAGTAGCACGCACGCACATGCTCACCGTTGTCCCAACATTCCCATCGCACCATCGACCTCACCAAAAGAGGTCGGCAAATGCCGGATTCGGTCGGATATAGGTAACCGGTCGGAAACCCTAATTAGGGTTTGCATCAAGTGGTCGCAGGCAGCTACTTTGAGACAAACGAACGGAAGCCAAAGGAAGGTGGGATTAGCTGGACGACCACACCAGCATGTCCACTGTGGGACCATCTACATGGCCAACCAATCGACCGCGAACGGTTGAAGACCATCCATCTCGAAATTCGTGCCCAAAGGTAGCATGCAGGCCCCCTTCTAATCTCGGTTGTCCATCATCGCAGGCTGAAACGAGCGACTTGGATTTCTCTGATTGACTTCCAACAAGCATGGGCATGAAGAGTGGCGTCCCGCCTACCTGCTGGACCGATCGTCCACTCCATGCATGCCTCCCAAGGCTGAAAACCGTTAGGGTGAAAAGGGAGGCTTGCAAGCCTTCCAAACCCTAATCCAACGGTTATTTCTCCATCAATCTCGTCCGTCAAAGTTCGCATGCTTGGATGAATAGCCTAGGAAGGGAGTTAGGTGGCAAACAAGGTATCACCATGATCACCATCCTCCACAATTCCCCATGGCATAACCGGCCAAGGTAGGTCCCGCTCATGCGACCTCCGAACAACGCCTGAACATAGCTAGTTGATTCACTTCAACTTGTAATCTTTTCATCAAGGTTGTGTAGGCTTCAAGCATGTTAAGCATATTTAATGCACCGCATGCATACAATATGCGCCTACCAACAACTTGATTATTTTACCTAGCACCGTTTTCTATCTTATGTGGGTCCCACAACTCACTCGAGACGTTAATCACGTCACAACTGGGGGATACAAACTGGGGTATTGGTCTGGCAGTTTACAGCGTGCAGCGTGCAACACGCCATCACAAGATCGTGTCAGGGAAACATGGGCGGTTAGCGATGATAGGAGAAGTGGGCAAGCAACCGTGTGACACTAACACACTGTAGTTGCAGAATAACCTACAACTACACCCTCAATAGAATTAGTAAAAACTCAAGAAGTTCTTGATGATGAATAAAAATTTTCTTATTAATGTTCTCAATTGATCACAAAGAAGTATCTAAATGGAATTAGAATAGTTACAACTTTCTCTATTCTCTTTCCTAAAATATTTTCTAACACTCACTAAAAGAACCTCCTTAATTTTACATTTGAACTCCTATTTATAGTAAAACTTTATACAGCTGTACATGAGTTACGAAGCATCGCAACTCATACTCGCAAAATTACTCCATCCTCGCAAAACTTCATACTTCTCTGGGTTTCTTCTATCATCGTAACATTTTATAACTGATACTCGTGAACTATAATCTTGCGATATTCAGTACCTACATCTTGCCTCTTCTCATTTCAATTCTACGAAGAAGAAATGATCGTGAGAACATAACCGTTACTTAGTCTTTTGAAATTTTGACACGTCTTTTGTAACCGTTCTTTTTTAGTTATTCCCTTATATAACTCCTTTATATTCTCTTCCTTTTCTTCTTCTTATTTCCGCAATTCTATCTTATACTCATACTCTCTATTACTATTTTCTCTGCAATTTTTTCTTCTACTGTATCTTCATGAGTTCTCCAAGGTAATTTCCCTCTATCTCTGCGTATTTCATTTGTTCTCCTCTTTAATTTCTATATAATTTGTTATCTGATTTTGGTTTATTTCAGCAAAATGACTTCTCAGATGAAATCTCAACTAAATAATCCAAGCCTTAATCCACGAAGAAGAAAATCTGAGAATCAAAAGGTAGTTAAAATACTCTGTCTTCTTTCCGAACAATATATTGTTGCCTCAGTTTTTAATCTACATTTTGATTCGCAGGTTGACGAAAAACCAAATCCAAGCAAGAGATCTCGAATAACTAAACCCACTCCATTAATTCCGATTGATGATTTCCTTCCTGAAGTTGATAAGGAATTTTCCTCTCCTCCTCGTGAAAATGCTTCTTCACATACTCCTGCCTCTACTCCATTACCTGCTTTTCAATCTCCTATCAATGTCAATTTATCAACACTTCTTCAAAACCAACCCTCTCAAAATATTTCTTCAACTTCTTCTTTTGAAAAACAACCCTCGCAAAATATTTCTTCAACTTCTTCTTTAGAAAAACCTGTCTTGTCCCCAAATCCTTTGAGTGCTATTTCTCCAGACAATTTGCAGCTTGCTCTTATTCCTTCAAATTCTTCTCCTCTTCCTCAAGAAATTCGAGATGGAATTTATTCAACTTTCCGAATGTTATCTGAGGTTTTGACCAATACTGCGAAATCTACTAATGTTCATTCGCAATATGAATTTTGCGAAGTTCTGAATAATTTCGTCAATCCAGATATTTCTTCTTCTCGTCAATCCTTAGAAAAATAAATTGAATTACTTCGCCATTCTTTGAAAGCTTCTCAAACAGAATGCGAGGATCTTCGTAAAGAAAATCATCATCTTCAGAATAATTCTCTGGACTGTGCGATTCTTCGCAAAAGAAATGATGAACTGAAAGGTATGATTACTATCTTCATATTTTCTCTTTTATTTATTTATATTCTTCATATGCTTGAAACATCCATTAAAACCCATTCCCCTTTATAGAATCCATCCAGAAATGTAGAAGATTGGTACTTCACCATGAATCAGATGCAACAGAATATTGAACCAAGCATGAAATCCTCTCAAACCAATTCTCCCATTTATCTAATCTTTACTCGTGTGCTCTTGACAACTCTGATGCTCTTTTTCAAGAGAATACTCAATTAATATATGATCGAAAATTTTTGAATGATGACATATCTCAACTTTTTTTCTTCCTTAACCAAAGCTAATTTGAGAATAGAAACCTTATTAGAAGAGAACGAAACCTTATCAGAAGAGAAATGTTCGTTTTTGAATACAATGATTGTTTCTTCGCAAGAATTAAAGACTCTTCAGAATAAATGTTGCGATCAAGAAAATCTTCTTTCTTTGTTGAAAGGTGAACTTGAGGAATTAAAGAAGTCTTCAGATGCTGAAAGAAATTCTTTTGTTGTTGAGAAGAATTCCCTTATTAATAAGAATATAGTCTTGTGTGCTAAGAAGAATCAACTTGAAAAAGATTACTCGCCATTAAAAAGTCTTAATGCCAAACTTGCGAAGGATAAAAATTTTCTCCTTTCTAAAGATCAAAAGCTTTAATCTCGACTTAAAGGATTAGTTGGTGATGGTTTTGATAATGCGATGAATCAGATGAAGAACTGTTGTCTATCTTTAACTCAATCTCTTACTTCGCAAAGAGAAGGTAGTCATTAAAATTTGACTGCCTCTAGTATATCTTTAAATTTTGTTATACTCGCAAATTTTATTCTTTGAACTTTGTTTTATTTGCAGAATCTGAGAAACCACCTTCGTAATGCAAAAGCTGGATTAGAAGCCTCCTGTTCTGAGCTTCGTAAAAAGAATGCTTTGCTTTCTACTCGCTTAATCAACTCTCGTGATCGTGCTACTCGGAGATTCAATTATCTTGCTTATTCCAAGGATATCGAAGATACCAATCATCAAAAGGCTATACTTCGTGAAAGTCATCTGAAAGCTCAAGTCTTTGCGAATAATATTCTCTTATCAAGAGGCTTGCCTCCTGTAAAGATTACTCCTCTGAAGATATCTGACGATGAAGTTTCTCGTGAGCCTGATAGTGATTTCGATTATGAGAGTGATGATGAAGATCTTGATGATGAGAAAGAATCTATTCCCTTGGAGCAAAAAAAGGCAGTATGTTCTTGATCTTCTTCTGCGAGTGATATTTGATTATACCCTTTATATCCATCAAGTGAAGTGACTCTATCATGACCTGCAGCTGACTCCACCATTTGTGGTATATCTGGTAATGGAAAACTATCTTTGGGACATGCCTTGTTTAGATCAGTGAAATCTATGCAAATTCTTATTCCTTTATTCTTTTTCGGAACAATGACCATATTCGCAATCCATTCTGGATATTTTGCTTCCCTTATGATCCCTGCATCCAACATCTTTTATAATTCTTCTTCTATATGTACATGATAATTTTGTGATATCTTCCTTATTCTTTGTTTGAATGGTCTTATATTTTTATCTATATTCAATCTATGACATGCCACTGATGGATCAATTCCTGGTATCTCATCTACACTTCCTGCGAAGATATCTTTATATTCTCGCAAAAGATCAGTAGTCCTTTTTTCTTCTTCATCATCCATCTTAGTTCCAATTCGTAAGAATAAAGGCTCCTCTTTACTTCCAATATTTATTTCTTTAGTTGGTTCAGCTGCAACATAGCTTGGATTTTGCTCCCCCATAGGTGTTGTTTCTTTAATTATTTTTGCTGGTTCCCCTTCTTTTTCTGGAATTTCATTTGGTATACCTCTCCCTTCCTTTGCTCTTATTGTATACACTCGGAATTCTTCTTCTTTTCTTGTTTCCTTCGCAAGTTTCCTACGAAGTTGTTTCTTTCTTGCTCTTCCTCCGCATTGTGTTACTTCAATCTGATAACAAAATTTTGCACTATCAAGATCTCCTTTTATTTCTTGAATTCCATTTGGTGTAGAAAATTTGATTTTTTGATGTAATGTTGAAGCAACAGCTTTGATCGCATGAATCCACGGCCTTCCTATCAGCATGTTATATGGAGATTACATATTTATCACACACAAGATTACATGTGTTTCGACTTCTCCTAGTAATACTCGCAGCACGATTTCTCCTTTAGATTTTGTTGTAGATTTCCCTAATCCATGAATAAGACACTTTGAATTTATGATTTCCTCATCTCTAATTCCCATCCCCTTAAGTGCATGATAAAATATAATATTAACAGAACTCCATGTATCAACCAAAATTCGGTTTAATTTCCATTTTTCTTCAGCTTTCTTATCTTCTAACATGATTGGCAATGTGATCACCAATGGTGAAGTGTGGTTCAAGTCTTCATTTGGAATTTCTGCTACTGAAAATGTGATTTTCTGCTTTTCCCATTCTTCTAAAGTTGTCATCTTTTCTTCCTCCATGATTTTTCTTCCTCTACAATCTCGCTTGTATATTTTTCCCTTCATATTATTATGAAATTCATCAATCATTGTCTCTGTGATCATATTACATTCTTCTTTTTTGCCATCTCCATCTACTGACTTCATTTGATCTTCAAATTTTTCCACAATTCCCTCAAATTTAGGCTACTACAATTCTCAAGTCCCTGTTTCTAGCGCCAATTATGTAGTTGCAGAATAACCTACAACTACACCCTCAATAGAATTAATAAAAACTCAAGAAGTTCTTGATGATGAATAACAATTTTCTTATTAATGTTCTCAATTGATCACAAAGAAGTATCTAAATGGAATTAGAATAGTTACAACTTTCTCTATTCTCTTTCCTAAAATATTTTCTAACACTCACTAAAAGAACCTCCTTAATTTTACATTTGAACTCCTATTTATAGTAAAACTTTATACAGCTGTACATGAGTTACGAAGCATCGCAACTCATACTCGCAAAATTACTCCATCCTCGCAAAACTTCATACTTCTCTGCGTTTCTTCTATCATCGTAACATTTTATAACTAATACTCGTGAACTATTATCTTGCGATATTCAGTACCTACACACACAACTCCACTTCCTCCATCACTCCACTTTCCCACGAGAGACATGATGAAGGCTTATCGACTTGTATAAATAGGTTATCCTACTTATTTCCAACAACACAGAAAAAACCAAGTGTTAATACCATCGTATTCAACACTCAGAGCCTGCCTGCAACATTTGCTAGCCTGCTCAACCTTCTGTTAACAAGTCATCAAATATCCTTCACCTTCATACTCTCAACACCTTCTTCGCTTCCCTCCCTAAGATAAACCTCACATCCTTCACCTGTGGCCGAAACAAATCTGGAACGACCGTGTCTTCGGTTTAGGCTGTGTCAATCTGATTATCTCTCGAATCAAAAGTGCTCATCGTGCAGCACATTTGTTGAAGGTTTAAATTCACTTCTCATCCACACACACCCAAAATTACCTAAACCTGCAGAAGTAGTTTTCTCCCACAAACAATTGGCGACCACAGTGGGAGGTTAATCTATCGGTTGTAAAGTTGATCTCTTCAATACCATTTCAATTTTCAAGAATGGTAGATCTTAGATCTGGATCAGCAACCAATCCCGAGGGAGGTAGCGCCGATAGCACTTTTAGCGCTGATATCCCAATTACTGGTGTCACTATACAACCCACCAGTACAACCAACGTGTCCCGTGGAGTTGCGTCTTCTACCATCAGTACCACCAGTACCAGCGGATCAGGAGCAGACATTCCAGTAGGTGTGACACCTCCCATTACAAGATCTAGAGCGGCTAAAAATCCAGGCATTTCCTCAAGCATGACACCTCCGTTCGTCACCAGAGCGACTGATACTCCCCCTTCAGGACGAGGATCTGGAGGACCCAAAGGAGGACAACCTCCTATAACCATGGTGGACTTGATGGAGAGACAAGAAACCCTCGATAAAGCTCAGGCAGACATGGCAACCACTCAGAAGTAGGTACTCACCTTCCTTAAAACATTAACCGATCGATTACCGCAAGAGTCGAGACCGCCCCAAGTGCCAACAAGAAATACGTTCAGCACACCTGGAGCAAGTGCCTCAGTTATGCAAGCCTACCTGAATGAAAAGTCTTATGCTGCTGACCACGCAAGAGAAAGGGACCAGGAGCATCTCAGGGAAAGGATCCGACCATCCAACTTTATTACACGGGAAGATCTGGAGAGACTCCTCCAAAATCGTGGCAAAGAAAATCCGATGGACGCGCATCGACGCCAACCTCCATATCCACAAGACGTGCGGCGGATTCCTCTTCCCAGGGGATACACCTCCCCTCAATTCACCCTTTACGATGGTACCGGTAATGCTCGTGAACACGTCTCTCGATTTTTAGAATCCTTAGGAGAACACGAATACAATCACATTCTCCGCCTGAAGGAATTCTCCAAATCACTTACGGGGAGAGCCTATACGTGGTACAACAACATCGCACCCGACAGCATATCCAATTGAAGTGAGATGGTCAGCGCATTTTACAAGAAGTACTTCTTTGTATCTGAGCAAGTTACTTTCTCAGACCTGGGGAGAATCTCCTAACGGAACAACGAACATCCAAATGATTTTGTCAAGAGGTTCAAAACACAAGCGTTGGACTGCCATGAACTAAATGTCACAGAACGACAGCTGGTAGAATTATGCATCAACAGAATGATACCCATATATCACGCCCTGCTGGAAAACTTGGGATTCCAGACATTCTCATAGCTCCATGAAGCATCCAAACATTCAGCCACTACCGCCCTAGCATTATTGGAAAGAACCAGGATCGTTCGGAGCGACGATTCACGAGATAATCGTGGAAACAAGCACCTTATCAACAAGCAATATAATACTGGCCCTTATGTTAGTTTAGTAAGTGAAGGCGGAAAGAGAAAAGCTCCAGCGGCGGCAGAACAACAACCCAAGCGTGCAGCTCAAACGCATAAAGCTTCGCCACGGAAGAGAACAGGCAAGGATCCTGCGCAGAGCACCGAAGACACAGGCTTAACGTTTCCGATAAATGAAGTAATGGAACTCTTGGAGGCATGGATTCAGGATGATGCTATCAATCTACCTCCTATCAGACGTCCACCAACTGAGAAAGACATGGCAGACCCTAAGTACTGCCGTTATCATAGGTTTGTTCACCACCCAACTAAGGATTACAACAAGTTGAAATAAATCTTCAGGGAAAAGATAGCAGCAGGAGAGATTCAATTGGGAAATAAAGGAGTTCACAGAGACCCTCTTCCTGTCCGAAGTTGCATGATCTCTGGAGACTCTGTGCGCAAGACTGCACAATCCATGATGGAACACCTGTGTGAAATTTTGTACCTTTCCAAGGTACAACGTCAATATATATTCATGTCCCTCAACCGTATTGTGTCAGGAAGGCGTTTGTACCCAGAAAAATAAGTCGTTCCAGCATCTCAAGCCTCCTTGGAAGATAGCGCCAACAAAGGAAACTGGGGACTTTTGACCGTCGCCCATTTGAAAGATGTCAATTTCGATAGCACATTAATCGATGCAGCTTCTGAATTCAACATCGTTACTATTAAGACCTTGCAAGATGCGAAAATCTCAAAGCAGGAGGCTACCCGTGGTCCGACTGTGATCAAGAGCCAAGCAGGAGAGTTTGTGGATGTCTACGGATACATTGACCTTGATGTCAAGATCGGTAACACTCCAACACAAGCTAGATTCCATATAATTAAGGAATATCCAGATTACGACATGATTCTGGGGCGCCCGTGGGTACACAAGGCGCATTCCTTACCAATCTCAGTACCTGAAAGAATCTCCAACAAGCCAGCTCCGATGATTTTCAACAAACCTTGGAGACTCGAAGACTGCTTGTTGCCTCCATACCAACAACTCACACGCATAACGCAACTCCCTGGTGAAAGCCCTTCGTCCTACGTCAAGAGATTCCGAGCCCAAGTAAGTCTCATTGAACAACCCTCTTTGCAAGTAGTGGATAATTGTCCTGCTGGACCACAGGGGACTGTTTCACCTGACAGGCGGTCCACCACCAAGAGATGTGAATGGAGTGCTAGCCCCTTTAAGTGTTTCACCAAAATTTTGGAAGAAGTCAAGAACGACACGTGTCAGAAGCAAGCTGTTATACCAAGTCCAAATCCGTTTCAAATCGGAGATATGGTAGCAAAGGTAACCACGTTCCAAGTTGGAAACATGGCAGTAAAAATAACTTCCCAGCCTGATATGCCTGCAAAGGAAGAGGAAGTATTCTTAGTCGCAAATTTTATCTTGGGCGGTTACTGCAAGATCATCAATGCAGACAAACTCGAAGGTGTGGTTGTTCACTCACGATGGCTCAAGCCGTACCTCACTTGAAGACACGACATCACCTCTCTAATCCCCCCGGGGGGATTCCTCCAACAATTTTCCTTTTCACAATATTTGTAATTCCTTAAAAATGACGGCACCGCTTGCCTTCATACTTATTAGGGTTTCAATATTTCTTCAAGTAATCAAGATTTCATTCCTTTAATAATTTCTCATAAAATTACACAAAGTTACGAGTCACCTTCAAACCACCATCACCCAGAAAGAAAACCCTAAATCCTCATACCAAATCTTCATACCCGCCTGGTAATATGGGAGGAATAAAACATGTAAAAAGGGGAGGAGGAAGGTATCCTACATGATCTACTTCAACATAGCTAGACTCACGTCAGGGGGCACAAGCAGAAAAAATATGCATGTTTCGGAAGCAACATTGAATAAAACTTTGTTCAAGACAAGCAAGCAAAGAAGAAAACTTCAAAATCAGCTGCCACTGAGTATATAAAAAAAAACACTACGAAGAAGAATAACAGGGAAACTCAATTGCTGGTTGCTTCTTCATCACTGTTGGGATCCACATCTTGTGCCAATTTTTCCAGAGACGCCTCAACTTCTTATTCGGGCACAGCAGCTACCGCCTCAACATCTTCAGCATGTGTATCTTTTGCACCTTCTACAGAATCCATTGCAACCTTAGAAATCGTTCCAATCACTTTCGGACGTTCAGTCTCATCAGTATCAGGGTCAAGGATTATCACACCACCACGTATTGGGTAATCACACTTCCCATCACCTGCAGGAAGTTCGTGTTCAACCCTCCGTCTCTTCAACCGAGCCGCAAACCTTTCAGTTCTCGAGCTTACTGGTGCTTGTGACGCCTCGAGTTTCCACTTCGCTTGCAACGCTTCTTCATGTCTTTGTTTCTCCTCCATATCGATTGAAACTGAAAGAGCATGGAGCCACCCCCTGACAATGGTTAAATGCAAGACAGACATTCCCTGTACGGCATGGCTGGCTTCACGAAGTGGCGAATCAATTTTAGCCATCACCTCCTCATGTGCATTAGCTTCTGGTTTATCAACTTCAAAACTTTTTTCTGAAGAAGCTGCAGAGTGATCATCACCACCTCCTTTCATGATGTACTGCAAAAAAGAGAGGAAGATAAGTTTCGGCGGCACTTAAAAGTATTCTAATCACAACTATCGCCAATCATTTAAGAAATCAACATGTGGAGCAATACCTGAGATGTTGAAGAAGACGATCGCCTAATGAGAAGAATACATGAAAACTTCTTTATATGCTTCACGATCCAACAAGAACCCCAGGAGAAAAGAAGTCCACCTTTGCCGCTTTCTGGGGATGTTGAGTCGGGATTGTGATCAACAATGTTTATCGAATACACGATGCTTGCTAGGCATATGAGAAGGAACACAAAAAGAGGAAGGCCAAGGTGGATCGACCCACCAAGTTGTACTTCCCCAGCCGAGCTTTACCATTGGAAGGATCAACTCAACCGGCTCCAAGGAATTTAACACACATGGCATACCTTCTCCCACGCGATAAACATGTATTTACTCTGACTTTAGTTATTTTTATATGCAAATTGTCACCATCTCATGCCTACCCTACAATAGTGTAACCATTGCATGCTAGGCAGGGGACTTAATGTTGATGGTGGAATTCTATTCAGGGTTAAAATTGTAAAATCCAAATTCTAAGCTGACGTCCTGCAAGGGATAAAGCCTTCATGCGGTGAATATTCTCACCATATTAATTCATTGGAGCATGTGAAACCATCCCTGAGAATTAAAACCTACCTAGAGAGGAGCATGTAGCAACCATCCCGATTTTCTGTAGGTTTGCAGCATTACAATTAATGCCCTGCTCAAAGCCTTGTGTTCGACATGCAAACACCCGTAGGCTACCTAAAGGCGGGTTATATTATCCCCTTTGAACGCATTCAAGACTACCTATGTTAGTCTCACCTGCTGAAAACAAACTCAAAAATAGATCTCATCCGTCCAACTTCGCAGGCATGGTTGGACGGCCTAGATCACGCGCGGGACCGAGTAGCGCGCACGCACATGCTCACCGTCGTCCCAACATTCCCCTCGCACCATTGACATCACCAAAAGAGGTCGGAAAATGCAGGATTTGGTCGGATATAGGTAACCAGTCGGAAACCCTAAATTAGGGTTTGCATCAAGTGGTCGCAGGCAGCCACTTTGAGACAAACGAACGGAAGCCAAAGGAAGGCGGGATTAGCTGTCCGACCACACCAGCATGTCCACTGTGGACCCAGCTACACGGCCAACCAATCGACCGCGGAAGGTTGCAGACCATCCATCTCGAAATTCATGCCCAAAGGTAGCATGCACGGCCCCCTTCTAATCTCGATTGTCCATCATCGCAGGCTGAAACGAGCGACTTAGATTGCTCTGATTGACTTCCAACAAGCATGGGCATGAAGAGTGGCGTCCCGCCTACCTGCTGGACCGATCGGCCACTCCATGCATGCCTCCCAAGGATGAAAATTGTTAGGGTGAAAAGGGAGGCTTGCAAGCCTTCCAAACCCTAATCCAACGGTTATTCCTCCATCAATCTCATCCGTCCAAGTTCGCATGCTTGGATGAATAGCCTAGGAATGGAGTTAGGTAGCAAACAAGGTATCATCGTGATCACCATCCTCCACACTTCCCCATGGCATAACCAGCCAAGGTGGGTCCCGCTCATGCGACCTCCGAACAACGCCTGAACATAGCTAGTTGAGTCACTTCAACTTGCAATCTTTTTATCAAGGTTGTGTAGGCTTCAAGCATGTTAAGCATATTTAATGCACCGCATGCATACAATATGCGCCTACAAACAACTTGATTATTGTACCTAGCACCGTTTGATACCTTATGTGGGTCCCACGACTCACTCGAGACGTAAATCACGTCACAACTGGGGGATACAAACTGGGGTATTGGTCTGGCGGTTTACAGTGTGCAGCGTGCAACACGCTATCACAAGATCGTGTCAGGGAAACATGGGCGGTTACCGATGATAGGAGAAGTGGGCAAGCAACTGTGTGACACTAACACACAACTCCACTTCCTCCACTTTCCCACGAGAGACGTGATGAAGGCTTATCGACTTGTATAAATAGGTTCTCCTCCCTATTTCCAACAACACAGAAAAAACCAAGTGTTAATACCATCGTATTCAACACTCATAGCCTTCCTGCAACATTTGCTAGCCTGCTCAACCTTCTGTTAACAAGTCATCAAATAGCCTTCACCTTCATACTCTCAACACGTTCTTCGCTTCCCTCCCTAAGATAAACCTCACATCCTTCACCTGTGACCGAAACAAATCTAGAATGGCCGTGTCTTCGGTTTAGGCCAGAATTGTACAGATTATCTCTCGAATCAAAAGTGCTCATCGTGCAGCACATTTGTTGAAGGTTTAAATTCACTTCTCGTCCACACACACCCAAAATTACCTAAACCTGCAGAAGTAGTTTTCTCCCACAAACAGAGCTTGCCGGAGCTTCATATTCTTTATATAGTCAGGGAAAACTATTATTTGAATCCTGAAGACGTTATCGCTCTATACTAGCAGAGAAAGCTGTCTAGGAGCCGTCAATCTCGTGATTATATATAGAAATAATTACTGAAGTGTTCAGTATTCATGAGATATGTTGTTATCCAGCCGAGAGACTACATATTTGCATGTACTTTGAGAGACAGTATTTCTCAGTCAGAGGTTCGATGACAGACCCATGTCTCAATACTCACGTCTGGTTGATGGATCAGAAGTTCGTATAATTATGGGTTTAAGATTTTAGCCTTTGTCGAAAATCCACCATCTACAATAACGCCCTCTGAGAATGTTTCAATGATTGGAATGAGAGTTTAGACAATATAACATTGGAGGATATAAACATTGTTGTGGTAACACATATATGAATAAGTCCTTAGCACTTAAACAAAAGTTTTCGAACTTTGTCTATCAAATGAAACCGGAACTTAAACAGCCAACTCAGTATGCAAACTCAGTCCGTGAGCGTGTGTAGTTCTCGAACCCGAGAATTTCTGTTGGAGTTGTAGCTCAATTTCAGTCCGCGAACTGACGGAAGTTCTCGAACCCTAGAATTTTTGCTGGAGTTTATGAACTCCAACCGGTTAACTTGAGTCCGCGAACCCAGTCCGCAAACTTGAGTGGTTATGTCTAAAAACGACGTTTGTGAACTTATCCTAATAAACTAAGGAATGCTATTGCAAACCTTGGCTTTATAGTTCATGAATCGATTCGAGTGAATCACATCGTTTTTGCTTCAATTGTGTCTTGTGTAGTACATAAGATCTCTTAGCAATTGAAAAACTCTCTAACTAGTTCATTTGAGTCATTTGGACTAGTTATGGTGAAGAAGAATATGGTTGATATGAAAGTTATCATTTGGCTAACCATTTGGTTAACTAGTATTGAACCAACTATTGTACACGTTTGGGTACAGTTACACAAACCCAAAATCGTCAAGTACATGTGTGTATGACAAGATAAGTTTTCGATCTAACGTTGAGAAATATTAGCTTGAATCTAATCAGGTTTTCATCTAACGGTGAATATTGAATGCTTTGTTACCAATCTAACATTGATTGCAACCCCTGATTTGAAAAACTGTATAAGGGAGAACTCTACCAACTTGGAAACCTAATCCCCACATATTCTGTGTGATACAAGTTTGCTAAGCTAGAGTCGATTCTCCTTTAACCTTTGTTTTTCTTCTTCTAAAACCAGGTTAACGACTTAAAGACTTCATTGGGATTGTGAAGCCAGACCGATACTAATTTTCTTGTAGTTGTGTGATCTGATCTTGATTTTTCTATCGTACGATTAAAATTGTAATAATTGGCTTAAATTAATTTCTATAATAGGCAAGATATAAAAGTAGTCACAAACATCTTCATCTCATCGTTTGTGATTCCTCAATAATCTTCTTCGCTGCGTCGATTAAGTTTATTATGAAGTGATTGATAAAACTGAGCTATTCTTCGGGAATATAAATCTGGTTTTATTGATTGGATCCAGTTCACCTTGATTTATCAAAATACGGAACAAAACTCATAGGTTTATTCGTGGGAGATGAGTTTATCTATCTTGCAGACTTTTTTATATGAGACATATTTGTTTATTAAAGTCTTCGACTTTGGGTTGTAGCAACTCTTGGTTATGGGTGAGATCAGCTAAGGGAATCAAGTACGTAGTATACTGCTGGGATCAGAGGCGTAGGAGCATAACTGTACCTTGGATCAGTGTGAGATTGATTGGGGTTCAACTACAGTCCAGACCGAAGTTAATTTGGAGTAGGCTAGTGTCTGTAGCGTCTTAAAACAGTGTATGTTTAATCTGGACTTGGTCCCGGGATTTTTCTGCATTTGCGGTTTCCTCGTTAACAAAATTCTGGTGTCTGAGTTATTTATTTTCCACATTATATTTCGTTATATAATTGAAATAATACATGTTGTGTGTTGTTCAATCAATTAGAATATCCGACCTTATTGGTTGTTGATTTAAATTGATTGACACTTGGATATTAGTCTTTGGTACCATCTAAGTTATGTCTCTTTGATTAAGACTCGCGAATTGTATTTGCTTGAGTAAATCAAATTGAGAAATTGAGATAATAACTCCTTGAGTATTTTCTATTGATTGAGTCTAACTATATAGTTGATTCTCTAGAAAATAACTCGGAGTTGTCCATACAGATTGCTAATCGAAATATTAGGTGTGGTTGTTAGACCCCCACTTTTTCATTTTGTAGTTGCACCTCCTCTTCCTCTTCAAGTAAAGTTACAATGTTAAGCATTTTTGGTTCTGCATCCGTCCCGATGTTGATTTTCTTCGTTGGCTCCAGCGGTAAGCAGATTTGTTGTTGAGGTCGCTGAGGAGTGTTTTTCTGTAATTGTCATTTGGCGGAGACATCTGTGCCTTGAGTGGCGGAGGTAGTTGTCTCCGGTACTGAGATGGATTTAGGTACTAAGGAGGCTTAGTCCTGTACTTTCTTGTTGTTTGCCTTGTGTCTCTTTCCTTCGTGCTGTTGAGAAGTATTTCTCTCTTCGTTGATTCTGATTTCCGCTAGGTTGCATAGCCTTGCGTTTTTCTGGTCGCCTTTGATTTCCATTTCACCCATAGGTATAGGAAAGCGTAGGTATTGGTGATATGTCGAAGTTGTTCCTCGCAATCTATGGACCCATAGCCTACCCATAATGACATTGTAGGGCGAAGGTGCCTCCACCACATAGAAGCATGTGTTGGTTACTAAGGGTCATGCGTGTACCTGCAAGATAATTTATCCTTTTGGTCTAGAGACTGCTCCATTAAAACCGTATATTGTGCAAGTGGAAGAATTCATCTGCTCTACTATCACACCCATGCGTATGTAGGGTTCGTAAAATAACACATTTAACGAACTTCCCCCATTCACAAGGACCTTCGTAACATTCCATCCGTGTATTGGAAGAGTGATCACTAGTGGGTCATTGTGCATTTAAACCTCCTGGTTGACGTCCTTTGTTGAGAATGTTAATGGCGTGGCCATCCATTCCTCCCAAGTGCTAGTAGGTGGTCCACTTAGCTTGAACGCCTCATGGGATTCATTCTTCTTTCTGTTTCGAGCTAACTCGAGTATGTGTTCGAGCATTTCTTCTTGGATTCCGTTGGATAAAGTGATCATGTTGATGTATTTTCCCTCCTAAGGTAGTTCCACCCTTTTCTTTGGGGTCTCCTCAGTCTCCGCTGGCTGTAGTTGTACGTACTCCATGAATTTTCCTTCGTCGATGAATCTTTGGATCACGTTTCGTAGGTGGTAACAAGTATCAGTGGTATGTCCGTAATATTGGTGGTATGCACAGTATTCCTTGGCCTCCTTCGTTTTCTCTGGATGCTTTACCCTAGTATTAGGGTAAGGAAAGCCTGGATTTTCTCCCTCATTGCTTAGGACGTGAGAGAAAGTTGTATTTAGCTTCGTGTAGATTTTTTCCACAAATTTTTCTCTTCCTTTGCCTCTTTTTCCATCTCCGTATTTGGATTGTTTGTCTCGGTAGCTAGTTCTGCCCTCGGCTTTATTTTGTCGCTTAGGTATCTACGGGATTGGCTCCAGAGAGTTTGTTCACTACGGAGCTGTTATTGTCTTTGCTTGTGCCCTAGGGATGTCCTTTTGTATTTCTTCGAGTATGATGTAACGGTATTGTACAACCCTGAGCTCAACTTCGGAATCGATGGCTCTGTTGTGAATTTCCACGAAGATGGCTGAGGTCCTATCAAGTCCGTACTTATAGCAGTTAATGCTAATTTCTAGATTGAATTTCCCAATTACTTGGCATGTCTTTTGCCTCTTGTATGTGTACTGCATCAATATTTTTCGGGTTCCGATAGCTAAATAAAATAGCCTATCTAACCCTGACATTTTTGTACATGTATGTCTCCAAAAACATCGTAGACAATTGCTCGAATGAGTCAATTGAGTTTGCTGGTAAATTGTCATACCAGGCTAGTGATGATCCCTTTATGCTGGCAATAAAGTACCTACAAAGTACTACCCCATCTCTTTCCCAATAGTCAAGGACACAAGTGTAATACCGTAGGTGCGCTGCGGGATCTGAGGTACCATTGTATGCTTGGAATGTAGGTATCGGGCATTTCAGAGGGATGGACTCCCTTAAAATGCGAAAAGATAGTGCTGACGTGGTTGCCTCTTGTAGCGCTTCTTCTAGTCTTGCGCCTGCTTGGCCAGTTTTTAGGCCTTGTATCTCCCTCCACATTTTCTCCATTTGATTCATAACCATGTTTATATTGTGAGCATCTTTGGAAAATGCTTTGTCGTAGTAGGATTGAGAGGGTTTGTATGTTGAGTCCGCTTCGTCCGGATCGTGGTGTGCTTTCCTGTCTCCCTTAGGTTGATTGGTCTTTGGTGGGTTGAGATCCATCCTTTGTCTTCCCGAGACATCTCCGTTATCATGCCTCTTTTGCGTAGGGATAGCTTGGGAACCTTCGATTTGTGTGTCCAGCATACCTTTGAGGTTCTGGTTCTCTAGGGCCATCTCGTGCATTGCATCTTCATTCTCCTTGTTACGGAGTAGCAAGGCTGCCACTTTTGGCGCCATTTGGTCTTCGTTATGGGCTCCACCTCCTTGGGAGTGCTTTTGGCTGGATCTTCAGAGTTTTCCACCCTTTCATCTACAATTGGTGCGTCTGGATTTATCTGAATTGGGGTTAGGTTTCCCAACCCTCGTCCCGTAGGGGCTAAGATTCCGGGTAACCTTCACTAGTGGAAAATGGAAGTTAAACCAATGCCAAGACAAGAGGTAATATCTTTAAAAACGACTGTGTTCATCAGTTGGAATTTGGGAGTGGTTTTTCCCAAAACGACTGTGTCTCACAGAAGTTGAAATATTTAAAACAGTCATTTCCACTGACATTCAATCCATAACACTGACATTCACAGTGGTTTCTAAAGTTTTAATTCCCAGTTTTGAGAAGTGGTTTATCTGGCTAAAATTTTTTTTTAAATCTGATACGTCTGAATCCCAGTCTGACTGGCCTGAAAATTGAAATTCATTAAAATTTAGAAAATCTTATTCATCCATCTTGTTTCTGACTGACATAAAATTTGAAATTCACAAAAATAAAATTTTAATAGATGCTCATTTGATATCAAAACGTTCAACATACAATTCAAATTCAAAATATGATTACAACAGTAAATCGATTTCAATTAATCAAGCTGACAGTTAGGTCAAAAACCCAAAAATAATTTACATAAGTACTGAATTCACATCATTCTAAGTTATAATTATAACTAATTTTTCTGGAACCCGGCCTACAGACATTAAAAAAACAAAACTAAAACTAACAAAAAGATTAATTGAGCTCCTTAACTGATTGAAATATTATACTGCTGAAAAAATAAGTTTGACGTTAGAGGTTTAATAACAAAGTCCTAACAGCATAGTATGTCCTAAAAAAAAATCTTGACCACTTCAATTTCAACACCACTGTATCTGTGTCGCCAGAAGATACAAGCACTACACCAATTCTTACTAGTCTATAAGAGGTCTGAAGGAAATAGAAACAAACACGTACACGTTGAAGGAACCAACAATTCACAATATGGACTACACACATTCAAAACTAATGGATTATGTAAAACACAACACATAAGTAAGGTGGATTGATGAGCTTATTTCAAGCACAAAGGATCGCATACAATACAAAGAAACACATACACACAGATGAAAACAAATTAACTTTGATGTGCAATTTAGTACCTTGCCTAAGGCTTGCAAACAAAATTGCATGGAGTGCTCCTTCTACAAAGTCTACAGGAAGATCTCTCATACAGTTAGAAACACAAATACTAATGTCAAGCAATTATCGACCATAAACATTACATATATATGCAAGTTCGTAAGGTAAATAGTTGTCGGAGGAGAATAAGACCAGTTTCACCTACTAATAATTAAGAAAGAACATATCCAATGAAAACAGTAACCAACCCTAATATACTTCCATAAAAGTATAAATTGTGTATACACAATATAAATAACGAAGCAATTTTATTATTTATATAAGTTAATGTATAACGACCTGATACATTAATTTAGATGCCACATAACTTGTGAAGAAAAAGCACCACTAATTGATGGACCTGATACATTAATTTAGATGCCACATAAATTGTGCAGAAAAAGCACCACTAATTGATGATCCCGTATAATCGAACTTAATTTCTTAATCACTGATAAATCAAATGGACTATATAATAGCAAGACATCAATCATATTTGTCTTTACAGATTGAGACAAATATAGACTACCCATAATTTAATATTAAAAATCAAGTGATAGCAACTCTAGTCATCTGGTTTAGCACGCCTTGTAAGCCGTAATCATATATTTAGCCAAGTCTGACATTCATAAGAAACAAGTAATGTGAACTGCACTTAGGCTAGGTTGGGGAACTACCTAATAGACCTGAACTCATATAATATGACCTTTTTACGCATGTAATTACTGGTACCAAAGAGTTACAAAACTAACTCAAACCAAAAATATTACCTTTCCATGGCACTTAAAGTGGTAGATACACCTAGGTGCATAATTTGACTAATGGGTTCACGTAAACCCGAGAAAAGGGTATGGAGTATCACAAAAGAACTTTGAAAAGCAATGGAAAAAAAAGGATAAATGGATTGTCTGTAAATTGAAGAAAATAATAACGCATGACACAAACAAAAAATTACCAGTAGGAAGATGGATTCATCCCTTCTCAAAATCAACATGTAATGGATAGGCTGCCCTCTGAGCTTATTTTGTACCCAAACTACCTTGCTCGGCCTTTAATACCACATTGTATAGGCAATGATTTGTATTCAGAAACTATAAGGAAAATCCCGCATAAAAAGGTTGATTGTCATTGTCATTGCACATCATAAATCATCAACGACCAAGTATATATTTACTTTGAATGATTAAACTCTAAGAAACATAAGCTACATAACTTTGGGCATAGCGGAACACGTAGAAAAATAAGAAAAAAAATCTGACATTGTTTACTTATAGGAGCCTCCTTCAAAATTGAGAATACACTTGCAAATTGTATACTTACCTAACATAGACCCGTAAATAATAATGAATCGAATGCAGAACAAATAAAAACTCAAAAAAACATAACTAAATAGACAACAATCACCTAACATGTAGATATTCACGAATTCTCATAGTTGCCTTATTAGCCTCCTCCACATATTCTCTACCAAAAAAGAAAAGAAAGAAGAGATTTCAATAAACCCACCACTGATCAACACCAAAACATCAGTTACTCAAAGAATCAGCTTACCCAAAGTTCTGTTGAATCTACTACAGATCATACCTAATATGTAACAGAATATCAAACTCAATCAATAATACCAATACAATTTAAGTCCCAAAATCTATCAATTACATGAGCAAGCCCTTACCATATCCGATATCTCATCCATGTCTGGAATAATATCGACATTAGAAGGCGATTCTGATATATAAGAAACCAATTGTCCTGACCTAATATTTAAATTCAGATAAATTTACATAACAAAAATAAAATACTGCATTTTTATGTCAAATAGAAGGCATACCTTTGATAGCTTCATCAATGAAGCGACGAAAACCCTTAACATATTTTAAGATTTTGAATCCATAAAGACCACTATCTCCATTTTGATAAATTATAGGTAAAAATATAAAAGGAAACACCTTGCTGCAAAAACAAAAACGAGAGATAAAGTGAAATTAAATCGTTAATAATACAAAAATTATATCGAATTTACCAAACTAGAATGAGATTCATATTACTCTGATGATTACAGGAGCAAAAACACTAGATCCAGGGCTACAAAGTTTGATTTCTGTTGATACATGCGTTCTGATTTTGAGATAGGGGTTTTAATGAAGTTATGATTGGTGACAGTGAACTTCTAGAGTAGAGGTTTGTCTTCAATTTGTAACTTCGATTTTGAACTTAATTATTGAGAAAAACTGGATTTGTTTTCAAGGGTACTTTGAGGCTTTGTTGAATTTGAGGACGAGAACAAAATAATAATATACTTTGATAAATTTGAAATGTTGATAAAACAAAAGAGTTTATGATTTAGGGATATGATTTCATTGATTTGTGATGATAAAAAAACAAAGAAAAAAATATTATCTATGGAAGATAAAGGGGATCTTGGTCTGTGAACGAGATAAAAACTGAAGAGAGAAAGGTAGGTGAACGAGATAAGAACTGAAGAGAGATATTATAGCCTAAAATCGGGCATATAGAAACTAGTTGATCCAATAGTAGTTCTTTTACTCTATTAGAGAGTACTAGTTCATTACAAAAATGCCCCCTAGTATAACGACTATGGCTGAAACAGGTTTAATTTTTTTTAAAAATACTACTATTTTTGACAGCTCGTATAATTACCAAAAGTCCTAGGAAGTCGTTTTTTAAAAACCCATGAAGTGGTTAAAAATCCATTTTCCACTAGTGCTTGCATTGGCCGCAGGTGGCTTCGTAGTGGTAGGATACTCCGGTAACGGTATGACGTAGATCATTTGAGCTCCCGACGTCTTCCCCATCCCTTCAGTAGGAATAGGTGTTTTAGCAATTGTTCTTCTTGCTATATCGCTTTGTCTGTCCTCTGCTTCATTCCTATGATTTGCTTGAGACAGCTTTTGGGATCTTCCTCTTGTGAGTGCTGGTTATGAGCTTGTTGGTACATCATTTGGTTTCTGCATGCCTTCGGCTTTCGGTATCCTGCGGTGACAGAAAAGCGAAGAAATCTACTACTTGGGTACCTTCGTCAAAAGTAGCAATTAATGATCTAACACAGAAGATGGCTAAGCAGCATTTTCATAAAAAATGGACTAAAATAATGTCTTTGATAGACATGTATTAAATGTTTTTGATACCCTTGGAAAAGACAACCTTAAAACGTTGAAAACCAATAAAGAAGGGTGTCAAATCTCGCAAAAAACAAGGTTATTAAATGCTTTAGAAGCTCTTTTTTCTTTAAAATTTCGCTGAGATTCCTATGTCAGTCAAAGGTTCTCAAATCTAAAATATGCTATGTTAAAGAGGGTTGTTTTAGTATAAAACAAAGATTTTGGCATTTTATGGTTACGTTTTTGTGAAAAATTATGTGTAGATCTGTAACCAGGTATGTTTTTAGAGGCTATGAACTCAAAGAACATACACAAATAACGAATGAACGAATCACTAGAGAGTGAGATTCCTCGTTTTGGAACACAAATCCCTTCGTTTCCGAAGATGCAGAAGTTAAAAGTAAAATTATGTCTAAACTCAAGGTCGTGAGAAAAACACGATGGGCGCCAAATTGTGACTACTCGTTTTCCCATAGTCTACGTAATGTATACAGTTCTGAGGATCTGATGCTAAGTAGTATCGATACCTTTGTTGAACCGAAAATGCTAAGTAATAAAAGATGTGTAAGATCACAATAATAATGAAGAACACGAATATAATGTAAAAGCTTCTAAGTTATCATGAGACACAAGAGATTATGTGGTTCAACATTTGTCTACGTCCACGGGGTAATGAGTGATTGTTTTTTATTAAGTTGTGGTGGTTACAAAGACCTTAAATGCTTCCCAAAGTAATAGAGAGAACTCAAGTTGAAGTAAATACTTAAGTTCTAAACATTAAAGAGGTATAAGCTTAAGACTAGATATTCTTCTCCTAGATATTGAATGCCCTTAGTTTGTTGGTGAGGCTTGGTATTTATAGCCCCTTCTGCTCCAGGTATATCTTTGCTGCCTCTGGGTCCATCTTCTGCTGATATACCTTTCGTACCAATGGTACCTTCGTCCACCATGTACCTTCTCCAGTAGTATTCTGCCACCTCAGTTGACCCACGTTCCTTCGGGAACTACCCAACCTAAGTATAGGTTGTACCTTCGTTCACTGCCAGCTTCTTCCAATCGGGTTCTGCCATGCCTCCTCTCTCCACGTGCCTTGATTCATGCATGTAGATAAGAGATTTGTGAATTTAAGGCTGATTAGATGCGTCATCTACCTTTATCCCTTCGCCAGCTGCCTCTTAGTAGACTAGGCTTTTACCCTTCTTATCTCAACCGTCGAGGTCTCCTTTCTTAGGGAGAGATAAAGTAGATCTGCGGAGGTATCCTTTGCTACTTAGGTTTTTTTGTCCAGCGAAGGCTGCATAGTTGGATTTGTATGTGACCACTAAGATTGAGACACGTGCTCCACAGAATATTGGTATTCACATACCTAGTTAACCGAATTTTGGTAACTAGCGTGACTATGCACAGTACTCACCTGGAGGTAGAACCAAACTTGTTTTGGTAGAACCATGAAACCCATGATTGGTGATTTGATAGGATAATCAATCACATATTTCTTGGAATTCAGACGAACCAATTCTAAACTTATTTGGAAGTATGGCAAGTCGTTTACGAGATTGTAAGTATGAAAAAGGACTTGCAAAGTAAAGATGTCGACATACATTGAACATGTGCAGTAATTCTTATAATTAATTGTTCAAAGATATCCCTTAATAGTTAAAGGAGAATCCCGGGATCGAAATAAATTGAGAATCCCGGGATCGAAATAAATTGAGAATCTTTTATTTAAGGTTTCTTAGTTTTTATATGCTATTTATTTTCCAGCAAATAAATGCATATCTTTAGAAAATAATAATTAGTAATGTGCATTTACTGATTATAGATTTTTTTATTGGGATTTCGGTCAATATTTGGACAGTGCATTTCCAGGAGTTATGAAAACCGATTTTGTGTTTATTGCATATCTTTGAGAATATTCGGTTTTGGAAATTCCTTGGTGTCCAAACTTGCTTGTCTATAAATATTAAAGTTTGCATTTCGAGCAAACTAATCCTCAGAGCCAGCAAAACTACCTAGTTGTGTTGTTACTGGTGGAGCCACTTATTCGGAAAGGAAAGTAACCTAATTAGACGAAATCTCTTACGGCCGCTCAGTTTAAAGACTTCTTTGGGATTGAGAAGCTCTATTAGTACCGTTTGTGAGAAACTAGATAATTTTTGTATATTATTAGTTTTTTATTTATTTGATTGACTAACGGTTGTTGAACTTTGATTGCACCTAGTTTGTTTATGCTTGAGAATCTTCTCTTCTTATATAAGATTCACTCAAACTCGATGGGGATCTTTAGACTGTTTGTAGATCTAAAGACGTCTTGTGATAATCCAACGTTAATAGACTCCGTTCTGTATGTGATTGATTGATCGCTGCCGTATGCGTCAAAAATAAATTACACTTTCTTACTACTCAAAATATATAATGAAGCAAGGGCAAGAAAGGATCGTTCCCACAGAGAGGACTTAGGTTCTCAATATGTTTTGGTTTCCTAAATAAAACAATGGGGGGTTTCTGATTTTTATATACTAAAATAAAATAAAAACAAAACAAAGAAATAAAGCATGCAAATCAAGGATGAGAAAATATTGGGTAAAGGTTTCATCTTCAATTGTAAACAAGTTTTTGAATGTATGAATAGAATTCGTATTTAATCTCGCTATCATGAAAAGCCCTAGAATACCTTATTGCAAGAGTACTCCGTAAATTTCCTAAGTCATCACACTTCCATGTAAAACGATGCAAGTATGAATACTACCTAGAGAATAACTCGACGTCTTGCGCTAATCAAGTTCAATTCCCAAAGATACATTAAGATTTTTGAAATAAGCTAATCAATGCAATTGTCATACATTGCGCATGACAATTCGAACAAAGGTCAATTTCTACATATGATTACAAGAGTGTATCACTACAAACCGTAATCATATCATGCTACTCGTATTCAAGGTTATCTCTCGATGATGAACCCTAAATTAGCTATATATATGGATGTAAGTTCAATCAATTCTAGACTTAACTAAATAAATATTTAATCATATTGCAATACATCAATCATGCAATTGTTATAAGCAGTAAAAATCAAACGATAATATTGAGAGAAAACCAATTCATAAAATCAATAACTTGGTTGTAAAATCCAACTACATCTTTAACCAATAATAAAAACTTAGTTACTTGTGTTTTTATCATCATAGAAAGCAAAGAAGAAAACTATCATGTGAAACCCTAGAAAACAAAAGTAGAAGATAAAGATTCCATAAAGGAGAGATGAGTATATTTTTTTCTTTTCTTTCTCTGCAATCTCAATCTCGGAAGTAAGCCAAACATTCCTGGTCCACTGGCTTCTGGGCTTTTGACTTGGCCCAATACGTGAAAACTTGGCCAAAACAGACTCATAAGTCATAGTGGAAATTATATAATTGACCCTTTTTTTGATGGGCTTCAGAAATACCCTTATCATGCAATAAAAATACCCCTCTCCATCTATAAGCCCATCAGGGGTCTATTAACATTTTTGCTTCTTCCAAATTTACCCCTATGTACTAATAAGATTTTTAAAGAATCGTTTCTTTATTTTCATTTTCATATCTAAACTCTCTTTGCTTCTCTCCCAAAAACCACCGCCAACATCACCGTCGTCCTAGACCACCACCTCCTATACTTCCACCAAATTAATCTACCACCACCTCTTAAATCTATTGATGAATGATCAGGAATCTAGTTCCCAAAATTGAGATCTCGATTATCGGAAACATATTCATTTGGATTTCAAATGGACTTTGCTTGAAGAATCTAAAATTGGTGATAACAATATTAGTTCGTAAAGAGTTTTTGCGTCGATCGGGAAGATTCAATCATCAAAATCGAAGAAAAAGATAAGTTTTATCTCTTTCGATTATAAATCTTTGCATTTATTAATTGAAGTTTGGTTGCTACTTCGTTTTTGTTCATGGATCTATGGATACAAATGGAGTTTCTTCAAGAAGAAATTAAGAGATGAATGACTAAATGTTTCCCGATCGGTATTCATTATTAATTACCATATTCAGTGACCGAAAATATTTTAATGACCTTATATTGTGTGTGTGTGTGTGTGTATGAGCCTTTCTTATTTGGTATATTTTTCCCCGTCTAATTGATTAAGATTTGATCATAACAAAATTTTATTTGGTGCTATGATTATAAAAATTCTTCGTCCTGAATTGTCAATGGCATGACAAACTCTGTTTACCTAGAGAATATGTGCAATATTTCTCTATGAATGTTATCATTAATCGCTTTGAATTAATTTTACTTTTTTTGGGGTTTTTTATGTATCATATTTTGTTAAGTAAGATTTCATGAGATTGGTTTCATGACTGTTAAATTTCCTTGTAAGAATTGTAAATCGCATGATAGACGCAATTTACCTAAAGCCCAATTATGGGTTTGCTATTTCATTGGGTATTATAGTATCTTCATGACTTAATTCATTTTCATTCATGTATTCACATACCTCATTTAATATGTATGTGACATGAATATGTATTTGTAATAGCACATGATATGTATCTAGTAATTTGAAGCCAGTTAAAGAGGAAAAAACTAAACGGGGAAGTTGTGTAATTGTTCAATTTTGATTTGGATGCTAAATGTTGTGTGTTTGGCATGTTATGCAGCAGTAGACACCATTTCGTGTTATTATACGCCTTACACCGGCCTATAATTTGAAATAAATGTATTTAAAATTCATATTGATATTTGCTTCGACTTTTGTGTCGGCGAGAACAATACAGGCAGTGGTGCAACTGTTTGAGAATGCATTGGATCTGTTCGAAGATGATCCTTCAATTCAATGTATGTAAGTGTTGTCTCCATTTTTTAGTCACCATGTTATCCATTGGCATTATATTGGTCATAGTTGTATTTATGGTGCTTTTTCTTTAAGCTGCTTATTTGTTAGTTGGATTATTTTCCACTTCTTTTAGTTATACTATCTTGATTCATTTTCTTAATTCGGTAATTCTATTTGCTTGAATAGTGTGAAATTGAACTCTAAATTTAACAATAGAAATTGATCTTAGTGTAAGGAGTCAACAACAAATATTTGTGTATCAACAATAGAAATTGACCTTAGTTTAGGAAGTCAACAACCAATGTTTTTGTATCAACAATGGAAAAATGGAATCAACAACCAATATTTGTGTATCAACAATAGAAATTGATCTTAATGTAAGGAGTCAACAACAAATATTTGTGTATCAACAATAGAAATTGACCTTAGTTTAGGGAGTCAACAACCAATGTTTGTGTATCAACAATGGAAAAATGGAATCAACAACCAAATTTGTGTATCAACAATTGAAATTGATCTTAGTGTAAGGAGTCAACAACAAATATTAGTGTACAAACAATAGAAATTGATCTTAGATTAGGGAGTCAACAACCAATGTTTGTGTATCACCAATAGAAAAATGGAATCAACAACCAATATTTGTGTATCAATAATAGAAATTGATCTTAGTTTAGGAAGTCAACAACCAATGTTTGTGTATCAACAATAGAAAAATGAAATCAACAACCAAATTTGACAAATATTTTTGAACTTTTGATTTTTTGGATCAACTTCAGTTGTTGACACCTAATATTGACGGCGGCGGTGTGTGGTGGCGGCAGCGGTAGTGGTGGTTGTATTTAGTAAGTGGTGTTGGTGGAGTGGTGGTTGTGGCGATGGAGCGGTGATGGTGGCGGCGGTGCTGTTGGTGGTGGTGAAATGAAATAATAAAAAAATCTATTTTTTAATGGATAAGATTTTTAAATGAAAAATAATATTGTTAGTGAGGGTATTAAGGTAATCTACTTTTTAATGGATGTATTTAAATAATAGGGGTATTTATATTGTTGTATAAGGGTATATTTATTGGGTGTCAAAACTAAGGGTATTTAATAAATTTACCCTAAGTCATAACTTCACCTGCTAAGATTGTCAATCTCTTGGAACTGACAAGCAACTCTAGGTATTTACCGCCATAGACATGCAACTTTTTCCCTGCAATGTAATCATTCCACAGATTCATCATTCATTCATTTAACGAATGCCCAATTGAGCCATCTAATCTCATCTGTCCAATTCAGTCCATTCCCTGCACTTGCATTCTTTCCACTGTAATCCATCTCAATAACATGTTCATCCCTGAATTACACAGCATACTAGCACCAGTCTCTCTATCTGCTTGCTTCATTCCATTCCCTGAGTACTTGCACTTCATACACAACTGCATTCCCTGTAATTTCAGTTCAACTTGACTTGCAGTAACACCAACTTTAGCTTCTTCTCAATACAACCATCTGTAGGTTCTTGGCCCTAACATACATCTGGGCACTTCAGAAGCACCACCTACAGACAGCATCATCTGTAACTTCTCCTACAACATAAACCCCAATACTTCCTGCATCTCAGTCAACACCAAACTGTCTACAATTCAGACCCATTTTTGTTCCAATCATCCTTCTGCCAATAGATTCCTCCATATCTCTTCGCTGTAGCAACAACTTTAGACTCAAACTGCAAACCCCATTCATTCTCATCATCATCAGAACTTCAATCATGTACTGCAGACAAACACAGCCATTATGACCATGGCAGTAACACCAAAATAATTTCCAATAGCTACCCCCTTCTTCAACAGCAGAACAACTACCCTTCTTCATCTTAGTGTCCAAATTCGATTCACAATTATTCCTCCATTATTCAACCCAAATCAAGCCAAAACTTCTTTCGATCTCTATCTCAGTACCCTAGCCAACAGAATCACCAAATTCCTCCCCAAACTGTTGATTCGAAACCCAATTTATTCTCGGTTCAGCATAACCACCATTTCCTAATAAATCTCGATTAAAATCAAAACCCCACTGTAGCGGCTTGAGCTCATAAACCCATGATTCAAACTCAAACCCTGAATTCATTTCTGCATCACTAATCCCTTGAATCTCTCAAATTTTACAGCAGCCGATAGGTTCAGGTGAAGAGAGGAAAGTAAATGAGGAAGAAGAGAAGAAAATATCTTCTCTCGATTGGCATAAGTAGTGGGACGTGTTAAAACACCCATCGTTTGGATAAGGGCCACCAAAGTGATATTTGACCTGTCAGTTTCAGAGAACTGACTGCTCATTCTATTTTCTGCTCAATTGCCAGTTGCGCACTTCACTTCCTTCGTTGCATAATCTTCGTTGTCTCCAAGTAGCACTCGCATGTGAATTGATCTTTTTGTCATTTTCGCTCTGAATGGCTAATTTCTCTTTCTTTTGCACTCAATGACTCCGTTGCACCTAAAAACTCAAAGGCAAACATAAGATACATAATTTACAATAAAAGTTGCAAAGAAATCATAAATACTAGATATAAAATTAGGTGTTTTAGATACCTATCAAATTCCCCCACACTTATACTTTGCTAGTCCTCGAGCAAAACAAACAAAACAATTCTAAAGCATACATACAATTCTAAAAAAATTCAAGTAAACATACTTCGTTGTTGTATTGTCTCGATCTTAAATCCATAGATGATCACACGAAGTGTGAACCGATTAGTTGTATTGCCTTGACTCAGTTCATAGACAATCACTTTCGGAAAAGGACTTATAGGTGGAAAAGTTTTAGATTGAGGTTTATTTGGGTACCCTCGTCTTTTCACTTCCAATCATAGACCGATAAAGTTTCCGATCAATAAATCTTTCATTGGAATCATATTGAAGTTTTCCAGTTGTTGGCATTGGAGTTGCCATAGGAGTTACTTCTTTTAGGTCAAATTTCTCAGTTAGATTTCTGGCATATTTTTCTTTTGATAGAAAAATATTGTCCTTTTGTTGCTGGATTTGTAATCCCAAGAAGTATGAAAATTCTTCCAAATTACTCATTTCAAATTCACTACTCATAATATTTAAGAATTCATCAGGGAGATTTTTGGAGGTAGATCCATAGATGATATCGTCCGCGTATATTTGTGTGATAATGCGCCTAGAACATTCTTCAATTCCATATGGCGAAAAATGTCTTATTAGTACCATCTCTAGAGAATCCTTTTTGAAGTAAAAAGGATGTTAATTTATCATACCAAGCTCTTGGAGCCTGTTTTATACCATAGAGAGCCTTTCTGAGTCTAAATACATGATCAAGAAATGAGAGATCTTCAAATTCTTTAGGTCTTTAGGCTGAGCAACAAAGACTTCCTCTTTTCGATCTCCATTAAGAAATGTAGATTTAATGTCCATTTGAAAAAGTTTGATCATATGATTTCGATCATAAGCAAGTAAAAGTCTAATTGATTCTAAACGAGTTACTGGAGCAAAGGTTTCATCAAAATCAATACCTTATATTTTCAAATATCCTTGAGCAACAAATCTGGCCTTGTTTCAAAAAACAGTTCCATATTCATCTGATTTGTTCTTGAAGATCCATTTTGTCCCGACAATATTGGCCCCTTTTGGTTTCGGGACACGTTCCAAAACTCATTGTCTTTCAAAATGATTGAGTTCCTCATGCATTGAGTTCACCCAAGCAGGATCATTAATAGATTCTTCAACATTTTTTGGCTCTATAGATGAAATAAATCATGTCTAATGACAACATTCCGAAGTTTCCAACGAGTCATTACTCTGGCATTATCATCTCCGATGATATCTTCTTCAGAATTTCTAAGATGTACCCATTATTAGAGAACTGCTCGGTCAAAATCGCAAGCGTTGCTATCTAAAGATTGTTTGTCAATGTTAGTATTCAAAACTATAAGTCTTGATTTCTAGTCTACTTATAGTAGTGTCTCAGACTAGGATAGATTGTGTAGTTGAGCATTATACTTCACGGAGTTCATCATTTGAAGACGAATACCTACTAAGGAGAGATTGTGGAACTTCATCAATAAAAGGTATGTGGAGACTGAAACTCATATATCACTTGGAAAGTCTATTTCTACTTTATCTCATATATTGAGGCAAAAGTCGTATTAATATATAGTTTTCGATTATGCACATTTGAATTTCGAGCTAAGTTTAACTCGCTTATATATTTCTCGAAATATATGTTGATAAACTTTCGATTCAACCAAGTTCATCTTATATTCTTGACGAAAGTCAAAAGATGATCATTTGAAAATCGTCGAGTAACATCTTACATGGTTTGTGTGATACAATCATTTGGTGTGGACTTGGAATGTTTCGTTATGATTATTTCAATAACTTGAAAATTGCTTTGATGCTAATAGTTTCGTGAAAACAGCCATTGTCATCCTCTAATAATGTTTCAATGATTAAAATTATGTTTAGAACACTTAACCGTCATTGGATTATAAACATAGTATGCGTGCTTGCATATATGTGATCCATGCCGGAGCTATAGTATGCATACCCGTATGCATACCTGTTAGTTTTGGAATTCCGGGAGCCTAAGTACACATACCCGTACGTGTACTGGTGAACGGTTTGGGTCCGGGGATTTTTTTGTGTTTGGAAGTATGCGTACCCGTTCGTATACTGGCGAAACCAAACTCATACCGGCTACTTTAAGTATACGTACCCGTTTGCATACTTGAGTGGTTAAAGTTCTAAAATCGGTTTGTTCATGAACTAATACATTATATAATAAGGAATGCATTCTATGCAAACTGTGGCTATAATGTTCATGAATTGATTCGAGTGAATCAAACAGAATTTTGCTTCGATTGTGTTCTTGTATACTTGTATGAGAATATAGCAATTGAACAACTCTATAACTAGTTTCATTTGAGTCATTTGAACTATTTGTGGTTAAGATGAATAAGGTTGATATGAGAGTGTTCATATAGCTAACTTCGGTTAACTACTGTTGAGCCAATCTAGTGTACACGTTTAGGTACGGTTACTTAGTCCTAAATGAAGGTACATTTCATTTGTATATAACAAGCTAAGTTCGATCTAACGGTTGTGTTAGAGCATTACTCGGTCGAACTCGCATGTGTTGCTATCTCAAGCATGTTTTTCAATGTTAGTGATCAAAACTTTAAGTCTTGATTTCTAGCCTATTTATAGATGTCTCGGACTAGGACATAGATAGTGTAGTTGAGCTTAGATCTCTCGACGTTCATCTCTTGAAGATGAAGAACTACTAAGGGGAGCTTATGAAACTTCTTCGACAAAAGGTATGTGGAGATTTGAACTCATATATCACTTGGAAAGTCTATTTCTACTTTATCTCCTATATTGTGGCATAAGTCGTGTTACGATATAGTTTTCTCTATACACATTTGAGATTTAGAGCTGAGTATATCTCGAGAAATATGTGTTGGTAAGATTTCGCTTCAACCAAATTCATCTTATATCATGATAAAATTGCCGAGTAACATCTTACATGGTTTGTTTGATACAATCATTTGATGTAGGCTTGGAATGTTTCTATAATGATTATTTCAATATCTTGAAAATTGCTTTGATGCTAATAGTGTGTGAAAATGACTATTGTCATTATAAAAGAATGTTGCAATGATTGAAATAAAGAGTTGATGATTTAACCATCCTTGGATATAAGCATATATAGTGTGTTCGCACATTAGTGTATAAATCCATAAACCGAGAGCCGAGAGTATGCATATGTGTGTATACAAACTTGGTGAAGGAGACAGGTTAAGTATACGTACCCGAAGGCATACTGGCAGAAGTTTTTGAACCGAAAATTTCTGCTAAGTTTGGTTTAGACAAACTCTTAACTAGTCACCTAAAGTATGCGTACCCGTATGAATACTAGAGGAAGTTTCCGAACCAAAAATTTCTGCTGAGTTTGGAAAATAAACAAACTCAAAACCGGTTGCTTAAGTACACATACCCGTGTGCATACTTAAGCTGGTTATTTTGTCAAATCGGTATGTTCATAAACTCAAACATTTAAATCTTAAGGAATGAAAAGTTTGCAAATCGTGGCTATAATGTTCATGATTGATTCGAGTGAATCAAACCGATTTTGCTTCAATTATGTTCTTGTATAATCTATGAGAATGCAATAATTGAACAACTCTTTAACTATTTTCATTTGAGTCATTTGAACTAGTTATGGTTGAGATGAATAAGGTTGATATGAGATATGGCTAACCTCGGTTAACTATTTGTGAACTAATCAGGTGTACACGTTTAGGTATGGTTACATAAACCTCAATGAGGGTACATTTCATTTGTGTGTAACAAATTTAGTTGCAGGAAAACCTACACTACACCCTTTACAAGAATTCACAATAATCAACACATATTTGAAGATTAAAAACAACACTTTATTATTTGATTCTCAGAAATGTTTACAAGAAATATAAGAGGTCAAGAATACAATCAATCTCTTGAATTTTCTCTCTCCTCAAAACTTTCTTAGCGTTCAAAAATTCATCATCCCCTCTCTGAATCTACTGGGTCTCTTTATATAGGGTAATTACATAGTGTATGACAGCTAAGCAGTCCTTTAATTTCGTATCTTACTTGCGATAGTATCACAATAGTTATAATGTCAATTCTCGCAAGCGTTGTAATCATCGCAGGACAATCATGCTCTTCTCATGTTTCTTCGTTCGTCAGCTATTACGTCACTTTTCAAATTATTTTGTCATACTCACAAAGTGTTGTTGAAGAACTCGCGGTGGTGTTCGCAGAAGTGTTGTTAATCTCGCAAGAATAATATCATGGCGATATTCTGGTCCTACATCTTGCCTCTTCTCATTCTTTTCTGCGAAGGAGGAAAGAACATGAGAAATAAAATGCTGCAGCTATTCATTGTTTCGTCTTCTTCCTCCGACAAGGCTCCGTGAATTAAGTATAACCGCCTATACGTGTCGAATATTCCTCTTTTTACGTGTTAACCTTCTATTACCCGGTTACCATCCTTCTGTCTATAAAGAGAGAGAACCTATTAAGGAAATATTTTTTCTTCTTTTACTTCTTTGTCTTCTTCACCTCTTCGTTCTCTACAAAAAATGTCTACCCGCAAATTTCTTTTTCTGCAGATTCACCTGCTGCTGCTTTAATGGAATCATCAAGGTATGTGTTCTTCTGACGCTATTAAACTCGATTTTGCTTGTCTGAATCATGTTTATTCACCATATTTTATCTTTTTTGCTTGATTCTATATAACTCCCATACTATGTTTTCTTTTCAGTGGAACTGCATACAACACCCAATTTGTCGACCAAAACCCTAATCTTCTCGAAGATTCACAACAAAAACTTATTGAAAATAAAAGGAAGCCTGCGAGTCATAAGTTAGTAAGAAATATTTATTTTCTTAATAACAATATTGTTGCCTCTATTTCTTATCTATATTATTACTCGCAGGGTGATGAAAATGCTGTTAAACCTCGCAAGAAATATCGCAAAGCCAAGGCTCTTGAGATTGATATTACTATTCCCAAGTTTTCATCTTCAAAATCTATTTCTACTACTTCGCAGATGGAACCTCCATCCTCTATTTGCGAGAATATAATTATCAATACCCCCAATGCCATTAATCCTACAATGAATGAAACTCCCAAAACTGTTATGAACAAAACTTCTTCCTCTCCTATCTTACTTCCAACCGTTACTTTTCCAGACACTCCACATTCTGGTGATACAACCATCACAAACGACTCAAATCTCCAACTCGCCATCATTACCACTTCACCCTCTGCACCTCTTCCCTCATCTAAAGAAGCATCAGTAGGGGTCGATGCTGCTTTTAAAGCTTTGTCTGACATTTTAGATGATGCCAGAAAATCTTCTACTGACCCTTTCAAATATGACGTATGCGAGACTTTAATCAAATATTTTGGTTCTGATCAAACTACTTCGTGAGCATCTTTAGAAAATGAAGTTGAAGATCTAAAGAGAAGTCTCCAAGACAAAACTTCAGAATGTGATATTCTTGATCACAAGCTTCGCAACTCTGTACTTGATTTCGAAAATCTTCGCAATAAAAACAAGGAGTTAAAAGGTATAGTTCTTCTATCTCTACCTCTAATTTTTCTGTTCTAGTAGATTTTCATCTTTTCTGTACTCAATTCCCTTTTAAATATTTGGTTTTCCTATTTAGCTTTAAATCAGAAACGATTAATGAAGATATTTCAATTTGAGTCTGTTGCTGAAGAAGCCCGTGCTGAGAGAGATTCTTGGATGGATCAATATAATAGATTAGATAATCTTTACACATATTCGATCGATCAAATAGATAATCTTACCAATGAGAACGATCAATTAGCGCAAAGGCAAAATCTAAAGTATCGAAGTTACTCGCCTCTCATATTTGTTAACCCAAGCTAACTTGGCGATGGAATCTTTATCAGATGAAAATAAAACTTTATCTCAAGAGAAACGTAGCTTTTTAAACAAGATGGTGATCTCCTCGCAGTACATAAATATTCTTCAGAAAGTGTATAACGATCAAGAACAATCTCTTCATTCATTAAAAGACGAACTCAAGGAAGTAACTGAATCTTCTGCTGTTGAGAAAGATAAACTTTTCAAAGGCAGGTTAACTCTAAGTTTAAAGGCCAGTAAAATCCAAGATCAATATTCTCAGTTAGAAGAATCTTACTCCTTATTAGCAAAATAAAATACTTATCTCCACTCCAAAGAAGAAATTATAAAATCTCGCCTGAAGGGTATAATTGGAGATAACTTTGATGATTCCATGAACCAATGGGAGAATTGTTTCTTAACATTAATTCAAAACTTAACTTCTCAAAAAGAAGGTAGTCATTTTGATTGCCTTAATTGTTAATTTCTCTATTTAATTTCTCTGCTTAATTTCTTGCGATATTTTCATCTGAATATTTTCTTGTCGATTTATGTTTCTCGCAGAATCTGAAAAAGGCCTTCACTCTACCATTTCTGATCTGACTGAAAAATTGGCTAAAGTTCGCAAAGAAAACGGAGTGCTCACCGCCAATCTTGTTCAATCTCGCGATCGAGCAGATAGGAGATATGACTACCTTGAATACTTCAAAAATATAGAGATCAGAAATCGTGATAGAGGTTTCCTTCGCAAGGTTCATCTTAATGTTGGAGTTCTTTTGAATGACATTCTGATATCCAAGTCTCTCCCTCCTGTATCCATTGATCCTCTAGAAGTAGATGACGGTGAAATTCCTCTTCTCATTGATAATGATCTAAACTATGTAAGTGGTGAAGAAGATGTCTCTCAAGAGGACCCATCATAAGAAGAAAAAAGTCTTTCTAGAGAAGTAGCTACTGGTGGTGAAGCAATTACTGGTGAAAAGTTAGATGAAGAAGAAACTCGAGCTGATCGTGACGCGAAGAATATTGGAAAGGAGAATGAGGCTGACTAGACTATTGGCGAGACCAATATTGAAGCTTGAGTTTTGTTTTCTTTTTCTTCCTCTTTCTTGCGAGCAATGTACCTTTATGCAACTTTAGAATTCAATTGTATTTTTGTTATTTTGAATATTCTCAAGGAAGATAATGATATTTTATTTATCAACTCCCATACTTTCCCCTCATTATATTTCTTGTGATGAACAAGTCTTTCCCGCATTTTCTCCTTGCGAACTGTGTTGTATAGTACTTGCAAAATTATGGATAATACTGTGATATTATGAATACTTTTGCGAAATTATGAATAATCCTGATGTGTGATCCTGAATAATATTTCTGAGAAATTATAAAGGATACTTGTTTCTTATCATATCTCCTATGATGAACAAATATTTCCTGCATTCTTAAAAGAAATTAGTTAATGTTTGGGATTATTCTGTTGGTCTTATTTTGCCTTCCTAGTTAAAGTCTTATTTTGCCAATTTTTTGTGTCTGCAACAAAATCGCAGGACATCTTTACAGTTGCATGTAAAAACCCGTTGATCTTGCCTTATCCGTATTTTGTCAATTTCTATGCGACAATATGACAAGTCAAAACTCCCTTGTAAGAACAACGCCTTATGACATTGCCGTCTTGTGATGAAATCGCAGGACGTCTTTACACTTTCATGTAAAACCCATTGATCTCATCTTAAATTTTTCTCATGGCTTGTTTCTTTTGTATAATATTTGTCATGCGACAATATGACATGCCTAAATATTCTTGCGATCATAAATCCCCATGACATTGCCGTCTTTAGACACTTATCAGCTCCCTAATGGAGGGTGCCGCCCTTATCTTCCCCCTGGTTGCCCCTTCAAGGAGAGCACATCGGCCATACAAGACTAGCTCCTCCCATCCGGTCTTAACAACAACCAGCTATTTTCGCAGCCTCTTGTCCTTTATGCCTACATGGCTTATAGTTACAAGACTGCACCCTAAGTGGGGTTTTCTTCGGGCCGAGTGCATCATAGACAAAACTTGCCAAGAATGGCCAGGTTAGTTTCGTACGCCCCTGGAACCCTTGGATCAACCGTGTACCTTGGTGCCTTAGTCATACTCTGCACTCCTTAGAAGAGACCCTCGGTCGTCCAACCAGGGTTTAACCTTATACAGTTGGAAATCCAAGGTACCTCCCCTGGATAGGTTTTCTTTAACTCCAACATATCCATGACTCAGGTTCCAGCAGCGGTATAACCTTATCCCTGAGCCATGCAAAGAGATACCCCCTTATATGACGCACTTTAGGTCTTACATTTGCCTCTTGCGAAGTTTATTCGCGAACTATGGTGTACGCCATAAAGGTTCGTCCCATTCTTATGTCTCTGCGAAATTTTATTCGCGTTTCTTGCGATATTTTCGTATTTCTTATTTGCTCTGTCATTGGAAGAATCTCGCATTTCGAATGTGTTGAAGTTGATTTGCGTCCTCATACATGTATGGCCAATAATAACCTTGCATTTTTGTTCTGTATGCCAAAGATCTTCCCCCACTGTGATTACCAGCGTCTCCACTATGTAACATCTTTAACACCTTTTGTCCTTCTTCCCGTGTCAAGCATCTTAGCGATGGTCCATTAAAAGATTTGCGATATAATACTCCATATCTTAATTCATAATTTTTTGCTCGTCTTTTTAACTTATGTGTTTCTAATCTATTTCTTGGTGTCTCCCCTCTTGCCAAATATGCATGAAGTTCTGCTCGCCAGTCTGTAATATTGCCTTTTGGTTCTTCTTCACCACCTTCTATCATCATCACATCTGCTTCATATTCTTCTTCCTTATTGACTGAGGGTGATACAAGTATTTGAATTTTTATGTATCTCGCAGCTGGATTTATCATCATGCTAGATATGAAAGCAAAATTATCTGCGAGTCTGTTATCTTTTCTTGATATATGTCTCCATTTTATTTTTGGAATTCTCGCAGATAATTCTTCAACAAGGTTCTTGTATTTCTTCAAAGATGGTTCATTTGTTATCTATTCTCCTTTTATCTGGCGAATAACCAATTGCGAGTCACTAGTAATTCTAGCATTTTCCAACTTCATTTCTATTGCGAATTTTAACGCATGCACTACAACTTCATACTCCGTCTCATTATTAGTGGATGTGAACTCCAAACGAAATGAAAAAACCATTTTTTCTCCTTCTGGTGAAATAAAGACAACTCCAATTCCATTACCTTCCCCATTTGATGATCCATCCACCAATATTTCCCACATGTTGGGTTCCTTTAATAGATCTTTTGGGTCTCCATGTTCTTCTTCTATATCCATCATTTCTTCTACAGCTTCATCATCTTCTAGAGGAAATTCTGCTAAAAAATCTGCTACAACTTGTGATTTTGGCGAGGATAGGATTTCGTATTTTATTTCAAAGTGCCCTACTTGTGCATTCCATGTCTCAACCCTGCATGATCTTTTAGAATTCTTCATTACTGACTCAATAGGTACCTTTGTTAATACTTTTATTTTATGTGATTGAAAATAGATGTGAAGCTTAAAGGTTGCATAAACCAATGCCAGAATTAACTTCTCAATCTTTGAGTAATTTTTCTATGCAATATTAAATGTTTTGCTGATGTAATAAATTGGTTTTTCTATTCCTGTGTCTACTCGCAGTAATACTGCACTTAACGCGTGCGAAGTTGTCACAAGGTAGATCAATAATTCTTCTTTGGGCTCTGGCTTCTGCAAGATAGATATGTTCATTAAATATTCTGTAATTCCTTGAAAAGCCTTCTCACATTCATCTGTCCACTTGAACTTTGTACCCTTCCTGAGTATGTTGAAGAAATGTTTGCATTTATCTGAAGATCGCAAGATAAATCTTCCTAGCGAGGATAAGAGTCCGTTCAACTTCTGCACATCTTTTACTGTTGTTGGCGTTGGCATGTCGTGAATTGCTTGTACTTTATCTGGATCAACTTGTATTCCTTTATTTGACACAATGTACCCCAAAAAATTTCCTGAAGCTACTCCAAAAGTACATTTTTCGGGATTCACCTTGATGTTAAAATGTCGCATTTGATCGAAAATCTCATTTAATTCTTGCACATGGATTTTAGCTTCTTTACTTTTGACTAACATGTCATCTACATATACCTCTAGTGTTTTATGGATCCATTTTTCAAACACTTTTTCCACCATTCTTTGATATGTTTCACCAGCATTTCGTAAACCAAAGGGCATCTTTGTATAACAGTACAATCCTCTTGGAGGAAAGAATGCAGTGTGCTCTTGATCTTCTTCAGCGAGAGGAATCTAATTATATCCTTTATACCCATCTAATGAAGATATTCTATCATTTCCCGCTGCTGATTCGACCATTTGAGGAATATCTGGTAATGGAAAGCTATCTTTAGGACAAGCTTTGTTTAATTCAGTAAAATCTATACAAATTCGTATCCCCTTATTCTTCTTTGGAACCATCACCATATTTGCAATCCATTCCGGGTACTTTGCCTTCCTTATAATTCCCGCATCAAGCATCTTCTGTAATTCTTCTTCTATTTGGGAATGGTATGTTGTTGTGATTTTTCTTATCTTTTGTTTAAATGGTCTTACCTCCTTGCTAATTTCTAGCTTATGACATGCAAATGATGGGTCTATTCCAGGAATCTCATCCATATTCCATGCGAAGATGTCTTTATACTCTCGCAAAAGGTTTACGGTTCGCTCTTCTTCATCTACATCCATCTTCGTTCTGATTTTCAATATCTTAGGTTCTTCTTTACTTCCATTATTTACTTCTTTTGTTGGCTCTGGTGCGGTGTAGCTGGATTCAAACTCTCCCATTGGTGTTGAGGTTTTCACAACTCTTGTGAGTTCATCTCCTTCTTACGAGATTTCGCTGGGTATTCTTTTTCCTTCTTTTGCTCTTATCATGTAAATTTTAAATTCTTCTTCTTTCTTTGTTTCTTTCACCATTTTTATGCGAGCTTTTCGCAGCTTTGGACGCTCTTCATAATTTCTCACCTCAGTTTGATAACATAGCTTCGCAAGATCGGTATCTCCTCTAATTTCTCCAATTCCATTGGGCATAGGAAATTTGATGCATTGATGCAATGTTGATGCTACATCCTTGATTGCATGTATCCATGGTCTTCCCAATATCATATTATACGACGATTACATATCTACCTCACATAATTTTACTTGTGTTTCAATCTTTCCTAGCGGAATTCGTACCACTATTTCGCCTTTAGGTTTTGTTAAAGATTTTCCAAAGCCATGAATATGATATGTTTAACAAGACATTTCTTCATCCCTGTATCCCATTTTCTTAAATGCATGATAAAATATTATATCTACAAAACTTCCTGCATCCACGAAAGTTCTATTTATAGCCCATTCTTCTGCGTATCTTGTTGATTTTTCATTCTTTATTTGTATAACGGATACCGTAATTACCAAAGGAGATGTATGATTCAAATTTTCTGTTGGTATTTCTGCTGCTATAAATGTGATTTTATGCTTTTCCCATTCCTTCATCGATGATATTTTCTCCACCGTCATAATTTTCTTTCCTTCAAAATCTCGTTTATGTATCTTCCCTTTAATGTTTTCATGGAATTTGTCGATCATTGTTCTTGTTACCATACCACACTCCAATTTCCTACAATTCTCTTTGGCTCTAATCATTTTTCCTTCAACTATTTCACCGATTTGTTCAATTATCTTCTTAATCTTGAATAACTCTCATCTTCTACCTCGCTTTTTCTATGATTTTCGTTAATTCAATCCCTGTTTCGGGCGCCAAAATATAGTTGCAGGAAAACCTACACTGCACCCTTTACAAGAATTCACAATAATCAACACATATTTGAAGATTAAAAACAACACTTTATTATTTGATTCTCAGAAATGTTTACAAGAAATAGAAGAGGTCAAGAATACAATTACTCTCTTGAATTTTCTCTCTCCTCAAAACTTTCTTAGCGTTCAAAAATTCATCATCCCCTCTCTGAGTCTACTGGGTCTCTTTATATAGGGTAATTACATAGTGGATGACAGCTAAGTTTTCCTTTAATTTCGGATCTGACTTGCGATATTATCGCAGTAGTCATAATGTCAATTCTCGCAAGCGTTGTAATCATCGCAGGACAATCATGCTCTTCTCGTGTTTCTTCGTTCGTCAGCTATTACGTCACTTTTTAAATTATTTTGTGATACTCACAAAGTATTATTGAAGATCTCGCGGTGGTGTTCGCATAAGTGTTGTTAATCTCGCAAGAGTAATATCATGGCGATATTCTGGTCCTACAACAAGCTAAGTTCGATCTAACGGTTGAAAGATATTAGCTTGGTTGAATCGGGTTTTTTATCTAACGATGAATGTTGAATGCTTTGTTACCAAGGTAACTTAGATTGCAAACCCTAATTTGAAAACTATATAAAGGAGAACTCTAGTAACTGGGAAAACTAATCCCCACACATTTTGTGTGTTACTAGTTGCATAACTAGAGTCGATTCTCCTTTAACCTTAGGTTTCTTCTCGAGACCCTGTAGGTTAACGACTTGAAGACTTCATTGGGATTGTGAAGCCAGACCCAATTATTCTCTTTGTAGTTGCGTGATCTGATCTTCTTGTTTCTATTGTGTTGAGTGCAATTGAAATAATTGGCTCGAGATTTTATATCTCCGATAGGAAAGATAGAAAAGTAATCACAAACAAACTTCGTCTCATCATTTGTGATTCCACAATAACTTGTTTCGCTAGTCGATTATGTTTATTATGAGGTGATTGATAATTCTAGGATGTTCTTCGGGAATATAAGTCCGGGTTATCAATTGGTTCCTTTTCACCTTGATTTATCAAAAGACGGAACAAAAAACTCTTGGGTAATTCTGTGGGAGACAGATTTATTCAATCATATAAACTTTTCTATGTGAGATAGATTTGTCTATCAAGTCTTCGACTTTGGGTCATAGCAACTCTTGGTTGTGGGTGAGATCAACTAAGGGAATCAAGTACGTATTATTCTGATGGGATCAAAGACGTAAGGAGCGCAATTGTACCTTGAATCAGTATGAGATTTATTAGGGTTCAACTACAGTTCATTCCGAAATTAATTGGTAGTATGCTAGTGTCTGTAGCGGCTTAATACCGTGTGGTGTTCAATATGGACTAGGTTCCGGGGTTTTTCTGCATTTGTGGTTTCCTCGTTAACAAAATTATGGTGTCTGTGTTATTTATTTTCGGTATTATATTTTGTTATATAATTGAAATATCACAGGTTGTGCATTAAGATCAATTAATTAGAATATCCAACCTTTGGTTGTTGATTTACATTTATTGACACTTGAACATTGGTCTTTGGTACCGTTCAAGTTGTTTCATATAATAATCAGGCTCGAGGATGTCTATATGTTTAATTTGTTGATTACATTGTGAAACAGAGATATTAAAACTCTTTGATATACTTTAATCTATATTGAGTCTGACTATCTAGTTGATTATTTAGAAAGTGTATTAGAGTAAGTCCTCTCATATTTCCAAACGAATTATTAGGTGTTAGACCCTCGCATTTTCAATTGGTATCAGAGGAGGCAAACGCGTTAAAGACCTTACAATTCTGTGTTTGTAGCTATCTGATATGGACAGAGGTGTTATCTCTATAAACGTACCACCAGTCTTTGATGACTCAAATTACTTGTGGTGGAAAATTGATATGCGTGCCTTTCTTCAAGCGCATGATTTTCAATCATGGGTATATATAGTTATTGGCTATAATGCTCCTGTTATGGCAGTAGGGAATGCGACCGTTCCCAAGGATATTGATGCATATGACGCTGCTGAGATACTTGCTGCAAAGAAAAACTCCGACGGTTTGAATACCATCATACATGCCATTACCCCAGATCTTCAGCACCATGTGACTACGTGCACTCGGTATAAAGATGCGTGGGATATCTTAGAAACCATATTCAAGGGGAATACCAGTGAGAAGGGAGCTAGGATTTAAAACCTCAATTCCGATTAGTAAAACCTTTGTATGGCTAATGAAGATTCATTTGATGAATTTAATCACAAAGTGTCTGAAATTGTTAATGCATCTTTTGCATTGGGTAAGACTATTCCTGAAAAGGACATTGTGATGAAAATTCTCAGATCGCTGCCATCTAGATACGAGTCTAAGAAGCATGCCATTGTTGAGGGAAATAACCTTGATACTCTTTCCAGAAGTACTCTTGTGTGAAAGATTAAATTACTTGATCTTGATCAGAATACAGTATGAACCTCTGCATTCAATGCTGTGACCATTACAAGTAAAACTTCTACCTTGTCATGGGATGATAAATGTTGTCCTAATCATGTTTATTTTAATAAATCACTGATCACACAACAGATCAAGGACATGGTAAAGAAAAACAAAAGATACGAGAGATCATCTTCTCTCTCTATTGCTTCTGATGATTCAAGTCAATAAAAGATATCTCAGTGCTCCAACACCTTATATACTGTTGAAGTGAGTATGGAAAATTCAGCCTTCTCGGCAGAAGCTCCATGTAACTCAATTTCCAGTGAATGCGAGTTGGAAACTGAAATCCTAGAATTTTTGAATAAATATGAAGAAATTCATCAGGAAAATATTCAACTGAAAGAATTGTTGAATAAACTTGAATCATCACTGCAGGTGAAGACTCTTGAGATTGACTGTCTTAATGATGAATTCACCAGAACCCTATTTCTAAAATAAAAAGAGATCAATTCTCTCAAGTGTGACCAGCAAAGGTTGTCGGGAAGCTCAGAGAAAATTTCAGCAATGTTATTTGGTCAAAAGGCCTTTGGAAACACATAGGGTTTAGGGTTCAAAAGTAAGACTGTATGCACAACAAACTCAATCAGTTCTGGAACAAAAGATCGTGAGTGTTGTGATAAATATGAGTCGTCTTCACAAAGAAAGCCTCCTCTGTTCTGCTCCTTTTGTGGAATTACAAGTCATGTCCAAAGTAAGTGTCGGAGATTCAAGAGGAACTATAAAAGAATTACCAAACTTCAAAATGACATACAAAAGATGAATCTGACTCTGGAGAAACAGTCAGAGACACCTGGGTACAAAATGAAATCCAAAAGAGTCAGAGTTAAACGAGGTAAGTCCGTTCACTCAACAAACCTTGAAATGTAACCCAGTGATATAAGTTGTGAACACTCTGTTCACTCTATTACTATCTAAACTATAGTAATAGATCGTATCTTTATTTTGTACTTGAAAAATAAGGATTACTTCAAGGTTGATTCAAGTCTTGTAAATCTTTTGTTGATTTTTCTGTTCCATTTTGAGCAAGTAAATATTTTATTGTTAAAAAGCGTAATGGATCATGAACCGTGGATATTTTTTCAAGTCCTTTAGGGTTTTACTATCTTAGAGTTATTTATATTCACTTGTGAACATTATTGTTCTTCACCATCTTTTCTAAAAGATACAATCTCATGGCTCCTATAACTAGAGGCTCCACGAAAACAGATTCTATAGAAGAAGTTAATGTGTATCCTTGTGAAGGAATCTCTTCCTCGAAAAAAAGAAAAGAAGGCGAAGAACACAAATGATGATCCAGGTTTCTCCTCTAACTGCCTATTGACTGTTTGTCATTCTGGTAATAACTTTAGGGCTATGGTGAAGGATTTCATCAGAAAGAGAAATGATTTAAAATCTCAAATCATTTCTTCCATAAGAGATATCTCTCACTATGAACAAATGTTGTCTCTAACAAAGAACACTCTGGTTAAACTAAAAAGAGAACTTAGTGAGTTAACTGATATTTCTGAAGATTTACAGGAATTGAATGTTCCAATTATTAAAGGTTCAATAATGAGAAGGAATTCTCTGTAGATGCACTGAGAAAGCTTTACAATGTCTAGTAAATCTTCTTTTTTATGTTTTTAGAAGAATAACTAGGGTTTGGAATAGTCATTATTGTGAGTACATATAGCTATGTCCAACGATTTTCATCTTCATATTTTTATATTTATTTATTTAAATTCTAAATTTTTATGGAAGATGATTTTTTTTGCAATTTTAATCTTTATGATTTGATATATTGCAAATTGTTATGGGATATATTGTTTACGTCCGTGAACCTGTGACTGTCCCATACTTCTTCAAAAGTTATCTCTATTATGTCAATATGAATGTATTGATGGAAGATAGAATAAACTTTTGACATTACAAAAGTTAAAGCCTTTTATGTCATGTTTTTGATAAAAATAAAGGATACATTTTTTGTGTGTACAAGGATTAAGTCTATTATATGTCATTGTGCAAATAGTGATGGAAAAAAGGATTAATCCTTGTCCATTCCGCAGTGTTGGTCGATATCCGATCCACATTTCTGTGCAAATATTGTGTTGCTCCATAAGGTTTCTTGTGTTTGAGAATAAACGATTGAGTTGATCATTCCTATGATTAACTTAGTTGTTTCTCCGTAAGGTTCCTTATGATTGAGCATGACCAACTAAATTAATCAATCTCTTTTGGTTATTTTAGTTGTTACTCCGTAAGTTCACTTATGTCGAGCATGACCAATTGAATTGATCACGTTGTGGTTAGTTTAGTTGTGTAAACCAATTAAATTAATTATGATTTTTTCATGTGATTAATTTGGTTATATTTTTATATTGAACTAACCATGGGTTCTCTTGTGGTTATTTCAATTGAATATTTTGGATACAAATTCATGTTTTCATTTGATTTTACTATAAATAACCCATGCCGTAACGGCACGGCATGAGACGGGATAATTTTTGATCATAATGATTTTAATAGTTACAACTACACACTATCATAAGACTTAATTTGACTCATGAGATTTTGTAGCTATGCGTATCTTAGATATTTTTCATCCAAATAATTATAAATTCGGTTACGCTTCCAACTGATTCAAATAATAGTTTTTGATAAAAATCAAGGTAAATTATCTTATTTTGTCCTTGAATAAAAAAAATTACGATCCCCAAAGATTGGTGGTTTTAATGAGACTATTATGCGGAATCTTCATCTGATGAGCAATGTAATTACATCCTCCCATAAATTATTTTTAGATCGCAAGGACTATCGTCCTCTGTTCGTTATCCATATGCTCTGGTAATTCCTTTCCAGTCTGATTAAAATAAGAGAAAAGTGAGCTGTATACCTTAATCACATAGTACATGTCCTCAATTTTCACCTCAGTTATGATGGCCCTTTTTGTAACTGTTTCTTGGTGTCGAAACATACCACCGGGAGGACACAAAATCTAAATCAACGATGAACTAGGTGAACTTGATAATTGTACCTTAGCAGAAAGATACCCCATCAAGATTTTTACTCTTCTTGCTTAAATTTAAGATTAAACATAGTTAAGAAGGCTACTTTTTGTGCTTATATTTCTAAGGCAAAACAGCTGGTCGAGTCATTCATATCTCACTTTTTACAGCAAAAAGTCTCAATTTAAAGAAGAAGCAAAGTTTGATTAAGCTATTCATGGCATCAATGAATGATTAAGATCTGATGTCCCAGTAAAAACTCAAGCCACCACGATTGTCAATCATGTTTATATGGACAAAAAGATAGTCATGATCTGTATCAAGAATGCTTAAATGTTCCTAAGAATGCTAAATTTGTTATGGATGAAAACATGGTTCATTTTTCAGGGGAACATGAAGATACAACCATATAAGATAATGAAAATTATGGGAATTATTCTTTGTATATTTTTAAAAAGGACTTAAAGTTGGTTGTTCTTTGGGTTTTACACATTGCAACCTCAAATGCTCTAATGTTACTTTTGTTTTGCAGGTTGATGAAGGTTGGCTTATTCGAGCGATAAAATTAAAATAACGCCTATAATTTAAAAGTAAATATTTGGTGAGTCATTTTATGGATATGTATTTCATTTTTCGATTATTCCCTTTAAAATGAGTATAATGAAAATTATTCTTTGTATTTTCTTTTTTAAAAGATCTAATTTTGTTGTTGTTTAGGTTTTACACGTTGTAACCGCCAATGTTTAATGTTCTTTGTGTTTTGCAGGTTGATGAAGGTTTGGCTAATCTGATTTTCTTAAAGATATGGTGCAAGGAATTTTCTTATTTTTTTATAATAAAATATGAGTGTAAAAATATGATTGGTTTTAATATTTAATTGTCAACTTTATATTATTTTTTGTGGGACATTATTTTTATTTATTTTTAACTAGTGTGGAACTAATTATGAGGGTTATCAATGCATATATCCATAATGGAAGAAGGTTACAACTCTTACATTCGTTAGATATAAATGGCTAGGGTTATAATAAACCCATGTTTTGCATTGTGTTTTGCAATGTTATCAAGAATGCTCAAATGTTCCTAAGAATGCTAAATTTGTTATGGATGAAAACATGGTTTATTTTTTAAGGGAACATGAAGATACGACCATTAAGATAATGAAAATTATGGGAATTATTCTTTGTTTTTTTAAAAGGACCTAAAGTTGTTTGTTCTTTGGGTTTTACACACTGCAACCTCAAATGCTCTAATGTTACTTGTGTTTTGCAGGTTGATGAACGCTGGCTTATTCGAGCGCTAAAATTAAAATAAGGCCTATAATTTAAGAGTAAATTTTCAGTGAGTAATTTTATGGATATGCATTTCATTTTTCGATTATTTCCTTTACAATGAGTATAATGAAAATTATTCTTTGTATTTTTTTAAAAAGGATCTAAGGTTTTTGTTGTTTGGATTTTACACGTTGTAACCGCCAATGTTAAATGTTCTTTGTGTTTTGCAGGTTTATAAAGGTTTGGCTAATCTGATTTTATTAAAGATATGGTGCAAGGTTTTTTTTTTTTTTTTTATACAATCAAATATGAGTGTAAAAATATGAGTTCTACATGATTTTAATATTTTATTATCCACTTTATTTTTTTGGTGGGACATTATTTTTCTTAATTAGTGTGGAGCTAATTATGAGGGTTATCAATGCATATAGCCATAATGGAAGAAGGTTACAACTCTTACATTCGTTAGATGTAAATGGCTAGGATGAGACTGGGATGGTTGGATCATCTGTTTGTCTCCAAAATTTTATCTAGCCGTTGAACCCTCAAAAACCCATGATGTTTTGTATTATAGATTTTATCCAAAAGAAATCCTTCTTTTCTTGTGAAAGTAAGGTCGCCTTTGTTGTTCTTTCGGGATTGACATTTTATGGGGGAGAGTTCATTTTGAACTTGTGATTAATTGCCAAATCTTTGCGGGGAGTGCGGCTGTGGAATATTTAGGGGTTATCTTGTATCTTTATTAACTCCTTGATGAATGCATTTAGCTTCGGCTTTATGATTGCATCTAAATTTGTTAATTTGTTAATACACCTTTTGGTCATGAAGTATCTCCGTGGAAATTTCTTTAGGATCCCACTAATTTTCGTACCTTTGCCAAAAAAAATTGACAAAAAGGGGGAGAATTAATTTGTAGTTCTCACTACAAATACATATGGTTTAAGGATCATTATGTAAGGGGGAGTGGTATTCATGTTGAGATATGTATTGACTAAGGGGGAGTGATACATATCACCATAGTGTTATTGTCAAAGTTGTGATACAATTGAACTTTGATGTTGTGTAATAATACTATGACACTGTATAACAATGATTGAGAGCATTTGTGAGTGGTTTTCATGTTGAGATATGTATTGACTAAGGGGGAGTGATACATATCACGATAGTGTTATTGTCAAAGTTGTGATACAATTGAACTTTGATGCTGTGTAATAATACTATGACGTTGTATGACAATGATTGAGAGCATTTGTTTTCTCATTGTTATAGCTACGGATCTTCAACTAACGATGGTGCTAAACTTACAACCTTTGGAATCATTGGAGTACTTGGAAGTGACGAAGATATCGAGTCATGTTGAGGATGCCAAAGAGATCAAGCATGTGGACGAGAAGCTACAATTTTTATGTATTTTGTAATCCATATGTCTTGATATTTTTGTCACAAAAATTGACAAAGGAGGGGATTGTTAGAGCATTGCTCGGTCGAACTCGCATGCGTTAGTATCTCAAGCATGTTTGTAAATGTTAGTGATCAAAACTATAAGTCTTGATTTCTAGCCTATTTATAGATGTCTCGGACTAGGACATAGATAGTGTAGTTGAGCTTAGATCTCTGGACGTTCATCTCTTGAAGATGAAGAACTACTAAGGGGAGATTGTGGAACTTCTTAGACAAAAGGTATATGGAGACTTGAACTCATATATCACTTGGAAAGTCTATTTATACTCTATCTCCTATATTGAGACATAAGTCGTGTTACGATATAGTTTTCTCTATACACATTTGAGATTTCGAGCTGAGTAAATCTCGCTTACATATTTATCGAAATATGTATTGGTAAGCTTTCGCTTCGACCAAATTCATCTTATATCATGAGAAAATTTCCGAGTAACATCTTACATGGTTTGTGTGATACAATCATTTGATGTAGGCTTGAAATATTTCGATAATGATTATTTCAATATGTTGAAAATTGCTTTGATGCTAATAGTGTGTGAAAACGGCTATTGTCACTATAGAAGAATGTTTCAATGATTCAAATAAAGAGTTGATGATTTAACCATCCTTGGATATAAGTATATATATTGTGTTCGCACATTAGTGTATAAATCCATAAACCGGGAGCCGAGAGTATGCATATGTTTGTATACAAACTTGGTGAAGGAGACAGGTTAGGTATGCGTACCCGACAAAAGTTTTCGAACCGAAAATTTCTATTGAGTTTGGTTTTGACAAACTCTTAACTAGTCACCTAAAGTATGCATACCCGTACGCATACTAGCGGAAGTTTTCGAACCGATTTTTTTTGCTGAGTTTGGAAACTAAACAAACTCAAAACCGGTTGCTTAAGTGTGCATACCCGTACGCATACTTAAGCTGGTTATATTATCAAATCGGTATGTTCATGAACTTAAACATTTAAATCTTAAGGAATGTAATGTTTGCAAACCTTGGCTATAATGTTCATGATTGATTCGAGTGAATCAAACCGATTTTGCTTCAATTGTGTTCTTGTATAATCTATGAGAATACAAAAATTGAACAACTCTTTAACTTGTTTCATTTGAGTCATTTGAACTAGTTATGGTTGAGATGAATAAGGTTGATATGAGAGTAATAATATGGCTAACCTCGGTTAACTATTTGTGAACCAACCAGGTGTACACGTTTAGGTACGGTTACATAAACCTAAATGAGGGTACATTTCATTTGTGTGTAACAAGCTAAGTTCGATCTAACGGTTGAAAGATATTATCTTGGTTGAATTAGCTTGCAAACCCTGATTTGAAAAATATATAAAGGAGAACCCTAGCAACTGGGAAGACTAGTCCCCACACTTTCTGTGTGTTACTAGTTGCATAACTAGAGTCGATTCTTCTTTAAACTTATGTTTCTTCTTGAGCCCCTGTAGGTTAACGACTTGAAGACTTCATTGGGATTGTGAAGCCAGACCCAACTATTCTCTTTGTAGTTGCGTGATCTGATCTTCCTGTTTCTATCGTGTTGAGTGTAATTGAAATAATTGGATAGAGATTTTATATCTCCGATAGGAAAGATAGAAAAGTAATCACAAACAAACTTCGCCTCATCATTTGTGATTCCACAATAACTTGTTTCGCTAGTCGATTAAGTTTATTGTGAGGTGATTGATAATTCTAGGATTTGCTTCGGGAATATAAGTTCGGGTTATCAATTGGTTCATGTTCACCTTGATTTATCAAAAGATGGAACAAAAAACTCTTGGGGTATTTATGTGGAAGACAGATTTATTCAATCCTATAGACTTTTCAGTGTGAGACAGATTTGTCTATCAAGTCTTCGACTTTGGGTCGTAGCAACTCTTAGTTTTGGGTGAGATCAGCTAAGGGAATCAAGTGCGTATTATCCTGCTGGGATCAGAGACGTAAGGAGCGCAAATGTGCCTTAAATATGTGTGGGATTGATTAGGGTTCAACTACAGTCCGGTCTGAAGTTAATTGGTAGTAGGGCTTAATACAGTGTGGTGTTCAATATGGACTAGGTCCGTGGATTTACTGCATTTGCGGTTTCCTCGTTAACAAAATTTTGGTGTCTGTGTTATTTCTTTTCCGCGTTGTATTTTGTTATATAATTGAAATGTCACAGGTTGTGCGTTAAGATCAATCAATTAGAATATTCAACCTTTGGTTGTTGATTTACACTGATTGACACTTGAACATTGGTCTTTAGTACCGTTCAAGTTGTCTCACATAATAATCAGGCTCGCGTATGTCTATCTATTTGATTTACTGATTTCATTGTAAAATAGAGATATTAAAACTCTTTGATGTACTTTACTCTAGATTGAGTCTGACTGTCTAGTTGATTCTCTAGAAAGTGTATTGGAGTAAGTCCTCTCAGATTTCCAAACAAATTATTGGTTGTGGTTGTTAGACCTCTGCATTTTCAGGTTGAAAGATATTAGCTTGTATCTAATCAAGTTTTCATATAACGATGAATATTGAATGCTTTGTTTCCAAGGTAACTTAGATTGCAAACTATGATTTAAAAATTATATAAAGGAGAACTCTAGCAACTAGGAAACCTAATCCCCACACCTCATGCGTGATACTTGTTGCGACTTGTAGTTGCAGGAAATCCCACACTACACCCTTGTTAAGATTTTGCTATAATCAACTCATAATTGAAGATTAAAAATGACACTTTATTATTTTGTTCTTAGAAATGTTTACATAAATGGAAGAATTCAAGATTACAACTATTCTCTTAAAGTTTCTCTCTCCTCAAGACTTTCTTAACTCTTAAAAATACATCATCCTTTTCTGGGCATCTTGGGTCTATATTTATAGGATAGTTACATAGTGTATGCCAGCTAAATTTTCCTCTTATTTCGGGCTGGTTCTGCGATTGTACCGCGATAGTTACAATATTCATTCTTGCAAGCTTTATAATCATCGCGGGACAAACATGCTTTTCTCATGTTTTCTTCAATCGTCAGTTATTACGTCACTCTTTTGACTGCTTTTGTGACACTCGCAAAGTGTAGTTGAAAATCTTGCGGTGATGCTCGCTGGGAAGTGTTGTTAATCTCGCAGAGAAGTGTTGTAGCGATATTCTGGTCCTACATCTTGCCTCTTCTCATGTCTTTTCTGCGAAGAAGAGAAGATCATGAGAACTTTAAAATGCCGAAACTACTTATCCCTTCATTAATCCCTGTTTTGACACGTTTCTATATCCTTCGCCAGATGTTTTCACATATTCTCTCTTCTAATAAATTTACGACACGTCCTCTTTAACCGCTGCGATCTGACCGTTCATGTCTTTTCTTAGCATTTATTGCATTCATTTTCTTCGAGAAATTTCTTCTTCTATAAATACTTCTTTCATTCTTTTCTTTTCCTCTTTTACTTTCTTCTTCTTTCTCTCCGTAATTTCTCTGCAAGTTTATTGTTCTTCCGTAAATTGCGCGTCTGTTATCGCTGTGATTCTTTTCTTATTTTCCAACCTTCTCTTTCATTCCCATACTTAAAAATGGTTGCCGCTGGTGCTAAAAATTTGATTGCTTTTGGTGAGATGCAAGAAAAATTCAAAAGCAAAGGTTTTACTTTGTCTACAATTCCAAATCAGAGCCCTAAATCCGAACTTTCTCTCTGATTATTCACTGATTATCAATGATCTCGCGATAAAATTATAGTATCGCTAGGTCAACTTGAAGCTGGTCTTCCCATTCCTCTCTATGATCCAGAACTTCCACTATTCTATGAAATAATTTCTGACATCAATTGGGTGGAGATTGTATTCGATTGCTTCTTGAATATGCTTCTCGCGGTGCTAACAACGGATCTCGCTACCCTGAAGCTGCGAAGAATCCTCAATTTAAAGATGTTCCCATTGTCTTTGCAGATTATACTGTGGACAATTTTTTTGAAAATTATAAAATAGTCAAGGCCCTGATTGGCATCTAAATTTGAAATAGTCAAGGCCCTAATTGAAAATTATAAAAAATTATGAAGAGGGATAGTACTTGCTGGGGTGTTCGTTTGAAGAAAGAAAAGATCGCTGATGATAAAGCTCTTATGCTAGACATTGATTGGCATACATCTACTAATCAAGGCCCTCGCCATTCTAGCGATGACAAGTGGTTCATTTTTCCATTATGTGTTGAGGGTCCTTATATTTCTGGTTCTTGCGCATTACCTGCGAATCTTTCAGAATATCAACCTTAGGTTTTCAACTGGCCTGAAAGAACTAAAGAGATATGTCTTCTCCGATATTTGGTATAATTATTACTCATTATCTTCCCCATGTTTTTATATTTTCGCTAATTACTTCAATCTTTTCCAGATTGACAGGATGAAACTCAGCTACCAAGCTCTTAGGAAATCCAACACTTTTTTAGCTCTTAAATCTTTCACAGATGAAGTAAGAAATATTGTTTCATTAGTTTTAATAATATATTGTAGCCCCTATTTATTATCTTTATCTGTGTTCACAGGAAATCGAAGAATTAGAACCAATAAAACCTGCGAGAACCAAAGTGAAGTCCACAGTTGATCGCAAGTGGAAATCTGTTGCTCCTCCCAAAGGGAAACCTACTATTCCTTGCAATGAAGGATCTGACGATCCTCCCTTAAAGAGAAGAAAAACCCAACTTCCTTCTTCTCCAATTCCTCAACCTATTCCATAAAATTTTGATAAGGACAACGATGATGGTAATTTCGGTGTTGGCTCAACTATCCAAAACTTTCCTTCCATAAAAGATTCTTCTTCTTCTGAGTCTGCAATGGCTCAACTGTCCAAATTTTTTGGCAAGAATATATTTGGTATCCCAAATGAGTACGAAGATGAAGCTATTAATGAAATATCCCAGTCCCTCGCCAAAGTCTGCGATGCTCCCATATTAGCTGACAGTGATTCCCTTCGCGGGGTTTCAAGATCGCTGACTCCAAGTCTCTTAAATTCACTTGGCAGTCTGGTATGCTTCTATTTGTTCATCATTTTTATGTATCTGTTGATATTTTTGCCACATTTTAACTTATATAGTTCTATCGCAGGTTGGAAGAGCTGCTTTTGCTGTTGCTTCTGATTTAGATAATAGGCGTGAATTTTCTCAACAGAAGAATGTTGTTTTTTGCCAAAAGAATGAAGAACTGAAATCTGAATCTTCTACTCTTCGCGAGAAGAATGAAAAAATGGAAGCTGAACTCGCTAGTCTTTGCGAGAAGAATAAAGAACTTGAGAACAATCTTTCTCATCAATCAGCCAAAGTATCCAATCTTGACACTGTTAACAAACAACTCTTAGGTATGATAACCTTCTTCTTTTCCTCCGTAACTTTACGTTTAACTATTCTTTCTTACTTGATTTATCATTCTCGCAGACGTTTATGGTCTCACTGATGAGGCTTTAACCATTCGCTCTTTCCCTGAACCAATAGACAACGATACTCTTCTAGAACTTCTTAATAATTCTTTAAATAACCCTTCCAATGTTAATTCCCTTTCCATAGATGAACTCAGATCTAAGCTTCGCCTCTTAGAAATTGACTACAGATCTTGCTTAGATATAACTCACAGACTCAAAGAGCTTCTCCATAATTCCAAAACAGAGATCAAAACTTTAAAGGCTAGTAATAATGATCTTTCCAAAGACAAAGATCGTATATCTAGACAAGGAGCTGAAACCTTAGCGAATTTCCATAAGACCATTCTTGAAGTTCAAATTGAAATGGATGGGCTTATCCGCGAGAAGGAAGGTTTTATTGAAATAGAAAACCAAATTCGTTCCCGTCTTCTTATAAATAATGACGTGGAATTTGCTTGGGCTGCGAAAGTTCTTGACAACGCCAGAACTAATTTAGGTGTAGATGTTAGTCTTCATGCTGAACAAGCGGCTTTAATTAAATACATGATTTCTGAAAGAGAATGTTATCACTCTTATGATTTCACTAAATTATTTCCTAATTGAATCATCCTTATATGTATTAACTTTGTTATCATTTGCTCGCAGCATCCGAAAAGAACTATCGTAAAAGATTTTATGAGTTAGAAGAAGAGAAAAGCCAACTCACTGGAAATCTATCTTCTCGCAATGAAAAGTATTCTAGATTGAAGGAAAATTTGAAAATCTCATCTTCAAATTTTAGTAACGCCCTTATCCGTGTTCGTAATAACACTGTTAAACTAGTCTATGATGATCATGGTATTCCTCATTCTACATACCCTGATCTTGCAAAGAAAATTCCAGCTGATTCCCCAAATCTAGTTATCTCTGATAGCGAAGCTGAGGAATCTAGCGAAGATGATAATGATGAAGAACTATCTGGCGAGGAAGAGAAATCTGACGTAGATAGAGATAATAATGATAATGATGAATAAGAGAAATCTGGTAATGAGGAGAAATCTGAAAAAGAAAAGAGTTCCGATGAAGGTGGTGATGGATCTACTTAGTCATGTTTCTTCTCTTTTTCTTCGTTGTAAATTTTGTACATTTATTTTTTGCTTCTCGTAACATTGTTGCGAGTTTCTCCAACTTGATGTGTAAACTTCTTTTGCTTTTATCTGTACGAATTAGAAGGTAATTCCTTTTCTGCAACATAATCAATCAATCATAATTATTATCCTTTAATTATTTGTATAAATGTATCCTCTATGCAATTTTATCATATGATGGATGAATAATAATTTCATCATTCTATGCATTCCCATACTTGCCTCTATTATTCATCTGCAATATGAAAAAATTGAGTAGATATTAGATATTAGTTGTGAATCAAATTAATTTTGCCTCAATATTGGCGATGTTATCGCTAGCAACAATTGCATAACTTTATGATCTATGCGTAAAATCGCAAATCTCATAAATTCTGCGAGCATTATCGCAATAATCTTATGGTCTTATTATGCCTTCCTAATTAAAGGTCTTATTTTGCCACATTTTTTTGTTTCTGCGACAAAATCGCAGGACATCTTTACATTTGCATGTATTGACCCATTGATCTTGTCTTATCAATATTTTTTCAACATCTCTGCGACAATATGATAAGTATAAATCTCTTGCAAGAATTAAACCTTATGACATTTCCGTCTTGCGATGAAATCGCAGGACGTCTTTACACTTTCATGTAAAAACCAATTGATCTCATCTTAACTTTTCTCTACTGGCTTGTTGTCTCTGTATAATTTTTCGTCACGCGACAATATGACAGGCCTAAATATTCTTGCGATCATAAAGCCCCATGACATTGTCGTCTTTAGACACTTATCAGCTCCCTAATGGAGGGTGCCTCCCTTATATTCCCCCTGTTTTCCCCTTCAAGGAGGGCACATCGTCCATACAAGACTAGCTCCTCCCATCCATATTTTCCAACAACCAGTTGTTTTCGCTGCCTCTTGTCATTTATGCCTATATGGCTTATAGTTACAAGACTGCACCCTAAGTGGGGTTTTCTTCAGGCCAAGTGCATCATAGCCAAGACTTACCAAGAATGGCCATGGTAGTTTCGTACGCCCCGGGCACCCTTGGCTCAACCGTGTACCTCGGCGCCTTGGTCATACTTTGCACTTCTTAGAAGATATTCTCAGTCGTCCAACCAGGGTATAACCTTATATAGTTGGAAGTCCAAGTTCTCTCTCCTGGATAGGTTTTCTTTAACCCCAACATTTGCATGACTCAGTTTCCAGCAGCGGTATAACCTTATCCCTGAGTCATGTAAAGAGATACCCCCTTATATGACGCATTATTAGGTCTTATATTTGCCTCTTGCGAAATTGTATCCGCGAACTAAGGTGCACGCCATAAAGTTTCGTCCCATTCTATTAATCTCTGCGAAATTTTATTCGCGCTTCTCGCGAGTATTGTAACCCTGATAAAATTTCATTTCTTTGATCTTCTTGTAAAATTTTGCAATTCTTTCAAACAAAGTACTTTTTTTAATTGCATTTTCTTCAAACAAATTCTGCATAAGCTTCTTTAAATTTCATCATTTTACCTTTCTACTTACTATTTTCTGGTTCTGCTTTTCTGTTACGTTTTGCTGTTTTTTCCTTATCTGCGAGCCGCTCGTCATCATCTTCCTCTCGCTGCTCTATTGAATCAATCATCAATATTTTACATCTCTGTTGTTGCTTGATGTTTTACTTTCAATTTCTCTTCTTCTCATCTCTTTCCTCGCAAGATTTTATATCAATCTCATAACATTTCTTGCTTTCTCCCCAATCTCCCTTAATAACTCCAACACCATTAGGATAAGGAAATTTAACACACTGGTGGAAAGTAGATGCTACACACTAATATCCCATGTATCCAAGGTCGACCAATCAGGGCATTGTAAGGTGATTCAATGTCAACAACACAGAACAAGATCTTGGAAGTTATCTCCTTTAATGGAATCCGCATTTCAATTTCCCCTTTGGGTTTATTGGAAGTACTATTAAAACCATAGATTTTATATGTTGATGATATTAGATCTTCGTCTCTTCCACCCATGGTCTTGTAGGTATGATAAAATAATATGTCAACTGAACTGCCTGTGTCTATTAGAACTCTATTGATAGCCCAGGAATCTTCATTTTCGTTATCATTTTCTTCATCTTCTTCTTCTACTTGCTTTGGATTTATCTCTAATCTCACCACCAATGGGTTATCATGCTGCTCGCCAGGCTCTGGTACTTCTTGTGCAGTGAAAGATATAGTTTTCTTTTTCCATTCTTCTAACGGCGAGGATCTCGTGATATTCACTATCTCTCTTCCATCTGTGTCTCTCGCGAAGACTCTGCTTAGAACTTTATCATGGAAATCCTCAATAGTTCTGTGTGAATGTACAATGGAATTACAAAACAATTTTTTTTGCTTTAGTCCCAACTTCTATTACGAATGATTCTGCTCCTTTTACAGTATTTACCCTGCGAATTTCTGGTGCTGGAGGCAATCTCTGAGATTGTGGATGTCCTACTAAAAAGTGGTTTAGCTTTCCTTGGTCAATCATCCTTAAAATTTCATGAGGATCCCACTAGTTTTCATACCTTTGCCAATTTATATTGACAAAAAGGGGAGAATTAATGTGTAGTTCACACTACAAATACATATGGTTTACAGATCATTATGTAAGGGGGAGTGGTTTTCATTGTGAGATGAAGTATTGACTAAGGGGGAGTGATACATATCACCTTAGTATTGTTGTCAAAGCTGTGATACAATTGGACTTTGATGCTGAATAATGATACCATGACATTGTGTTTGAGGGAAACTTCTTTCTCATTGTATTAGCTACAGATCTTCAACAACTATGATGCTGAGTTGAACACATATGGAATCATTGGAGTACTTGGAAACGATGAAGATTTCGAGTAATGTTGAAGAACCAAGGAGATCATGCATTTGGATGAGAAGCTACAATATTTATTTATTTTGTAATCCATATGTATTGATAGTTTTGTCACTAAAATTGACAAAGGGGGAGATTGTTAGAGCACTTCTCGGTCGAACTCGCAAGAGTTGCTATCTCAAGTTTGTTTGTCAATGTTAGTGATCAAAACTATAAGTCTTGATTTCTAGTCTACTTATAGTAATGTCTCGGACTAGGATAGATTATGTAGTTGAGCATTAGACTTCACTGCGTTCATCATTTGAAGATGAAGAACTACTAAGGAGTGCTTGTGGAACTTTATTAACAAAAGGTATGTGGATACTGAAACTCATCTGTCACTTGGAAAGTCTATTTCTACTTTATCTCCTATATTGAGACAAAAGTCGTATTACTATATAGTTTTCGATTATACAGATTTGATATTTCGATTGAGTTTAACTTGCTCACATATTTCTCGAAATATATGTTGGTAATCTTTCGCTTCAACCAAGTTCATCTTATATTCTTCACGAAAGTCAAAAGATGATCATAAAAAAATCGCCGAGTAACATCTAACATGGTTTGTGTGATACAATCATTTGGTGTAGACTTGGAATATTTCGTTATGATTATTTCAATAACTTGAAAATTGCTTTGATGCTAATAGTTTTTGAAAACAGCTATTGTCATCCTCTAAGAATGTTTCAATGATTGAAATAGCGTTTAGAACACTTAACCATCATTGGATTATAAACATAGTATGCGTGCTAGCATATATGTGATCCATGGACAAAACTATAGTATGCATACCCATATGCGTACCTGTTAGTTGTGGAATTCCGGGAGCCTAAGTACACATACCCATACGCGTACTGGTGAAAGATTTGGGTCCGGGATGTTTTGCTGAGTTTGGAAGTATGCGTAACCGTTCGCATACTGGCGAACCCAAACTCAGATCGACTACTTTAAGTATGCGTACCCGTTTGCATACTTGAGTGGTTAAAGTTCTAAAATCGGTTTGTTCATGAACTAATACATTTATGTAATAAGGAATGCGTTGCAAACTGTGGTTATAATGTTCATGAATTGATTCGAGTTAATCAAACCGATTTTCTTTCGATTGTGTTTTTGTATATGAAAAAGTGGGGGTCTAACAACCACACCCAATATTTCACTTAGCAATCTGTATGGACTAACTAAGGTATAGTTGGGTCTGGATTCACAATCCCAATGAAGTCTTTAAGTCGTTAACCTACATGGTATCGATAGAAACCTAAGGTTAAAGTAGAATCGACTCTATCTTATACAACTAGTATCACTCAGGAGGTGTGGGAATTAGGTTTCGTAGTTGCTAGAATTCTCTTTTATATAATCTTCTATATCAGGGTTTGCAATATAAGTTACCTTGGTAACAAAGCATTCGATATTCACCATTAGATGAAAACCTGATTAGATTCAAGCTAATATCTTTCAACCGTTAGATCGAACTTAGCTTGTTATACACAAATAAAATGCACGTTCATTTAGGTTTGTGTAACCGTACCTAAACATGTACACCTAGCTGTTTCAACAGTAGTTTGATTTGTTGATTACATTGTGAAATATAGATATAAAACTCTTTGATATACTTTTCTATAGATTGAGTCTGACTATCCAGTTGATTCTATAGTAAGTATATTGGAGTTTGTCTATTCAATATGCTGAACGAAATATTGGGTGTGGTTGTTGTACCCCCGCTTATTCACCCACTTTGGATGTTTGTGAGTTTCACTTTCAATGTTGCTACGACTCTCAACAACACTGTTTGTGTCATCTTTATCATCTGGATCACATGTTGTAGGAAAAACTGCAGGTTCTTCCTCATTGAGATTTTCTTTGCTCACAGTTTCTGAAGGAGGTAACTCAGACGCAATATATGATTATCTTGCCTGAAATCACTAATATCATCAATAACCACATTGACTGATTCCATCACAACTTTAGTTTGAAGATTATATACTCTGAAAGCACGATTATCAGATGCATACCAAAGAAAAATTCCTTCATCACTTTTAAAATCAAATTTTCCTCTATGTTTGTTGTCCTTAAGGATATAAAATTTGCTTCTGAAAACCCTTAAATAACTTAGATTAGGTTTTCTTCTATACCACAATTCATAAGGAGTATTAAGAGTTTTCGATCTCAAGTAAACTCTATTTATGAGATAACAAGCTATAAACACAGCTCCCCTCCAGAATGCGAGTGGTAGATTTTTATTCTGAAGCATTACACTAGCCATATCCCGAATATTTATGTTCTTCCTTTCAGCAGCACATTTGCTTGGGGTGTAATGGGAGCAGAGAATTGATGATACATTCCTAACCTTTTGCAGTATTCATATACTTTTGTATCTTTGAATTCTGTACCATGGTCGCTTTGTAGATACCAAAAATTTGTTATGCCATGTGGCATAATATTAAAGGGGGAGTAACTTATTATGTTACAAAAATGCATGCTACATCTCTCCTTAGGATGCTAATTTATAAAGTTATCTCTATCAACGTGTGGCGCAATATTAAAGGTTGGAGTATCAAAGTACGCTACAACGGAGTACACCAAATCACTACCAAGATTGCTTAGTTATTGATCTATAAGTTGTAGTACAGGCACATGGGTGTGTCTGTCTTTCAGGGGTAGCAGAGCAGTCTGCACAACTTTTAGTACAATGGCGCAGTCGTCAACCACGTGGGCTCAGAGTACGTGTAACCCTATGACTAGCGAAGGCACGCGGCCAACGAAAGTACAACTTGTATGGAGGTTTCACAGTTCACGATGGCACATGGGGGAAGCTATGGTTGCATCGTCTGATTGGAGAAGGTACGCGCCCAACGAAGGTACAATCTTTACTAAGGTTGGGTAGTTACCAAAGGAACATGGGTCAGCTGAGGTGACAGAGTCCGGTTGGATAAAGCTTGCGGTGAATGAAGGTACCATTGATACGGAAGATATATCAGGATACGATGGACCCAAACACAGCAAAGATATGTCTGGAGAAGAAGAGGCTATAAATACCAAGCTTCACCAACAAATAAGAGGACTTTTGGGGAATCTAGGATTAGGGAAAACTATTTTCTCTCTTATTTACTAGAGATTCATACTCTTTAATGGAGTTCTTCCACCCAAATGTAACAAAATCATCAATAAACTTACAATATATCCCCATGGACGTAGGTTAAGATTAACCGAACCACGTAATCTCTTATGTGATTCATTAACTTAGTTGCACTTACATTATGTTCTTACTTAAAGATTTATTTACTGAGTTATCTCTGTTTTCTGAGTTATCTCTGTTCAATGAGTTATCTCTGCCTTTTGAGATATCTCTGTTCATCTGAGATATCTCTGCTTTCTGAGATATCTCTTTATATAGATTATTTGCTTACTCGTGTCTGTTTTACAGAGATAGCATTGTTTTCTTAGCATCTTCTCTTGCGAAGTATCTTTACTTACTTAGTATATGATCTTCTGAGTTGATCTTATTACGAACATACCTTTTATTTACTCAACAGTATCAGTTCAACTGAGGTATCCATACTACTTAGTATCGGATTCTCTGAGCTGTTAATATTGCGTAGGCTATGGGAAAATTAGTAGTCACAGTTTGGCGCCCACCGTGCTCTTTCTCACGACCGTGAGCTTAGACACAATTTTTCTTTTAATTATTTGCATCTTCGGAAACGAAGGGATCTATATTTTAACGATGATTCGCACTCTCTAAGTGACTCGTTCATTCGTTATTTGTGTGTGTTTTTGAGTTCATAGCCTCCAAAAACATACCTTGTTACAGATCTATACAAAAAATTTCAAAAAAAAAAAAGAGAGTAGCGTACCCACAAAATGCCAAAATCTTTGTTTGATACTAAAACAACCCTTTTTTAACAAAGCATATTCTAGATTTGATAACCTTTGACTGACAAAGGGATCTCAGTAAGATTTTAAGGAAGAAATATCTTCTAAAGCATTTAATAACCTCGTTTTTCCTGAGATCTGACACCCCTTTTTCGGTTTTCAACGTTTTAAGGTTGTTTTTTCCAAGGGTGTCATAAGCATTTAATACCCGTCTGTCAAAAACATCATTTCAGTACTTTTTATGAAAAATATGCTTATCCCTCTGTGTCAGAGCATTTATTGTTACTTTTTGACGAAGGTACCCAAGTACCAGATTTCTTCACTTTCTTTATGACCACATGGTATCAAAAGCCGAAGGCATGCAGAAACCAAATGATGTACCAACAAGCTCACGACTAGCGCTCACAAGAAGAAGATCCCAAAAGCCGTCTCAACCAATCCAAACAAAAGAAGCATGACAACAGAGTTATCTCAGGAAAACGAAGGTTGTCCTTGGCTCGTACATATATAAGTACGAACAGCCAAGGGCAAATACGAATCCAAAGACAGTAATGAAGGTTTTCCTTGGCTCGTACATATCTAAGTACGAGTATACATGGGCAAAGATGGAGCTTATCTTTGGCTCGAATGTATTCATACACATTCTCAACATCCAAAGACAATTACGAAGACTGCCTTTGGATCGTACATATCTAAGTACGAACATCCAAGGGCCAATACGAAGGTTATCTTTGGCTCGAACGTATCCATACACGTTCTCAACATCCAAATATTATTACGAAGGCTTCCCTTGGCTTGTACATATCTAAGTACGAGTATACAAGGGCAAAAACGGAGATTATCTTTGGCTCTAATGTATTTATATACATTCTCAATAGCCAAAGATAATAACGAAGATTGCCTTTGGATCGTACAGATCTAAGTACGAGCATCCAAGGGATATATGAAGCTTATCTTTGGTTCGAATGTACTCATAGACATTCTCAACAACCAAAGACAATCACGAAGGATGCCCTTGGCTCGTACATATCTAAGTACGAGTATACAGGGGTAAAGACAGAGCTTATCTTTGGCTCGAATGTATTTATATACATTCTCAACAGCCAAAGACAATTACGAAGATTTCCTTTGGATCGTACAGATCTAAGTACGAGCATCCAACGGAAAATATGAAGCTTATCTTTGGTTCGAATATACTCATAGACATTCTCAACAACCAAAGACAATCACGAAGGCTGTCATTGGATCATACGTACCTAAGTACGAGCATCCAGGGGTCTTATCTTTGGCTAGAATGTATTTATACTCATTCTCAACAGTCAAAGACAATTACGAAGACTTCCTTTGGCTCGTACATTGGACCAAATCCCCTTAAAGGCAGACTCCCCAGCATCAGGCATACATGGGAGCGAAGCCCCTTAAAGGCAGACTCCCCAGCATCAGGCATACATGGGAGAGAATCCCCTTAAAGGCATACTCCCCATCATCAGGCATACATGTGAGCGAAGCCCCTTAAAGGCAGACTCACCATTACAAAGAATGTGTTATTCAATCCAAAGCTACGAATGTACAAGTCAACAAAGCCCGTGTGCGTAGGTGTATGCATACTTGACGAGGCTACAAACCATACTCAGCTACGAGGAGTCACACAACGACGTGTAAGCAGACGCAACCTGTCAACCACCACTGCTGCAATGCTCCCAGTCTACAAAAGCACGAATCCTGTATACATTTGTATACCCACAAGTGCATATCTCAAATGCAACAAAGAACGAAGTCTATATACATACGTATACCCCAACTCTCCAACCCGAGGAACATACGAAGTGCCAAAGACTAATGCAAGGGGCGGTTCGTTGCAAGAGGAAATTCTTCAAATACTAAGAAAAAGTAACAATTCAATCCTAGAGGGTACCCTTCGAATAGACAGGGTGCCAAGGGAATTTTTATTTTTATGCAAGAACAAAGCCTACAAGAGCAACTCACTGCAACCATAAAGAAGCCTACAAGGGGCATCTCACTACAAGCAAAGTACCATGTGGCACTCAAGACAAACATGTAGCCGACGAAGATGAAGAGTAAACCTCAAATTACATGGACGAAGGATCCATAAATGCAAATAATTTTCCTTTCAAAACCTGCAAGAACCATCTTTCAAAAGCTAAAGGGGGCAAACATACATCAATCATGGTGCCTATACAACATGGTGAAGGGTTGGAAATCACACCCACCGTCAGAATTGATGACAAAAACAAAGGGTTGGAAATCACACCCACCATCAGAATTGACGATGAGACAAGGCAAGACATAACTACGCATATGTCAATCTCGGATCCTAAGGGCGAAGGTATCCCTCAAAAGGCAGAATGTAAGATATCCACTAATCATAGATACCTTGTCGAAAGTAAAGCAGCCTCGCTGAACACGTAGGGCTACAACCCACGTAGGGACCCTATCCTCCTCGGTACCTTCTGGCCAAAGTATACCCTGGTAGGAGATGGAATGTTCCGTCCCCAAGGTCACACAAAACCTTAACACCTTGTTACAAGCAAGAATGTGCGAACAACTAGACAATATTTGTCTCTAAGGTCACACAAAACCTTAGCACCTTGTTACAAGCAAGAATGTGCAAACAACTAGACATGATTTGTATGCATACTTTCATACAACAATGAAGGTACCATAATAAGTGTTACCAAAACACGACTCGTATATCTTAAAAGTTGCAGATGACGAAGGTCCAGAATGTAACAAAGGGTATTTTCAGAAGAAGGAGACATCAAAGCCCCCTCAGCTAGGGGCAAAATACAACAAAAGAAGTTCAACAGAAAACGAAGCAGGATTAGCATGATCAAGGGTAAGTAATACGTGGGCTTTGTAAACAAATACATACATAGATGCGTGCATACATATATATACATATATATATATATATGTATATATATATATATATATATGTATATACGTATACAGATACTTGCATACATACATATATTTGTGTGCATCATAACCTTTTTCGATACTTCTATGGTACTTCATCGAAAATATATTTTGATACTTTGATGGTACCTCAGTAAAATACTTCGATACTTCTCTACATCGACAAACTACTTCAATACTTCGAGGGTACCTCAGCAAATTACTTTGAGGGTACCTCAACAAATTATTTCGAAGGTACCTCAGTAAATTACTTCGATACTTCTATACTTCGAGGTTACCTCAGTAAACTATTTCGATACTTTGATGGTACCTCAGTAAAATACTCGATACTTCTCTACATCGGCAGACTACTTCAATACTTCGAGGGTACCTCGGAAAATTGCTTTGAGGGTACCTCAGCAAATTATTTTGAAGGTACCTCAGTAAATTACTTTGATATTTTGATACTTCTATACTTCGAGGGTACCTCAATAAACTACTTCGATAATTCTCCACACCAGCAAACTACTTCAGTATGTCGAAGCTCCCTCAGTAAATTAATACATAGAGGGTATCTCAGTAAATTACTCTCATACATCAATGGTACCTCAGCAAATTATTTTGATGCTTCAAGGGTACCTCAGTAAGTTACTTCGAAGGAATTTAATACTTCGATGATACCTCAGCAGATTAAACGAAGGAGTATCAAGATTTTTTCTTAAGGGTTATTCTTCGAACAACCCTCAAGAAAAGGGGCAAACTGTAGATACCAAAAATTTGTTGTGCCATGTGGCACAATATTAAAGGGGGAGTAACTTATTATGTTACAAAAACGCACGCTATATCTCTCCTTAGGATGCTAAGTTATGAAGTTATCTCTATCAACGTGTGGCGCAATGTTAAAGGTTGGAGTATCAAAGTACGCTACAAAGGAGTACACCAAATCACTACCAAGATTGCTTAGTTATTGAGCTATAAGTTGTAGTACAGGCACATGGGTGTGTCTGTCTGTCAGGGGTAGCAAAGCAGTCTGCACAACTTTTAGTACAAAGGTGCAGTCGTCAACCATGTGGGCTCAGAGTACGTGTCACCCTCTGACTATCGAAGGTACGCGGCCAACGAAGGTACAAATTGTACGGAGGTTTCACTGTTCACGATGGCACATGGGGGAAGCTATGGTGGCATCGTCTGATTGGAGAAGGTATGCGGCCAACGAAGGTACAATCTTTACTAAGGCTGGGTAGTTCCCAAAGGAACATGGGTCAGCTGAGGTGGCAGAGTCTGATTGAATAAAGCTTACGGTGAATGAAGGTACCATTGATACGGAAGATATATCATGATATGATGGACCCAAAGACATCAAAGATATGTCTGGAGCAGAAGAGGCTATAAATACCAAGCTTCACCAACAAAGAAGAGGACTTTTGGGGAATCTAGGATTAGGGAAAACTACTTTCTCTCTTATTTACTAGAGATTCATACTCTTTAATGGAGTTCTTCCACCCAAATGTAACAAAATCATCAATAAACTTACAATATTTCCCCATGGACGTAGGTTAAGATTAACCGAACCATGTAATCTCTTGTGTGATTCGTTAACTTAGTTGCACTTACATAATGTTCTTACTTAAATATTTACTTACTGAGTTATCTATGTTCTCTGAGATAACTCTGTTCATCTGAGATATCTCTTTATTTAGATTATTTGCTTACTTGTGTCTGTTTTACAGAGACACCATTGTTTTCTTAGCATCTTCTCTTGCGAAGTATCTTTACTTACTTAGTATATGATCTTCTGAGTTGATCTTATTACGAACATACCTTTTATTTACTCAACAGTATCAGTTCAACTGCGGTATCCATACTACTTAGTATCGGATTCTCTGAGCTGTTCATATTACGTAGGCTACGGGAAAATGAGTAGTCACAAGCTTCTTACATTTTTTAGCTTATGACCCTGTTCATTTTGAATAACAGTTATTCATGATACGTTGTCCTCGAAAGATTATCTCTCCAGACATATCTTCAATATCACACCCTGTCATACCGCATATAACCTTGTGACCTCTATCACAAATTTTACTTACTAAAAGAAGTTTGGCTTTCATACCATTGATATAAGCAACATCATGGATTTCATGTATACCTGGAAGTTTGATAGTTCTCTTCTTGCTGATGAGACAGCTGCTTCCATTTTTGGAAAGTTACAGATCATTCCTTATAATCTTTTGTCATCATAAACCATGAGTGATCACCTGTCATATGTCTACTGCAACTACTATCCAAAAACCATTCAAATGGTGAGGTAGTTTTGAACGCAAAAGCACCCAGAAAGCTTTCAATAAGACCCTTATTACAGGTCCTTTCTCAGAAAGAACATTAGACTAGTTTTTCTGAAATATAGTAAAGTTCTTGAATATGCCAAGCAAAAGTTTAGCATTTTAAAAAAAGTTTTTGCATAGCAAACTTTCTAATTAAAAACTTTACATGATTGTTGAAAGTGTCCCTATAGATTGTTGAAAAGACAAGTAAATTTAAAATATGTTTTTTCTATGTTACTACCTATTTCATTCAATATTTAATTTGAGAATGAATTATTTTAAATTAGAACTTAGGAAAGTCTCATTTTTGGGAAGTCTCAAAGGTTCTTTAACAAGCTTCTTATCAACCAAGATATTGGTAATCTCTTCACCCAATAACTTGTTTTATTCAACTTGTTCTTCTAACATTGGATGTAGTACAAATTCTCTTTCTTATGCGGCTTATAAGTCGCATTGAATACTATCTAATCTTGATGGTACGTTTTCTGGATCAATTATAGATTCCGACCAATGTAGTCGATTTCAGCCATTTCGGCCGAAATTTCGCTGGTTTTTCCCTTTTCGGCTCGCACATACGGAAACAACAAATTTCGCCATGACGGAAAGGTGCCGGAAATCTCGGCCAAGTCAGACGAGATCATACCGATATGAGGGTATTTCGGTTAATTCAACACCTAAAAATATTATAATCCCTAAATCGACAGAATCTTCACTTCGTCTTCTTCTTCATTTCATTCTCTGCAGTCTCTCGGATAATCTAGAGCTTTCTATGTAAATCTAAGCAAGATCAAGATACACATGAGCTAGGTTTGTATTGAGAAATTCTCTATGCTTTTGTAGTTTGTGTTGTGAGTTCTACTTTGATCCGTGGTGTTCATTTGAGGTTATAATTTTGAATTTCAATTGAAGTCTTCTTTGTTTAATTACTGGATTTGTTTTTTATGGGTTCTTGTTGATTTTCTGGGTGCTATTTAATTTGTTTAATTTGATTTCTTTAGTAATGAAGAATTGGGTGTTCGATTTCTAGTCTTTTTACTGTTTATTTAGTGACTATTCTTTTACTATTAAGCCATTGAAAATTGTGAGGAATAAGAAGGTTTGTTTGGCTTTTATGATTTGGATTTTGATTATTAGGGTATGTTTGTTTTGTAATTTGTACTGATTGTTGAGTTTTTTTTGGTGTTTCGCAGAAAGGAAAATCTAAGCATTTTGGGATGAAAAGAAGTGCTACTTTGAGATGGAGTTAAGTCTGATGCTGAGAATGATTTGCAGGAGTTGAGGCTGTTAACTGGTGATGTTGTAGTTGGTTGAACCAGTGGTGATGTTGTCGATGCTTTGAGCTAAAGGAGGAGATGCCAATGGATATGTTGGTAGTGATAAAATAAGATGAAGGCAGTAATGGTGGAGCAGCTGAAGACTGGTGGAACTGATGCCATGGAGCTAATGGGAACTGTGGGAGCTGTGTATTTATGGGTGATTGAAGTTGGCATAGTGGTTTTATCTACAAGTAATGAGATGACTGCAAGTGGATGTGGAATTGATAATTGTGACAGAATGAATGTGAGCATTGAGCAGGTACTAGTACAGAGCATGTGATGTTGCAGGTGGAATAGGGAAGTTGCAGCGATATGTGTTGTTGTTGTTGGCTTTGCAGGAGTTGCATGATAGTGCTGCAGTGGAGGTCCTGGTGATCGCTATTCAACAAGGAAAGTGGGCTGAGCTGCAATGAGTTAGTGTTAATGCAATGGCTAGGTTGATGTTGATGTTGAGTTGCAGAGAAACAGTGGGTTGGCTGAGGAATATCAGATGGAGGTGTTGTCCTTCAGCTGAGATGGTTTGCTGGATTGGTTGAAGCAACTGCTGAGCAACATATAATGGTGTTGTGTTAATGGTTGTGATTGTGGCACTAAGATGAGAATGAGGAGGTGGTACTGATATGAGTTTTTGGTCGGTTGCAGCTGAGATTATACAGTTACACTTTTGGTTGTGATGCTCAATTCGAATGATGGCATGAAGCAGCAGTACTGGTGATATGGGAATGAGATGGCCGGTTTATATATATTACAATGCTTCCTCAATTTTCTACTCAGACTCAAACTAGAGATCCAGCATGGAAACGGGCTAAATGCAAAGATCCTGTATTTCCGAAGAAACTAATTTGTTTGCTTTGTAACAAAGAAATGCGTGGTGGTGGAATTACTAGGATTAAACAGCATATCACACAAGTCAAGGGGAATGTTTCGTCATGTTTGAAAGCAACAGTTGAAGTTATAAATGAAATTAGACAAGCTGACAGTGTAAAGAAGTTAAAGAAAGCTCACAGGGATAATGTTGATGCTATGTATCGGCATACCAAATCTGATGAGAAGTCTTTTGTATTTTCTTAATGAATATTTTTTTCTTTTGGTTAATTTGATTATTTCATTATATCTTAACATATGTATAAATTATACGTAAAAAGTTGGAACCGAAATTACACCGAAATTCGGAAACGGAATTTCCCCGAGGAAACGTTGTACCAGTGTCTCGCTCGGGGCCGATACAAACCGGAATCCAAGATCAATTACCTTGATTTCGACAAAACCATTTTGAATTCTAGTCTAATAGGTTGGATTGCGCCAAACACATATTGTTAGATATTTTCGTGTTTGCCTGCTCTGATACCAATTGAAATGATGAGGGTACCCAAGTACACCACAATTTTTTCATTTTAACCTCTAAGTCTGATACCAAGTGTGATCGTCTATGGACAAAGTCGAGACAATACAACAACAAGGTATACACTTGATAATAGTTGTGGTATTAAACTGATATACAATAAGATCACAACTAAGTTTCTTGGATTAATGTACTAGCGTATTTACTTTTAATTATAATTTCGGAATGTAAAAGTAAATCACACAACAAGATTTTGTTAACGAGGAAACCGCAAATGCAGAAAAACTCCGGGACCTAGTCCAGGTTTGAATACTCTCAGAATTAAGCTGTTATACAAAGAATAAATCCAACTTCGTATAGTTGAAACCAATTAATATACCCCTAGTTACTTAGTTCTCTTTGTATCCCTGCGCCTATAACTTTCTGGCCTACACACGTGAATCCTAGGATAAAAATTATTAACTTGAGTTGTTTTGCTGATATAAAGTCTTAAGCACTTAACGCCTTTTGATCGTGTTCCAAACAGTGAAGGAACAAAGCTGTTTGGTAGCTACTCCAATAATCTTTTAAGAAAATATATGTTGAGTTTGTGGAAAATTCTTTTTCGTTTAAACAAGTAAACTCCTTTGTCGGGTAAGATCAATCCAAATCCGAAATAATAATATCTAGATTCACAACTATCAGATTCAGATACTGAAGAATCAAATGATAGTTGTCGATCTATATGACTATTTAATTAAATTTATCAAAGATAAATAAGATCTTAGTCGGATCCAGCCGATCAAGATGTGTGTACAAATATCACGAGAAGCGAAAACCAATAAGAAAAAACTTATTGTCTTCAAATCTTCAATTGCCTTCAATTGTACCTGCACACAAAAAATTGATTCCATTAATGATTGATCACGCACAGAACGGAGTATGTTAACAATGGATGATCACAAGTTGTCTTCAGATCTAAAAATAGTACAGAAGATACTTCAATACTTTGACCTAGTTTGAGTGACCTTATGTCAGAAGAGAAGGCTCTCAAGAATAATCAAACTAGGTGCAATCAAAGTTTTAATAACCGTTAGTAAATCAAATCAATAATCGAAAACTAAAATAACAATGCAATTATCTAGTTTCCCACCAAGGGTACTCGTAGAGCCTCTTGATCCCACAAAAGTTTTTAAACGAGCGGATGTACGAGATTTATCCTAATTAGGGTACTTTCCTCTCTGGATAGTTGTCTCCACCATAAACAACACGAATGAAGTTTGCCTGGCTCTTAGGATAATTTGCAAGAAACGCAAACTTAACTATTTATAGACCAAGGTTGTTTGGACAACAAAGAAATTCCAAAACAAAAAAATCTCAAGATATGCAACAAAGTACCTAATTTCAGTTTCCATATTTCCAACTAATATCCAACCTGTAATTCCGAAATCTCTCTTTGGAAAATATCTAATATTAGTTTAGCACTTAACTAATATAACATTTCAATAGATATGTTTTGATTGTTGGAAAATCAAAAACATATAATTCGAAAATCTTAATTAAAAGATTCTCGATATTTCGGTTTGGGATCACCTTGAGTATCAAGGAATATCTTTGAACTATTAGAGATGAGAATTATGTACATGTTCAAATTATGTCGACATCTAGTACTTTCATATTTATCAAACTTTAATTCCAAACTCACACAAAACCATAAAGTAATATGTGAATGTTGAAAATTGGTTTTGCTCTTGGGACCAGTTCTACCATGACTCCAAAATATAGGTAGGGATCAGTTATACCAATCATAGGTAGGGATCAGTTATATCATGACTCCCAACAATAGATAAGACGCTTCTACCAAGATTCATAATATAAGTAGGGATCGGTTCAACCATTAAAATAATGAGGGTAGCAAAATACACCACAAAAAATTTCTTATGCAACCTGTATGTACTAAACTCAATTACAATTCCGAGAGTTATAAATTGATGAATATCAATCAGAATAAAAAGAGCTTATATCTTTTTCTCTCACAATCAAAATGTAAACAGAGACAATTCTGTGAAACTGGTTATTTTGTGAGAGTACTTGGACGATTCCAAAGATCAATATCCAAGATCAATCAAGTCGTATCCAACAACATGGATGGATATATCTACTTTGATTGCTTGATGTACATCCTATGATATTTCAATTATAAAGATAAACAGTATAATGTGGAAAAAGAAATAGCACAGACACCAGAAAATTTGTTAACGAGGAAACCGCAATTGCAGAAAAACCCCGGGACCTAGTCCAGATTTGAGCACCAAACTATATTAAGCCGCTACAGACTCTAGCCTACTATCAGAACTTCGGACTGGAATGTAGTTGAGATCGAACTAAACCGTCACAGCAATTCAGTTACAGTCACGCTCCCACTACACCAAAACAGCCGATTTGGGACGGATATACGCATTGCAAAGAATTTAACCAACGCTTATATCCGTTGGCAATATGGCGTAGCAAATTTTGGTGCAACGCCAAAATCCGTTGGGAAAATTAATTTATGCAACGTATATATCGGTTATACAACTAGTTCAGCAACGTTTTATTTTACAATTGTGCAACGGATTCTTGAATTTGTGCAACGATTACACTAATTTATGCAACGTATTAAATGAATTTGAGCAACATTTATATACGTTGCAAAACTATTTACAGGGTAGAAAAAAAAATCCGGCGATAATTCTTGCTGATTTCTGCACCTGATTATATATTCTGCAGATGCGCACCACAACCTTTCTTACCATCAACACCTGCAAACAACATTTTTAGTGCTAGAGTAATGCTCAATATGAAATTCTTTTACAAACCTAATTTAAAAAGTTCAAAAAATTTCATACGCAATACTTCACCATGTGGCTCACTAAATATAAGGTATACACTGATCCTAACATCAGTGAAACATAAGATGCCGCAATATACAGCTTTTAGAAATGCAACATATTTACTATCCAAAGCACCTTTTGCATGATTCAAAATGATTGCAATAATAGAAGCGATACCTATCTGAAGATCGTTCTAACCGCAAATAACAAGTCAAAAACTTAGTTGATTATAAATCAAATCAACTAGATGGATGAATACATCTCCATGGCCCTAGTAGAGACCCACTTGTTAGTAAGTAGAAATCGAATAAAATAGGCAAACTGTTGGCCATGATATGCTTCATAAGAGCCTTTAAGCTTTTCCTTGCTCCACCACTTGGATCCTCATGAGAAGTAAATCCTCATTTCAGCTAGCTTCTTTTCTTGCATCGAATAAGTGTTTCTTCACTAGGTATCTAGATAACAGAGAATCAGAGACAACATGAATTCATTCTGGACGACGAAGTTTTCAGTATACATTGTCCAAACGCAAAGATAAGTGACCAACCTGATTTTGATTGTTCATGCAGGGATAAATGACTTCTTCGGCTAGTTTTACTCTTCAGTCATTCCAACTCTGCTTTGCCCCTGTTGAGTTCAGGTCCCAGTTCAATATTTCAGCGGCTTGTAGCTTTGAACGCGTCCTTGTGACATCTGAACTGCAAAAAAAATAGAAAACAAGTTTAAATGCCAGGGGATGCTTTGTAAATCCAAATAAGCCAATAATACAATGTTCTTAATACATATCTACATGGTACATCTGCAACACAATACTTACCAAGTGGTTATCTTTGACAAGATTTACAATTGTATTAACATTTTGATGCAACTCCATATCCATAGATTATCTCCCGTGTTTATAGAACAAGACAAAATATAGAATACTAATTAAGATTTAAAGTAATACCAACATTACAAAAGTTAAGAGGTGATTCACAATGAACCAGATGCCGATAGGCTATGCATCTGTGGGGAATTCAGCTTCTACACTCAATGAACTAGTACCTAATAAACACTGGATGTTTGTCAAAAATTCAGTTCTTCATGTATAACAATGTTCATCGAAACATCAAGGTGATAAGAACCGATTTCGGCGGCTTGTAGCTTTGAATGCGTCCTTGTGGCATCAGACTATAGAAAAAATAGCAAACAAGTTGAAGTGCCAGTGGATTCTTTGTAAATACAAATAAGCCAATGATCTTGATATACATCTAATATGAACTTAAAGGCAAGAATAAGGCATTGGGTTTCGCCTCAAGTCTAACCTAATTTCAGTTCCTACGAAAATAGCGTAAAATATGTGTTTGGCGAACTCTTTGATATCATTTGGATACAGTCAGTCAATAGCAGCTTCAGCACGAGTAGCCACCATTCTAAAGACACTCCATTATATTAACCAAATGAAGGTATATTAATCCCGGATATTATACCGGCAAGGTTCAGGAAATGTGAAATCAAATCTTACTGCATCTAATTCAACTTCACCAACCAACACCTCGACATCCTTTAAAGAAAATTGAGACTCTTGAGTAACCACATCCCCATTAACAACTCCTGCCGCATAAAAAGAAAAAGCTATTTTCATTAAAGGTGTACGCTAAAATAGCCAAGTCATATTTACTACCGCATTAAAAATGAGCATCATCACATACTCTGTGATTACTATACATATAAATCCCTCCACCAGTATGGGTAGCTTCCACTTGCATTAAAAAAAAATACTTCAACACCACCAGGTGCTAACTCAGATACACAAAACATCTAAAATTCTAGATCAAACATATTCGACAAAACAAATTCAATAATAATACAAGCAATTCCAGCAATCAAACCCCAAATCAGTAATACACATTAACCAAAATCTAAAAATTTCCATTTTTCTATTTTCCAATCAAACAGAAACACAAAATCCAAAATCTAAAACTCCATAAAAACATAAGATCAACAATAAATATTCAATTACTAGTCTGTATAAACCCTTGTATACAGTTCTAAACAAAAAAACAACCCCACTTTTTTAATTTTCGCAAGGATTACAAATAAACCTAAACCCATCTTACATCAAACAAGCGTATACGAAGCATGTGGACTGAAAAGTCTCTTATAATCTGTAAACCAAACATATATAGAAGACATTAACTACACAAGAGTGAACAAAAATATACCTAGTAATCAGTGGTAATGAATGGATCGTTTAATAACAACAAGTTCAGTATTATCTCAATATCATCTCTATATAGGGAAACTCTAGCAACCAATCTTCCAAATCCTACATATCATACCAACATGTCATACCAACACCAAAACCAAATCAGACCAACACATACACATCGATCGAAAAAAACACAAAAAACACCATGAACACTGTTAAATTGAGCAATACCAAGAAAATCATGAAACTAATACCGATCTATGATGCGATTAAACCCTTCTTTAAGTTGCAGATGATTTCCTCAACCTGAAAGACTAAAAAATATAGTGAAGAAAATAACCGAACTTTTATTAAATCCTAATGAAGAAGATAACCAAACTACTGAAATAATGAGAAAACAAGAGAATAAATAGATGAATAACATCCAGAAATCATCAAACAGTGTTTCAATCAACTAAAATAAATAAAACAGAAATTAGGGTTTATACCTTCTTCTGAAAATTAGGGTTAATAGTTGATAGATCGAACTTTCTGATTTAGGGGTTTTGATTAGGATACATATCTTAAAAATAAATAGGTTTTGATTTGAGGTTTTAAGGCCGAATTTTGGGGTTTCGTCTCTAGTTGAAAATAGGGTTTTTTCAGCTAATTAGAGCTTCTCCAATGGAATGTGTGTGAAGAAAAAAGTCTTCATCCACATAGGGTACACAACCATTTTTATAAAAAACTCATCTCCAACCCATTGATGTGAGGATGATGTGGAAAAAAAAAAGTTAGACATCCTCTAGGTGAACCTCTAGTTTTAGACATTCACTTAGAGCACCTCCAATGCAACGGGTGAAGGTCTTAAAAAGACATGACACCTAGGATTTAATACTTTTTAAACCAAAAATTAATCTCCAATGCTAAGGTCAAGGTTAATGAAAATCATGACTAGGATGCCATATCATGAGAAGGGGTAAAGAAGAAGGTCATATCTTCACTTTCTTCATGACCCTGGGCCTATTGACACATCACCAATATTTTATTCCAAAATTGATTTCTTTTAATTAGAAAATATTGTTATTGGGTGACAACTTCAAAGATGTTTTTTCCCCATAATTATGACCCCTTTCCAAAATTTATTTTAGGGTAGGAAGACTTTAGCATTGGAGATGAAACTGGAGGTAAAATGTAAAATTCTCATTAGTTTTAGCCACATAGGAATCACCCCTAATAAAAAAATATTAATAAGACCCCCACATAGGATGACTTCCACCCTTAGCATTGAAGATGCTCTTAGAGGATGTCTTCCCATCCTGGTCACACTTTTATTAATAAAAATCATTAAAAACAAAAATGCAAATAATTTTAACCAAGTATATACCTACAAATAAGTAAAAGAAGGATACAACACTTTATGAGTTGGAGATAAAATTTATTTTCTCCTAATATTTAGGATTTTATACCTAGAGGATGTCTTAAAAGTGATGCCACATAGGAAACATCCACGTTCATCACTAAAGAAGCTCTTAGAAGCTTTAATTGAACTTGCAATATCTTTTCATCTGAAATCTCGATATGAAATCTATCTGAGAGAGTCGATGATAGAATAGAATTTTTCTAAGAGAGTTGAGAGGAAGAATAGAGTCTGCTTGAAGGAGAGAGAGTTTGATCGAGATAAGAGAGAATAAAAAAACCCCTTTAGATAAAAGATAAATAGATAAAAACTCTTGAAATTAATATAATTTAGAATAACCGTAGGAACGCAACCTATATCAACGGTGCAAAAATTACTCTCAATTATTATGAATTAATATATAATTGATGCAACAGATTTTTTTGATGTGCAACGTATATTTCCGTTGCTCAGTTTGCATCCTTTATATCCGTTGGACATCAAAAAATTCTGGCATTGCAAAAAAACAGGATATCCTTACGCCTTTTGAATCCCAGCAGGACTCCGCGCAATTGATTCCCTTAGCTGACGTCCTTTATAGGCTAAGGGTTGCTTCAACTCAATTGAAGACTTTAAAACAATCTGCCTCCCACAGATAAGCCAATATGTGATTCCATTCTGATCAAAGATCAAGGTGAGGTCGGAAACGGATTGCAATAGACAAAGTATAACAAACCTCAAAATCCGATTTTATGACTCCCGAAAAGCATCCTAGACTATTATTCACCTCACAAGTATAAACTTGTGGAATCACAAAGTCTGAGACATGTCGCATTTACGAAGTTCAAAAGATAAATTTTATACTTTGTAATTAAATATTCTTCATGGAAAATTTGATCATACTAATATGACCAAGTTTAATACGGCATAAATTTTTCATATGACCATCAAAAGGAAATCCAGAAATAAGGTATTCATGAATAGAAATTCCAATGTCAGCATCCGCAGGATTGATCAAAGAACCGGCAGTATAACGATCAACATCGTCATTATCATCATTGGAACCTTCTTATTACCAGCGCTAACATGAATATCAACCTACTCCATCAATGGGTTTAAGTTTAATACAAATCCAAAAAAGAGATTAAAAAAATCCCTAGTTAAGGAAGCAAACTTACCGTACTTCCAATCACTACGGTGTGAACAAATTTGAAACAAGCAAGGGCCTTAACAATCCTTTTGGGTCTAAAGTTGTACCAGAAAAGGAGATAAAAGATGATCTCCCTGATTCGCCTGCAATAAATATCTTGATTAATCATAAATTGTGAAATAAAGGAGCGAAGAAAGAATAATTCATACCAAGTTGGGTACTCCAGCTCCACGTCTCGAATCAGATCCACTCTGAGAAGATGCGCTACCATAAAACATATTATTATGAGTTATGATTGTGATTAGAGTTTCTGCTAAACGACGAAATTCATAAATAAGAAAGATGTACTTATATAAGTACAAAACCCTAAAATTTGAAGATCAACACACAACACATGGTGGACACTTATTTTTTAAAGTAAGGGGTAAAACAGTATTTTCACATTATTATTGATACGCCCCTGAAAATTTTGGGGTGCGAATAAAATGAGTGAGCCTCCTTATTAGTTTTTAGGGCCCCCAATTAAACGAGGCAAAAGAGTCATCAGTTTCCATTACCGGATAGAACGTAGAAAGTAAAATTAACATTTAATCCCAAATATGTTGGGCTTTGGACGCTCTAGTCCTGATCGATGCCGTATGCGTCAAAAATAAATTACACTTTCTTACTACTCAAAATATAAATATAGCAAGAGAAAGAAAGGATCGATCCCACAGAGAGGACTTGTTGTCAATATATTTTCGGTTTCCTATAAATAACACGGGGGATTTTTCTGATTTTTAATAAAGCAAGCAAATATAAAAGTAAAGAAAGAAATAAGCAAACAAATCAAATAGAAGAGATATTGGTTAAGGATTCATCTTCATTCACTAACATGCTTTTTTAACAATAACTAGAATTGATATTTAATCTCAACTTTTATCAAAAGCCCTAGGATACCTTGATCGCAAGAATATCCCGCAAATCTCCTTTTGTCATCAACAAACACATTAAAAGATGCGAGTATGAGTTCTATCTAAGAGAACAACCTAACGTGTAAAAGCACTAATCAAGTTTATTTCCCTAGATGCATTAAGTTCTATGAAATCAGGCCAATCAAAGCAATTGAGCGTGGAAAAAGCGCACTAATTCAATTTAACAAAGGTCACGATTCACATATGATCATAAGAATATATCACTACAAACTATAATCATATTTATGCTACTTGTATTCAAGGATTATCACTTTTACGTATAATATACCCTAAACTAGCAATAGATGTGATTAGAAATTCAACCAATTTGCAACTTGACAAAACAATCAATCAAATCATGTTATAATACATCAATCATACAACTATATTTTCAGAGAATTGTGAACGATAAATATGAGACAAAACTAATATATTGAATCAAGGAATCATGCTTTGTGAAATCCAACTATTCCATAACCAATAATAAAATTAAGTACTCATGCTCAAGGAGTTCATAACAAGAAGGAAGAGAAACCCTATCATATTGTAAACCATAGAAACAAAAGTAGAAGTGATGATATATTTTTAGAGAAAAGTCCTCTCTTTTATATGTTTCTCAATTTCCATAAAGGATACTCCTTCCAAAATTAGGTTTTGTCTTCAAAGTCCATTAGATAGAAATTCACCAAGCCCATAAGTGAGAGAAACCCGTGTGGAAATCTGTCCCAAAAACGCTCGCCGGAAAACTGGGTTTTTGGCCAGAATTCGGCCTCGAAAAGTGCCGTCGGTCGCCTGAAAATTCACCTCCATCCACGGAATATTCCGTTGAGATTATGTTATGTTTAACTATTGACTAACGGTCCTTAACAGTTGACCAGGTCTATGTCTGAGTGAGTCACTGAGTCAGCTAGGTCTAGTCAGATCTGAGTAAGAAGCTAACTCAGCTGACTTGGTCTAGGCTCTTGCACTGGCCTGAGTAATCATTGCGCTTCAGCCATTATGGCCCTGCTTCCTGCACATGTAGCTTCTTTGTCCTGCAACTCAGCTGCCACTTCCAATTCCATCTCCTAACTTCCAACAGCACCTGCATCACCCCAAATCCATTTCATCTGCGATGCAACCACAAACTGTACCATCTGTAGCTTCCCCATTCCAGTTCATTTTCGAGCCATCTTCGTCATTACAACAGCTGCACTTCTTCCGCTGCTACCGAACCAAACCATAACTCCTTGCAACCATAATCACCACCATGAGCATTTGTAATTTAAGCTCAGTCTAGCTACAGCAGCATCACTCAGCGTATCCACTTGCAATGCCCTGCTACTCAGTTGTCAAATCTAGCTTCAGTTGCAAACTGAGCTATAACCCTTGCACTTGTGGCTCTGCATTGCGACATTAGCTCAACAACTCCTCTTTAGAACAGATTAAACAACTGTAGCACCATATAGTGGATCAACACCAACAGCTCTATTACCTACAATTGTATCACCCTACACATACATCTAATTCATTCAACATTTGCAGCTCAATACCACCTCTGCTCTGTGTGTTCATCTTGACTTCATCCACAAACCCATGACAATCCACAGATTCATATTCTTGATTTCAATAACAGCACCACTTCCCTGAATTTCTCAATTTCACAGTAGCATATCACCTAGAACAATCTCAAAACCATTCTCAGATCGATTTCCGCCACCAACCCCTTTCTACAAAATCGTACCCACTCTTTATCTGTTCCAGTTCTTTTCACAGCTGCAATCTCTACAATCTTCCTCAATCTCCATTTGTAGTTATACCACCATCTTCAGAACCTTGAGCTTGAAACTCCACTAATTTAATCTTTGGCAGCACCACTATCTTTTACTCACAAACCAACCCTGCCTGTAGCTTTAGCTTCACACACACACAGTCTATTGCACATGGACTCAGTTCAAAACCCTTTTCTATTCCTAATTTGAACAACATCCATACCCATTCTTAGTAACAATCTTCTTCTCCCCTCTCTGTCACAGCCACAAAACCCCTTAATTCTCCTTATTTTTTCACTGATTTCAAAACCCTTATTTCAACTCCATTCCATTCCCCCTTAGCTCAAGAACCCAAGCTACAATTCAACCATCTGCAACACAGCTCCATCAAATCCAAGTCCTTCACTCCCTTTTACGACTTCAAATTCATCTCCAGTACCACCACCAACGCAAACCCTTATTCTATTTCGATCTTGATTCAAAAACAAATCCATTTTTTCTTCTCCACAGACTCTCAATTTCACAGAACCCATATCTGATTTCCTCGACCCTCAACAGTCCACCAACTCCTTGAACATCAACAACTCCAACCGAACCCATCTGCAGTTCAAATTGACAGCATCGAACCCATACCTCTCTCGATTCGATTCAACAGCAGCAACAGAATCTCAATCTCTTCTTAACAGCAGACTTTCCCATCTCACAGATCAATCTCAACACCACTGCAACTCACAATTTCATCTCTGAATCTCTCTTTTTCTCCATTGCTGGTGAAGTAAGCCTCACCATTTTTCTCTCGCAATTTCATTCAGGTTCAAATGATAGAAGAGAGTTGATTTCTCTCGGTGTAAGAGTTAGGGTTAGATACTCACACCCCCCTCATTAGCTACCCCAGCGGGTGCCCTATAACATGAATTCACCCCTTATCCTCAGCTAGTTGTATTTAATCATTCCTCCAAACAGATTTTCCCCTGAACATTGACTGGGCTCCAGATAGTGCTCGCCCATGAATGACAGATTTTCCCTTTTTGCTCAAAATTGGGTGTTTCCTTCTTCTTTTGCTCCATATGACTCCAAAGAACCTAATAAACTCAAAAGCGAACATCAGATACATAATTCACACGAAAAATAGCAAAGAAAGCATAAACTCTACATAGTAAATACGGTGTATTCTACACCTATCAAATTCCCCCACACTTAGACTTTGCTAGTCCTCGAGCAAATCAAACAAAATAATTCTAAAACAAATACATACAACTCTGTCTCGTCGAGAAAACGATTAATTTTAGCATAAATAACAAGCCTTTAAATCCCTAGGTGTCCCTAGTGGATGAGTTATAGTCTCGTGAGGGCTTACTAGAGATATACCCACAAAACCTACTCCAACTTCAAAGCATTCCAGCGTCCCAAGCATCCAAAGAGCTATGAGGACATAGAATTTCTGCATGCTAGTAATAAGAAGTTATAAATATCAAAGAACTTATTCATTCTTAAATCTTGAGTGAGAAATAACCACACCATAATGAGAGAAACGCGTGTTTGAGAAACGATCAATAAGTATTTCGCATCAACTTCTGCCTCACCAAAAAGGATTTTATGATATTGCACTCAAAAAGACGGCTTTTTTATGGGTCTCGCATGTGTGCAGGTAGGAATGAAGAGAGAATTCCTGCAACACGTTGAATGGTGGGAAGGACAACTTCCAAAATTTTGAAAAACGCACATCTTTTAATATTTTGAAAACCATTTTTCTGACAATCTCTAAGAAAGGAAATCAACCACTTATATCGAGGATGAGATTACTTACTACCCTTCACATTCGATTGCCAATTATGATAACACCACTCTCACGGAATCCAATAGAAACGTCTTTCCGCTCCTCATCTTGGTCATCGTCTTGCTTCAACTATTGGTGATAAACTCTTGAACTTCGTAGATCCTTAACAATTTGTAACCTTTTTCCTTAAAATCCTTGTCGCTTGAACTTCATTATAGATTTTCCTTCCCCACGGCTTATTCAATAAATAAAAACAATAATAGATATTTCTCTTGTCTCAATTTTTTTTTTAAATTCTTTTTTTTCAATTTTTTTATTTTTTTATTTATTTTATTTTTTTACAAGAGAAACAAAATACAAAACAAAGTGAAAAATAAAAAAACCATGGCCATGGAAAAGTACTTTACCGCTTGATTCTTCACAACTTGTATCGTCTTGAAATCATAAACTTCAATAATTCTCACCTTTTTCTTTTCTTCGCTCTTGTAAATAAGTGAAAAATATGAAATTATAAACTTGTAAAATTATGCTCATTGTATTGTAAGTCTTCAACACATATGTAAAAATATGCTCATTGTATGTTGCTTTACTTGAATATGAAATTTGCTCTTTTTCTTGTTCCGTTGTTGCTTGTAAACCTCAAACGTCTTCAACTTTCCTTGTAGATTTTTATGTCGCTCCTTGTTGATGATTATGGTGTTTCTATGGACCCGTTCTTGTCGATAGAGAGAATGGTGCTAACTGCAAATCGAACTACAAGAAGGAGGCTTTCATCCATAGACGCCACCTCATGATTGACAAAAATTAGCACTCAAGAGATCAAAAATAGTCTTGAAATTGGTGTGAAGTTGGGTAGCTCACCATTCTACCCGGAATTAACGTACGGTGACACACACTCAAAAGAAGCTCTTTAGACATGGAAGAATTTCTGGTCGGTGCCTTGGTTGATATGAAAATGGGTAGTCTCCACTAATGATTGATCAGCAACTCTAATAATGCATTTCTCTCTGCTCCTAATTTGCATCACCGGCATGATTAAATCCATTATTTAACAATCCAATTCGTAAGAAATCCGAATGTAGTTCCCTAACACTTCCAAGTTCAGTTATGTCGGTCAGAATTCTCTATGTAAACATACCTAGAAGTATGCTAGTGACTCTAAAATCTCTACAAGTTGAAGGTTTTATGCAAAAATTTTGAAAATCGACTCAAAAAGACTAAAAACTCTATATGAAAAACATCCAAACACTCCCCCACACTTAAACTTTACATTGTCCTCAATGTAATTGAATCCTCCTAGTAAAGTCAAGGTGGGAAATCCTAATATGATATGGAACAAGAAAAATAAATAAACGAAACAAAAAGAAAATAAAAAGCAAAAGGATAAGAGATACAAAACCGGTGGGTTGCCTCCCACTTAGCGCTTTTTTTAAAGTCGACGGCCCGACTTAGCTTCTTGTAAGATTCATTCCCCATATATTAACAATCTAAAAATTTGGGGATCCATCCATAGTACCTATTTTGCAAACACTAGCTTCACACAAATATTAGTAATATAAAATATAAACGAAGCTATTAACCGATAAAAGATTCCCCCACACTTATTCTTTTCCACACTTGGAAGTGGGTAAAGAATATAGAAGTCGGGTACTTCCACGGTTTCTTGTTCCAAAACCTGCATAGTATGAGAATCAAGTTTCTCTAATGGAGGATATCGAGAAACAAAATCATTCAACAATGTTTTCGAAGCACATACATTCAAACCAATAAGAGGTAAAGGAGAAGAATCAATATGCGAAGGATTAGACAAACCTCGCACAATCTCTTGTAGCACGGAATCCTCTTCATCCTTGAAAAATTCAAGTGAACTATTCACCTCTTGTATATCATGGTCCTCTATCAAACCTTGCAACCATTCTTCGTCCGTTTCTGCCTTAACCAAAGCCTCGACATAAACATCTTCATTAAAATCCTTTGCAAGTTCGATTGGGTCTTCCACAATATTGGTCATAACGGTCACATTCTCAACACACTCCTCTTTGTTGGAAGGCACATACTCCACTGCGGATTCAAGTCTCACCATAAGGAACTTTTTTAGAACACTCATTTCATCATCCTCAAGCTCTACCTTTTGAATAGGTTCTTGATCGTTATAAATATCAATGCTTGAGTAAGCTACACTAGTGTCATCATATTCCTTTTCAACTTCACCTTGATCGCAAAAAGACTCCATTGTACACTCCTCGGGGATGTCACCATAAATTGGTTCAAGCGATGTATTTTCATAATCATCGTCACTATCATAATTATCATAAGATTGGATACCACTTCCCAAAGATTGGTCTTTCGCAGAATTTTGCATGTCCTCTTTGTATTCTTCAATGCCTTGTCTTAAATTGGAAACACCTTTTTGAAGCTCTTGGAGTGATCCATCCAAATTTTGAAAATAGGTTTCCATTTGTTGGTAAAACTCATTCGACAAAGAAAAAGTAGAATTACTTACTTTAGTATTGCTAGGCCAATTATCTTCCCTTTGAATGGATGAATGATCATAACTACGATCACAAATTGGGCCAAACATACTATTATCACATTCGGTCAATGAAACTGGTACCATGCTTGGTTGTCTACAAACGAACTCCATGCTGACCATAAATCGTTGTATTTCATCTACCAAACTAGAGGAAATATTAAGAGAAGAACAACTATTCTCCCCTCCTTGTGGTTGCTCACTTACATACCCACCATAAGAAGGTTGGAATGTATGAGAATAACCCAAAGGGTACGTGGAATATTGATCATAACTAAAGGATTGGTTTTGATTGTACTCCTCGTAAGGGTGATAGTTGTCATATTGTTGTTGAGGTTGATAACCGTACCCAGTGTTCCAATATGCTCCGACCATAGAAATTGGTACCTGAAACAAGAGTTCTCAAAACTATGGTTAAAAACCAGAAAATAAGAAAAACTCAAATAAAAAACTAAACTAAAAACAAAAATAAGAAACCAAAAACAAGTGACAACCGTTGCCTCCCCGTCAACGGCGCCAAAATTTGATCGCTGCCGTATGCGTCAAAAATAAATTACACTTTCTTACTACTCAAAATATAAATATAGCAAGAGAAAGAAAGGATCGATCCCACAGAGAGGACTTGTTGTCAATATATTTTCGGTTTCCTATAAATAACACGGGGGATTTTTCTGATTTTTAATAAAGCAAGCAAATATAAAAGTAAAGAAAGAAATAAGCAAACAAATCAAATAGAAGAGATATTGGTTAAGGATTCATCTTCATTCACTAACATGCTTTTTTAACAATAACTAGAATTGATATTTAATCTCAACTTTTATCAAAAGCCCTAGGATACCTTGATCGCAAGAATATCCCGCAAATCTCCTTTTGTCATCAACAAACACATTAAAAGATGCGAGTATGAGTTCTATCTAAGAGAACAACCTAACGTGTAAAAGCACTAATCAAGTTTATTTCCCTAGATGCATTAAGTTCTATGAAATCAGGCCAATCAAAGCAATTGAGCGTGGAAAGCGCACTAATTCAATTTAACAAAGGTCACGATTCACATATGATCATAAGAATATATCACTACAAACTATAATCATATTTATGCTACTTGTATTCAAGGATTATCACTTTTACGTATAATATACCCTAAACTAGCAATAGATGTGATTAGAAATTCAACCAATTTGCAACTTGACAAAACAATCAATCAAATCATGTTATAATACATCAATCATACAACTATATTTTCAGAGAATTGTGAACGATAAATATGAGACAAAACTAATATATTGAATCAAGGAATCATGCTTTGTGAAATCCAACTATTCCATAACCAATAATAAAATTAAGTACTCATGCTCAAGGAGTTCATAACAAGAAGGAAGAGAAACCCTATCATATTGTAAACCATAGAAACAAAAGTAGAAGTGATGATATATTTTTAGAGAAAAGTCCTCTCTTTTATATGTTTCTCAATTTCCATAAAGGATACTCCTTCCAAAATTAGGTTTTGTCTTCAAAGTCCATTAGATAGAAATTCACCAAGCCCATAAGTGAGAGAAACCCGTGTGGAAATCTGTCCCAAAAACGCTCGCCGGAAAACTGGGTTTTTGGCCAGAATTCGGCCTCGAAAAGTGCCGTCGGTCGCCTGAAAATTCACCTCCATCCACGGAATATTCCGTTGAGATTATGTTATGTTTAACTATTGACTAACGGTCCTTAACAGTTGACCAGGTCTATGTCTGAGTGAGTCACTGAGTCAGCTAGGTCTAGTCAGATCTGAGTAAGAAGCTAACTCAGCTGACTTGGTCTAGGCTCTTGCACTGGCCTGAGTAATCATTGCGCTTCAGCCATTATGGCCCTGCTTCCTGCACATGTAGCTTCTTTGTCCTGCAACTCAGCTGCCACTTCCAATTCCATCTCCTAACTTCCAACAGCACCTGCATCACCCCAAATCCATTTCATCTGCGATGCAACCACAAACTGTACCATCTGTAGCTTCCCCATTCCAGTTCATTTTCGAGCCATCTTCGTCATTACAACAGCTGCACTTCTTCCGCTGCTACCGAACCAAACCATAACTCCTTGCAACCATAATCACCACCATGAGCATTTGTAATTTAAGCTCAGTCTAGCTACAGCAGCATCACTCAGCGTATCCACTTGCAATGCCCTGCTACTCAGTTGTCAAATCTAGCTTCAGTTGCAAACTGAGCTATAACCCTTGCACTTGTGGCTCTGCATTGCGACATTAGCTCAACAACTCCTCTTTAGAACAGATTAAACAACTGTAGCACCATATAGTGGATCAACACCAACAGCTCTATTACCTACAATTGTATCACCCTACACATACATCTAATTCATTCAACATTTGCAGCTCAATACCACCTCTGCTCTGTGTGTTCATCTTGACTTCATCCACAAACCCATGACAATCCACAGATTCATATTCTTGATTTCAATAACAGCACCACTTCCCTGAATTTCTCAATTTCACAGTAGCATATCACCTAGAACAATCTCAAAACCATTCTCAGATCGATTTCCGGCCACCAACCCCTTTCTACAAAATCGTACCCACTCTTTATCTGTTCCAGTTCTTTTCACAGCTGCAATCTCTACAATCTTCCTCAATCTCCATTTGTAGTTATACCACCATCTTCAGAACCTTGAGCTTGAAACTCCACTAATTTAATCTTTGGCAGCACCACTATCTTTTACTCACAAACCAACCCTGCCTGTAGCTTTAGCTTCACACACACACAGTCTATTGCACATGGACTCAGTTCAAAACCCTTTTCTATTCCTAATTTGAACAACATCCATACCCATTCTTAGTAACAATCTTCTTCTCCCCTCTCTGTCACAGCCACAAAACCCCTTAATTCTCCTTATTTTTTCACTGATTTCAAAACCCTTATTTCAACTCCATTCCATTCCCCCTTAGCTCAAGAACCCAAGCTACAATTCAACCATCTGCAACACAGCTCCATCAAATCCAAGTCCTTCACTCCCTTTTTACGACTTCAAATTCATCTCCAGTACCACCACCAACGCAAACCCTTATTCTATTTCGATCTTGATTCAAAAACAAATCCATTTTTTCTTCTCCACAGACTCTCAATTTCACAGAACCCATATCTGATTTCCTCGACCCTCAACAGTCCACCAACTCCTTGAACATCAACAACTCCAACCGAACCCATCTGCAGTTCAAATTGACAGCATCGAACCCATACCTCTCTCGATTCGATTCAACAGCAGCAACAGAATCTCAATCTCTTCTTAACAGCAGACTTTCCCATCTCACAGATCAATCTCAACACCACTGCAACTCACAATTTCATCTCTGAATCTCTCTTTTTCTCCATTGCTGGTGAAGTAAGCCTCACCATTTTTCTCTCGCAATTTCATTCAGGTTCAAATGATAGAAGAGAGTTGATTTCTCTCGGTGTAAGAGTTAGGGTTAGATACTCACACCCCCCTCATTAGCTACCCCAGCGGGTGCCCTATAACATGAATTCACCCCTTATCCTCAGCTAGTTGTATTTAATCATTCCTCCAAACAGATTTTCCCCTGAACATTGACTGGGCTCCAGATAGTGCTCGCCCATGAATGACAGATTTTCCCTTTTTGCTCAAAATTGGGTGTTTCCTTCTTCTTTTGCTCCATATGACTCCAAAGAACCTAATAAACTCAAAAGCGAACATCAGATACATAATTCACACGAAAAATAGCAAAGAAAGCATAAACTCTACATAGTAAATACGGTGTATTCTACACCTATCAAATTCCCCCACACTTAGACTTTGCTAGTCCTCGAGCAAATCAAACAAAATAATTCTAAAACAAATACATACAACTCTGTCTCGTCGAGAAAACGATTAATTTTAGCATAAATAACAAGCCTTTAAATCCCTAGGTGTCCCTAGTGGATGAGTTATAGTCTCGTGAGGGCTTACTAGAGATATACCCACAAAACCTACTCCAACTTCAAAGCATTCCAGCGTCCCAAGCATCCAAAGAGCTATGAGGACATAGAATTTCTGCATGCTAGTAATAAGAAGTTATAAATATCAAAGAACTTATTCATTCTTAAATCTTGAGTGAGAAATAACCACACCATAATGAGAGAAACGCGTGTTTGAGAAACGATCAATAAGCATTTCGCATCAACTTCTGCCTCACCAAAAAGGATTTTATGATATTGCACTCAAAAAGACGGCTTTTTTATGGGTCTCGCATGTGTGCAGGTAGGAATGAAGAGAGAATTCCTGCAACACGTTGAATGGTGGGAAGGACAACTTCCAAAATTTTGAAAAACGCACATCTTTTAATATTTTGAAAACCATTTTTCTGACAATCTCTAAGAAAGGAAATCAACCACTTATATCGAGGATGAGATTACTTACTACCCTTCACATTCGATTGCCAATTATGATAACACCACTCTCACGGAATCCAATAGAAACGTCTTCCGCTCCTCATCTTGGTCATCGTCTTCGGCTTCAACTATTGGTGATAAACTCTTGAACTTCGTAGATCCTTAACAATTTGTAACCTTTTTCCTTAAAATCCTTGTCGCTTGAACTTCATTATAGATTTTCCTTCCCCACGGCTTATTCAATAAATAAAAACAATAATAGATATTTCTCTTGTCTCAATTTTTTTTTTAAATTCTTTTTTTTCAATTTTTTTATTTTTTTATTTATTTTATTTTTTTACAAGAGAAACAAAATACAAAACAAAGTGAAAAATAAAAAAAACCATGGCCATGGAAAAGTACTTTACCGCTTGATTCTTCACAACTTGTATCGTCTTGAAATCATAAACTTCAATAATTCTCACCTTTTTCTTTTCTTCGCTCTTGTAAATAAGTGAAAAATATGAAATTATAAACTTGTAAAATTATGCTCATTGTATTGTAAGTCTTCAACACATATGTAAAAATATGCTCATTGTATGTTGCTTTACTTGAATATGAAATTTGCTCTTTTTCTTGTTCCGTTGTTGCTTGTAAACCTCAAACGTCTTCAACTTTCCTTGTAGATTTTTATGTCGCTCCTTGTTGATGATTATGGTGTTTCTATGGACCCGTTCTTGTCGATAGAGAGAATGGTGCTAACTGCAAATCGAACTACAAGAAGGAGGCTTTCATCCATAGACGCCACCCTCATGATTGACAAAAATTAGCACTCAAGAGATCAAAAATAGTGCTGAAATTGGTGTGAAGTTGGGTAGCTCACCATTCTACCCGGAATTAACGTACGGTGACACACACTCAAAAGAAGCTCTTTAGACATGGAAGAATTTCTGGTCGGTGCCTTGGTTGATATGAAAATGGGTAGTCTCCACTAATGATTGATCAGCAACTCTAATAATGCATTTCTCTCTGCTCCTAATTTGCATCACCGGCATGATTAAATCCATTATTTAACAATCCAATTCGTAAGAAATCCGAATGTAGTTCCCTAACACTTCCAAGTTCAGTTATGTCGGTCAGAATTCTCTATGTAAACATACCTAGAAGTATGCTAGTGACTCTAAAATCTCTACAAGTTGAAGGTTTTATGCAAAAATTTTGAAAATCGACTCAAAAAGACTAAAAACTCTATATGAAAAACATCCAAACACTCCCCCACACTTAAACTTTACATTGTCCTCAATGTAATTGAATCCTCCTAGTAAAGTCAAGGTGGGAAATCCTAATATGATATGGAACAAGAAAAATAAATAAACGAAACAAAAAGAAAATAAAAAGCAAAAGGATAAGAGATACAAAACCGGTGGGTTGCCTCCCACTTAGCGCTTTTTTTAAAGTCGACGGCCCGACTTAGCTTCTTGTAAGATTCATTCCCCATATATTAACAATCTAAAAATTTGGGGATCCATCCATAGTACCTATTTTGCAAACACTAGCTTCACACAAATATTAGTAATATAAAATATAAACGAAGCTATTAACCGATAAAAGATTCCCCCACACTTATTCTTTTCCACACTTGGAAGTGGGTAAAGAATATAGAAGTCGGGTACTTCCACGGTTTCTTGTTCCAAAACCTGCATAGTATGAGAATCAAGTTTCTCTAATGGAGGATATCGAGAAACAAAATCATTCAACAATGTTTTCGAAGCACATACATTCAAACCAATAAGAGGTAAAGGAGAAGAATCAATATGCGAAGGATTAGACAAACCTCGCACAATCTCTTGTAGCACGGAATCCTCTTCATCCTTGAAAAATTCAAGTGAACTATTCACCTCTTGTATATCATGGTCCTCTATCAAACCTTGCAACCATTCTTCGTCCGTTTCTGCCTTAACCAAAGCCTCGACATAAACATCTTCATTAAAATCCTTTGCAAGTTCGATTGGGTCTTCCACAATATTGGTCATAACGGTCACATTCTCAACACACTCCTCTTTGTTGGAAGGCACATACTCCACTGGGATTCAAGTCTCACCATAAGGAACTTTTTTAGAACACTCATTTCATCATCCTCAAGCTCTACCTTTTGAATAGGTTCTTGATCGTTATAAATATCAATGCTTGAGTAAGCTACACTAGTGTCATCATATTCCTTTTCAACTTCACCTTGATCGCAAAAAGACTCCATTGTACACTCCTCGGGGATGTCACCATAAATTGGTTCAAGCGATGTATTTTCATAATCATCGTCACTATCATAATTATCATAAGATTGGATACCACTTCCCAAAGATTGGTCTTTCGCAGAATTTTGCATGTCCTCTTTGTATTCTTCAATGCCTTGTCTTAAATTGGAAACACCTTTTTGAAGCTCTTGGAGTGATCCATCCAAATTTTGAAAATAGGTTTCCATTTGTTGGTAAAACTCATTCGACAAAGAAAAAGTAGAATTACTTACTTTAGTATTGCTAGGCCAATTATCTTCCCTTTGAATGGATGAATGATCATAACTACGATCACAAATTGGGCCAAACATACTATTATCACATTCGGTCAATGAAACTGGTACCATGCTTGGTTGTCTACAAACGAACTCCATGCTGACCATAAATCGTTGTATTTCATCTACCAAACTAGAGGAAATATTAAGAGAAGAACAACTATTCTCCCCTCCTTGTGGTTGCTCACTTACATACCCACCATAAGAAGGTTGGAATGTATGAGAATAACCCAAAGGGTACGTGGAATATTGATCATAACTAAAGGATTGGTTTTGATTGTACTCCTCGTAAGGGTGATAGTTGTCATATTGTTGTTGAGGTTGATAACCGTACCCAGTGTTCCAATATGCTCCGACCATAGAAATTGGTACCTGAAACAAGAGTTCTCAAAACTATGGTTAAAAACCAGAAAATAAGAAAAACTCAAATAAAAAACTAAACTAAAAACAAAAATAAGAAACCAAAAACAAGTGACAACCGTTGCCTCCCCGTCAATCTACGCCAAAATTTGATCATTTGCGTATGCGTCAAAAATAAATTACACTTTCTTACTACTCAAAATATAAATATAGCAAGAGAAAGAAAGGATCGATCCCACAGAGAGGACTTGTTGTCAATATATTTTCGGTTTCCTATAAATAACACGGGGGATTTTTCTGATTTTTAATAAAGCAAGCAAATATAAAAGTAAAGAAAGAAATAAGCAAACAAATCAAATAGAAGAGATATTGGTTAAGGATTCATCTTCATTCACTAACATGCTTTTTTAACAATAACTAGAATTGATATTTAATCTCAACTTTTATCAAAAGCCCTAGGATACCTTGATCGCAAGAATATCCCGCAAATCTCCTTTTGTCATCAACAAACACATTAAAAGATTTTAGTATGAGTTCTATCTAAGAGAACAACCTAACGTGTAAAAGCACTAATCAAGTTTATTTCCCTAGATGCATTAAGTTCTATGAAATCAGGCCAATCAAAGCAATTGAGCGTGGAAAGCGCACTAATTCAATTTAACAAAGGTCACGATTCACATATGATCATAAGAATATATCACTACAAACTATAATCATATTTATGCTACTTGTATTCAAGGATTATCACTTTTACGTATAATAAACCCTAAACTAGCAATAGATGTGATTAGAAATTCAACCAATTTGCAACTTGACAAAACAATCAATCAAATCATGTTATAATACATCAATCATACAACTATATTTTCAGAGAATTGTGAACGATAAATATGAGACAAAACTAATATATTGAATCAAGGAATCATGCTTTGTGAAATCCAACTATTCCATAACCAATAATAAAATTAAGTACTCATGCTCAAGGAGTTCATAACAAGAAGGAAGAGAAACCCTATCATATTGTAAACCATAGAAACAAAAGTAGAAGTGATGATATATTTTTAGAGAAAAGTCATCTCTTTTATATGTTTCTCAATTTTCATAAAGGATACTCCTTCCAAAATTAGGTTTTGTCTTCAAAGTCCATTAGATAGAAATTCACCAAGCCCACAAGTGAGAGAAACCCGTGTAGAAATCTGTCCCAAAAATGCTCGCCGGAAAACTGGGTTTTTGGCCGTAATTCGGCACCGAAAAGTGACGTCGGTCGCCTGAAAATTCACCTCCATCCACGAAATATTCCTTTGAGATTATGTTATGTTTAACTGTTGACTAACGGTCCTTAACAGTTGACCGGGTCTAGGTCTGAGTGAGTCACTGAGTCAGCTAGGTCTAGTCAGATCTGAGTAAGAAGCTAACTCAGCTGACTTGGTCTAGGCTCTTGCACTAGCCTGAGTAAATGCAGCGCAATCATTGCGCTTCAGCCATTATGGCCCTGCTTCCTGCACCTGTAGCTTCTTTGTCCTGCAACTCAGCTGCCACTTCCAATTCCATCTCCTAACTGCCAACATCACCTACATCACCCCAAAGCCATTTCATCTGCGATGCAACCACAAACTGTACCATCTGTAGCTTCCCCATTCCAGTTCATTTTCGAGCCATCTTCGTCATTCCAACAGTTGCACTTCTTCCACTGCTACCGAATCAAACCATAACTCCTTTTAACCAGAATCACCACCATGAGCATTTTTAATTTAAGCTCAGTCTAGCTACAACAGCATCACTCAGCGTATCCACTTGCAATGCCCTGCTGCTCAGTTGTCAAATCTAGCTTCTGTTACAAACTGAGCTATGACCCTAGCACTTGTGGCTCTGCATTGCGACATTAGCTCAACAACTCCTCTTTAGAACAGATTAAACAACTGCAACACCATATAGTGGATCAACACCAATAGCTCCATTACCTGCAATTGTATCACCCTACACATACATCTAATTCATTCAACATTTGCAGCTCAATACCACCTCTGCTCTGTGTGTTCATCTTGACTTCAGCCACAAACCCATGACAATCCACAGATTCATATTCCTGATTTCAATAACAGCACCACTTCCCTAATTTTTCAATTTCACAGTAGCATATCACCTAGAACAATCTCAAAACCATTCTCAGATCGATTTCCGGCCACCAACCACTTTCTGCAAAATCGTACCCACTCTTTATCTGTTCCAGTTCTTTTCACAGCTGCAATCTCTACAATCTTCCTCAATCTCCATCTGTAGTTATACCACCATCTTCAGAACCTTGATCTTGAAACTACACTGATTTTATCTTTGGCAGCACCATTATTTTTTACTCACACACCAACCCTGCCTGTAGCTTTAGCTTCACACACACACATTCTATTGCATAGGGATTCAGTTCAAAACCCTTATTTCAACTCCATTCTATTCCCCCTTAGCTCAAGAACCCAAGCTACAATTCAACCACCTCAGGAGCTTAACCACCTGCAACACAGCTCCATCAAATCCAAGTCCTTCACTCCCTTTTTACGACTTCAAATTCATCTCCAGTACCACCACCAACGCAAACCCTTATTCCATTTCGATCTTAATTCAACAACAAACCCATTTTTCTTCTCTACAGACTCTCAATTTCACAGAACCCATATATGATTTCCTCGACCCTCAACAGTCCACCAACTCCTTGAACATCAACAACTCCAACCGAACCCATCTGCAGTTCAAATTGACAGCATCGAACCCATACCTCTCTCGATTCGATTCAACAGCAGCAACAGAATCTCAATCTCTTCTTAACAATAGACTTTCCCATCTCACAGATCAATCTCAACACCACTGCAACTCACAATTTCGTCTCTGAATCTCTTTTTTTCTCCATTGCTGGTGAAGTAAACCTCACCATTTTTCTCTTGCAATTTCTTTCAGGTTCAAATGATAGAAGAGAATTGATTTCTCTCGGTGTAAGAGTTAGGGTTAGATACTCACACCCCGCTCATTAGCTACCCCATCGGGTGCCCTATAACATGAAGTCACCCCTTAGCCTCAGCTAGTTGTCTTTAATCATTCCTCCAAACAGAGTTGCCCCTGAACATTGAATGGGCTCCAGATAGTGCTCGCCCATGAAATGACAGATTTTCCATTTTTGCTCAAAATTGGGTGTTTCCTTCTTCTTTTGCTCCATATGACTCCAAAGCACCTAATAAACTCAAAAGCGAACATAAGATACATAATTCACACGAAGAATAGCAAAGAAAGCATAAACTCTACATAGTAAATACGGTGTATTCTACACCTATCAAGTCCTGCCTCCCAAAGCCTAGTACTAGGAGATCCAAATTTGCACAACTTGGAACGAGTTAATCCTTTTCAAAACGATTCAATCCAAAACGTTTTTTTCTAGTGACAAAAATACCCATCAATGAAATGTGATATTCCTTTTCCATCACAATTTAGTTTATGTTCATTCATTTTTCTTCATGTGTCTCAACTCGAAACAACTCTCTCTCTCTCTCGAAGAGATTCGGAAAGCAAATCTCATCTTAGTGAAAATTTCATCCCCAAATGTAAATCTGATAATCAAACAAACACTTGATTCAATTTGAGAAACCTAGATCGTCATCATCGGTACCTTTTCTTGAAGATTAAGGGAAAAGTTGACGGATTCGATTGCCAAGCCAATTTGTTTGAAGATTTCATTGTTGATAGAGATTTCAAGGTTTGGTACATTCTTATCGTTTAATTTGATTGGAACTGTCACTTTATTGATTGTGAAATCAATTTTAGAAAATACTATGATTTCAAAAACCTAATTACTTTGAATTAAGTTCAAGTTTCTTATCGATTCATTCTAATCTATAGACTACAGTGAATAATTAACCATCTAAATTGAGGTACCGCACATTTGTATAGCTTGAATTTACTCATAGCCTCTGCATACTTTTATTATTGCACTTACCTTCTTTGGTTCGATCTCATAGAAAATTGATCGAAACAGTGCATTAACTATAACCGTTCACATTCGATCCACTTTAATTCCGAAAATGATGTACTAGTATATCCATATATGGAAATCATTAGTGATTGATCTCTCTACTTTGTAGTCTGCTCTTGTCATAATTACGTTAACTCTAGTTATAATCCTACTGCTTAAATTTTAACTTTCTACTTTATAGTCTTCTTTTGTCCTAATTACGGTAACTCTATAATCCTACTGCTTAAATTTTAACTTTCTGATTCATATTACTTGTTTTTTGTCGAGGTTTTCATTTTCTGTTGCAATTTCTTATCTTACGGACCTGAGTAGAGACTCTTGGGAACCTTTTTTCTAGCTGCAGTATTCTTTTTACTTTGTTCTCACTCATACTTAGTAATTATTACAGTAGCATTACTGGTTCGTTTACTTGCTATTGTAGTTCTTTATTTCCCTGGTTTTGCGCTTTCTTGTTTGAATATTCCCCTGAAAATTTGGTTCTTATGTTGACTATTATTTTGTTGATAATCTTTATCTTAGTATTTGCTTGCTCGAACTACTTTGTCGGATCTTTAATCCCGTTTCTTGCTTTCTGTTAAGCTTTTATCGATCCTGAGTGGAGTTCATTCTTAGGTTTTAAGGCCCTGGATTTTGTACTTTCCCCTCTTGTTAGATGCTTGTGTGAATTTGATTTCCTCCAAGATTGGTGGTATTCAGCTTAAATCTTGTTAGCATAATATACTGAAAACTTTATTTTTCTCTGAGTGCTCAATCACTAATGATTTCCATATACGGATGCTTGTTCGGTTGGACATTAATTCATGTACCGTCGATTTAGTTTGTTATGAATCTGTTGAGAATGTAGAAACCACTATATGTATCGGACATTAATGTGTGAGTCTCATTTATTAATGCAGTTGATTTTAATTACCTTCTTAGTGAAAAAATGTAAGTGCTAAAAGTTCAGTTGTACGATGAACTTGTAAAAAAAGTGGCCACTTTGCTCTTTTCCATAAAGTTGAGCTGAAAACGCTTTTTGATATGCACGATACTGAGGTGAGCTTTTTTGCTTGTTGTACCACTTACGCTACTAGTGAAATTGTTAACTATTAAATGGAAAGATCTTGTTGTCGTGCATCCATGTTTAAATTAGATGTGTACATATTTGTACACCTATGATATAAGTGGACATTGTTGTACACATGTGACAGAAATTATATGTGTGCATAATAACCCATTCTTGGACTCTTAATCAAATTTTAGTGAATAATATTTTTACATTTCGTGGACGAATCAGTGATGCTATGAGTCACTGAGTGTTGGGTACGACAAAAATTACATGTGTACATAATATCACACCCTTTATTGACCCAATTCAAAATGTGAATAATGTCGTGCTTTCTTTGTTAGATTGTTTACATTATAAAATTCTAAGCTGGGACACACAGACAGGGAAGCAATTAGGAGTACCACTCAAAGTAGAGTAAATTCACTTATTGGTCTTATTTATCACCATGCTCTTGGAATGAGAATGGCTCTAGGTTATATGCTACTGATCTAAGAATAATTTCATATTATTGCTCGTATATCAAGGCAAAAAAATGGATTACTCCCATATCATGGGAGCCTTTACACTTGAATTCCCCATGCAGCCGCTTTGCTGCTTCAAGCAAGGATGGGGATGTACGTTTTTGAGACATTTCATTTAGAAGACGTGTTTTATATCTTACGGGACACACGGATGCAGTAGCTTTTGTTAAATGGAGTGGGGAGGGAGTTATATATTCAAGGTACATTTTTTTATTTGATTTTTATTGTTCCAAGGACGGACACGTACAAATGTTCAGCAACTTTTCTACATATTAGTGTAAATTTTGTTGCTCCAAACATTAATGCCAAAAGTAATTGATAACCAAACATATTAGCTATTGGATAAAATTATCTAAAGGGTTCAGCTGAGTTCACTTACCAATTCAGTAAATTATTACAATTATGATACTACAATTAAAGTATTGGAAACTACTTGATTTCCAATAGATTTCTATAGAATCTTAACAAGGGTGTAGTGTGGGAATTCCTGCAACTACATTTTGGCGCCCAGAAACAGGGATTGAAAATTAAGAAATCTCTGATTACAATTTGAGGATTTGAAGAAATTGTTAGAGTTGAAGAAATGTCTAGAAGAAGAAGAAATACATCAGAACCACCGACAACTGTGAGGAGAAGTAAAAGACTTGCAGGTGAGGGAACATGTGAATTGGAAGAATCTTTAAGGATAAGATCAGGGAGAAATAGAATAAGAAATGAAGCATAAAGTTCAATTCAACAGCCGAATCAACAAACATAAACACGATATAGGAATGTGGATTATGATAGAGTGAGTGTGCATACTTGGAGGTTAGATTCGATGGAAGAAGCAGAAAATCGACAATTAAGAAATGAAGAAGAAGGAGAAAGAAATCAAGAAATGGCTGAAGGATTAATTCATGAAGAACGTGAAAATGAAATAGTAGATGATTTGAGACAAAGAATACAAGAAGAAAGGAGATTAGAGGCAGAGGAGCGTGCGAATTTAACAAGACAAAATCATGAGCTGAGAATGGAGAATTTGAGGTTACAAAGAAGGAGGTCAAGAAGTACTGTTAGATCAAATTCAAGATCATTCAGAGAAGAACCAAGGCAAAATTCCCCAATGAGAAATATTAGAGAAGAAGTGCAAAATTTAAATGGAGAACAACGTCATAGAGAAGAAGAGATAATTGGTGATCGCTATAATCCGCGTGACAATAGAAATCAAGAGGGAAGAAACAACCAAATTGAAGAAGAAAATTCAGAAGAAGGTAGGAGGATATTACATGGGCGAGAGAATCAAAGAATGATTGAAGAATAAATTGAGAGACATTACGCTGAACAAGCACATCTAGCTCGCGAGAGGGAAATATTAAGGTCATAAGTAGAAGATCATGAATTTCGAGAAGCAGTGCGACAAAATAATCATGAAAATCGAGAAAGGAGATGTACGCAAAATCGCTACAATGGTAATATTCAAGAGGAGTATGATAGGATACATAGGAGAATAGAGAGACAGCGAATAGAAACGAGGAGAAATGAAGAAATCTGCAGAGAAGAAGATAGGCAATTACGATATCAAGAGGAATATGAAAGAGAAAATCGCAGAGAAAGACGAGATGATGATGAAGAAGAAGATACACAAAATCTCGCAAGACAAGAAAGGCAAGAACGCATAAGAAGGGAAACAACATTAAAGAGGCCAATGGAACAAAACTCAGCTGAGAGTGAGCAAATATTGAGAGAATTAGCAGAAATGCGAGGAATGATAAAAAATAGAAGAGAAGGAGGTAGAAGGCAACTTGATAAAGCTATTGAAGAAGCTGCGAGAACTCCATTTACTCAAGAAGTACAGTTAAGAGGGATACCTCCAAAATGCAATTTACCAGCATTAACCAGCATTTTTGATGGAACTACTTGTGATGTTCAACACGTCAAAGATTATGTTAGATGTATGTTACAGTGGGAGAATCATGATGTTGTACTATGCAAATATTTTTCATCCAGCTTAACTGGCGAGGCGTTGAAATGGTTCGAGGGATTACCAAAAAATACCATAACTTCTTTTGATCATTTACAAGCTACATTTTTAGGAGCGTATATTAGCAACAATTCATCGTGGCCGGGTATTGAAGATGTGTTTGGGGTTAAAACAGAGAGTTGGAAAGAGTCTAAAGCACTTAACCATAAGGTGGAAATCAATGTGCAGCGAGATGGATGGAAGAGTAGATGAAAGATACCTGATCTTATCCTTCATTAATGCAATGTTCGCGACTAATATGTTGTACATTCAAATTTTCAGAGTCAAAAATACAATCACCATGACAGAGTTGCGAGAGTTACAAGAAGAATACATTGCTTTGGAGGAGAAACAAAATGAGATGGAATCATACCCGATCGCGAACACCATCTCGCTAGCGGCAAGTGGAAGTTTGCTCCCTAAAATGATAAATAATGTGGCGAGCACCTCGCAAGCACAATAAGATAAAGTAATAATTGATAACCAACAAAAATTGGTAGCGATGGGAAGTCGAGATCAAGAAGAATATGAAAAGGAGAAGAATTATTACAATCGCAGTGGAAATAATAAGATTCAAAGACATGATCAGCCGCAAGAAACTTATGGCGGACAAAAGCAGAATAACTTTAGAGGGCAAGGAAATCAAAAGATAATATGGGAAGAAATTAAGATGACACCTCTTAATGCTAGTATAGAAAAAATTTGGGAAGCTATCATTCTGATGGAAAACATACCATCACCATGGAACATGGGAAAAAAACCACATCCAAGCAATCGAAGTCAAGAATTTTTTCCTTACCATCACTTTCATGGTCATTCAATAAATGATTGTAGGAATGTAAAGAGGATAATTTTGAGGATGATTGATCAGGGGAAGTTAAATCACTTTCTAGTAGGACATCCACAACCTCATCAATTACCGCCAGCACCAGAAATTCGCAGAGTGAATGTTGTAAAAGGAGCAGAAACATTCGTGATAGAAGTGGGGGCTAAAGCAAAGAATTTGTTTTGTAACTCTATTGTGCATTCATTCAGAACTGTGGAAGATTTCCATGATAATGTTTTAAGTAGAGTCTTCACGAGAAATACAGATGGAAGAGAGATAATGAATATAGCGAGAACTTCGCCATTAGAAGAATGGCAGAAACAAACTTTATCTTTCACCGCGCAAGATATACCAGAGCTTGGAGAGAAACATGACAACCCATTGGTGGTACGATTAGGGATAAAACCAAAGCAAATGCAAGAAGAAGATGAAGAAAATGATGGTCAAATTGAAGACTCTTGGGCCATCAACAGAGTCTTAATAGACATCGGGAGTTCAGTTGATATCTTATTCTATCATACCTATAGAATTATGGGTGGAAGAGATGAATATTTGATACCATCAACGTATAAAATCTATGGATTTAACGGTACAGCTAACAAACCAAAGGGGGAAATTGAAATGCAAATACCATTAAAAGGAATATCTTCGAAAATATTATTCTATGTTGTGGACATCGAATCACCTTATAATGCTTTGATATGACGACCTTGGTTACATGGAATATTGGGTGTAGCATCTACTTATCACCAGTGTATCAAATTTCCTCATCTTAAAGGTGTTGGAGTTATTAAAGGATATTGGGTAGAAAGCAAGAAATGTTGTGAAATCGATATGAAGTCTTGCGAAGAAAGAGATGAAAAGAATAGCAATTGGAAGTGCAAGATCAAATAACAACAGAGATGTGAAAGGTTAATGATTGATACAATAGAACGAAAAGAGGATGTGAAAGCTGATGGCGAGCGTCTCACAGAAAAAGAAACAACAGTAAAACGTAGCAGAAAAGCAGAATCATAAAATAGTAAGTAGAGAGGTAAAATGATGAACTTTAGAGAACTTTATGAATAATTTGTTTGAAGAATATGTAATTGAACAGAATTTTCTGCTTGAAAGAATCGCAAGATTTTACAAAAATAAAGAAGATCAAATTTATGAAATTCTATCAGAGTTACAATACTCGCGAGAAACGCGAATAAAATTTCGCAGAGATTAAAGAATGGGACGAACCTTTATGGCGTGCACCCTAGTTCGCGAATAAAATTTCGCAAGAGGAAAATGTAAAACCTAATAGCGCGTCATAGGAGGGGGTATCTCTTGACATGATTCAGGGGTAAGGTTATACCGCTGCTGGATCCTGAGTCATGCAGATGTTGGGGTTAAAGAAAACCTATCCGGGAGAGAGATCTTGGATTTCCAACTATATATGGTTATACCCTGGTTGGACGACCGAGAATCTCTTCCAAGAAGTGGAAAGTATGACCAAGGCGTCGAGGTACACGGTTGAGCCAAGGGTGCCAAGGGCGTACGAAACTCCCTTGCCATTCTTGGTAAGTCTTGGCTACGATGCACTTGGCCTGAAGAAAACCCCACTTAGGGTGCATCCTTGTAACTATAAGCCATATAGGCATAAAGGACAAGAGGCTGCGAAAACAGTTGGTTGTTGGTAAATCTGGATGGGAGGAGCTAGTTTTGTATGGCCGATGTGCCCTCCTTGAAGGGGCAACCAGGGGGAAGATAAGGGCAGCACCCTCCATTAGGGAGCTGATAAGTGTCTTAAGACGGCAATGTCATGGGGATTTATGATCGCAAGAACATTTAGGCCTGTCATATTGTCACGTGACATAAATTATACAGAGGAAACAAGCCAAAAGTTAAGATGAGATCAATGGGTTTTTACATGAAAATGTAAAGACGTCCTGCGATTTCATCGCAAGACGGCAATGTCACGAGGCTTTGATCTCGCGAGAGAGCTTAGACTTGTCATATTTTCGCAATACAATCAAAGAAGAAAGATAAGGCAAGATCAATGGGTCAATACATGCAAATGTAAAGATGTCCTGCGATTTTGTCGCAGAAAGAAAGAGCGTGGCAAAATAAGACCTTTAATTAGGAAGGCGTAATAAGACCACAAGATTACTGCGATAATACTCGCAGATATTATGAGAATTGCGATTTCACGCAGTTATTGCTGGCGATAAGATCGCCAATATTAAGGAAAATTTTATTTACCACTAATATCTAATATTTAATCAATTTTTTATATTGCAGATGAATAATAGAGGCAAGTATGAGAATGCATGAGAACGATGAAATTATTATTCATCTATCATATGAAAATTGCATAGATAAATGCACGCAGATAATTAAAGAATAATAATTATATTGATTGATTGACTTGCAGAAAAAGAACTGTTTTCTAATTCATACAGGTAGAAGCAAAATAAATTCACAAAATTGGAGAAACTCATAGCAATGTTACAGAAAGAAGAAAATAAATATACAAGGAAGATAGAAGGAAAAAGAAGAACTAGCTAGATCCATCGCCATCCTGTTTATCAGACTTCTCTTCATCGCCAGATTTCTCCCTTTCATCATTATCATCACTATATTCATTCTTATCAGATTCTTCTCCTCCACCAGATTTTTCTCATTCGTCATTATCATTATCATTTTCATCCTCGTCAGAATCCTCAGCTTCGCTATCAGAGATGTTAAGATTTGGGATTATTGCGGGGATTTCCTTTGTAAGGTCAGGATATATAGAAGGAGAAATTTCATGATCATTGCAGACCAACTTAACGGAATCATTACGAACAACAATGAGAGATCTATTGAAATTCGTGGTAGTAATGTCAAATTGCTCCTTCAATCGTGAATATTTTTTATTGCGAGCAGCAAGGGTATTCGCGAGCTGATTTCTCTCATTTTCAAGTTCCCCAATTCTTTCAAGATATCTTTTTTCAGCTCCTGCGAGAATATATGACAACAAGTTAGAAATTTTGTAAAGAAAAGTAATAAAAACAGGAAAATAGCGAGAAGAAGAACAACAAACAACCTTCTCTTTCAGAAATCATATCTCTATTTAAGGCCGCTTGTTCAACTTGAAGGCTAACATTTACACCTAATTCATTCTTGGCATTGTCAAGAACCTTTGCAGCCCAATCAAACTCATCATCACTATTAATGAGGAGATGAGATCGAACTTGAGTCTCCCTCGCAAGAAGATTCATTCTCGCGGATAAGTTTATCTATGTCCGTTTGAACGTTAAGGAGAGTTTTATGAAAGTATGCTAGGGTCTTGGATCCCCTTTTGATGGCAAGATCTTTCTCGTCAATAAGACCACTATTCTTCTGTCTTAATCTATCTATTTCTTTCTTTGAATCAAGATAAAAGCACTTATATTTGTCAGTCAAACCTAAATTGAATCTGTGTTCAATTTTTAAGAGATTAAGCTTGGATCTAAGTTCATCTATGGAGAGGGATTTAATCTTATCATCTGAGAAATTACTTAAAGAATTATTAAGACAAGCAAGAAGAGTATGATCATCTACAGGTTCAGGGAAATATTGAAAGAGTATAGCCTCGTCAGTAAGACCATAAATATCTGCAAGTTAAAAGTGGTCGCTTGAATAAGCTGTGATAGAGTAAAAAGAATTAAGAGAGAAAGGAAATCAGCCATACCATAAAGTTGTTGGTTAGATCTATTAAGATCAGAGATCTTTTTCTTATCAACTGAAGCTTCAGTCTCCAGTTGTTTATTCTTCTTTCGAAGCTCAATAACTTCAGATTCTAATTTTTCTTTATTCTGGCGAAGTTTAACAGCTTTCTCTTCAGAGTTGGCACGTCTTTTATCTAAATCATAAGCAACAGAAAAAGAAGCTCTTCCAACCTGCGAAAGAAAAATATAAATTAAGATATAGCGATGGAGAAAATATATAAAAAAACTGAAGAAATGAAAACTTACCAAAGAACCAAGAGAATTCAAGAGACTGGGAGTCAGCGATCTTGAGATTCCTTGGAGAGAATCATTATCCACCAGAATAGGGGCATCACAAACTTTAGCGAGAGCTTGGGATGTTTTTTCAATAACTTCATCATCGTCATTAGAAGTTATGTTATGGGAAATATCGCTAAAATTTTTGGATAAATGAGTCATTGAAGAATCAGAATCAGAAGAATTTTTTATTGAAGGAAAACCGCTAACATCAAAACCCTCGTCATTATTATCCTTATCAAGATCAACACTTGGATTTTCTGGAATTAGTTGAGGAATTGAAGAAGAAGAAGGTTGAGTTTTCCTTCTCTTTGGTGGAGGATCGCTATATTCTTCATTGTGAGGGCAGAAGGATTTCCCCTAGAAGGAGCAGTAGATTTCTCCTTTGAAGATTTCCCAGATTTCTCTTTTAAAGATTTATCCTTGGTTTTTGGGGGTATTAATGGTTCCAACTCTTCGATTTCCTGTGAGCACAGATAAAGATAAGAAATAGGGGCAACAATATATTGATTAAAATTTATGAAGAGATATTTATTACTTCATCCGTGAAAGATTTTAGAGCCAAGAAAGTGCCAGGTTTCCTAAGAGTTTGATAGCTGAGTTTCATTCTATCAATATGAGAAAGATCAAAATAGTTAGCAAGAATATAAAGAAGACAGTAAATGATAATAATATAAAAAGTTGAGAGAATATACTTCTTTAGATCTTTCAGGCCAGTTGAAGACCCATGGCTCATACTCTGAGAGAATCTCAGGTAATTGGAGAGAACCAGATATATAAGGACCTTCAAGACATAATGGAAAGATGAAACACTTGTCATCGCTAGAATGGCGAGGACCTTGGTTGGTAGATGCATGAAAATAAATGTCCAGCATAAGAGCTTTGTCACCAGCGACCTTCTCTTTTTTCAAACGAACACCCCAGCAGGTGCTATCCCTCTTCATAGGGACTATACTATAATTTACAAAGAAGTTGTCCACAATATAATCCGCAGAAACAATGGGGACATCTTTAAAGGGAGGATTCTTTGGAGCTTCAGGGTAGCGAGTTCCTTTATTAGTACCGCGAGAAGCATATTCAAGCAGCAATCTGATGCAATCTCCACCTAGTTGATATATCGCTCTCGAGAACCTTTCGTCAGAAATTATTTGATAAAATAATGGAAGTTCTGGGTCATAGAGAGGAATGGGAAGACCAGCTTCAAGTTGTCCTGGCGATACTATGATTTTTTCGCGAGAAAATTGATCATCAGTAAATAATTTAAGAGAATGTTCAGATCTAGAATCCTGATCTGGAATTAAAGACAAGTTAAAACCTTTAATTTTGAGTTTCTCGCGCATCTCATTACAGGCCTTCAAGTTTTTAGTACCAGCAGCAACCATTTTTGAGTATGGGAATGAAAGAAAAGGTTGAAAAGAAGAAAGAAATCACAGCAGTAACAGAAGCGCAATTCGCGGAAGAACAGTAAAATTTGCAGAGAGAGTATGAAAGAAGAAGAAAGTAAAAGAGAAAAAGGAAAGGAATGAGAAGAGTATTTATAGAAGAAGAAATTTCTCGAAGAAGATGAAGGCAATTAATGCAAAGAAAAGACGTGGGTGGTCAGATCGCAGCGGTTAGAGGAGACGTGTCAAAAATTTATTGGAAGAAAGAATTCGTGAAAACAGCTGGCGAAGGACATAGAAACGTGTCAGAACAGAGAAGTCTGAAAAGATAAGCAGTTATGGAATTTTAAAAAGTTCTCACGATCTTCTCTTCTTCGCAGAAAAGACATGAGAAGAGGCAAGATGTAGGACCAGAATATCGCTACAACGTTATTCCTGCGATATTAACAACGTTTCTGCGAGCGTCACTGCCAATTCTTTAACAACGTTTCACGAGCGTCACAGAATATCCAAAAGAAACTGACGATGGAAGAAATCAAAGAAGAATATGTTGATCCTGCGATGGTCATCATTCTTGCGATAGAGAATATTATAGCGATCACGATGAGATCGCAGAATAGATCCGAAATAGGAGGAAAACTTAGCTGTCATCCATTATGTAAATCCCTATATAAAGGGCTCGATAGATCCAGAAAAGGATGATGTATTTTTGAGAGTTGAAAGAGTCTTGAGGAGAGAGAAACTTCAAGAGAATATTTGTAATCTTGATTTCTTCCAATTCTGTAAACATTTCTGAGATTTGAATAGTAAAGTGTCGTTTAAATCTTTGAAGTTTAATTGATTTCCAATAGATTTCTATAGAATCTTAACAAGGGTGTAGTGTGGGAATTCCTGCAACTACACATTTTGTTTTTGAATTATTAATGTGTACATAGTTGTACACATGTTGATTATTTAGGTGTACATAGTTGTACAAATGTTATTCATTTTGGAGTCTAAGAAATTAGGGAAAGCACTAATGTGTACATAGTTGTACACACATGTTATGTTAATTCGTTTAGGTGTACATAGTTGTACGCATGTTACTCTGTTTTTCCTGATATGATACGCAATGGTCATAAACGAAACACGTGTATTTTTATGGGTAATAAGGTAAAAAAAAATGTCTTATTTTATCAGCTAATAGACTCGAATATGTTTTGTCTACTCGTGTGTGCAATCCCTGTAACGTTAACATTATGCTTCATAATCATTTTATGTGTTAGCTTGTTGTAACCATCGGCGACTCTAGTACCATAAAGCATTACCCCTGACATGGTAGACACTGATCGTTTACTCTTAAATCTTTAGGCATAATAGGTGTATACAATTGTACACATGTTGATTTGGAGGGGTGTACCTATTGGTGCACCTGTGTAATTCCCATGAAAAAGTAGGTTTGTGTGTGGTTATGGATAATCGATTTTATGCATGTGTAGGGGTGTACATATTGGTGCACTGATGTAATTCCCATGAATAAGTAGGTTTGTGTGTGGTTATGAATGATCGATTTTATGCATGTTTTGTAGGGGTGTAGGTAATGGTGCACCTGTGTAATCCTATAAAAAAGTAGATTTGTGTGTGGTTACGAATGATCGGTTTTATGCATGATTTCTGAGGGTGTACATATTGATTCGTTAGCGTATTTTCCATGAAAAAGTAGATTTGTGTGTGGTTATGAATAATTGGTTTTATGCAAGTTTTGCAAGGGCGTACGTATTGGTGTAACGGTGTAATTCCCATGAAGGAGGAGGTCCGAGTGTATGTATGACTAATTTCATATATGTTTTGTAGGTGTGTACAAAATGGTGTACATGTTAAAAACTGATTGCATAAGCTTATGAATTTTTTGTGCATGAGTACTTTTTTTGTACACAAGAATAATTAATTTCATATGGGTACTCTTTTTGTAGATTTCAGAAAGATCTTTCCGAATATATAAAGTTTGTGAATTTTGGAGTAGTGGTGCGAAAGATAAATCGTTTTTAAATATTTTTTATATTATTTAAAATTGATGACATCATCATGAATCACTTTGGACTAAATTATAAATATTTGGACCAAATTGTAAATCAGAAAGGCTATTTGTTATTTTTCATAGTTTAACAGGGGTTTACTCAATAAATACATTTGTAGATTTGTAGAGATTTAAAAAGAGTCATGAAAATTAATAACTTTGCGAGAATTATACAGAGTTGAGCAAAATTTTGTGGAGTTATGCAGAGTTGTCTAATGTCTTGCAGACATTTGTAGAGTCCTGAAGAGTTGTAAAAACAAATTTTATATGGAAATATGCATGATAGACGTAAGTACAAAAATTATTGTAGCTTATTTATTATAATAATTTCAATTAAATTAAATTAAATTATTATTATTTTATATATATAACTTATTTCTTTTGTTCAATAAAATACAATAAAGTGTAACAATAAATTAAAATAATTATTATTGTACATTTGTGCATAATAATTAAAATTAAAAAATGTTTAATCACACTATATAATTTATATCATCTATAATAGGAGTTTTATAGATTGTGTATTCATTAAATAAAATAAAAGAGAGCAAAAAACATCTTTATAAATTTTTTTTGGAAGTCTTCCAAAATCTTGCATATTTTGCAAGACTTTTATCAAGGCAAATATATGCACAAAAGTCACTCAAAGTCTTGAAAATAGGTAAGTATACAAAGTCTTTGAATTTTCAAGTTTACAACGAGTAACACAAACTTTAGAAAACCTTTTGACAATCTACAACGAGTAACATAAACTTTGAAAGAGATTTCAAAAGTATACAACCAGTAACACAATACTTTGTAAATTCATTAAACTCTTTGGAAATTAATAAAAATATTTATTGAGTAAACCCTTGTAAATAACATTTGGACTAAACTGTACTTAATTGATTCGGATGGACTAATCCGTACTTATGGACGCCTTTTTTTTTCTTTTTTTTTCCACGTAGAAATCTAATCTTACATTGTTTTAAATTCATGAGGGACAACTTCAGATTAGATACTTTAAAGTTGTACTCGAACTTTTCAAGGCTGCTAATGGGGGTGTCAGGTTAAAGGTTAAGTGGTAGTGTACTAAGCCAAATCAAAACTTATTTTGTCGCTAATGGGGGTGTCAGGTTAAAGGTTAAATGGTAGTGTACTAAGCCAAGTCAAAACTTATTTTGTCCTATATAAAAACTAGTTTTGTCTTATCTTGATTTTAGTACACACCCACTTAATCCGGGAGTACCAATCTTGGAACTTTTTGGAGTACTTTTCTTTCTACTAAAGTCAAAAGTCCACTCGAACTTTTTGGATTAACCGATAGTAGTCCACTCGAACTTTTCTTTCTACTAATAAAGTCATTAAAAATTCCGTTATTAAAAAATTCTAGTTTTTCTTCATCCTAGAAATTTTTTTCCTGACCCAAGAATAAAAGCTTATAGATGAAAAAAAAAAAAACAGTGACAAGCCGAGCAACGAAATGAAGAACAAAACCGGACATAGTAAAACCTTCCTCGAATGTGATTCAGTTCAGGATCGTTGAATATGTATGGCTTCAACTTAAAGAAAAAAGAAACGTTAGGAGAACGACTCTAATAATGACACGCATTTCTCAAATGAAGTCCATAGTCCACTCGGCACTTACCACAAAGAATCAATAGTTCTTCGTCTGCAGATGATACCAGTAAGGATTGAGTCTATTTCTTGACAGATTCAATGCCTGTTTCAGTCTAACAAATCCTAACTTAATAAACATGAAAGTAAATGTAATGTTTTAAAAAACTCATACAAGCCATGGTTTCAGATTGAGTTTGTCACTGGATAGAATTTCATATCTGCAAAATACATAAATAAATAAATAGAAAAGGGTAACAGATCTCTAAGCTTTATTTTCAGAAAGACGCTTAATCTCTAATGCTACAACCAGAAAATGCTGAATTTATACGTCCAATGATTGCGAGGATGGTGGTGAAGAATTGTGCGTCCAGGAATAGATAACATTTGAAGGCAATGCAGAGCTGTAACTACCCCTGTTAATCAGTAGATCCAAAGTGAAAAAATAGCCCACAAACCACTCAAGAAACCTCAAGCATGACACAACAAACTCTTGTTCGCTTAGTCAGCTCTGGATTGGCCAGCCCTTGAAGAGAGGATGATACCAACAATAAGTCCATAAAGAGCCAGAGCTTCGGCAAAAATGAGGATAAGGATCATCCCAACGAAGAGCTTTGGCTGTTGTGCATTGGCCCTACATTTAACAATCAAATCCTTCAGTCAATTAAGTATATGTGAAGCAACATACCCTGAAAAATGAAATCAAACAATTAGGAACAAAGCCATGAAAAAACCCTCTACGAGCAATGACGGTAAAAACAGAGCTAAAGAGGTTCTCAGCTGCACAAACTGAAGGTCTATGAAAAAATTACACCTATAAAAGCAGGTTCTTAGTTGCAAAGTTGAAGGGTCTGTAGTTGAACAAAAGACCCAACGACCTAAGCTACGGACCAAATCTAGGTGAAGTAATCTCAGAAGCAATATACCTGAGACAGAGTACAAACATTATTCTATTAAGTCACTTGACAATAGCTTGTGACAAGCTAAAAGGAACCGAAGAAGAGAAGCAAACAATACGGACACCAGTGAAAGTGAAACACAGCCAGCGGTCTAACTAAGTGTATTAGTGCAATTTTAGGCTTGATGACCTTAGACACTAAGTCGGCATATCATGACAAATGCCATACGTCTCACATCTTTATGCAGGTGCTGCAACTAACATAACATCCCTACCAGTATCTCATCGTGAATGAATCAATTTAACTCATCCGAGGGGCCACCTATATGTGAAAAAGTATGCTGTAAAATTTGCAAATACCTGCAGAAATCTAATCAGCTGGGGGGCCTAGGAATGAATGAAAGTAGAAGGTCGCTTTTTTTTTTTTTTTTTTTTTTTGCATAAATTTGTACCCAGTCAAAATTAATAACAGAAACTAAGTAATAGCAACAAATCAAAAAATCTGAAAAAGGTTCAAGGGAATAACAAAACACTAACGTAACAGAGTGTCAACTGAAACACAGCCAGCGGTCTAACTAAGTGTATTAGTGCAATTTTAGGCTTGATGGCCTTAGACACTAAGTCGGCATATCATGACAAATGCCATACGTCTCACATCTTTATGCAGGTGCTGCAACTAACATAACATCCCTACCAGTATCTCATCGTGAATGAATCAATTTAACTCATCCGAGGGGCCACCTATATGTGAAAAAGTATGCTGTAAAATTTGCAAAATACCTGCAGAAATCTAATCAGCTGGGGTGCCTAGGAATGAATGATAGTAGAAGGTCGCTTTTTTTTTTTTTTTTTTTTTTTTTTTTTTTTTTTATAAATTTGTACCCAGTCAAAATTAATAACAGAAACTAAGTAATAGCAACAAATCAAAAAATCTGAAAAAGGTTCAAGGGAATAACAAAACACAAACGTAACAGAGTGTCGACTGAATCACGAATCCGTACCTACTTCGAAGGTCAACTTAGATATTTTGAACTGAAAAGAAAAACACAACTCCTGCACGAAAAAGCACTATGCAACCAAGCTGCTCCCCAGGTCCATTAATCCGAAGACAAGCACAAAATCAACTTACCATTCCAAAAAAGCTTAAACACACCCAAGAATCTAGCATTTGTAGTTAATATTCAAATTGGATACTAAGGTGTTCAAGCAAGTTGAGGAAAGAATAGCACATGTTAACTTATCAACACAAACATTAACAAATATGTGTATGCCAGTAATATAAGGCTCATTAGCAAAGTCAAAAGAAACCTAATTAGCTGGGACTGAGGTGAAACAAAAACTTTTAGTGTCTGCCTTTATACTGCAGACATTCTGTTACTTTACTCAGTTATGCATTAAAAAAAAACTGGCACTGCATCCCTAATTGTCCGCAAAAACTTTATCTTCAACCAGGTTTGAAATGTCAAAAGCCAATCTGAACACAAAGCTAAAGGAAATATCAAGCATTTTTTTTTTATGTTGATGCTTAGAACCAACTAAAACATATTATCTATTTAGAAGGCTAAACCGAAATTCCTACCAGCGAAAAGTTAGCTCTATTTTAATGCAAACATATGCTATAAAAAGTTAGAAGAAATCCGTAATTAATTAATAACTGTCCTCACATATATAGAATGCAAACTTGCAGATTAAGGTGTTGATATAGCTAGGCATAAGAGAATCAACTTGGATTAAAATGTCAACCTACACATTATCGTTCAAAGTTCAAATTAAGATCTCAACTAAATCAGTGTAATCCTAACGTGAGACAGTGGAGTATAGATCTCAAAAGCCAACAGGGATAACACATATTTGGACACTAATATAACCTTCACCATCCACGCAAGAAGGAAATAACACAATTCTAATACATTTGTGAATATAAGTGAGCAATCAGCATGGCATTCACTAATCATATTCCATAGGAAACTCCTTACAAAACCCCAATATTTTTGAGCTGCAAAGCAGCAGTACAGTACCAAACGAGGAGCCTATATCACCAATCTAGCCAACAAAGTTTTTTCTTAAATGTAAATTCAAGAATTAGAGATATAATTGTACCTAACACCAGCATCACCAACGATGCCGATAGCCATTCCAGCGGAAAGTCCAGCAAGACCACAAGCAAGACCAGATGAAAGATGAGCGTAACCATCGAATAGGTAGTATGATTTAGCCTTTGGGTTAATTCCAGTACTGATAATAACAGCAATAATCAACCCATAAATACCTAAAACTCCAGCCATAACAACTGGAACAATTGATTTCATTACAAGCTCTGGTCTCATCACACCCATTGATGCTACACCAACACCACTCTTTGCAGTTCCATATGCTGCTCCCATACCTTAAATTTCAAAACCCTACGAATTAAAACGCTAGATCCAATAAATAGACATCAAATTCAGATCGATTTTTTTTTTAGAACTTACAGGAGAAAACCAAAGCAGCTGCAGCTCCAAGAAATCCAAAGAAGGGAGCAGTTTCATCTCCACTAAATGTTGATGACATCTTCGATGATTGTAAGTTAAATTTGCAGAGAGGGTGAGATTAGATCTGGAACAATTTGATGAAAATTTTTTAGATATCAATTTCTTCTCTCAATCTCTTGCTCTCTCTCTCTTGGTGGACAAAGAAATGTCACATCCAGAGGACTATATAATATCTGAAAATTGTTTCTTAGAAAACTATTGGGCTTACCATTGCTGAATGGGGCTATTCCTGATAATTTTACCGGGCTCTGCAATCAAATATGCCGGTAGAAATTAACGTTTAGTCCAAAGTTACTGGGCTTTAGACATTTTAGTCCGGCGTCCTCATGTCTAATACTCCCTAGTCCAAAAAAAAACCGTGTAAACAGTTTTGTCCAAATTTTTAACGAGTTAGTCCAAACTCGTAACGATCCAAACTAATTCCTTACCATAATTACCCTTTTGTATGAGCATACATGAGTAAGAATGAGTTTTTAATTTTTAGATCTCATATTCAAATCAGGAGAGAGACAGAGATATATTTTGAGGTGATTTCTTGGATTCAATCGTTTGTTTATCAGATTTCGGTCTCAGGTTAGAGACTTAGATTTCAATCTCATCTTTCATTCGATTTTGTTTGTTACTTCGATTATGTGTTTTTTATTATACTTTCTTTTGAATGCATGAGATGAAATCGATTTTGTCTTTCATCTTCCTTTCATCCTTTTGATTTTTGTTTTTGGTTATGATTTTGTTATTTATTAGGTTTTGATTTTCATGAAACTCTTTTGATTTATGTTTTCATTTTGATCTTTCTTTTTATTTGTTTTTGGATGTATGATATGAAATCGATTCGATCTTTGATTCTTTTTTATTTTCCATTTCTCCATCTGTGTGTCTAATTAGTGGTTATTCATGGTTTACATTGATAGAGTAATTGATTTTTTCTTCTTTTATTTTTACTATGCATAATGTGTACTTTCTTGTACACTGTATATATTTCGATTTTTTGTGATTTAAGGTTGATTTGAAAAATTAATTCTCTAATAAATTTAAATATGATTCAGATCTTTAGATGTTACATCTTTGTGTTACTGGATTCGATTGAGATCTTTTAGATGTGACCCAATTTTTTATTTATTAGTTATTTGATTTATCATTTGTGTGTTGATTGAACCTAAGAATGCTATTTTTTGAGATATTTTGTATGTTGTTTAGAGCTTTGATGTGTTTTTGATATATGTTTTATGTAATATGAAGGTTATCAACCATGTCTGAGAAGATTGTGTGTGCTATCTTGAATCATGGTGAGCATTCTCCCCTATTTGGTAGATGTGTACATATTTGCACAGTGAAATTCTCTATGATGAATGCTTGGGCTGTATTGTTTGAATCAATGCTCTATTTTGTTATTTTTATGTAAATATTTACATACTTGTACACTAGTATGCTCTGTGATGAATGCATGACCTTTTTTGTTGGTATATATGCTAGATTTTGGTATTTTTCTGTAGATGTGTACATGTTTGTACACTGAAATGCTATGTGATGAATATATGGCCTATCATACGGGTATGGATGCTAGATTTTGTTAGGTTTTTATAGAGGTGTCCATGTTTTGCACATCGGGATGCTCTTTGATGAATGCATGGCATGTCCTGTGGGTATGATGCTAAAATTTGTTAGTTTTCTGTAGAGGTGTAAATTTTTATACACTAGTATATGTTTCACTTTATATAACATGTTCATGCACTTTAATGTACACCGTAAATGTTATTGATATATGTTTTTTTTTTGTAATGTATAAAGTACCAACCATGTCTGAGCATTCTGTCATATATTGGTACATGCGTACATATTTTTACACTAAAATTGTATCTCTGATAAATGCATGGGTTGTTTTGTTTGAGCCAATGCTCTATTTCTATTGTTTTCTACAGATGTGTACATACTTATACACTAGTATGGTCTCTCATGATTTTATGTTCAGTCTTGCGGATATGGATGTTGGATTTGGATGTTTGAAGGTGTGTACATAATTTTACACCATTGTGTTGTCTCAATATTATATGGCATGCTTTATTGGTATGCATCTGTAACCTTATCCACCTTTGACATTTTTTTTTGTAACAGGTGCATGAATCATTTGGTCACTAGTTAATGAATATTGTTGGACATGGATACGATGCAGAGATGATTACCTCTTGATTATTCTTTTTATAAATGGTGGATGTCACTAGGGTAAGTTTCTTTACCTTCGCAATTGAACTTGAAACCTTATTTTGAGCATAGTTCACCGTAGTAATGATGCAGATGATATTTGGATTGATGATATGTCACACTTCAAACTCGTAGGAATTATATGATTTCATATGTTATAAATTTAGGGACTCAAGCTCAAAATGATTTTATTCAATATGGGTAGTGATATTGTTGCTTAGGTACATGATTCAAGTTGTATGTGTGTATAAAATGGTGCACGTTGTGCTGTCTCATTTATATATGGAATTTTATGGGTACGGATGTCCACAGGTTGATTGTTTTGAAGATGTAGATAGTTCTACAACTAAGTGTACATAGTTGTACACATGCTTTTTCTTAATGTGTACATATTTTTCACATGTTTATTATTTTTAAATTTGCGCATGGTTCCACAATTTTATGTTGTTTTGCTTTTTTTAGATCATTTCATTGGTGTTTTATGTTTTATTTTCCAGGTTGAAGATTATAGTATTGATGTCTAAGAGACAGGTAAAAGCCCTTATGGATAAGATCATTAGTCTCATATCCAGGTGTCTGTTTGGAAGACGAAAAACTCAACGCAATAAAATTGTTAGGGAGAAGTAAAGAATACTTATGATGTGCACCGAGTGCTTTACTTACCCCTCCCTTGATGATTTACTACCCTTCTTGCTTACGGATTTGTGTTTTTTTTTTCATGTAGCTTGTTAAAATGGATGATATATGCTATCTTATTTATTTGAAGAATCTAGTTTGGTTTTTACTTCAATACATGTGTCTTTATTTCTGCAGGTATGAATAATTTTTTGACATGTTAGTACATGTTCAACATCATGTACATTTTAGTTTTCTAACCTGTCAGTATATGTGCACCATTATGTGCACATGATTATTATTTTTTTCCTATAATATACCCTGTAAATTTGACACAGATCTACATTCAAAAAATCATTCACACTATAATAATAAGATTAATTCAAAGTTTCCTAGTAATAATACTTGTTTAAGAAAGTTAAGAAACGTAGTTTTCAAAAGTTTAACAAAGTTACAAACAATTTAAGCAAGTTTCAAACAAAAATCAAGTTGTTTCTCTCCTACTCGCACGCTAATCTTGGTATTCTTTATCTTCTGTGATATTTTACCGTTTGGCAGGATCACTGATAGGTTTCTGCAAGTTCTGATGCTACCATCTCCAATAACACACCTACAAAAATCAGACAAATCCAACTTCAAAAATTATGAAACATGTCATATATCCATGAGATAGCTTACTAGTGTGCTAGTATGTACACCCAACAAATCCAACTTCGAAAATTACATGACCCAAGTATGTACACACCTACAAAAATCTTACAAATCCAGTCTTCATGCTCACACGAGAAAGGTCATATGCCCATGGAAAGATACATCAATGTATAAGTATGTACACACCTATAAAAATGGCACAACGTAACATTCAAAACCACAAAATAGGTTATATTCCCATGAGATGATACATCGGTGTACAAGTATGTACACAACTACAAAAATTTGACGAATCCAACATACATGCTCACACAAAACATGATATATGTTCATGACATGATACAGCAGAGTACAAGTATGTACACACCTATAAAAATGGCAAAACTACAACATTCAAAACCACAAAACAGGTCATATTTCCCATGACATGATACAGCGGCGTACAAGTATGTAACTCCTGAACAAATCTAACAAAAACAACATGATGCCTGCGAAATAATCCATACATCCTTGAGCTATCATACATGTGTACAAATCTAAACACTACCACAACTAATTTAAGTAAAATAAAATTCATACTCACATTACAGTCCACATACCCCTGAAATAACATGTTGTTGTATAACTTTGTGCACAACTACAACAAATCTAACAAAAACAACATTCATACCCACATAACAATCCATAAACCCCTGTAATAGCATTACAATATATAAATCTGTACACTACCACAACAAATCTGTACATACCAACATTCATGCCCACAGAACAATCCATACATCCCTAAAACAGCACTGCGGTGTACAAAACTTTACACTATCACAAAAAATATAACAAAAACGACATTCATACACACAAAACAGTCCATACATCCCTGACACAACACTGCGGTGTACGGATCTGTACACTATCACAAAAAATCAAACAAAAATAACATTCACATGCATAACAAGCCATACATCCCTGAAACAATATGCCGGTGTACAGATCCGTACACTATCATATCAAATCTAACAAAAATAGAATTTATACACACATAACAGGCCATACATCCCTGAAACAACACGTATGTGTACAGATCTGTATACTATCACAACAAAGCTAACAAAATAGCACTCGTACATACATAATAGTCCAATATATGAAAGTAGCTGATGATCTTACCTTTTGTTACTTGAATAGATGTTGAATCTTCTTTTGTTGTTGTTTATTCTTCTTTGAAGGTCTTGATTTATCTTCAATCGCCAATTTCCTTTTAGATAATGATGGTTATGGATCTTTTACTACCTGATTAGATGTTAAATCTAATGCTTGTTGTCGTTTTGTTCTCTTTAATTCATTGATTTCGATTTAGATGATGATTATGGATTATTTTTTTGTTACTTCTTCTCCACCAGATAATGATGTTAAAATTATAACAAGGATTTATCACTATAACACCATGATGGTGTAAAAACTTGTACACTCATATAACACACACAACATGTTGCTTTGAATTAAACAACATATGTTAAATCTCAAATAAGAACAATTGTAAAAGTCTTTACACTCCCGAGGAAAAATCTAACAAAAACAGCTTCAAAACACACTTTGAACTAGCATGATGGTGTACTTAAATGTACACTGGTACCACTAGTGCTGAAAAAAACAGTTTTGAGACACAACAATCAGGCAATATGAAGATGAACTGGCATGCTGGTGTACAGATATGTATACTGGTACCACTAGTGATGAAAAAATAGTTTCAAAACACAACAATCAGGCAGTATAACAATATGTGGGTGTACATATCTGTACACACCGGAAACATATATCACCAAAAACACTCAAAATCAAATAGAACATGCTTTGAATCTCTGCAAACATCATGTTGGTGTACAGATCTGTACACACCAGAGAACAGGTATTACCAAAAATTGCTTAAAATCTGATTGAACATGCTTTTGAATCTCTGAAATAACATGTTGGTGTACAGATCTGTATACACCAACAACAAATCTCATAAAAAATTGCTCCAAAACAACAAAACATGCAATAAATTATTACCTTTGGCTCGTCGAACAAATGTTGAAGCTTCTTTAGTCTTTGAAGGATTTGATTTCTTCTTAGTTACTATTGTTGTCTTTGATTTCTTCTTAGGTTGTGATTTTTTTTGAAATTTCTGGTACTGAAACTGATGTTGAATCTTGTTTTTTATTTTTTATTTTTTTTATCTTGTCCTTGTTGTTGGTGATTTTCGACTTTCTTCCACTGCAATTGATTGCATTTCTTCGTCAGTTGAGGATGATTCTTCCTCTAATTGACTTACTTTTCTCTTTGAAACAACGTTTTTTCCACTCACCATGATGTTAATGATACTGAAATCATCTATGTTTTTTATTATGAAGATTTAAGGGATTTTGATTCTAGGGTTTTTCTGTAAAATATTTCTGCAGGATTTGAGGATTTTCTTTTCAATTTTTTTCTTCTGCTTTTATCTGTAAAAGAAACAAAATGTATTTATTGTTTTGTCCGTTACGCCTCACAGTTTCTTTTTTGAGAAAACGTGTCACGTCCACGTTGAATGTGTCAGTTACAAAATATTTTCCACTCGTTGTACGTGTACTTTATGAAACACGTGTGGAGGTCAGCAGCGTCTTTATATATTTTCCGAACTAATTTGTTCTTAGTTGGAACAAGGTGGACTAATCTATTCTTTTTCGGGGGGTTTTGGACTGAACCATTTTTTCCCCAATATGCGGTTTGGACAGGGACTAGAGTTATGTTTGGATTCAAACAACCCAACAAATAAACACGTGAATCATGCTATTCTGAAGATCACTGATAAGAGAGGATCATGGACGTCGCAAGAACATATCTCGTGGACAACATCTACTCATTTCTCAGATATACCGTACACCAAACACACTTTTTTTTTTTGAACTTTTTCATTAATGTAAATTCGAGGTTGCAATGAGTTTAAGATCGAAAATAAGAGAATAAAAAGTATCAAGAACATACCATACCGTAAAAGTACAATACCGAGAAATCCGACAAGAGAAAGAGAAGGATTACCGGAGTAAGATAAATATAAATATGAATAAGATCTGATTAAATCGGAGGAATAATGGTCTTTATTAAAGTTAAATTCCAACCATTTAGTTTGTTTTTATTCTTTAGAAAGATGTGCTCCCAAAATATGAGTGATTTTTGGAGCTAGAAAGAACAAGTCAAATGAGATTATTGATCTTATTAAACAACTTGTAGGTGTATGGTCTTGTGATTCCGATACATTTAAGTTTGTTTCTCCTAGTCTAATTTGGAGTAACTGGGAGACTCTTAGGATAAGTCATATGGGCTAGATTGGCCATTAAGTGTTGAAATTCAAAAAAAAAAAGTGTAGTCTAAAAGTTAACACTAGTTCTCTCTCCTAGCAAGTTCTCGCAGTTCAACTAGCAGCGAGATTGAAATGATGAACCAAACAGCGCTGAAAAAGTGACCTTAGCGCTGAACGGTTCAGCGCTCACAAAAATCACACGGATCACAAAAATAACAAAATTTGATCTGACGGCTGAAATTTAAAACGCTGAAAAAGTGACCTTAGCGCTTAACGGTTCAGCGCTAACACAAATCACATGGATCACAAAAATCACATAATTCGATCTGACGGCTGAAATTTAAAGCACTCAACCAAACAACGTTGGGCAGTGGTCCTAGTTGACGTGGACTGCTAATATAGTTGCTAGATTGGCACTCCCATAGGACTAGATGATGTGGACTGCTAGATTAGAAGACCATAGGACTTATCCTTATGATTGTGTAAATCCCTTTGCTTTGTGTAAAGGTTTTTTCTTTCTTTTTAATATAACTTTTTCCTTCAGAAATAAGAGTAATTTGCTCAAATATCCTATAACTAGTAATGAAGCTTCTGTCGTCAAAAAATAAAATCACTGATGAAGATTCAATCGCCGGATACGTTGATGATGAAGATTTTGTCGCCGGAGACAACAAAGATGAATATTTCGCTGTTGGAGATCATCACAATTGATCTTAAAACCCACTTAATAATCAATAATCGCCATTAAAGCGAAGATAAACCTCAAAAGAAAATATAAAACCACCTTTATGGCATAGATAAGTAGAAAACATAACAACAACTAAGCTAAAACTATTCACTAACTTAGAAAACAAGAAATAGCGAAGAAATATGTTTCGGGTATGAGAAGAACATGATTGTTCTTGATGGTTTTGTTGAATAAGAAGAAAAAGTGAGAGGAGAAAAGAGGAGAGAGACAATAAATAATGAAACACTTGTCTTAACTATCTGGTCCATTATTAATATCCACGTAGTTTCACCCGTTCCTTTTTTTTTTACTAACAAAGATGCACACGCAATGCGGATGCCGTTCTCATTCATAACCTACAAAATATTTTTTTATTGACTATTTATTTTAGGTTAACACTCATAAGACGTCATGAGAACCTTTTTGTGTATAAAATTCTAACTTTATTATAAACACCAAGTTTTTCAACTAACATCTTCATAGAACCGGGAACTATGACAACTTTTTTGCGTACAAAGTTCTAACTTTATTAAAAACACCATTTTTCTCAACTAACACTTGCATGGAACTGGGAATATTTATAACGCTTGTCGCTTGTACTCCGACTGTGCTAGAGAGTGTTGGATTAATGATCGTGTATTAGCACTTTAAACTGTCATTTAATTTCATTTTTGTAGATGGAAAAGCTAATTTCCCGACCGAGTGACTATCTAAAAGTATCAGCTAAAATATCCTCATTCTAGACACGTAACACTCATCCAAGGACCTGAGGGATATAACTAAATTCTTTTGAAGGAGATGATTTTTGGTTATTGTGGGGATTTCCATACAGTTATCACTTATCAAGATTCTGGACTATTCAAACTAAAATGGTGCCTTTTCCTTGCCATAAAAATTTCTAAGTTTTAAATAAGTTAATTTCAAGCTAAAAAAATGTTTATGCTTAGATCACAATTGACCAACCTTTAGCCATCACAGAATCCAAAATTCAAAAACGCTCTCCCTATCACTTGAGCTTAAAGGATTTACTAATTTGACTGTGTATCTGACTGTGAATCGAGAGAATGAACTAATGGTGGAATGTGATTTTATAGTTCGTGTTGGTCGAGCAACTCAAAGGGAATGTGTGTTTGATGTAGACTTCATTCCTTTTTGTTAGAACATTGCCCGGTCGAACTCGAAAGTGTTGTTATCTCAAGCTTATTGTCAAATTTAGTTGATCAAAACTATATCTTGATTTCTAGTCTACTTATAGTTATGTATCAGATTAGGATAGAAGTGTGTAATTGAGCATTAGACTTCATAGCGTTCACCAATTGAATAAGAAGATATACTAAAGACTTTGTAGGAACTTTGACGACAAAAGGTATGTGGAGACTAAATCTTATCTATCACTCAAAAGTCTATTCAATTTTATCTACTAATGAGACTAAGTCGTATATCTATATAGACTTTATGTTATACACATTGAAGTTTCGAGTCGAGTTTATCTCATTAATATAATTTTCAAAATATTAGTTTAAAGATTACAATGTTTCATCATCTACTTGAAAACTTTAGTTATGAACAATTCATTTGTTGGAAACTAAATATTAAGTCAAGATGATCATGTGAAAATTACCTTGAACATCTTACATAATTTGTGTGAGACAATCATTTGATGTTAACTTGGGATGTTTAATAATCATTTGAAAATTACTTGAAGCTAGTGGTATGTGTAAGATTACCATTGTCGTTCTTCTAAGGATGTTTCAAATCGATTATCGAGAGTTTTAGAACTACTACCAAAGTTTGGATATAGTACAGTTTGCGTACCCAGTATGCGAACTGTGAAATACTAGTTGGGTCCGGAACTCTTGTTTGCGAACGAGTTTATATGTATGTGTCCGAAATTGTTGTTTGCGAATGGAATTACTAGGTAAGATCTAGAACAGTAATTCGTGAACTTAGTTTGCAAACTCAGTGGTTAGGTTTTAAAATCGTCAAGTATGACAACTTGTTCACATACTCTATATGCAAACTAAATTGTCTATACTCATGAACTCGGGTTCGTTTGCGAACTTTGTTTGCGAACTAAAGTCCCTGAATTTTTAATGCCTTTAAGCTATGCGAACTCGGTTTGCAAACCGTGACATTACGTTCATGAATTAGTTCTTGCACACATACAAACCAAGACGAATATGTTTCAAATGGTTCACATATATTTCCATGAGATATTAAGAATTTGAACAACTCTCTTAAAACATATTTAGATACATTTGATCATCTATCAAATTGGTTGATTAACATATTGAGTCTAGAAGTGATTGATGAAAATATCTGAGCCAAAAGTGTTCATATGGATAACTTCGGTTAACTGTTATTGAGCCAACTCATTATACACATTTAGGTACGGTTCATCCATATCTGAACATAAGTATATTTCATTTATGCGTATTAAGCTAAAACATCTAACGGTGGAGAATGATTACTTATTTTCTAAGCAAACTTAGCTTGAATCTTAAGTCAGGTTTTCATCTAACGGTGAATATTGATTTCTTTGTTAATAAGTTATCTTAGCTTTGATTGTAAGCAACCCTGATTTGAAAGGCTATATAAGGAGAAACTCTAGCAGCTGGGAAATCTAATCCTGACACTTTCATGTGTCCTAGTTTCAAAATAGAGTCAATTCTCTCTTAACCTAGGTTTCCATCTCTTCTGAAAACCATTACTAGGTTTAACGACTTAAAGACCTCTCTTGGGATTCGTGAACCCAGGTCCAACTATTATTTCTGTAGTTGCATATCCTGGTTTTACTATTCTATTGTATTGAGTTTAATCTTCTCTAAGATTATCTCGAGATTTATCTCCGATAGGTAAGATACAAAAAGTAATCACAACAGTTCTTCGTCTTAGACTCTTGTGATTCCCCAATAACTTCTTCTGTTAATCAGTTAGGTTATTGTGAGGTGACTAATATTCTAGTCTGCTCTTCGGGAGACATAAGACCGGATTATTAGTTGTGTTTCCTTTTCACCTTGATCTTTATCTAAAGATGTAAACCAAAAAGGAATAGACTAATCTGTGGGATACAAATTTGATTATAAGTCTTCGACTTTGGGTCGTAGCAACTCCTAGGATATAAAGGGCGTTAGCTAGGGGAATCAAGTGAGCAGGGTCTTGCGATATTCAAGAGGCGTAAGGAACGCGACTATACCTCAATCAGTATGATACTTGGTTAGGGCTCAACTACATTCCAGTCCGAATTTAACGTGTGGTAGGCTAGAGTCTGTAGTGGCTTAATATAGTGTGGTGTTCAAGTCTGGATTAGGCTCTGGGGTTTTTATGCATTTGCGGTTTCCTCGTTAACAAAATTTCTAGTGTCTGTTTATTTCTTTTCTGCATTATATTTTCTTTATATAATTAAAATATCACAGGTTGTGCGTTGATCAATCATAGTTGATAAATCCGATTTGTTGGATAGAACTTGATTGATACTTGGGTATTGGTCTTTGATACTTGTTTGATTACTGACTGTGTAGAGAAAAAGATAAAGCTCTTTGTGAAAAAGTGGGGGTCTAACAACCACACCCAATATTTTGTTAGGCAATCTGTATGGACCAACTCTAATATAATTCCAAGAGAATCAACTAGACAGTCAGACTCAATCAAGGAAATATATCCAAGAGTTATATCTCTTTTTCTTAATGTAAAGGTTGGATTTACCAATTGATTGAACTACGCACAACCTGTGATATTTCAATTATATAAACAAATATAATGAGGAAAAGAAATAACACAGATACCAGAAGTTTTGTGAACGAGGAAACCGCAAACGCAGAAAAACCCTGGGACCTAGTCCAGATTTGAACACCACACTGTATTAAGCCGCTACAGACTCTAGCCTACTACAAGTTAACTTCGGACTGGAATGTAGTTGAGCCCTAACCAATCTCACACTAATTATGGTAAAGTCACGTTCCTTACGCCTCTGAATCCAAGCAGGACTCTACGTACTTTATTTATTTAACTAGAGATAGCTTAGTTTTTCAGTTAATACATCACTGTAGTTCACAGTTTCTGTCTTGCTACTCTAGTTTTGTAATTGGTAATCTTCAGTATTTCTTTGCTTTGACTACACAAAACTGAGAACTGAAATTTTCTCTTTGAGTGATCAGGTACCTGCAATTCTGCTGCGAACTACAAGGAATAAAAGAAAAAGATTGCGAGACAACCTGTTGGTTGTGCCTAAACCCGGTCTTGTACCGGCGGTATCGTTCCTCAACATAAATATTTTTGCCTTGAATGATACACCATTCTCGTATGCAAACTGAATTAGATACTCCATCATCAAACCCCTGAAACACATTTGTATACATGACTCTGTGATTGTGAGTAAACTGCTTGATAACTATATTATTATATCACTGACTATTCCGTCGATCTTGGCAATATTTGTGTACTCATCCCTGAAATTGATCGTCAAAAGCATAAATCTGTGATATATCCTGACTGTCCGTTGAACTAGTATCATTGGTACCTTTGTGCATGAATTAGTAATACTTGAAAGCATGTTACCTGCTGAATATGTTGTGTTCTGTGGGTTATCTGAATTCTGAAACATACCCATTCTGCATACACAACCCCAATAAGGGTTCTGTGCAGTTGCTGCCAATCTGATCAGTACAACATTATAGTTCTGTGTGCACTTTTTAGCTTTTGATTCTTGAGAAGTTGTTTATTTGAATTGTGATTCCTTGTCGTATGTGTGATGTTATCCCTGAATCTGAGGACCATTCATCCACTTATCTTGTCTTTACTTCCCTGGTTTACTCATTATTACTTTCCTGAGCTATACAACATAGTGAATCTGTGTGCATAATTTTAAAAAAACTAGCTTTTGATTTCTTATAAGTTTAGATTCACTGTATTGTGAGATGTGTGCTTGTCTGATTGTTATAACATGTTCACTGATATGCATGCTAGGCTATGATCGTGTCTTTTAGAGACCATACCAAACGTCTAGTTAGAATTCAGCGAGAGGACGTAGTTGAGATTCCTGTGTCTGTCGAGGAAAGACCTGACCAACCTGAGACAATGGGTGACGAGGTAATCCCACCCCGCAGTCTTAAGGACTACATGTACCCCAAGAGGGCAAGCCAGCCATCTTGCATTGTTCTACTAGAAACTGCTGGTCAGTTTGAATTGAAAGCGATCATGATACATATGCTCCCTGTGTTTCGAGGGGTTGAAGCTGAAAACCCATACCACCATGTGAGAGAATTTGAAGAGATTTGTGGGACTCTGTGTTTCACTCAAATGCCGAAAGAGTCCCTGAAATTGAGATTATATTCTTTCTCTTTGAAAGAAAAGGCTAAGTCTTGGCTATATGCCCTGCAGCCACAGTCAATTAGGACATGGGATGATCTTCTCAAAGAATTTTTCAAAAAGTTCTTCCCAAATCACAAGACTGCGACCATTCGTCAAAGTCTGAATAGCTTTGTGCAATTAGAGGGTAAGACCTTAGCTAAATACCTGGAGAGATTCAATGACTTATTGCTTCAGTGACCTCACCATGGTTTCGAAAAATGAAGACTTGTGCAAATGTTGTATGAAGGTCTGGATGTTGCCACCCGAACAACAGTTGAGTCAATGTGCAATGGCCAATGGTTTATTTATTGACAAAAGTGCTGATGAGTCTTGGACTTTCCTAATCGAAGTTGCTGAAAAGACTCAGCAGTGGGAGTACATTCGTGAACCTAGAAAAATTGCCCCTGTAACTAATGTTCATAGGATTGAGTCCGACTTTGAGGGAAATGCGAAAATTACATCGTTGGCTAGGAGAGTAGAAGCGCTAGAGCTGCAGAAGGATGTGAAACCTACTGCAACTAATCTCCGTGACCATGTCGAAATGTCTATTTGTGCTGCATGTAATAGTTCTGACCATCTAGTGGACAGTTGCCCAGAAATACTTGCATTTCAGGAATCTAGACTTGAACAGGCCCATGTTTTGTAACAAAAGCAAGAACATAACCCTTATTCACAGACCTACAACCCAGGGTGGAGGAATCACCCTAACTTTTTGTGGTCTAAGGGCCCCTGTACAGGGGGGGTACATCAGGAAACACACAAGGGTATGCATACCCTAGAAACCCCCAGATGCAGTCGTACACACATCATCCTTCTGAAAAGAAATTATCAAGCATAGAAGAAAGTGTCGGTCTGTTGACCCAAAATCTTTTGAAAATTCAGAAGTCGACTGACCAACGATTTACAAGTCTAGAACTTAAGATGGGTCAAATTTGCGATGCACTAAATAAGAGGGAAAATGGTAAACTCCCAAGTCAGCCTCAACAAAATCCTAAGAGTGCATTTCAGGCAGGTACTTCTACTTGCAATGGGTCGTCATATGTGAATGCTATTACTAGTCTTCGTAGTGGTAAAGTTGTTGATAACAATGTAGGCGTACCACAGACCAGTGAGTCTGAGTTATACTCATCATTGCATACGACGCCACAGAAAACATCCATTGTAGAAAATGAATCTGAGCAGCTTTGTAAATCTAAAAATTCTACTGATGTTAATGTTTTTTTTTGCCAGCTAATGATCATGTTGCTCAATTTCCTCAAGGGTTGGTGCAGCAGAAGAAAAGCACCCATTACAATGAGATGTTAGAGATGTTCAAACGAGTTAACATAAATATCCAATTTCTTGAGGTAATTAAGCAAATCCCTGCATGATAAATTCCTTAAAGATTTGTGTACACAAAAGCACAAGCTTAATGTGCACAAACATGCTTTTCTGGCTGAACATGTAAGTTCTATTATTCAAAACAAGACTCCACCTAAGTTTAGAGACCCAGGTTGTCCCACAATCTCATGCAAGATAGGTGACCATACGGTCAATAACGCGTTACTAGACTTAAGGGCTAGTGTGAACCTACTGCCATATTCAGTTTATGTTTAGTTAGGTCTTGGAGAGTTGAAAGCAACACCTATAACTCTGCAATTGGCGGACAGATCCGTCAAAGTTCCTCGTGGTGTGGAAGAAGATATTTTGATTAAGGTTGATAAGTTCTATTTTCCTGTTGAATTTATTGTTTTAGATACTCAGCCTGTGCAAAACCTAGACTATCACATTCATGTCATTTTAGGACGTCCCTTCTTGGCGACGTCCAATGCAGTCATTAACTATCGTAATGGAGTGCTGAAATTATTGTTTGGTAACATGACCGTGGAGTTGAATGTTTTAAATGCTATCCAACAACATTTAGATCTTGATGATGATCATGATGTGCATGAAATCAACATGATAGAAAGTTTGGTTCAGGATTCGTTATCTAGTAACATGTCTGTTGATCCTTTGCATGCTTGTTTGAATAATTTAACTTGGATCTATTTGATGATGAATACATAAGTGAAGTGAATTCTTTGCATGAATCTGCACCCCTCATGGACACGACTAAGTGTAAAGCTAGAGTGGAACCACTTCCACTCTTGGAATCTAAGTCTGTCCCGTCTCTTGTTGAGCCACCAAAGCTCGAACTGAAACCATTGCCTGATACTCTTAAATATGCATTTTTTGGGCCTTCTAATACTTTGCATGTAATCATTTCATCTGCCTTAGATATAGAACAAGAGAGTAGGCTTTTAGAAGTACTTAAGGAGCATAAAGAAGCATTAGGATGGACCATCTCAGACCTTAAAGGCATAAGTCCCACTGTTTGCATGCATCATATAAATCTTGAAGAAAATGCTAAACCGTCTAGGGAGATGCAAAGGCGACTCAATCCTAACATGAAATAGGTTGTTAAGGGTGAGATTCTAAAACTTCTTGATGCGGGTATTATATACCCGATTTCAGATAGCAAATGGGTTAGTCCCATTCAGGTTGTGCCAAAAAAGTCAGGAGTTACCGTAGTTCAAAATGATAAAGATGAATTAGTCCCTACTCGTGCAACCACAGGGTGGCGAGTTTGCATTGACTATAGGAAGTTAAGCACAGTAACAAGGAAAGACCACTTTTCTCTTCCATTCATAGACCAAATGCTAGAACGGTTGTCTAGGCATAATTATTATTGTTTCTTGGATGGTTTTTCTGGTTCCAATCAGATTCATATTGCACCTGAAGATCAGGAAAAGACTATATTTACATGTCCATTTGGAACGTTTGCTTATCATCGTATGCTCTTTGGGTTGTGTAATGCACCCGCCACATTTCAACGTTCTATGATGAGCATTTTTTCTGACATGATAGATAATTTCCTTGAGATCTTTATGGATGATTTCTCTGTGTTTGGATCTTCTTTTGATGAATGTTTGAACCATCTCACTCGTGTGATGATTATATGTAAAGAGAAAGATTTGGTTTTGCATTGGGAAAAGTGTCATTTTTATGGTGAACTCAGGCATAGTTCTAGGACACATCATCTCTAAAAAAAGGCATAAAAGTAGATAAAGCTAAAGTTGACCTCATTCAACACTTGCCGCAACCTCGCTCTGTGAGGGAGGTTAGATAATTTTTAGGCCATGCTGGTTTAGACCGTAGATTAATTAAAGATTTCAGTAAGATCTCAAGGCCACTGTGTAATATACTTGGTAAAGATGTTGCTTTTGCATTTGATGATGCTTGTGTGCGTGCTTGGGAGGTGCTCAAAACTCTTCTAACTTCAGACCCTATAGTCCGACCACCTGATTGGAAATTGCCATTTGAACTCATGTGTGACGCATCTGATTTTGTTGTCGGTGCTGTTTTAGGACAACGCGTCGATAGACTTCCATATGTGATATACTATGCTAGCAAGACTCTTAATGATGCTCAACTTAACTATACAACTACTGAGAAAGAGTTGTTTGTTGTTGTTTTTGCATTGGACAAGTTTAGGTCATACTTGATAGGGTCTAAGATCATCATATACACTGATCATGCTGCTCTGAAATTCCTTCTTTCTAAGAAGAATGCTAAAGCTCATCTTATCCGATGGATATTGTTATTGCAGGAATCTGATCTCAAAATTTGTGATAAGAAAGGTTCGGAAAATGTTGTTGCTGATCATTTGTCTAGATTAAATGTTGAGTCTAGTGATGAATCTGTGCATATTAGAGAGTCATTTCCTGATGAACAATTAATGCTTGTGTCTAAGTTTCCTTGGTTTGCTGACATTGTGAACTACCTTGTTACGGGAAGAAAGCATGTGCATTGGTCTAGACAAGACCATTCTAAGTTCTTGGCTAAAGTTAAACATTTCTTTTGGGATGACCCATACTTGTTTAAGTACTTCCCGGACCAAATTATTAGGAAATGTGTCCCCAACAGTGAACAAAAAGACGTGATATCTTTTTGTCATGACCAAGCATGTGGAGGCCATTTCAGTGCCAAGAAAACTGCTGTAAAAGTCTTGCAGAGTGGGTTTTACTGGCCATCATTATTTAAAGACTGCCATGCTTATTATATTGCTTGTGAACGTTGTCAGAAACTAGGAAGAATTTCCTAGAGAAACATGATGCCATTGCACCTTATTATGATTGTTGAACTGTTTGATGTTTGGGGAATTGATTTCATGGGTCTGTTTCCCAATTATGAAGGTAAGCTATACATCCTTGTTGTTGTTGATTACGTTTCTAAGTGGGTAGAAGCAATCGCAACCAAAACAAATGACCACAAGGTGGTACTTTCGTTCTTAAAAGAAAATATATTTTCTCGTTTTGGAACCCCTAAAGCTATAATCAGTGATGGTGGTTCACACTTTTGCAATAGGTATTTTGAGTTACTAGTTCGCAAGTATGGCATAACTCGTAACGTATCAACCCCATACCATCCACATATCCGCGGCCAAGTAGAGGTTTCTAATAGGGAGAATAAGCATATTCTTGAAAAGACGGTTAACTCAGAGATTGAATGATGCTTTATGGGCCTATCGAACAGCATATAAAACTCCTATTGGCATGTCTCCTTACAGACTTGTGTACGGAAAGCATTGTCATTTACCTGTTGAATTAGAACATCGTGCATATTGGAATATAAAGAAACTTAACTTTTCTCTTGATAAAGTTCGTACTCAACGGAAACTCCAACTCAATGAGTTGGAATACTGAGGAATGATGCTTATGACAGTGCAAATATGTACAAAGATAGAATGAAGGTGTTCCATGACAAGCGCATTTTGCGCAAGTCATTCACGCCTGGACAGAAAGTTTTATTGTACAACTCACGTTTGCATCTTTTTCCAGGTAAATTGCGTTCTAGATGAACATGCCCGTTCTTGGTGTGCACAATATTCCCTCATGGAGCTTTAGAACTCGAAGATGTAGCAACAAAGAACGTCTTCAAGGTCAATGGGCAGAGACTGAAGCCGTTCCTTGAACCAATTCCACCTGAAATTGAAACAACTGAACTTGCAGATCCCATCTATGTGGTACTGAAATATTTCACCCCTTGTACATACCAGGTTTATAATTCCATTTCCCGTCCTTTGCTTTCTTTTAGTTTCAGTTTGATAGGCTAGTTTTTTTTGCTGTATATAATCTCTATTCTCTTTGTGATATCTACCTTGCTGCTCAATTATCTGGTTTGGCAACACTTTTTGGATCTGGTACTCTCTAACCTTTGTTTATCTTCATGAACTTCATGGCATGTTATAATTTTTGAATCCTTAGAAACATTGAGGACACTGTTTAACATAGGTTTTGGGGTACAAGTAGATATCACATGAACTTAATTTGTAGCAATTTGGTATGTTTGAATCTTGTGAATGATTAACATCTTAGAAAGAAAAATGAAAAATGGAGCTCATTTACCTTGATCTGTGATACCTGTGCATGATAGAAAATCTTAGGATTCTTAGTCTAGATGATGAGGAACCCCTGATTCTAGCACAATTCACATGTTGATAAGAAACTTGCTCATGCACGATCTACCAATGCATGTATGGCCCCGGGCAGGTGTTTTATCGGTTAAGTAGGCTGCCAATCATCCAGAATACTGAATAAGACTTGACTAGCTTTTTCTTTGGTTGGATGGGATAGAAGGTGGAGGATACGTTAAGAAAAGCAACCATTGAATTTGACCGGGGGCATCGAAAAGGGCTGCCTCTTGCTAAAAGAGTGTCATGTAATGTATTTTTGATGTAAGGCTTGTTTTAATTTCAAGGGTACTTATGTCATTTTACTAGTAAGGGTAAAATAGTCTTTTACCTTATAATGGCATGTTGATAATTAAGGACACGGGTAGTAACTTCTCATGTTGCAACTTATCAGGTTGCTACTTCTCAGGTTGCTACTTCTCAGGTTGCAACTTATCAGGTTGCTACTTCTCAGGTTGCAACTTATCAGGTTGCTACTTCTCAAGTTACTACTTCTCAGATTGCAACTCCTCAGGTTGCAACTTATCGGGTTGCAACTTATCAGGTTGCTACTTCTAAGGTTGCAACTTATCAGGTTGCTACTTCTCAGGTTGCAACTTCTCTTCCATAGTCGTTAGTCTCCAATTTTCTGCTCTTTTGAAAATTACAACTTGGAAAAACTATTTGGTAACAGAAAAGAGGAAATTATTTCCTTAGGATACCCAACAAATAGATGAAGAAAAAAAAATGTTGTGGCAGTCCAAAAACTTTGTTTGAATAATATATTCAAGAAATAAATCATTTGTGTGTGGCAGACATAAAACAAAAATAAAATACTTCTACAACTCCAAAAATTACGAGAATTGGTGAGGCTATCAATAAATATGTCTCCTACATCATGTTAAAAGGATTTAACAATATACCTCATGAGTTAAGAGATAATCTCAAAACTCTACAGCTCAACAAAACTTTAACTTTTGTTATTTTACTGTTTTTGTAAAATATTTAAAAAATACCTTTACAATTCCAAAAATTATGAACCTCAGTGGAAGTAACTATCAAGATGTCCACCACTTCATGTTAAAAGGATTTAACAAAACTCCTCATGAGTTGTCTGTTTCCCACTTCTTAAGCCATGACTTACTCCTTGATTCTTTTATTTAGTTATTTAATGTGGACACTTGGCTCTCTGTTTTTGGTTGATAGAATCCACTTAGCCAAATGAGTGGCTGATTTTCTTTGACTTCGATATGGTGGAACAAATGCATTTCATTGAACATTACAAGAAGTAACTTAGATTAATGATTATGTTGTCAACATGCATAATAATTGCTAGACAAAGCCATGTGCTAGCCTATTAGAATACTATGATTTCTTTTAGCTAGAAATACTTTGACCGGGTTTACATGCATAGGTTTTCATTACTATAAATATTCAGATTATATTTCATTAGAAGAAAGTTAAAAAAAAAAAGAATAAGATAGAAGAAGAGAGGTTTTCGTCTTCTTTCAGAGAGAACAAAAGATCCGAGTACTTGATGACAATATTGTTTAGCTTTTAGGTTTCCGGTTCTTGTAAAGGGAGTTTCTGGTTCGTTGCTATTGTTTTTTTTTTCCTTAGGATTATTTCTAGCGTTTGAGGTAGGCGCAACACTATCTAAATTATGGTTTTGTTAATTAAATTCATATTTACAAGTTTTCAATAATATATGAATGATAATCGATGTTGTGAGTATGATTATGAATTTTGGGATGCGGTCCATAGATTGTGATTCTTAAAAATTATTTATGACGGGATACGAGATATCCTTGGGAACGGTTTTGTTTCCTAAACTCACGTGGGGCGAGCGGATTGATTAAATTTATTGTTGTTATGGATGTGGTTACGGTGTTATTAATCATACTAGTTGTTTTTAATAAGAAATTGAAAAATGTTTGAATAAAATATTTTGTTGATTCTTTTCCTACTGGGTGTCACAACTCACGTCGTTTCATGACAAAAATTCCAGATTTTATGACACCACAAGGAGCTAATGGCGGAAAAGCATAGAGATCGGTTTTGGTGTTTTAATTAGTAGTTTGCATATTATTATTGAAAAATTGTAATAAAATATCATCAAACTCTCTTTTGGATGATTTATTGAGTATTTATTGATTATTAATACTTGGAGATTATTGGGTTAATGTTTAACCAATGGAACAATGTTTTATTAAGAAACTTTTATTTGATTAGACAATGAAAATTTCTGAGTCATGTCAGTTTGACTGTTAATGATAATTATTATATAATATATATATGCCTGAATATTTTACAGTATGCCTAGAATTCACATTAAATGAAGTGGGTAAAATATTAGAATTATTTGAGTCCCAGAAGTGTTTTTAAAACAATTATTTCTCACTGTAAGAAATTAGGACGTTTTCTGATAGATTCAACTATATTGAATTATTCTTGTTTTCAAATTAGCCTATGTTATGTTTTAGACTTTCATGTCTTCTGTAAACTTGAAGATCTTTATTTTTTATTTTCAAAATGGTAAACTAAACCTGATTTGGAGTTGTGAGTGATTTTATACAATTTTTATAAAATGAACTATCACTGTTTTACGTTTCTGTAGTACTGGTCAACAACGCGTTTGACTGGGGTCAAAAGGTTTTTAAGTTAAAATAAAAAAAATTAGAAATTTTAGGAATGGAACAATGCTAAGTTAGGATTCAGAATATATAATCATAAAATTTTTGGACTCGAATTTGGTTCAGTAAAATTCTTGGAGTTAACTGATGTCTATTTTTGTTTTATGATTCTTCCTTAAATATGCGATTCTTTTGGATTAAATCTGGAATGTTTAACGGTGAAATTAATTTTATGGTAAACTATAGTTATTTAGTGTTCATGTGGGTTAAAAATCACGACAAGTTAACGGTTAGATGTTCCCAAAAGAATTTTTATGTATCCGCTGCGACAAAATTTCTGAATTGAACATAAATAAATAAAAAATTAGACAAAGAATTAGTTGTTAAACTTGGACCAAGTTTGGAAGTCTAGGCTTGTTATTAAAAGTAGCATTTAGGATTTTGGGTTTGGATTTTGGGTCGAAACCCAGGCCCGGAAATCGGGGTGTCACAGTTTGGTATCAGAGCGAGTCTGATCCTTTGAGAAGGCTAGTTTCTGAAAAAAAAAAAAGAAAAAAAAATATATATATATATATCAATGTGTGTATGTGCTTGTATGTGAATTGCTTGCAGCAATTGTTGATTGTGTTTTGGTAGAATGCATAATAGGTTGCACTCCTTTTGCATAGAGAATTCTCTCTGTGATACTTATGATTTAATGTCCTTTATTCAGGACATGTCTCGTCGTAATAATGGTTCAACCGGCCCACAAGACGGGGGTTTTGGGGATGTCGTCCGTGCTTTGAATGTTGTTGCTCAAGCGATGCAGCAACAAGTGAATCTTAATCAGAATGCACCTACCCCTTCCCCACCACCTAATCAACGGGCTTTGTTAGTTAGAAGGTTTATTGAACAAAACCATGATTCCTTCAAGGGTAGTCCTGATCCACTAGTTGTTGAAGATTGGATAGATAAGATTGAGAAAATATTCACCTTATTAGGCGTGAATGATGAGAATAAGCTGGACCTTGCTGTTTATAAGCTTGAGGGTGAGGCCACTCGTTGGTGGGACTTGAGTCGTCGTTCTAGGAATGATGGTCTGTTTACTTGGATGGAATTTCGACTCGCCTTCCTAAATAAGTACTTTCCACAAACTGCACGAAACCAGCGCATGATCGAGTTTATGCAGTTGACCCAGAGGAACATGACAGTAGCACAGTTTCAAGCCAAGTTTGAAGAACTCTCTCGTTTTGCTACTAACCTGGTTGAGAATGAAGAACTGAAGACTTTTAAGTTTCAGGAGGGACTTATGCCTTCAATTAAGAGTAGGCTTTCTATTCTGAAGATTACCTCTTATAATGAGATAATGGAAAGAGAACTGATTGTTGAGAGAGACATTGAGGAGGTAAATAGAATTCGAGAACGTCATAATGGGGATAAGAACAAGAACAAAAATAACAACCATCCATACCAGAAGAAAGGAAATGGACCGAATATGGAGCTTCCTGCACCTTCATGTTATCAATGCAAACAACCTGGACATTTTAAGAGGAACTGTCCTGTACTTATTTCTCATAGGAACCAACAACCATTTCCACCTCCGAACCAGCGTCAAGGGTATCAACATAACCGTCCTCAGAACCATTCACCACAATACCAAGCTCGACAACCCCCTCAACAACCTAATGCCTTCAATATTTCTCATGTTGGACGGAATCCAGATAACTCAGTTGTTGAAGGTACATTCTTAGTTTACAATTCTTGGGCTATGATATTGTTTGATACTGGTGCTATTCATTCGTTTTTTGCTTCTTCGTTTGTCTTTTCCTTGGGTTTGGAAACTGAATTACTTGATGGGATTCTTGGCGTAGCTAGTGCTGTAGGAGGTAGTGCATGTGTTGATCGCGTGGAACGAAAGTGTGTAGTACGTATAGCTAAGCATGAGTTTTTTATTGACCTTTTTGTGATGAATATGTCTAGTTATGACATAATCCTGGGTATGGATTGGTTATCTGCTCATCATGTTGTTTTTGATTGCTTTCAAAAATGTGTGACTCTGCACTCGGGTGAAGGTTCATTTGTCCACTTTACCGGAACTCGTAGTTTTGCAGTTCCCCTTATCTTGTTGGAAAGACACTTTCGACAGACTCATTCTATAGGTTTTCTTTATCACCTAGAAATGATAGAAGACGAGCAGCAAGATTCCATCTCTGCTATGGGCATTCCATTGATAGAAGAGTTTGAAGACGTTTTCCCTGAAGAATTACCAGGTTTGCCCCCTAGAAGAGAAATGGACTTCACCATTGAAGTTCAACCGGGTACTTCACCAATTTCGATGACTCCTTATCGAATGGCACCAATAGAGTTGAAAGAACTGGACAAACAACTACTCGAGTTGGAAGCTAAGGGTTTTATTCGAGGTAGTACGTCACCTTGGGTGCACCAGTCCTTTTTGTGAAGAAGAAGGATAACTCGCTGAGATTATGCATCGATTATAGAAAACTCAATGAAATTACAGTGAAAAATAAGTATCCCTTGCCTAGGATCGAGGATTTGTTTGATCAGTTGAAGGATTCCCAGTTTTTCTCGAAGATTGATATGCGATCAGCTTATCATCAACTGCGAATCAAGGATGATGATATTCCGAAAACCTCTTTTCGAACTCGATTTGGACACTTCGAGTTTATGGTGATGCCTTTTGGACTCACAAATTTTCCAGCAGCATTCATGGATCTTATGCATCGAATTTTCCGACCATATTTAGATAAATTCGTAGTGGTATTTGTAGATGACATTCTTATTTATTCATGATCACGAGAAGAGCACGAGGAACACCTGAGATTAGTGTTGCATTTGTTGAGATCTCATCAGTTGTATGCTAAGTTGAGTAAATGTGACTTCTGGCTTTCTGAAGTTCAGTTTTTGGGACACGTGGTCTGTAGGGAAGGAATCAAGGTGGACCCAGCTAAAGTTGAAGCAGTTACAAAATGGGAAAGGCCAAAGAATGTGTTTGAGGTTCGTAGATTTCTGGGCTTAGCAGGTTACTATAGATAATTTATTCAAGATTTCTCAAGGCTTGCCTCACCGTTGACAAGATTGACTCAAAAGGATACCAAATTCGAGTGGAATAATGATTGTGAGAAATCTTTTTCTATTCTGAAGGAGAAATTAACTACTGCACCAGTTTTGACAACACCAGTAAGTGGAATTGGTTATGTGATCTTTTCTGATACATCGTTGAAGGGTTTAGGATATGTTCTTATGCAAGAAGGAAAAGTGGTAGCTTATGCCTCAAAACAATAAAGACACATGAGTTGAATTACGCAACTCATGACCTCGAGTTGGCAGCTATTGTGTTCGCCCTGAAGTTGTGGAGACATTATCTGTATGGTGAGAAGATAAACATATTTTGTGACCATAAGAGCTTGCAGTATATTTTTACCCAACGAGATTTGAACCTGAGACAGAGGCGTTGGGTGGAATTTCTTAAGGATTACACATATACCTTCCATTACCACCCAGGAAAGGAAAATGTTGTAGCAGATGCTCTCATCCTAAAATTGAGGGTCGGTGTAGCAAGTATGACTCTTCATGCTTGGGATTTGTGCAGACTTATGGAGGAATACGACTTGAGCCATGACGAGATGATTTACAATACTGTAGTTGTTCCAGAGTTACAACATCGGATTGTAGAAGCTCAACAGACTGATAGAGAGATGATTTCAATTTGTGCTCATATAGAGAAAGGTTAAACACCAGATGGTTGGACTCAATCTGATGGTGGACTTCGCTTTATGGGGAAATTTTTTGTGCCAATAAAATTAAGGATGGAGGTACTAGAACATGCTCACAATTCTAAGTTTGTCGTTCATCCGGGAGGATCGAATATGTACCATGACATGAAAAGACAATATTGGTGGAAAGGGATGAAGAAAGATATTTCCTTGTATGTGTCGAGATGTCTCACTTGCCAGCAAGTGAAGATTGATCATCAAAAACCAGGAGGATTACTTCAACCATTGCCAATCTCAGAATGGAAATGGGAACACATCACTATGGATTTTGTCATGTGATTACCTAGAACTGCACATGGTAAAGATACTATATGGGTTATCGTTGATAGACTTACCAAGTCAGCGCACTTCTTAGCAATCAAGAAGACTGATACGTTAGCCACGTTAAGTCAGATGTATATCCATGAGATAATTAGGTTGCACGGTATGCCGGTGTCAATTATATATGACAGAGATCCTCGTTTTACTTCTCAGTTCTGGAAAAGTTTACAGAAGGCGTTAGGTACACGTGTCTCTCTTAGTACTGCCTTTCATCCCCAGACCGACAGGAAGTCTGAACGGGTAATTCAGATTGTGGAGGATATGCTACGAGCTTGTGCCTTGGATTTCAAGGGAAGTTAGAGTGAGCACTTTCCATTGGTAGAGTTTTCTTATAACAATAGCCATCAGGCTAGTATAGGTATGGCACCTTTTGAAGCATTGTATGGACGACCTTGTATATCTCCAGTGTGTTGGACCGAGATCGGCGAACGTAGCATTTTTGGACCTGATTTGGTACGAGAGACGACTGAGAAGGTTCAGTTAATCCGGCATAGGTTAATGACAGCTCAGAGTCAACAGAAGAGTTATGCATACAAGAGACATCGACCTTTAGAGTTTACTGAGGGAGACTTGGTGTTACTCAAAGTGAGCCTAAAGAGAGGTGTTAAGCGTTTTTGCAAGAAAGGAAAGTTATCACCACGTTATATTGGTCATTTCCAAATTATTCGACTTGTTGGGGAAGCAGCTTATCAGTTGGAGTTACCTCAGCGAATTGGGAACGTTCATGACACTTTCCACGTGTCAATGTTACGAAAATACGAGAGAGATCCTTCATATGTTATTGACCCTTCAAATATTATTGCATAGGAAGATTTGGAGATCCAAGAGGATGCTACGTACGTGGAGCAACCAGTTCAAATTTTGGACTTTAAGGAACATGTGCTTCGCACTAAGACCATTCCTATGGTTAAGGTGCAGTGGCAGCGTCTCCATGTCGAGGAAGCGACGTGGGAATTAGAGTCCGAGATGCGGAGTAAATACCCTCAACTTTTCTAAGGTAACTTCTAAATTTCGTGACGAAATTTCATTTAAGGGGGGTAGAGTTGTAGGGCTTGTTTAATTTCAAGGGTATTTATGTCATTTTACTAGTAAGGGTAAAATAGTCTTTTACCTTAGAATGGCATGTTGATAATTAAGGCCACAGGTTGCAACTTATCAGGTTGCTACTTCTCAGGTTACAACTTATCAGGTTGCTACTCCTCAGGTTGCAACTTATCGGGTTGCTACTTCTCAGATTGCAACTTCTCTTCCATAGTCGCTAGTCTTCAATTTTCTGCTCTTTTGAAAATTAGAACTTGGAAAAACTATTTGGTAACAGAAAAGAGGAAATTATTTCCTTAGGATACCCGACAAATAGATGAAGAAAAAAAAAATTGTGACAGTCCAAAAACTTTGTTTGAATAATATATTCAAGAAATAAATCATTTGTGTGTGGAAGACATAAAACAAAAATAAAATACTTTTACAACTCCAAAAATTACGAGAATTGGTGAGGCTATCAATAAATATGTCTCCTACATCATGTTAAAAGTATTTAACAATATACCTCATGAGTTAAGAGATAATCTCAAAACTCTACAGCTCAACAAAACTTTAGCTTTTGTTCTTTCACTGTTTTTGTAAAATATTTAAAAAATACCTTTACAATTCCAAAAATTATGAAACTCGGTGGAAGTAACAATAAAGATGTCCACCACTTCATGTTAAAAGTATTTAACAAAACTCCTCATGAGTTGTATGTTTCCCACTTCTTAAGCCATGAGTTACTCCTTAATTCTTTTATTTAGTTATTTAATGTGGACACTTGGCTCTCTGTTTTTGGTTGATAGAATCCACTTAGCCAAATGAGTGGATGATTTTCTTTGACTTTGATATGGTGGAACAAATGCATTTCATTGAACATTACAAGAAGTAACTTAGATTAATGATTATGTTGTCAACATGCATAATAATTGCTAGACAAGGCCATGTGCTAGCCTATTAGAATACTATGATTTCTTTTAGCTAGAAATAATTTGACCGGGTTTACATGCATAGGTTTTCATTACTATAAATATTCAGATTATGTTTCATTAGAAGAAAGTTAAAAAAAAAAAGATAGAAGAAGAAGAAGAAGAAGAAGAAGAAGAAGAGAGGTTTTCGTCTTCTTTCAGAGAGAACAAAAGATCCGAGTACTTGATGACAATATTGTTTAGCTTTTAGGTTTCCGGTTCTTGTAAAGGGAGTTGCTGGTTCGTTGCTATTGTTTTTTTCCTTAGGATTATTTCTAGCATTTGAGGTAGGCGCAACACAATCTAAAAATCTTTTTATTTATGGTTTTGTTAATTAAATTCATATTTACAAGTTTTCAATAATATATGTATGATAATCGATGTTGTGAGTATGATTATGAATGTTGGGCTGCGGTCCATAGATTGTGATTCTTAAAAATTATTTATGACGGGATACGAGATATCCTTGGGAACGGTTTTGTTTCCTAAACTCACGTGGGGCTCCCTGGGGCGAGCGAATTGATTAAATTTATTAAGCAGTCCCCAGTCATACATATCTTGGTCTTTGGCTGGAGGCTCAAGAAGTATATCCGGAATGGTCTTCTTGACACGATGTGGTTCAGTACTGTGGACATGTCTCTCCTTTGTGCCTCCGATAGGCAACGAAATTCACGTTCAACCAAGGATTGAACTGCCTCTTTGATAGGTTGTTCCGAGAGTTTAAAGGTTCTGATTAAGAGAGGATTCTTGTGTACTCCCTCAGTCCCCAGTTCTTGTGAATCAACCTTCTCTTTGAAAATGTGCTTCAAAGCTCCGCAGTCGCTTGTGGGATGATTGACGAACCTGTGGAAGCGGCAGTAACGAGGACTTTCCACGTCTTCTTCAGTTAGTTCTTTCTTGACATATGACAACTTGATTGCACCATCTTGGACTCAGGAATCCAGGAGTCCGATCACCTCTTCATTGGAAAAAATAAAGTCAGGTGCTTCTTGATCAGGAGCTCTTGTGCGTTGGTCAGAGGCTTGTGTATCTTGCTTATCCTTCCTTTGTGCAGGAGCTGAGATATTCTTGCACGACAGCTTGGTTTTCCGTTTGCTCTCTTTTTCTATTTGTGGAAGGCTGGAGTTTTCTGCTTCTTGATCAGACATTTGCTACCTCGAATGTCTCGTGGTTATTCAGCCTTTGTAGCTTTTGTCCTTTCCAGTAGAGCGGGTGCAGTGGTTGCGGATCTCTTCGCGGATTCATGAAGATCTGAGAAAGTCTGAAATCAAAGATTTTCCAGTAAAGCTCGGTAAACCGGGAGCATGTCGTTGATGCACAAATCTACCAGTTGCTGCTCCATGACATTTGGATCATGACAATCCAGGGTTTGGACTCTGAATCTTTTCACATAGTCATTGGGATTTTCAGTGACCCTCAGAAACATCCTTCCAAGGTTAGAGAGAGTGACTTGCTCTGACACGAAGAAGTACTTCCTGTAGAAGGCGTTAATCATTTCTCCCCAATTATTGATAGTCCCTGGTGCGATGTTATTGTACCAGGTGTATGCTCTACCTTTCAAGGATTTTGAGAATTCCCTGAAACGGACGACATGGTTATGTTCATGTTCTCCCAAGGCTTCAAGAAAGCGAGAGACATGTTCTCAAGCATTGCCAGTTCCATCATACAGAGTAAAAGTTGGTGAAATGTAACCTTTAGGAAGGGAAATCCTCTGTGTAACGGCATGATAAGGAGTTTGGTGATGATGGACATGTGACGTCTTGTCCTTTCCATAGTTCTCTAGAAGACGCTCCAAGTCTTCACGAGTAATGAAGTTTGATGACTCCTTTGCTGATGGATTGCCTGCAGCTTTGTCGGCTTCATCATCATTCACTGTATGAATTGGAATTACCCGAGGATCGTCATATGAGGATTTCTCCTTCTCTTTTCCCTTTCCTTGAATTTTCTTCGACATCTTGTCAGTGAGATTCTTCAATTGATCAAATAACTTCTTCTGTGCTGCAGCCATATCTGTCTGATTCTGTGCAAAGATTTCTTGCGCTTTGATGAGATCAGCAATAGTAGGTGGTGTACTTCCTATGACTTTTTCAGGGTGTCGGCCGAACAAAGGATGTCCTTCCGTGTTGGCGTGAGGAGGAGGAGTGTCACCACCGTCAGTGTTAGTGGCCGGAACGGTTTCCGAGATGTTATCATTATTGCTGGTGCTAGAAATATTTTCGTTAGTATTCGTAAATAATCCTGACCTAAGACCAACCATCTTGTGAAAATGAGAGATTGCAACCGAGAGAATGATCTCCCACTGTGGTCGCCAATCTATAGATGGGGAAAAACAATTTGCTGGTTTTTACGGAATTGAAGAGTCGACCGTGTGGAGACTCCTTGAACCGAGCGAAATATTGAACCTCACACAGATGCACTACAAGAAGGAAGTGTTTTAAGTTCGAGAGATCAATCTGTAAGACTCCAGCCTAAACCAAGAACAATGGCCGTTCCAGAGTCAATTCGGTTACAAGAGAGGATGGGTTGATCTGTAGGAGGGAAGCTGAGAAATGTGTGAGATCAATGGTGATCTGAGATTATAGGTGCATTGTTATTTTAGCGTGAAAATGCTCTGAATGATTGAGTTTTTCCTGATTGAGAGTGATTTCTGTGAGTTCGTGTATATGAAAGATTGTCTGTATGAACTTTGATGAGAAATTGCTCGTTTAGGAGAACGTTCGAATTGTTCGAATCTTGTTCAGTGTTGTCGTTTCAATCAGGATTCAGAGACATTTTATAATGCCGGAATTGAAAACACCATGATCCCATGAAGTGTGACAGTTGCTGGAATCAGAAAGTGGGAAATCGTTTTAAACCAATTACTCATCGTGCGGAGACTTGGTTAATTTTCTACCCACTACTTTGCTGATTCTTCCAACTGATTGCATGTCTTGCTCATATTCTTATCGTGGGTGAACACACGTGCCGTAGACCGCCAGACCAAAACCCTAGTTAATATCCCTCCATTGTGATACGATTGAAATCTCGTGATTATGGAGTCAGTTGCTGACTTTGTGGGACGATGAGCCCATGTAGTGTTGAGTTGAACATGTTTTAGCAAATGTTCTGAAACTCATGAATTAAATGTGTCTGCTGAGACGAGGTATCATTATAACCTAAAACGAGCAAACTGTGTTGTTGAATTGATAGTTGAACCAATATTCTTTGATCTGAGCAAATATTGCTAGTCTGAGCGAATATTGCTAATTTGAGTGAATATTGCCGGTTCGAGCAATTATTGTCAGTTTGATCAAGTATTGCTAGTTTGATGAATTTATTGGTAGCAAGACCGAATAAAATATTAATTTAATTTACTGACTGTTGGGTCGAGCAAAATAAATAAAGTGTTGATCGTGGAATCAACATAAAATTATCAGAGTGTTTGAATCTGCTCAGAATCACGTTTTTGCAGAGCTCTGGATTCAAAACCCTAATTTTACCAAAATTATGATTTATTGCAAATCAATACAGAGTGACATATGGACCCGTCTACATGGGATGACAGGTTCACCATATATCGCCCAAATGCTCGAATGAGCAAAATACCTAAGTCTCCTGAGACCAGTTGGTGAAAGAATGATTAAATGCTGGTTTAATCATTTACTGAAATAATGCTCGTGTGAGCGAGAAATCATAAAACCTGATATAGAAAATATGAGGGACAGACCAAGATGTCATGAGACCGGCTCTTGGTGGGTGTGGGACCAGTGGATGGTCGTTTGAGCAAACTTCCAATTGTTTAGAAAGAGTTTGAACCTAATATGAGCAATTGAGCAAATTAGGTTAAAATTATTAAAACATGCGGGACCAGCTATTTGCAAGCCTCAGGTTCACCCTTGTCGGTCAAGGGGATTTGCCCGTGTCACCATAACTTCCGTGTTTCAGTCCTGAGAATTTTGATATTTTCTGGTGCATGTTTGCGCAACATTTGGAGAATATATGCAAAATCCATGGTTTTACTGAAACTGGGAAAAATACATGAGATGAGGGAAAATAAATAAAACAGGTAATTGCAAGGTGTGGTACCGGACAAGGGGTCATGAAACCGGACCTGGGTGGTCACGGGATCAAATATTGATTGTTTGAGCAATCCCCGGATTGGTTGAAACCCTAATTAGCACCCTTTAGTAGAATCGATGTAGAATTCTCATATGGACTCGGATTTTGATGGTCCGCCCCTCCATTCTGTACGGAAAAGAATTTCTTATCTCCCAACGCGGGAATATTTAGGTTTGAAGTTCATTTGGGAGGTGAAAACAACCCGATAGTAAAACTCAGGAAGAATTCAAGGGGCCGGTCCCATGATATTTTTCCTAATTTTATTATGTTTTCATGATTTTAGGGAAATATCATAAAACCAAGGAGTTTTGTTGAAATCAAGGAGTTTTCATGAAATCATGAAACAAAACACCAAGTAATAATAAAACAATGGGCGTGTGGGAACGGCTAGGGCATGGCCGGCCGGCTAGATCCCGGTCCCACAAGTTTTTTCCTAATTTTTAATATTTTCTATGATTTTAGAGAAAATACATGAAATTAGGTAATTTTTTAGGGAAAATTCATGAAATCAAGGAATTTTCATAATTTAAGAGGAATAATAAAATAATGGGGACGTGAGGTGTGGGACCAGCCACAACCAAGGCATGACCAGTCGGCCGGCGATCCCATGTCACCTTTCCCTAATTTTATTATTTTCGATAAAATCATGTGACTTAGATAAAAATACATGAAACTAGGTAATTTTCATGATTTTAGAGAAAAATCATAAAAATCAAGGAAAATTCATAATTTGAGAGGAATAATAAAATAATGGGGACGTGAGGTGTGGGACAGGCCACGGCCAAGGCATGACCGGCCGGTCGGCGGTCCCATGACACCTTTCCCTAATTTTATTATCTTTTGATGAAATCATGTGATTTAGATAATTTCTTTGAAAAATATGAGATTTGCTCGAACGAGAGAATTTTCGTGAGATCAGGGGAAAATAGTAAAATATGATAAAACACAAAATTGGGCGCGGGACTGGTCACGGAATGACTGGCGGCTGGTGAGCCCAGTCCCCTGGCGCTCTTGCTAGTATTTTATTACTATTATTTTTCCTTCCTATTTTGCATAGGTTCCTCGTTCATTCATATTTTTTGAAATGCTCGTTCGTGCATTCAAAATGCTGGTCTGTGCATTATTTGCTAATTACACTTGCACCATTTTTGTCAGGGCTTATTCGATGCTTAGATGCCTGTTTCGTTGAATATTTATCAATAACCCGTGGCATTATGCTGGGAAGAACCACCAATTGAAGTGACGAAATATAACGAAGAATCATAGAATATTGCTGGATATTCAGACGATTAAAGATGGCTCGTAGAATATTGCTGGATATTCAGACGATGGTTCGTAGAATATTGTTGGATATTCAGACGATTTCAGACAATTAATTGATGGCTCTATACTAGAAGGGCTTCCTGTCTAGGAGCATTAATCATCTGAGGGTTGAGAAATATGAACTTGTTGGAGTGTCATATTCTTCTTGCATAGTTGGGGAAAACCTGGTTGCATCCCGAAGACGTTGTCGCTCTATACTAGCAGGCATTATGTCTAGGAGCCGCCCAATCTTTCGTATCTATACAATATGAGATGTGCCATGGCCTCAGCTGGGAGGCTACACATCTACATATTCTCTAAGAGACTTTCTCCATCAGAGGTGGCATGAGCTTTCATGCATGGAGACATGAGTCTCAATACTCATACGATTGCAGGATCTGGAGTAATTACTGAAATTGTTCAGTATTCATGAGATGAGTCGTGGTCTCAACTGAGAGACTACACATCTACATGTACTCTGAGAGACAGCCTTCTCAGTCAGAGATTTATGGGATGAGATTTCATGCTTAGAGACATGATCCTCAATACTCATCCGGTTTCCGAATCTGGAGTATAGTTTTACAATTTTACCCTTTGTCGAAAATCCACCATCTACAGCTAGCAACAGACTTGAATCTTAATTGTTGTCCATTATAAGGAACAAGAGTATTTTCATTGGCTGAGATATCTAGCGTATGTTATGTGGTAGATTCAATTGCCCTAGTGCTTCCCACTTGATTATTTTCTGCTCTCACTGCATCTTTATCTCTGTTTCGTTTATAGTTTCATAGTTCTGTTTAGCATTCAATCTTCTTGTCTTATCGACACAACAAACACCTTTTTACTACAAATCAGTTTAGTTTTCTTCTAGTTTCAACTTCACACTGCCCTAGTCCCCGTGGGATCGACATGTATTTGTCCTGTCTATTATAGACGTTGTGCACTTGTAGTATAATTGTAGGCTAACTTTCTAGTCATACCATACGGGTATGCATACTTGGTTCCCAAACCTGAATTATTCTTTGCTTACGGGTATGCATACTGTGCTATATCCAAACAATGATTAATTATTCTAAACTCCCATTTCAATTATTGAAACATTCTTAGAAGAAGACAGTAGATGTCTCACACAAACTATTAGCTTATATGCAATTTTCAATTGATCGAATGATCAATACTAAATATTCCGAGTCTACATCAAATGACTGTCTCACACAAATCATGTAAGATGTTACAAGGCGTTTTTCACATGATCATCTTTTGAATTTCGTCAAGAATAATGACGAATGTAGTTAAAGAAAAAATATTTCCAACACATATTTAGAGAAAGATATATAAGCGATTTAAACTCAGCTCGAAATATCAAATGTGTATAATGTAAAGTCTATATAGCTATACGAACTAGTCTCAATAGGAGATAAAATAGAATAGACTTCTGAGTGATAGATGAGTTCAAGTCTGCACATACCTTTTGTTGATGAAGTTTATTCAAGCTCCCCTTAGTAGATCTTCGTCTTCAATCGATGAACGTCATGAATTATAAAGCTCAACTACACATTCTATCCTAATCCGAGACATAGCTATAATTATACTAGAAATAAAGACTTATAGTTTTGACAACTAACTTGAGAAACAAGCTTGATATAGCAACATTTGCGAGTTCGACCGAGCAGTGCTCTAACAAACTTTGTAGCTTCTCATCCAAATGCTTGATTTCCTTGGTTATTCAACATTCCTTGAATTCTTAGTCACTCCAAGTACTTCAGTGATTCTGAACATGTTCAACTTAGCATCATAGTTGTTGAAGATCCGTAGCCATAACAATAAGAAAACAAATGTTCTCAATATTGTTATACAATGTCATAGTATTATTACACATCATCAAAGTTCAATTGTATCACAACTTTGACAATAATACTACGGTGATATGTATCACTCCCCCTTAGTCAATACATCATCTCACAATGAAACTCCCCCTCCCCTTACATAATGATCCGTAAATTGGCAATATAAAATGAAAACCACAATAAAAACCACTCCCCTTTACATATTGAAAACCACTCCCCCTTAGTCAATACTTCATTTCACAATAAAAACCACTCCCCCTTACATACGTATGTAATGTGAACTACAAAATAATTCTCCCCGTTTTTGTCAATATAAATTGGCAAAGGTACGAAAACTAGCGGGATCATAATGAAATTCTCAAAGAGATTATTCATGACTAAAAGAGAACATGTCAACTTTGTTTCGATGATTTCACATAGTCGAAACTTAGTGTATTCATCAAGGATTTAACAAAGATACAAGATAACTCCTACAATATTCCACAGCCGCACTCCCCACAAATATTTGGCAATCAAGCACAAGTTCAATTAAGAACTCTCCCCCATAAAATGTCATTCCCGAAAGAACAACAAGAGCGACCTTAATTTTACAAGAAAAGAATGATTCCTTTGGACATTAAAAAATCATATAAAACATGAATTTGTATCCAGAAAACTCAATTAAATTAACCACAAGGAGACCATAATGATTAATTTAAGGGTGTTTTACAAAATGGTCACCCTTTCTTAATTTGGTTTACAAAATGATCATACTTTAAATTAGTGATTACAAATTGGTCTTTCTCTATCCGACTTAATTGTTTTTGAAATAATAGTCCGAGTTGTGTCCTAAATACCCCTTCTCAGTTGTTGAGGTGATGGTGATGAAGTGGTGGTGGCGGCGGTGGCTATACCCCAAGAGAAGAAGCGGTGAACCCTTGAGTGAATATGGTGCCATGATCTTGAACTGGGATGAATTTCCGGTGCCATCTTCTCCATTACCACAACCATTTATTACACAAAACCTCAAGCTAAGCATTAACTCAGCATTTCCCTTACAATCACTTCCTACAATCACCAGTTACTCATGTTGCTTCAATCCATTTCAGCTAACCACTTGTTCCATTCAGCCTTGCCTGCACTAAATTTCAACACACACCGACTTTCATTTATCATTCCATGTAGCATACATCTATGGAGTAAGCCATTCATACATCATCATTAATTATAGATGCATATGCAACCACAGTTCAACACCAAGCTCTCCAACCCTCTCACTATCAACTACAACCCTTGCATACTACCAGTCTCAAGTCCTCTATCTGCCTACAAATCCTATAACCATTGCTGCAAACTCTTGACTCACAACCATTGCACCTGTACTACAACCATTGCATAACCCATTTCCTGTAATACTAGACCACCAAACACCATTGCACAACATCTATTTCCATCAGTTCGTAACCATTTCAGTTTAAACCATCTGCAACAACTCACACCTGTCCTAAACATTCATCTACAAATAACAGCAACAACCAAAACCTCCAGTTCTTCATCTGCTTCTCAATTTCACCAGCAACAGCTTCATCATGTCAAATCACCATTGCAATCAACAAATATCACAGTGCTTCAACTAACTACAACACTACCAGTTCAAAAATCAACAACAACTCCCTCAAATCCGCCTAATCACTACTATCTTCTCCATTACTTCAGCCATCTGTAATTTCAAATACTCATCTTTACCACCAGCAAGCAACACTACCACCAACAGCAAAGCAGCACCACCAAATCATTTTTAACAACAACAACAACTTCATCAAAGCCATTCTTAACCACAAAATCCATTCACAATCCCATTCTTCTTCACAGAAAAATCAAATTACAGAATCAATTTAAATTAGGGTTTATTGAAAAAATCCATACATATCAAAATTCACAGAGAACCCTAACTCTTTTTAACTCCTGCAACACCGTTTAATTATCGGTTCAAAATCACAAAACTAAATTAGGGTTTCTTAGATATTACCTCTTTACATCTCCCATCATCAGTTGCTGTCTTCAAAGAATTAATCACACAATTACTTTCATCTTCAATCACATTAACAACACACCAAACTGTTAATGGAAACAATACATTAAAGTTCATCTACTTCAACATCTATCGATCATGTTTTATTTGTGTAGATAGAGTTGCAGAGCATGAGATAAAGAGACGAGAGAACAACGGCGCACATAGGATAAAATGAATTAGGTTTTGCTTTTCTTACAATTTTAGGGATAAATAAGTAATTCCAACACCTGAGTTAACTCTGACGAGTGACATAACGCTGCAGTTAGTTGTCTAGTGACTAATTTGTAAATGCTTTGTAACTGTGGGACTGATTTGTAAATCGGATTAAGATTGTGTGTCTGTTTTTGTAAATACCCTTAATTTAATCGGAAATGCTCAACATAAGAAAACTTACGAATCCATATGGTACTTTCACATAGAAGTGGATCAGGGAAAGATCAATACTGCAGAATATTCCAAAGTTCATTCTATCTTCTATCAATATTTGCATAATGACACATATATGGGACAATCATAGTTCACAGACGTAAACACACATATCCCATAATATTTTTGCAATATATAATAACCAATAAAGATTAACACTGCAAAATTATCTTCCAAATAACTTAGAATTTAAATAAATAAATCTAAAACATTGCAAGATGAAAATCGTTGGCAATAGCTATGTGTAATCACAATATCTGTTATTCCAAACCCTAGTTATCCTTCTTAAAACATAAGAATAAATTTTCATAAAAAGTTTCCTAGACATAATAAAAATAAGAGTTCAATAATCATCTTCATCATCGGACTCCATCCAAGAGGATTGAACTTTTTCCATTTCTTCCTTGATTTCGGGAAACTTTGTAGCAATCACACATAATTGTTCTTGCACACATTTTACCTTGGAATTGATCTTACAAAAACCCTTGCAAATTTGATGAAGAATACTCAAGGTGGTAGGATCACAAGAACCGTCAAGGGAATCACATCTTTGTCTCTTGCAATTATTCTCCTTCATACGTTTGAAAGTACAAGGACGAACAAGTTTGGGAGTTCCAATTGAATATGAAAAAGTAGGGGTATAACAACCATACCCAATAATTCTTTTGGAAATTTGTATGGACTAACTTCAATATCCTTTCAAGAGAATCAACTAGATAGTCAGACTCAATCTTAAGAAAAGTATATTAAAGAGTTATATCTTTATTTCTCAATTCAATCCGCAATCAAACAAATAGGAATTTGCGAGCCCGATTGAATATAAGAAATAACTTGGATGGTATCAAAAACCAATATCCAAGTGTCAATCAATTTAATCAACAACCAAAGGTTGGATTCCCAATTGATTGAACTTACGCACAACCTGTGATATTTCAATTATAAAGATAAACAATATAATGCGGAAAAGATATAACACAGACACCGGGAATTTTGTAAAAGAGGAAACCACAAATGCAGAAAAAACCCGGATACCTAGTCCATAATAAACATACACTGGTTATAAGTAGTTACACCAATTTCCTACTACCTATTTAGACTAGTTGTAATACCTGCTTCAGCTGTATTCAAGCACTTATAGAACTCCTAGCAGAACACTGATTTTCTTTAGGAATTCCTTTCATATAAATTCCAGCACAACACAAATACTCTTTAGAAGTTATTCCCAAAAATCTTCTGGCAGAATAAAGTTCTCTTCAAAAGATACAACAACCCGGTTGATATTTTTCTATCTTTTGTTTTCACAAAATACCAGAAATCTTGTGTTTGTTTCGAACAACTACCAGATAAAAGTAGAGATACCGAAACAAACTTGTAGATTAGGGTTTTAACTTACAATCAGTATGCGTACACACAAGGAGTCCGTGAACCTTATTTTCGTAAGTAAACTTGGGAGATTCCAAATATCAATTTCCAAGTTCAGAAAACCCTAATAATTCTACAACAAGAACAACTAGAATAATCTAGAGATATCTTGTTTAAAACTTCTAAAGGATTTTTACGAGATACCTTAATCGAAGTTTTCTTTCAAGCTTCCAATTTCGACTAACAAGTGTTGGTATATGATCGGAAACTGAAATCTATCAAAACCTAGGATTTATGATCAACAACTCTTGAATGGTTTTTTATCAGAAGAGAAAACCTTAGAATAGACAAGAGGTGAAAAACCTAGATTACAAGTTGTATAATCAATCACGAAAATTAAATCCAACTCGGCTTTGTGATCCCCAATACAAAGACTTTTATCTCACTCTTGTTCATGAAGAACAGAAGACATGGAAAACAACCTTGTGAAGCTTACACCAATTTTCCAAAGGGGATAAAAAACGTGTAGCACTCACGAACCCTTTATTTATAGTGAACAATAGCTTGGAAGCTAAGCAAAGCTATTTTCCTTTTTCAAGACTCTCATAATTTTGGGAGTCTTTCCTAGGTTACAACTCTTGCCAAAATAATTAAATAAATAATTAATTAGCAAATATTGTATTTATGTGAATAAATCACATTTTAACTTAGGCAGGAATTAAAAGTTATCACAAACACTTGAATATGGTAAAAAAATATGTTTGGAGTAATAGCTATCTTTCCTAGATAAGGAAACATCATAAACATGACCAATAATGGCTTCTAGTCACGTAATTGGGCTCAAGTCCGTGAACCGTTACAAACAGTTCGTGGATTGTTTCCTACTAACAAACTGTAACAATTACAGCAACACTTATGATTGTTACTTTAATAAATCACTCATAACTTCGTCGTTATAACTCGGAATTAAGTGATTATTAGCTAGTTGAATTCGTAAGGTCATTCACTATAATATAAGAACCTTTCCAGGGATAAAGGTTATTGTCACAAAAGTCGTGTCTCAATAACCTCGAGTATATATACATAAATGTACATTTACCGTCATAAGAATTGTTCCATAGAGTGAGCATTTTTTTTGGATAGATTAGAAAGGTATAATTGAACAAGAGTCCAAATGAAATCAATCACCACATACCTTTGTTGATGAACTCCTCGTTGATGTCTTATTGTAGTCTTAAAACTTCATCCTTCAAGGATAGCTTCGATTCTACTTCTTAGACTTAATCTAGTCCGAAACTATCTTTAGTATACTAAATCAAGAATGTATTTTGGCAACTAAAATTGACAACTAACTTGACTTACCAACGCTAGCGGGTTCAACCGAGCAATGCTCTAACAATCTCCCCCTTTGTCAATTTTAGTGACAAAACCATTTTAAGTATGGATTGTACTTGGTAAAAGTATTACAGCTCCAAAATCCGACATGCTTGATTTCCTTGGTTCTTCAACTATGCGTGTGTTCATCCTGTACTTGTTGAAGATCCATCATAGTATTATTACACATCATCAAAGTTCAATTGTATCACAACTTTGACAATAATTCTACGGTGATATGTATCACTCCCCTTTAGTCAATACTTCATCTCACAATGAAAACCACTCCCCCATACATAATGATCCGTAAACCATATGTATTTGTAGTGTGAACTACACATTAATTCTCCCATTTTTGACAATATAAATTGGCAAAGGTACAAAAATTGTGGGATCATAATGAAATTATCAAAGAGATTACTTCATGACGAAAAGAGAACACATCAACTTTGATTCGATGATTTCACATAGTCTAAACTTAGTGTATTCATCAAGGAGTTTATAAAGATACAAGTAACCCCTTCATGTACCAAACCCGCTTGTCCCTACAAAGATATGACAATTAAGCACAAGTTCATTTAAAAACTCTCCCCATAAAATGTCATTCCCTAAATAACAACAAGAGTGACCTTACTCCTGGGAGAAGGATTTATATAATGGATTTTAGAAATCCCACAAGGAGATATGAGCTAAGGACCAATCATTGAAAGTCTCTCATGAGATCTTGTTACTAAAATTAGAACTATCTCATGGTAACAATACATAATATGTAATCATGAAGATCAAACATTGTGATCATATTTTCTAAGATAGAAACTTGTATAAACAAGAATTGGTATGCTTAAAAGGAAGAATAACCTTTTCCATAAGGATTTTTACACCAAGAATTGTTACCATAAGTGTATGAAGAAGGTTTCTTTGACAATAAAAACCAACACCCAATGGCTTTGATAATTGCTTCAAACCTGTTATTCTTAAGAATTTAAATCAAAAATCAAGTTAGGTAATTAAGAATCATATACGTGGTATTTATCCATATGAGCACTTTCATATCAACCTTATTCATCTTCACCATAACTAGTTCAAGTGACTCAAATGAACTAGTTAGAGAGTTGTTCAATTGCTTAGATCTCATAGAAGTATACAAGACACAATTGAAGAAAAATCGACTTTGATTCACTTGAATCAATTCACGAACATTATATCCACGGTTTGCAAAGATTGCATTCCTCATTATATAAATGTTTTAGTTCATGAATAAACCGATTTTAGAAAGTAACCTTCTTTGGTATGCAAACGGGTACGCATACTTAAGTGACCGGATTGAGTTTATTTTCACTTCCAAACTCCAGCAGAAATTCATGGACGTGAACTTTCCACCAGTATGCGTACGGGTGCACATACTTACCCGGATTTACAACAGCCGCCAGTACGCGTACGTGTACACATAATTTAGGTTCCCGGTTTTGGACTTTTACACAAATGTGATTACACACTATGTTTATATCCAAATATGGTTACTTGATCTAAACTCTCATTTCAATCATTGAAACTTTCTTAGAGGATGTTATAATAGTTGTTATCCACAAACTATTTTCATCAAAGAAATTTTCAAGTTATTAAAATAATAAACATGACTTTCGCCATGAGTAAAGATGAACTTGGTTGAAGCGAAAGCTTACCAACACATATTTTGAGAAATATGTAAGCGACTTAAACTCCGCTCGAAATAATAAATTACCCAACATAATATGTACGCCCCAATTATTTTGCAATACTCACCGTATTTACTAGGGCTTGTTGGTGAGGATGTACTTCCAACATAATCAGGCTGTGTTGAGGTGAACAAAATCTTGCTCACCACAGGTATTCGAAACTAAATCATGCATGGAATCTAGGAATTTAACAACTTCCTTGGAACTTTCAATAATTGTTCCATACCTTTAAGATGTTATCCCTTGTTGAACTCTTGTCTAGGAGATCCTTCTTAATAGCACTCGTAGCTTTATTGATTTTCTTTGGTACCCATTTCTGAGCAGCTTTTGGAGCAACGTATTTCTTTTTCTCCCCAATATAATTATGAAACTTCTTGGGGGGAATACTGGAAGAACTGATATTATGAGAGTCAGTTTTTCTCCAGTTTGGAACATCAGATCTTGTTATCTTAACATAATCAGATATGGTTTTATCTCATTTAAGAAATCTGGAATTCCTTTGCAAGTGACCTAGTTTTCCACAATAAAAGCAATGTTTAGTAGATTGGAAAAAGTTATGTTTAGTGTTACCGGAATGTGTATGTGCTTGCTTTGGAACTTGACATGATTTCTTCTTTTGTCATCGGCAGTTGGTAGAGATACTTCACTTTTGTCAACTGTGGAAGGTTTTGGTTGAGAAGAAACTTTAGCTCTGACAAATTTTACCTCTTTACAAGTACCAGGAGCGTTTATTCCTTCATAGCCCAATCCTCGTGTATCACGATGAATTCTACATGCTCCCAATATTGAGGTTAATTTATTTGAGCTGTTAATTCTAGACAAACTCTTTTTTAAGCTCGAGTTTTCTTCTTTCAACCTTTTCACTTTTTCAAGCGCAATAACTAGATTATTCTTGGATGATTCACATTGAACTTTGAGATCTTATCGTTCTGAATCAAATAACAAGTTCATCTCAATGTTCTCCAAGTTATCTAGCTTTGCTTGAAGAGTAATTTCCCGATATCGACTTCCGACAATTTCTTCTTTAAGCTTTTGTATTTCATGGAGATAATCTCTTGCACCAATAAAAATCAAGTTGGTCTTGCAAGTCTTTATTCCGACTACAAAGTCTGTTATATTTAACTTTCTCACTGAAAATGGTGCTTTCTACTTTTGAGAGTTTCTGATGACATTCCTTAAGAAGATCATTAGCAACTGGATCTACATGGAACATTTCTTCGTCAAAATCAAAATCAGTATCCGAAAGAATTTTTCCAGAACCTAATGCAACCTCGCCTGCATACTCTTGGTGATCATAGTATTTAGATCTATCATCAAGAGTAGGCAAAGGTGTTACATATGTCGATTGTCTACGGGTCCATCTAGGACATGCTGAAGAAAAGTGCCCGAAACCACGACATTTAAAGCATTGTACATCATCATTAGGAGATGTTGCACCTTTAGAAAAACCCTTTTTACTGTCTCTCAAGAGTTTTATAAATTGACGTGGAGTAACATCCTTAGCATTTGGAGAACCAGATTTATCCCTAGAGGATTCAGAATTTTTTGCAGGTTTAAAAGAAAACACTTCTTTTCCAGACCGGTGTTCATTATCAAATATCTTTAACTTTCCAACAAGAGTATTCATAGAGAGTGTAGAAAGATCGTTTGCTTCTTCAATGGCATATTTCTTAGACTCGTATCTTGATGGTAGATACCTGAGAATTTTACACACAATAACTTTCTCTGGAATAGTTCTTCCTAATGAATATGAGGCGTTAACTATTTGAGATAGTCTTTGGTGAAACTCATCAAAGGTTTCATCATCAGATATGCGAAGGTTTTCCTAGTAAGATGCTAGGTTTCGAATCTTTGCTTCTTTATCTGCGGCATTCCCTTCAAATACGGTTTCTTAGATATCCTAAACATCTTTAGACTTATTACACGTAGTTACGTGGTGCTGAAGATCAGGGGTAATGACATGGATGATAGCATTTAATCCGTCTGAATTTTGCCTTGTAGTATTAATCTCGACATCACTATAACTACCAATATCTTTTGCAACAGTTACACCATCTACTATAACTGTTGGAGGATCATGGCGATTAACAATACGAACCCATGATTGAAAATCTCGCGCTTGTATAAACGCACGCATAGAAATTTCCACCATAAATAGTTCGTGCCACCGAAGGCTGGTGGTACATGTATAAAGATAACACTTTTATCCATAATAATCAGATTACTTCAAACACATACTTATAAGGTCTTAGTGTGTTTACCTGCTCTAACACCAAATGAAAAAGTGGGGGTATAACAACCACACCCAATAATTCGTTTGGAAATCTGTATGGACTAACTTCAATATAATTTTAAGATAATCAACTAGATAGTCAGACTCAATCTTAAGAAAAGTATATCAAAGAGTTATATCTCTATTTATCAATTCAATCCGCAATCAAACAAATAGGAATTTGCGAGCCCGGTTGAATATAAGAAATAACTTGTACCGTATCAAAAACCAATACCCAAGTGTCAATCAATTTAATCAACAACTAAAGGTTGGATTCCCAATTGATTGAACTTACGCACAACCTGTGATATTTCAATTATAAAGATAAATAATATATTATGGAAAAGAAATAACACATACACCGGAAATTTTGTTAACGAGGAAACATCAAATGCATAAAACCCGGGACCTAGTCCAGAATAAACATACACTGATTATAAGCTGTTACACCAATTTCCTACTACCTATTCAGACTAGATATAATACCTGCTTCAGCTGTATTCAAGCACTTATAGAACTACTAGCAGAATACCGATTCTCTTTAGGAATTCCTTTCATATAACTTCTAGCAGAACACAAATTCTCTTTAGAAGTTATTCCCCAAAATCGTCTGGCAGAACAGAGTTCTCTTCAAAAGATACAACAACACGGTTGATATTTTTCTATCTTTTGTTTTCACAAAACATCAGAAATCTTGCGTTTGTTTCGAATAACTACCAGATAAAAGTAGAGATACCGAAACAAACTTGTAGATTAGGGTTTTAACTTACAATCAGTATGCGTACACACCAGGAGTCCGTGAACCTTGTTTTCGTAAGTAAACTTGGGAGATTCCAAAGATCAATTTCCAAGTTAAGAAAACCCTAATAGTTCTACAACAAGAACAACTAGAATAAATCTATAGATATCTTGTTTAAAACTTCTTAAGGATTTTTACGAGATACCTTTATCGAAGTTTTATTTCTAGCTTCCGATTTCGACTAACAAGTGTTGGTATACGATCAAAAACTGAAATCTATCAAAACCTAGGGTTTATGATCAATAATTCTTGAATGGTTTTAAATCAGATGAGAAAACCTTAGAATAGACAAGAAGTGAAAAACCTAGATTACAAGTTGTATAATCAATCACGAAGATTAAATCCAACTCGGCTTTGTGATCCCCCAATACAAAAACTTTTATCTCACTCTTGTTCATGAAGAACAGAAGTCATGGAAAACAACCTTGTGAAGCTTACACCAATTTTCTAAAGGGGATAAAAAACGTGTAGCACTCATGAACCCTTTATTTATAGTGAACAATAGCTTGGAAGCTAAGCAAAGCTATTTTCCTTTTTTAAGACTCTCATAATTTTGGGAGTCTTTCCTAAGTTACAACTATTGCCAAAATAATTTAATAAATAATTAATTAGCAAATATTGTATTTAGGTGAATAAATCACATTTTAACTTAGGCAGGAATTAAAAGTTATCACAAACACTTTAATATGGTAATCAAATATGTTTGGAGTAACAGCTTTCTTGCCTAGATAAGGAAACATCATAAACATGACTAAACATGGCTTCTAGTCACGTAATTGGGCCAAAGTCTGTGAACCGTAACAAACAATTCGTGGATTGTTTCCTACTAACGAACTGTAACAATTACAGCAACACTTAAAATTGTTACTTTAATAAATCACTCATAACTTCCTCATTATAACTCGGAATTGAGTGATTTTTGGCTCATTGAATTCGTAAGCTCATTCACTATAACATAAGAACCTTTCCAGGGATAAAGGTTATTGTCACAAAAGTCATGGCTCAAATAACCTCGAGTATATATATATATATATATATATATATAAATGTACATTTACCATCATAAGAATTGTTCCATACAGTGAGCATTTTTTTGGATAGATTAGAAAGGTATAATTGAACAAGAATCCAAATGAAAAAAATTACCCCATACATTTGTTGACGAAGTCATCATTGATGTGTTCTTGTAATCTTCATCCTTCAAGGATAGCTTCGATTCAACTTCTTAGACTTAATCTATTCCGAAACTATCTTTAGTATACTAAATCAAGAATGTATTTTTGCAACTTAAATTGACAACTAACTTGAGATACCAACGCTAGTGGGTTCAACCGAGCAATGCTCTAACATAATTACCAATGGGAGCAATGGAATGTGCATTACATATTTTCTATATTAAGCATGGAAAGCCTAACTTCTTGTTGAATGACATCATCGAGACCATTTGGAGAATAATAAATCCACAAATATCAAGACCTTGAGCACCCAATTTAAGGAAATAGACTAACTACATAAAATCACGACTCCACCAAGAGTTCTCAATTGTGGAGGGACAAATATTAGAAATGCCAAGTTTTTCGAAACTCTTCAACGCAAGACTAAGATAATGAGTAGGAAATTTCCCTTCAAACCAATTAACACTCTTTCTACAAAGACCATTATAAATGGTTTCATAAGATGGTCTTTCTCCTCTTGGTCTTGGAAGGCGAAAACTACCCAGTGGAATTTTGGTAGTCCTTGAAATCAACTCTCTATCAACAAGAATCATTTTCCTATATATCATAGTCTTGAATTCTAAGTCACCAAGATTAACATCATGGATGTTAGCATAAAAGATTCTTGTGAGGGTGTCAAAGCCTTCACCAAGACCATTAAAGATGTTACCAAGATTATATTTTTCAAAACACATCAAATCTTCTTTATGACCACTTTCCCTTTCCAATTTATTTTCTAGAATGAAACCACTACAAGAAATATTTTCAAAGGTCTTAATACTAGAATCATTGATAAATCTAATTCTAATAGAATCTTGGTCACTTGGAATGTTCATACCCACAAGAGGAGAATTATGATTTTTGGACATCTTCTTTGAATCTCATCATCATTATTGATTTTCCCCATGAACCCTAAAAATAGAGAGTAATAAGGAAGAGAAAATATTACTTGATATGCTCCTTGAAGATGATGACAAGCCTTTGTACCTTTTTAACTTCCAAAAGAAGATTAATGGAGATTCCCTAGAAACTCCCTTGTTCACGAACGAGGACAAAGAGATGATGAAGAAGAAGGGTACGCGTACGGGAACCCTTAAAAGAAAACCGGTAGTGGGCTTGGACCCGTACTGGTCCGGCAACCCATAAAGGAAAACATAAATCCATTTCTAAAACCAGAACCAAGAGGGTTGCACACTGAGAAGAGTTAAAACAGTGTGATGAAGAACATAGAGCAAGTCTAAAAAATATCATTTAACCTCAGGTGGTCAAAAAAGATTCTGTTGAGAGAGTTTTTCCTCAAGGAAAAAATAAATTTCAAAAATAAAACTAACCCATAATACAAAGACACAAAACTAATCAGACCGTTACTTTCCCCATCTCAAGTTATATACAAATGGGGTGGAGCCAATTTGGTTATCAAGAGGCTAGGTGAGCAGAGGAATCCTCATGCACCTTCTCCGGTCCATATTTGTGAAATGTACCAGAAGTATAATCATAGTAATGATGATACTCAGGGTTATTTGAAAATTTCAACTCCTTTTTCTTATAATTAAAGGAAGTGTTTTTACAAAAACTGGACCGAGTTGTTGCAATTACACAAATGTATGTCACGAATAACATAATCGGAATTTTCACCAGTACAAACCTTTTTCTTAATCAAAACTAGTCATTCCAGAGATTTAAAAATGTTTTCAAAAGCCATAAATAGAACTTTGTCAATTGATTAATCTCGATAGTATTCCTGAAAAAGATTGGTAAGTAGTCTAGAGAGGTTCCATATCCTTGAGCTTTTATTCACACGTTTCCTGCAACAAACCTTTTTAAAGTAATCATTAATTTTATCTTTAGATTTTTTCCATCATCTAGGATTTCTAACGTCTTAGATGATGCGAGATTATCTTGAGAGACCAGAGGTCTTGAGAAGAATAAACTCTGAACAATCTTTGAGGATTTTTGTATGCATTATAAATGTACATAACAAGTTTCCCAAAGTGATTTCCCATAAGAGCAGTCTCTAGGATCAAACAAACACAAACTTATTAGGTTTATCGTGTTTGCCTGCTTTGATACCAATTGAAAAAGTGGGGGTCTAACAACCACACTTAATATTTCGTTAGGTAATCTGTATGGACTAACTCTAATATAATTCCAAGAGAATCAACTAGACAGTCAGACTCAATCAAGTAAATATATCCAAGATTTATATCTCTATTTCTCAATGTAATCAACAAATCAAACAGATAGAAATATGCGAGCCTGATTATTATGAGAAACAACTTGAATGGTACCAAATACCAATGCTCAAGTGTCAATCAATTTCAATCAACAACCAAAGGTTGGATTTACCAATTGATTGAACTACGCACGGCCTGTGATATTTCAATTATATAAACAAATATAATGCGAAAAATAAATAACACAGACACCAGAAGTTTTGTTAACAAGGAAACCGCAAACGCAGAAAAACCCTGGTACCTAGTCCAAATTTGAACACCACACTTTATTAAGCCGCTATAGACTTTAGCCTACTACAAGTTAACTTCGAACTAGAATGTAGTTGAGCCCTAACCAATCTCACGCTGATTAAGGTACAGTCGAGTTCCTTATGCCTCTGAATCCCAGCAAGACTCGGTGCACTTGATTACCTTAGCTGATCTCACCCACAATAAAGAGTTGCTACAACCCAAAGTCAAAGATTTGATAAACAAATCTGTCTCCCACAGAAAAGTCTATTCTGGTAGATAAATCTGTCTCCCACAGAAATACCTACGAAGTTTGTTCCTTTTTTTTGATAAATCAAGGTGAACATGAACCAATTGATAATCCGATTTTATATTCCTGAAGAACAACCTAGAAATATCAATCACCTTACAATAACTTAACTATATGGTAGTAGAACAAGTTATTGTGGAGTCACAAAGAATGAGACGAAGAACTTTGTGATTACTTTTTATATCTTTCCTATCGGAGATAAATCTCGAGCAAATATTAGAGAAGATAGTTTCAATAAGATAAAACAAGTAAGATCATAAACGCAACTACAAAGAAAAATAGTTGGGGTTGGCTTCAGTATCCCAATGAAGTCTTTAAGTCGTTAATCTATAATAGTTTTAAGAAAAGCCTAGGTTAATGAAGAATCGACTCTAGTCGCAACTAGTATCACACAAGAGGTGTGGGGTTTAGGTTTCCCAATTGCTAGAGTTTTCCCTTATATAGTCTTCAAATCAGGATTTGATAACTTTGAGACAATGCAATCAATATTCACTCCTAGATGAAAACCTTATTTAAGATTCAAACTAAGTTTGCACCATTAGATGGTCTTAGATTGTTACACACAAATGAAATATACCTTCATTTAGATATGGGTTACCTACACGTGTATATTGAGTTGGATCAATAACAGTTAACCGAAGTTAGCCATATGAACACTTTTGTATAACCAAGTTCATCTTAACATTTCTAGATTAATTTATAATCAAATGAATCTAATTGTGTTACTCATAAAATTATTCAATTGTTTATATTCTCATAGAAGCATACAAGACACAACTGAAACAAAATCGGATTGATTAAAAAAAAATCAGTTCATGAACATTTTACCTTAGGTTTGCAAAGATTGCATTCCTTAATTTATAAATGTATTTGTTCATGAGTATGAAATCATATTTAACCTATTTTAGTACTTAACCTCATAAGTTTGCAAACGGGTACGCAAACTTAAATTCCGGACTTGAACTTTTCCGACAGTTCACAAACAGGTACGCATACTGTCGTTCTAGAGGGAATTCATGTGAAACAGTTTACAAACGGGTACGCAAACTTAGTTCCCAGACTTTGACAGTTAAAACAGTTCGCATACGGGTATCCATACTTGGTTCCCGGGCCTGAATTATTCTTACAACAGTTTGCATATGGGTATGCATACTCTACTATATCCAGACAATGATTAATTGTTTTAAACTCCCATTTCAATCATTGAAACATTATTAGAAGACGACGATAGATATCTCACACAAACTATTTGATTATAAGCAATTTTCAAGTGATTGAATGGTCAATATGAAATATTCCGAGTTTACATAAAATGAATGTGTCACACAAATCATGTAAGATGTTACAAGGCGTTTTTCACATATTATCTTTTGACTTTCGTCAAGAATAAGGATGAACGTAGTTAAAGCAAAAATCTTTCCAACACATATTTCGAGAAATATATAAGCGAGTTAAACTCAACTAGAAATATCAAATGTATATAATGTAAAGTCTATATAGCTATACGTCTTAGTCTTAATAGGAGATAGAATAAAATAGACTACTGAGTGATAGATGATGAGTTCAAGTCTCCACATACATTTTTTTGATGAAGTTCCTCAAATCTCCCCTCAGTAGATCTTCGTCTTCAACCGATAAACGCCGTGAAGGCTAAAGCTCAACTACACATTCTATCTTAATCCGAGACATAGCTATAAGTAGACAAAAAATCAAGACTTATAGTTTTGACAACTAAACTTGACAAACAAGCTTGAGATAGCAACACTTGTGAGTTTGACTGAGTAGTGCTCTAACACTTTGATATCTTTCCTTGATCAAGTTTCATTAAGTTGTTGCTCTCAGAATTATATTTGAGTTTAGTCCATACAGATTTCCGAACGAAAAAGTAGGGTGTGATTGTTGTACCCCCGCGTTTTTAATTGGTATCAGAGCAGGCAAACACGCTAAAACCTCATAAGTATGTGTTTGAAACAATCTGATTATTGTGAGAAGAAGTTTTATCTCTAGATAACGTACATACTCATGACAACCAAATATTTTGATTATGCCAAATGTTTGGAGCTTACCTCAAAGGATAACTCCTTAGAAGATTCTTCCGAGTCCAGAGGTAAAAAAATTTATGCTATCAGTTTCTGATAACATTGCTTCCAAATTGACAGATGGATCTATGTCAAAATCAGAGTTGGAACTTACTAAAAGTCTAAAAATATCTACTGAGATTATTGAATTTCAAGCTTCTAAAGTTAGAATTCTTGAAGAAAAATATGCTCGGTCCACTGATGATCTTGAGAAGTCTCTTGATAGAGAACGGGAACTCTGTTGCATTATTAAGTCTTTTTATAACAATGCCGAAAATCTTGTTCAAGAAACTACTCTACAACGTGAAAAGATTAGTATGCTTGAAACAATTGTTAAATAAGAATCAATAAGAGAATAATATTTAATCAAGGCTCATTCATCTGAGTTGAATAGTTGTCGTGTTGAGAAAGAGAAATTAGTTGCAACTCTTTTATTAGCTCAGGAACATTGCAATTCCCTGAAAAAGGAAAACTCGGTTTTAGTGAGTAAGTCATTTTCAGTGCCTGATGTTGCTACTCATGTGGTAATACCCAGCATGGAGAAAATTACTCCTAACAAAATGTCTGGTAAGAAACGTTTACGTAACTTGCCGTTACCTGAAAAAGGCTTTTAGTCGAAACTAGGAATCACCAAAGGTTTCTCATCCATGAATCTATTCGTTCTGTAGGAATAAGAATCATAGTGCTCTACATTGATATGCTAGAAAGAAACAGATTACTGATGACACCTACAATGAAAATTCATCCTGCAGAAATCTAGATTTCTCATAAAAAGGGTTACATGGGTCGCTCCTCTCAAAAACTCCATATAAACAGTGACTTTTGTAATGTTGTGTCTTATAACAGCTCTGATGTTCGTGTTCCTATTGATAATGAGAGTATGTCTGGCGGGCCTAAGTTTAGAAGATGAGATTCAAATGACTCTTATCTTCTAAAGCAGGTCTTAAGAGGTCCTAGACTTTATCCTCAGAAAAATCCTTATGATGTACGTTCAAAAGAGAGGAATCTCTTAAAGTGCTCCTTAACAAGAGAGTCAAAGTCTGAACCTCCTGAAATAAGGCGTAACAGAAGAAAGGTAAGGAAGACAAGGCACAAAAACACAGAAGGTATTCACGACACTTCCCTAAATATAAGTAGTCAGATCATGCCTCGCTCTGTTACCTGATCTAGGTAAAATGTCCTTGGAACTAACTTGAGAGTTGCAAGGATCACATATGTGGGATACTCAAGTTTTTACACGCTACTACTTCTGTTTGTGTATTTCATCTTTTCAGTAAAAGAAAATAATATCATGTGAACGTTGAGTCATATTTTGATTCCAAGTAATTGATGTACAATGTTGATTAATCGTGTGCCCTAATTTGGAGTCCTTCTCATGAAACTTCTAATTATCGATCTATGAAGACCAATGTGATGGGTGGAAACAGGTGTATTATACCCTTACTTTATATTTTTGTTGACCCATTAACTCTTCTTGAGAACGGTCCACGAACGTCTGTGTACCTTGGTCACAAAAAGATTTTATATAGGGTTTCTTTAACTAAAGATTTCTATTAATCCTCTTTCTGAATGAATATATAGTTATTCATCTCCTTCCCTATATTAAAAAAATAATTCAACAAGATCTCATGAAGTGATTGATCTTGGTATGGAAGAAAATGTCAAAGGAAGCATCTCATTTTAGGAATTTATTTTGAGAAAGATGACTACAAGAAAATAGCAAACCTCTTAGATTGTTGAGTCTGTTAAGGATTTAATTCATTCTCAGAACTCAAAGGTTGAATTTGCAAATCTACAATTGTAAATAAATCATCTCATTGGTGGTGATAATTGCATATTTCACATATATTTAGTGTCAATTCCATCCTAGTAATTGCTTATATTCTTGCAAATTATTGTATATTACGTTTGTTTTATCTATTTGTGTTTTATTAGGTGAATCATCCTAAAAGAAGTGAAAATAGCTACAAAAGTGAAGTCTACAAGTGGAAAAGATCCAAATACCAATAGGAACTCGTTTAAATACAAGATTTCTTCTTATTATTTTGAAGAGGATTAAAAGACGAAGCCAACGACGAAAGAACGAGGTCATTCTGAAGATGTATGAAGAAACTACAAGAATTTGAAGCAAGTCAAAGTTGTGAAATATGAGGTTGCACAAAAATTTGAAAGGCAGACGAGTTTTCTACTTAGGGTAGCCACATAGGGGGTGATAAGAGAAATAAACTCTCAGTCTTGGAAGACTGACAGTTGCACTGTTTATATGAGCACCAGTTCGACTGATCGGGATACCCTATTTTCTTCCCTTTGCATGAAACAGATCAGCGGGCTGTTATTCATGGGTTTTGTGGTTGATGGTTTGATGGGAGAATTCAAAGGTAATTAGGAGAAGGAAGAAATGATGTTAGTTGACGTTGATGTGGTTATCAAAATTGGCAAGGGAAAAAAATCAGTGAAGATGAAGAAAGTCTTGTAGTGGATGTTGATCCGTGATGCAGCTGAGAAGAGTTGGATATGATCGTTGATCGGGACTGCTGCTGATTAGCCGATGTTTCCGTTATATCAGGATGGTGAAGATGGAGTTGGCTGAGTTAAAGAAGTCAGGGGAAGATAATGGAACTGAGATCAAGATGATCGATTGTATTGCTGCTGCCATTATCCGTGAAGCGTAGAGGGAAGAATAGTTTGATGGAGATTGGTTCGCTATTGTAGTTGTTGATCACGGTGTTGGAGAATAATCTATGAGTTTTTGGGACCGATATTAGCAGAGAATGGAACTTGGCAGTTGTAGTTGTAAGAAGTAATGCATCCTACATCTAACATTTGAAATGAAGTAATCGCAAGATAAGCAAGTAAAGAGAAATATTTGAACATAAGATATACGTGGTTCGGCATGATTAAATACGTCCACGGGGGTGAATGGACGATCTAATTATTTCTTCCAAGTTACAAAGATAACCACTCTTAACACTACTTAGTCTCTCTCCTTACTCACTTACTTACAAATCACTTGCCTTTCTTTCCAGACATGGGTGTGTATTTATAGACTAGGTATACATCAGGACTATAATGTTGGTCTTATTCTATCAATTCTGATGGTCCTGTCGGGTGAACACTGATAATTTCTCCCGATATTTGACACCCGAATCGATAGTCACCAGAAACCTGTGCCCTCTAATAAATCATCGCCTGGTGTGTAATGCCTGATCATTTATCTTTCCGATGATGGTGACTCTGACATCTCTTTACCCGATACTAATGATCTCCCCGATCCGAACCTGACAACTTCTGCATTTAGGTCTATCATGATTCGACCCCTCTGCTTCCCACGCGTGCTCTATCTGTCGCATTTAATGCTCTATTTCTCGATTCAAACTCCACCGTTGAATGTGACCTTCGCTTTACATGTGTTTGTTTCTCTTATGCATGTGGTAGATACCTTTTTACTGCACCGAATCCTAGAGGGTGATTCTGTGCTTTACCTTGCTCAGTCTTTTGGTGTATCACTGCTTACGATTGTGCCACTTATAGTTGTCAACTAAATGCTACTACATTTATGCCCCTTTATTTCCAATCATGTGATCGACACGATGGGAAGAAAATGTTTCTGTTTTTTTAACCACTGTCATTCCATATCCTTTGCTGCCACGCCCCCAACGATCTCACATTTATTACCCTCCATCTCCTTATCCAGTTACAAACTTCTTTGATATAAATGCAGACCCCCACGCCCTCCAATTTTATACTTTGTTGTCTATTCTTCTCTCTGAATTCAAAGCCCCAAACATTCTCTGCAACTTCATTACTCTTCATTCAATTATTTTCTGCAACTCTCTATTTTTCGCTGTCGCTATCATTTCTTCATCATTCTTGCTTCACTATTTTTCGTATTTGTTACCGCTTCCATCCTCCTCCTAATCATCATCATCATCATTATCATACCTTCATTCCGTAATCATCTTCAATGGCTTCACCATCTTCATCCTTGATAGAGAAAATGTGTGTAAGTTATATATTTTTTGATGACGATAGTGTTCCTGTTGATTCGTTGTTTACTGTTGATGATCCTTCTCTTCATGATCATCGTGCACTTGATTTGATCATTTCTGATAACTCATCCGTTTTTGCGTGTAGGGATGAGAAGAAAACCTACAAGTACCATGACCTTATTGATGCTCAGTTCATCAACCAGTTGAAAGGTGAGTACGATCTTCATATATGACTTTGATCTTCAACTGATATCGGGACAGAAAGGTCTTTTGTAAAAGGATAATTTCGATGAATTTGATCATTCTCCCGAAGCGACCATCATCACCAAAGGTCAGCTCAAACTAGGTTTTCGTCTCCCTCTCTATGACCCGAGCCGACCATTTGCTTTTGAATTTTTATCCCAGCTTCATCCTCCTCGGGCCTTAGGCCGGTGTAATGGAAATAATTTTGCCTTATGGCTGAGTGGGAGAGGCGAAGGAGGGGTGAGTGTTCCAAAACTTATTGGTTTACATACGATCCTTCTCACGCGAGAAAGTATACTTCCGCCAATTTCTTGAGTAATTACTGAAGTGGCACTTATTCTCTTGGTGATCTCGCCAATTTTTCTGCCAGCCCTCATCGCCTTAGGGTTCTAGCTGCTGGGTTTGAGAAATTGATGTTGGACGAGGATCATGAAGGATGTACCAACACCAACAATCATGCACGTCATATCAACGATTCTTCTTAGCACTGGTACCTTTGGATGTCAGAGGTCTAATTCTGAGTGAAAAGTGTTAGAGCACTGCTCGGTCGAACTTGCAAGCGTTTCTATCTCAAGATTGTTTGTCAAGTTAAGTTTCCAAAACTATAAGTCTTGATTTCTAGTCTACTTATAGCTAAGTCTCGGATTAGGATAGAAAGTGTAGTTGAGCATTAAACTTCACGACTAAGGGGAGCTTGTGGAACTTCATCAACAAAAGGTATGTGGAGACTTGAACTCACCTATCACTCAAAAGTCTATCTACTCTATATCCTATTTGATGCAAATTTCGTATAGCTATATAAACTTTTATTATACACATTTGATATTTCGAGTTGAGTTTAACTCGCTTACATATTTTTTGAAATATGTATTCGTAATCTTTCGCTTTAACCAAGTTCATCTTATATTCTTGACGAAAGTCAAAAGATGATCATATGAAAATCGCCCGGTAACATCTTACGTGATTTGTGTGAGACAGTCATTTGATGTAGACTCGGAATGTTTCGTATTGATCTATCGATCACTTGAATTGCTTTGAAGCTAATTGATGTAGACAGTATGCGTACTTGTATGCTAACTGTTGCAAGTTATTCCAAGTCCGGAAACCATGGTATGCATACTCTTATGTGTACTGGTTGGTTTAATGAAAGTCCGGGAACTTAGTATGGATACATGTATGCATACTGGCGTAAGATCATGTCTGGAAATTCAACTGAGTTTGAAAGGTATGCGTACCCGTTCGCATACTGGCGAACCCAAACTAAATCCGGCCACTATGCGAATGGATATGCATACCTACAAACTCAGTCAAATTCCCGGACTTGAACTTACGCAGGTACGCATACGGGTAAGCATACTAAGTTTCTGGACTTTCAACTAACCAGCCAGTACGCATACGGGTATGCATACTATGGTTCTCGGACTCAAAACCAATACCTTTATCAAGAAAACCTGTATCTACAAAATTGAAACCCAATACTTAATAACAATAATTGATATATAAATAACAAACTTATATTTGGCTTGATCTCCAAATCCTCAAGAGTTCTCCCCTGATTTCTCATTTGATAGTACTTGCTGACTCTTTTCATGGCAAAACTAGCACTAGGTTTTTATTTCTTTCTTTTCTGCAACTAACCTTAACAAAAGTTTTATTTATTTTAACCTACCTAACTGAGTAGTTTTATTTAACACCCAAAATTATCTTAGGGACAGCCTATTACTAATAAAAAAAGTTATAAGGAGTATCACATTTGCAGTTTAGCTTCTGAAGATGTTTTCGTTTGAGAAACATGATTAGAATTAGTCATGTATTCTAATATCACAACAGAGTCAGAAGCATTTGGCATAACAGACTCCCCAGAACGACTTTTATCTTGAATAGAGAGATTACTCAATAGTCTTTCAATTTCACAGGCATCTTCTTTGAGTTTAGCCTCGAGTAAGGTTCTTGATGAACAAACTACAACATTTTCTTCACGAAGAACCTTTAGTTGGGAATAACGATCTTTTACCATACCAACCATTGTATTAACCTTGTGTTTCAACCTATTGATTTTAACTGCCTGGATTTCAACAAGATTTAGAATCGCTGCAATCTCTCGGGATGCTTCCCTTTCTACTTCAGAATTAGATTCGTCAGTAAGAGCATCAGGGTAAAACATATTAATACTTATTTGTTTCGTAGGAACAAAATGTTCATCTATATGTGAGATTGACAAGTCTTTATCTTTAATAAATTTCATCGAAACAAAACTTTTGTCTCTGGTGATGCGTTTGTCAGAGATAACACTAATATCCATAGAGTCAGATCGCTACAAACACAGACTTATGAGGTCTTAAACGTGTTTGCCTGCTCTGATACCAATTGAAAAAGCGGGGGTCTAACAACCTCGCCCAATATTTTGTTTAGGAAATATGTATGGAAAAACTCCAATATAATTCCAAGAGAATCAACTAGACAGTCAGACTCAATCATTGGAAATATATCCAAGAGTTGTATCTCTGTTTCACAATGTAATCAGCAAATCAAACAGATAGAATCTGTGTGCCTGATTATTATGTGAAACAACTTGAATGGTACCAAAGACCAATGTTCAAGTGTCAATCAATTTATATCAACAACCAAAGGTTGGTGTAAGGATCCTCAAGTTAGTCAACACAATTAGACTAGTCAGGTGACGAATTAGTCGATAATTACTCGATTAGTGTAACTCGAACATTAATTATTAGAAATTAATCTAACAACGATTTAGATACGAAACTAGTATCGTTAGATAGATCTCAAAAAGTTACGTGGAATAGACTACTCGAACGTATCAATCAGATACTAAACGAAGAAGTAATCATCGAATTAGTAAGAAGGGAAAAATAGTCCTTTTGACTTTAGACCGACTGGGACTTCCCTTAACATTTAGTGGGTGTTCCATAAACTTTATTTGGCCTTATCACCCCAAGTCGAGAGGATAACCTCTCATCTGTTTTTCTTCCTTCTCTTTCTTCTTCTATCTTCTCTCGTTCTTCTTCTGTTCTTCTTCCCTGTGAGTGTTTCGAGAGATTAAATGAAAGTTTCTTCATCGGTAAGAGGTGTAGAAGATCATGGAGTCACTGATAGTGATGGAGTTGTTGTCTACTGATGATTCAAACTTAGAGGAGAAAGTGAATTAGAAATTAAGGTTTCTGAAAGATGAAGTTTAATCGAGTTTCGAGGAATTAATCTGTGTATTGAGTTCTTAATAGAATAATATTGGATGGGTTGACGTTTAATTGGAATTATGGAGTTGATTCAGCAAAGAATTGAAGGGTTAGGGTTTCCACAAATTGAATTGAATTTAGGGTTTCATGGAATTAAAGTCTGAGAAGATAGAATTGATATCCAAGAGGGATGATTGAATTTGGGTATTGTGTGAATTTAACATTTGAGGTGATAAATTGATGAATTTGAGAATTAGGGTTTCCCTGTTCTTCCCCAAATTAGAACTAGAGTTTCTGGGAAATTGAATTGAAGATTTCAATATGAGGGTGTTAATGATGCTGAGCTCGATGATTGAAGTTGTTAATGCAGACTCAAGGGAAATTGTATTGCTGGAATGGAACTAATGTGAGGTAATTGCTTTTATCAATTAAGTATTATGCTTTTAAGTTATTGAAGTTGTGATATGCCAATGAACTAAGATGTGAAAGAGATATATTAAGTATTAGATGAATATTTAGGATATTTGGTGGTTTGGGTTGCTGTATTGGTGAGGATAGAGATGTTATGTGTTTTTGAATCATAGAATTTGAGTTGGAATTTAGGGTAAGTCTAAACAAGGCATTGAATCATAAGTTTGAGTTGCAATGGTGGTTATGAGATCGTTTGACATGGCAGTTGGAGAAGTAATCTGGTGATGGTGTTGTACAGAGAATGGAACTGAAGTTGCAGGTTGATGTAATATCAAAGATTGGTTTGTAGTTGGTATAAATCTACAGTCTTCGTGATGTTGATTGGGTGTTTGTGAGTTACAAGCAGAGAAGGTGTAATCGTCGATGAAGTTGCATAATTGAAATTGGAACATCAATTCAGGGAAGACTATTGTTGAGTAAGTCTCTATGTTGCTTAATTTCACAGTTTGAAGTTGTATTGTTTCGCTTGTATGTGTTGAATAGATTCAGTTGGTGGTTGGTGGTGATTGCAGGTGAAGTTTGAGTTGTTTTGGGTGCATGTATTAATAAATGGAAGAGGTGGTGAAACTGAGGTGGTGATTCTAAGATTTGGAATTCATGAGAATGGTGTTATTGAACTTACATGTTGTGCAGGCATGGACTGAAATATGTATGTTGGTTTGAACTGCAGTTGTAAAGACCTAGAGATACAAGTGATGGTTCTGAACAAGGAATGGAACTGAATTTGGTCAGAATGCGTTGCAGTTGAGCTGTACTGCAGGAACATAGATTCTGGTAATGTTAATTAATTCATATCAATTACAGGGAAGAGTTAAATTGTGGTGAAGTTATAAATATTATGACTAAAGAAGTTGAATGAGATTTATGTGACTGTGTTATAGGGATGAAGGTTAGATGAGAGTGTTGAGTGGAACTTCTCTAGTGAAAGCTTGTAACTGCATTTTGCAGGTAATCTAAGTTTGTTTATGTGTTTGAATTGTGAAGTTTTTCATGAACTGAATGTACTGTTTTAATGTTGTGATTAGTCCAGTAGAATTGATTGATAAAAGGAAGAAGATGTAGAAAATGAAACTGCAATTGAATTTAAGCATGTTAGTCATCCCAGTCAGATTATCTGACTGTGTTGTATACCTAGCTGACTCAGACCATCTGACTGAGTCGAGTTAATCATGTAACCTGAGTTGAATCGGTTTGACTCAGCCAATCTTGACCGAGTTAGGCTTTAACATTGGATCGTTGACCTGACCGTGACTCGTTGACCATTGACCCTGGACATTGACTTGACCTGGACGTTGACTATTAGTTGACCATTGATTGTTAGTTTGACAGTTAATGATTGTTAGTTGACTTAGTGAACTTGGGCTTATGGTAGTTTTCTTAATTAGATGTTTTGGACCTCTTGTGGTCCGAATTAGCTTTTGACTTCTTCTACAAAGTTGTAGATATTCGTACGACTTAGCTATGGACTGCATAATCAATCTAATTGGATTAGTAAACTCTTACTTATACTAAAGATAGATAATAAGATACCATAATGGTCTTAAAACCATTAGATAAAATTGTATGAGCCTTGTGGGAACCTTTTTGGGTAATCTCTTAGAGTGCTTGTTTGATTATCAGTTAGATTCTATTAACAACGAACGATTCAAAGAATGAACCGGGAGATTGTGGATCTCGAGATAAGCGTGGCTGGTCATCAAAAAGGTGTGGGAATGCATTTGACAGTTTCGTAATCATTATTGTTTCTTTTTACAAAACTTTATGTTTAACAAATCATGCATTGTCTGTTTATGCATTCCATGCTTTATTTAAAATGCATTATGATATTTCTGTTGAGTATGTGAATCTTTCCACGATGTGGAAAGGATTTGTATTGTTTGTGGTCAATATGAATTGTTATGGGAAATGAGAATTTTCCACTTGTGGTATATAGGATACGCTCCTTCACATTTATACCTACTTTAATTCAGCTTTTATTGTTTAGAGTATTGGTCATCATGGGCTTGGTGGCATCCATATCTAAATAGGTGTGAATTTCCGGGTAGGGATTTACACCATATTATACACTGTTTGACGAAGGAGTTTGTTCATATACATGTATGATTATTTCAGTGACTTAGTCACTGTTTATTATTTTCGGAAAAACATTATTGTTTTCCAAATCTTGCATATGATTACTTAGAAGGTTAAATGTTAATTATTCCCACTTCAGTTTCTGTGACAGATCAGAGTTGCGCAGCAAAAGCCTCACGGGTTGACACCGTTAGTTGATTAACTTCTGTTATATTTATTATGTTGTATATTTTAACTGGAAACCAAATGAATAATTTATATGTATCATTGGAGAGGATTTCTTGTATATATATTTCTGAATGGGTTAGTTTTGGGTTAAGTTTTTGTAGCAGATTTCTTAATTGAATGCTGAAGTGTATGTTTTGGATTTTAGTGCCTCTTTATTTAGTTAATTAATTGGATTAGTCAGCTGCTAGCTTAGGGGGCGCTACAGTTGGATTATCTAATTGATTGAAATACGCACAAATATAATGTGATATTTCAATTGGATATAAGCATAGTATGCGTACTTGGATATATGTAATCCAAGTCTGGGAACCATGGTATGCATACCCATATGCGTACTCCTTGGTTTGGTGAAAGTCCGGGAACCTTGTATGCATACCGGTATGCGTACTGGCGTGAGGTTCAGGTCCAGGAATTTCTGCTGAGTTTGGAAGGTATGCATACCAGTTCGCGTACGAGCGAACCCAAAATTAGTCCGTCCATTTAGGTATGCGTACCCATATGCATACTTGAATGGATAATATTCTAAAATCGGTTTGTTCATGAACTAATATAAATATATTTATATTCGAGTGAATCAAAATCGATTTTGCTTCAATTGTGTCTTGTATACTTCTATGAGAAAATAAATAATTGAACAACTTTAGAACTAGTTTCATTTGAGTCATTTGAACTAGTTATGGTTAAGATGAATTAGATTGATATGAAAGTGTTCATATGGCTAACCTCGGTTAACTATTGTTGAACCAACAAAGGTGCACATGTTTAGGTACGGTTACTCATATCTAAATGAAGTCACTTTTTATTTGTGTGTAACAAGCTAAGTTCGATCTAAAGGTTCAAAGATATTATCTTGAGTCTAATCAGGTTTTCATCTAACGATGAATATTGAATGCTTTGTTACCAAGGTAACTTAGATTGCAAACCCTGATTTGAAGACTATATAAAGGAGAACTTTAGAAACTGGGAAAACTAATCCCCACACTTCTTGTGTGATACTAGTTGCGACTAGAGTCGATTCTCCTTTAACCTTAGGTCTTTCACGAAACCCTATAGGTTAACGACTTGAAGACTTCATTGGGATTGTGAAGCCAGGCCCAACTATTTTCTCTGTAGTTGCATGTTCTGATCTTGCTGTTTTCTATCGTGATTGAGTACTATCTTCTCTAAGATTTTCTCGAGATTTATTCTCCGATAGGAAAGATAAAAAGTATTCACAAACATCTTCGTCTCATCGTTTGTGATTCCACAATATCTTGTTTCGCTACCATACAATTAAGATTATTGTGAGGTGATTTATATTTCTAGGCTTTTCTTCGGGAATATAAGTCCGGTATATAAATTGGTTCATGTTCACCTTATTTTATCAAAAGACAGAACAAAACTCATAGGTTTATATGTGGGAGATAGATTTATCTATTCAATAGACTTTTCTGTGTGAGACAGATTGGTTTATCAAGTCTTCGACTTTGGGTCGTAACAACTTTTATTTGTGGGTGGGATCAGTTAAGGGAATCAAGTGCGTAGAGTCCTGCTGGGATTCAGAGACGTAAGAAACGTAACTGTACCTTGATCAGTGTGAGATTGGTTAGGGCTCAACTACATTCCAGTCCGAAGTTAACTTGGAGTAGGCTAGTGTCTGTAGCAGCTTAATACAGTATGGTGTTTAAATATGGACTAGGTCCCGGGGTTTTTTTGCATTTGCGGTTTCCTCATTAACAAAATTTCTAGTGTCTGTGTTATTTCTTTTCCGCATTATATTTGCTTATATAACTGAAATATCGCAGGTTGTGCGTAAGTTCAATCAATTGTGAATCCAACCTTTGGTTGTTGATTAAATTAGTTGACACTTGGATATTGGTTTTTGATACCGTCCAAGTTATTTCTTATACAGTAAAACCTCTCCGGAAGAATACTCCATATAGGAATAAACTCCATATAAGAATAGAAATTTCCGGTCCCGATTTGGGCCAGTTATATTTAAGAATAAACTATATATTAGAATAACTCATAAATTTTTCTGGTCCCGTCTTAAGGAACCTACCTCCATATAAGAATAATTGACAGTGTAATATAAATAATATGAGCCTTGTGATATTTCAAAGTTTAAGATGAAGAGATTCTTACAACCATTTTACATGATCATTTTGCTTCAAAGTGAATTCTTTGCTTTTTGTGCACTATTTAATACAAATAGCTGTCACGCATATGATTTCATTTGTTAATTTACGACGTCAAAGTTAAGTTTTAATGTGGATTGATTTCATATATAAATTATATAAACTAAAATCCTCATTAAGTAGTATCTATATTTACATAGCAGAAATGCTTGGTGAACCGAGCAAAAAAACTACATAAAAACAACACTCTCACAACCAAACCTTTTGAATGGGTCCCATGGCATTCAGTCGGGACCCACTACTCCCTAATGGGTTCATCGCAGCCCTTCATAGGGTATATTGTTTTGGTGGAGTTCAAAATCTCGGTTCGCTAAGAACTACTGTTTACATAGATACATTTTTGTGTTTCCTATGCATATGTATGTATTTTCGGAAATACATGTATGAAATTTTTTGTTTCGGTCTATCCAAGGTAGACCTCCATATAAGAATAACCACCCATATTAGAATATTTTTTATGGTCCCCAAAATATTCTTATACAGAGGTTTTACTGTATTCAATCGGGCTCGCAAATTCTTATTTGTTTGATTGCGGATTGAATTAAGAAATTAAGATATAACTCTTTGATATACTTTTCTTAAGATTGAGTCTGAATGTATAGTTGATTCTCTTAAAAGAATATTGGAGTTAGTCCATACATATTTCTAAGAGAAATATTGGGTGTGGTTGTTAGACCCCCGCTTTTTCAATTGGTGTCAGAGCAGGCAAACACACTAAGCCCTCATAAGTTTGTGTTTGTAGCGATCTGGTTATGGATGTTAATATCCCAGATAATGCATCACCAGTTCAGAAACATTCTGATTTGGTTCAAAGCCTTGTTTTTCCTGAGAAGTCTCTCACACCTTCTCAATTTTTTGAAACTATGTATAACTGGGAAGCACACCTAGATGAGCAGTTGGACGATCTTTCAGATGGAAGTGATTCTGATGAGGTACAAGGTGTTGATGAGGAAGTCTCACAATATATCAAGCTTTTTGGCTAACTCATGAAGAAGAAAGGGTCAACATCTTGCTTGACTGAGTTTCTGACTCCTCTCTGTCTAGAAAATAGGAAAAATGAGAAGTCTCTTTAACGGATACGATTGTGGTTATAATCTTTTACAATCTATACTTAAATCTAGAAGAGAGTAATGGATACGATTGTGATTGACTGACTAACTTGCAAAAGAATAGTCAATCCAATTCCCTTTCGAGAAATCTAGAAGAGAGTAACGGGAAGAAGATTCATATTTTTCCTAAACGCACTCAGAAGTGGGTACCAAAGAATGCCTATGATACTTTGAGTGTGAAAAGGAATGATCTCCCAGAAAATTCCATGAATGTGGAGAAGGAAATATCCATGATGTTAGAACTTACAAAGTTCTTTGGAAAGATGGGTTTGGATGTGAAAGGTTCTAAAAGCGATCTCTTTCATGATAATCTAAATATGAAACAGAATAAGCCAAAAACTATAGAGGGTGAAAATTCCATAGTTACGGAAAAGTATGTTTCAGTCACTTGTGGTGAGCAAGACATTGTTCACCTCAACACAACTTGATTGTGTTGTAAGTGCATCCTCACCAAGGAATTCCATTCTATGTATACGGTGAGGGAAGCACGATAATTGGGGCGAACATATTATGTTCAGTAAGGCTATAGAATTCGATTGGATTCATCTAAAAAGGTATGTATATAAACTTGAGAAAGATTTGTGCTTTTATTTATTTGCTTAGAGTACTTATAATGATCCATGTACCTTTCTTATCGTTCATTTCTACCTAACTTGATATGTGTTTAAGTTTTTTAAATATTTAGGTTTGAAAATAGTAGTTCGGGATGTTTGGACTTCATGGTACACATACCAGGTATGCATATCATCATTTAAAATCAAAATCCAGGGATTTTAGTACGCATACCCGTTTGCATACTGCTCCTGGTCACGAAAATTCGTTTGCAAACCTGTATGCATACTTGCGATATTCGGTAAACTTGTGTTGGCCGTAACTTCTTCATCCGAACTCGGAATGACCTCATTATTTTTGCATTCTATCTTTATTTGATTTCTCTTCAAAATGGAGATGAGAATTATTGAATTTGGATGATTTGATGTTGGTCTTTGTCCCGTATCTTGTTTTTGAGTGTTTTGCTCCGTTTCGTCGCACTTGTTCTACTTCTATTGGACTTGGGCACTTGGATTCTTGGAGTAATTATCTTCTGAGCTCATTTGTAGCTTCTATAAGAATGATGTTGGTGAATCACAAAGAAGGAAGTTGAAGAATGGGAGGTAGTACGCATTGCTATGGGATTCTTGAATGTTCACAATCCTCTTATGTGAACTATGGTGCATGGTCGTTAATGACTTTTATGTTCTTCTTTGTTAATAAAATCTTTTTATATTCCTTTGGTAGCTATTCTTGGTGTAATTCCATGCGAAAAAGATTGATTCTACCTTCAAAGGGCAAATGATTTTGCAGTATTAATCTTTATTGGTTTTATATATTGCAAAAATTGTTATGGGATATGTGTGTTTACCTCCGTGAAGTATGATTGTCCCATATATGTCAAAAGTTAAGTCCATTATATGTCTTTATGCAAATATTGATGGAAAATAGAATGAACTTTTGATAACAAAGATTAAGTCTATGATATCATATGCAAATATTGATAAAAAAATAGAATAAATATTTGAATATTCTGCAGTATTGATCTTTCCCTGATCTACTTTATGTGAAAGTACTGTGTAGCTCCGTAAGTTCTCTTATGTTGAGCATTTCTGATTAAATTAATCATGGGTTCTCTTGTTGTTAATTTAATTGAGTTTTCTGGATACAAATTCATGTTTCATGTAATTTGTTAATGTCCAAAGAAATCCTTCTTTTCTCGTAAAAGTAAGGTCGCTCTTGTTGTTCCTTTGGGAATGACATTTTATGGGGGAGAGTTCTTATTTGAACTTGTGCTTAATTGCTAAATATTTGTGGGGAGTGCGGCTGTGGAATATAATAGGGGTTATCTTGTATCTTTATAAACTCCTTGATGAATGCATTTAGTTTCGGTTATATGATTGCATCTAAACAAAGTCGATATGTTGTTATCTTTTGGTCATGAAGTATCTCTATGGAAATTTCATTAGGATCCCACTAGTTTTTGTACCTTTGCCAATTTTTATTGACAAAAAGGGAGAGAATTAATGTGTAGTTCACCTTACAAATACATATGGTTTACGGATCATTATGTAAGGGGGAGTGGTTTTCATATGAGATGAAGTATTGACTAAGGGGGAGTGATACATATCACCATAGTACTGTTGTCAAAGTTGTGATATAATTGGACTTTTATGTTGTGTAATAATACTATGAAACTGTATAACAATGATTGAGAGCAACTGTTTTCTCATTGTTATAGCTAAGGATCTTCAACAACTATGATGCTGAGTTGAACACATTCAGAATCACTGGAGTACTTGGAAGTGACGAAGATTTCGAGTAATATTGAAGAACCAAGGAAATCAAGCATTTGGATTGAGAGCTACAAAGTTTATTTATTTTGTATTCCATATGTATTGATAGTTTTGTCACTAAAATTGACAAAGGGGGAGATTTTTAGAGCACTGCTCGGTCGAACTCGCAAGCATTGCTATCTCAAGCTTGTTGTCAAGTTTAGTTTCCAAAACTATAAGTCTTGATTTCTAGTCTACTTATAGCTATGTATTGGATTAGGATAGAAAGTGTAGTCGAGCATTAGACTTCACAACATTCATCGAATGAAGATGAAAAACTACTAAGGAGAGCTTGTGGAACTTCATCAACACAAAGTTATGTGGAGACTCGAACTCATCTATCACTCAAAGGTCTATCTACTCTATCTCATATTTGATATAAAAGTCATATAGCTATATAAGCTTCAATTATACACATTTGATATTTCGAGCTGAGTTTAACTCGCTTACATATTTCTCGAAATATGTGTTGGTAAGCTTTCGCTTTAACCAAGTTCATCTTATATTCTTGACGGAAGTCAAAAGATGATCATGTGAAAATCGCCTAGTAACATCTTACATGATTTGTGTGAGACAATCATTTAATGTAGACTCGGAAAGTTTCGTACTGATCATTCGATCACTTGAAAATTGCTTTGAAGATAATAGTTTGTGTGAGACAAGTATTGTCGTCTTCCGAGAATGTTTCAATGATTGAAATAAGAGTTTAGAACAATTGGATATAAGAATAGTATGCGTACTTGCATATATGTAATCCAAGTTCGGGAACCATGGTATGCAAACACGTATGCGCACTGCTTGGTTTGGTGAAAGTCTGGGAACCTTGTATGCATACCGGTACACGTACTGGCGTGAGGTTCAGGTCCAGGAATTTCTGCTGAGCTTGGAAGGTATGCATCCCAGTTCGCGTACTGGCAAACACAAACTTAGTACGGCCATTTAGGTATGCTTACCCATATGCATACTTGAATGGATAATGTGTTAGTGCATAGCTTGGTTGAACCCACCAAGAGTTGGTATGTCAAGTTTGGTTGTCATATTTTAGTGAATCAAAACTCATTTAAAGAGTCTCTTGATTATTTACTAGAGTCAACTTCGTATAGGTTAGCTATAAAGTTACTAGGATATGAGACTTACAAGTATTACGTGAAGACTTGAAGAATGTGAAGAAGTAAATAGCTATAATAACGACATCATCCTTCCACTTGAGGTTAATAATAGTTTACTTGAACTGTTTCATTCCTAACGTATCTTTCAAATCGTGCATATTGAAAACATAACTGCGAAGCTGTGAATGATTATACTCTAGCTAGATATTAATAAGAAATTACAATACGAATTATAACGTCTATCTTTTGAACTTCGTATATAAGACATCGACATAATCGTATGAATGCTATTGTGATTATGTATGGGTATGGGTGAAGATTTCATCGCAGGAAACAATGTTTTTACATTCATTTAAAGGAAGTACAATTCATAAACTTGTGTTATGAATCGAAAGGGAAATCACTAGGCTTATTGGTATTGTTATTCATTGCAAATATTTGGATTACCAATATGTGTGTTTAGTATAACCGCTCATAACTTGTTTATATATCTGGGTAAAACTATTCACAAGGCCTGACTTTTGTATTGGTATGACTTTTATTAGTGAAACCGATCTTAAGTAATCACCTGAGATGGTATGATCGATTTACTATAATTGGTATGAACAACTCTAGACATTGTGGAACCGATCCTTGTAAGAGGTGCAACCGATCACAAGTAGGGGAATCGGTCCTTGTAAGAGGTGCAACAAAATCTTAGGTAATCGATCCTATGACTTGTGCAACCGAATACAAGTTAGATACCATATATATATATGTGATAACCGATCCTAGTACCTAGTCAACCAATTTTTGTAAAGCAAGTGTGACCGATCCTAGTACCCACATGGAGGTAGAACCGAAACTTGTTTTGGTAGAACCGTTTAAACCCATGATTGGTGATTTGATAGGATAATCAATCACATAGTTCTTGGAAGTCAGATGAACTAATTCTAAACTTGTTTGGAAGTGTGGCAAATCGGTTCCACGATTGTAAATATTAAAAGGATTTACAAAATAAAGATGTCGACATACTTTGAACATGTGCAGTAACTCTTATCTTTTATTGTTCAAAGATATTCCTTAATAGCTAAAGGAGAATCCCGGATCGAAATAAAATGAGAATCTTTTAATTAAGGTTTATAGTTTTATATGCTTTTAATCTTCAGCAATTAAAATTCATATCTTTAGAAAATAAAAAATAGTAATGTGCATTTACTAGTTGGAGATTTTCTACTGATATTTCGGTCAATATTTGGACAGAGCTTTTCCAGGAATTATGAAAACCATTTTACCCTTATTGCATATCTTTGAGAATATTCGGTTTTGGAAATTCCTTGGTGTACAAACTTCCTTGGTCTATAAATATTGAAGTTTACATTTCGAGCAAACTAATCCTTAGAGCCAGCAAAACTGCCTAGTTGTGTTGTTACTGGTAGAGCCGTCTATTCGGAGAGGAAAGTACGGCGAAATCTCTTACGACCACTCGTTTTAAAGACTTTTTTGGGATTGGGAAGCTCTACGAGTACCGTTGGTGGGAAACTGGATAATTGCAGTTTATTATTAGTTTTCGATTGATTTGATTGACCAACGGTTGTTGATCTTTGATTGCACCTAGTTTTTTATGCTTGAAAATCTTCTCTTCTGATATAAGATTCACTCAAACTAGATCGAAGTTTCGACGGGGATCTTTAGACTATTTGTAGATCTAAAGACGTCTAGTGATAATCCATTATTAACAGACTCCATTCTGTATGTGATTGATCACAAGATATTCAAGTTGATTGTGTGCAGGTGTTTATTGAAGATCTAAGAAGATTTGAAGACGAAGAAGATTTCTTATTTGGGTTCATAATCTTTGGTGTGCACAAAACTTGATCGGATGGGGATCTAACAATAATCGGTTTATCTTTGTGATAATTTATATTGATTAGCTGAGTAGATCTTGCATCAATATGTTTTCTTTATGATTCGAAGTATTGATTGCAAAATCTTGACAATTACTTTGGTAGTTGTTATTGGATAGATCTAAGAACCTGACAAAGGAGTTTACTGGGATTAACGGAAGAGCCTTTTGTCAAACTCATATCACTTGATTTAAAAGAGTTATTACCGAACAAATTTGTTGTTCCTTTACTGTTTGGAATACGAACCAAAGGAATTGTTCCAATTGCGTGACTTATTACAAGTTGGAGACGCAAGGATACATATGGAACTAGGTTAACTATAAGTTTAGTTGCTTAGTCTCAACAATACGAAGTTGGTTTAGATTTTGTATAGCGGTTTAATCCTGAGAATATTCAATTCTAGACAAGGTTCCGGGGTTTTTCTGTATTTGCGGTTTCCTCGTTAACAAAATCTTGCTGTGTCTTTTACTTTTCTATTTCCGCAATTATAATTGTTTTATTATAATTAGAAGTAAAATACACAAACGTTAATTCCTATTTACTTGATAGCAATCCTATTGTATTTGGTTAAGTCCGAACCTATTATCAAGTAAACATACTTCGTTGTTGTATTGTCTCGATCTTGTATCCATAGTCAATCACACAAGTTATCTTTTTGTTGTATTATCTCGATCTCGTATCCATAGACGACCACACGAAGTGTGAACCGATTAGTTGTATTGTCTCGACTCAGTCCATAGACAATCACTTTCGGAGAAAGGACTTATAAGTGGAAAAGTTTTATATTGAGGTATATTTAGGTACCCTCGTCTTTTCAATTGGTATCAAAACAACGAAACACAAAAATATCTAACAATCTGTGTTTGGTGCGATCCAACCTATAAGAAATGAACTCGAGTTCTCATGAATCGACTTCAATTAATGTACTGCCAAGATTTGACGGAACAAACTATCTATGGTGGAAATCCGCTATGAGATCTTTTCTTCAATCACGAGACTTTAATACATGGCTATTAGTCGTTGATTGTTATAATTACCCAAAAGTAGAAAATTCAGAAACTGAGTTTAAACGCTTAGTGGATTTTTCAAACGAACAAAAGGCTTTTGCTAAGCAAAATTAAGATGGTTTGAATGCTATTATACATGCTATAAGTCGTGATATACAACATCATGTATCAACATGTCAAACTTCGAAAGAAGCCCGGGATAATCTTCAGATTGTATTTGAAGGGAATACATCAGAGAAAGAAGGTAGACTTCAAACTCTTATGTCTGATTGGGAAAACCTTCGAATGGATGACAACGACACTTTTGAAGAGTTTCATATTAAACTCTCTGAGATAATTAATGCTTCTTTCTCGCTTGGAAAGACTATTTCTGAAAAAGATATAATATGCAAAATTCTCAGATCGTTGCCATCTAGATACGATTTTAAGAAGCATGCAATTATCGAAGCTAATGATCTTTCCTCCTTATCCAGAAGATCCCTTGTCAGAAAACTGAAGATATTTGATCAGGAGTATTCATCTAAACAAAAAGACAATCTGGCCTACAAAGCTAGTATAAAGATTCCTACTCAATGTCCAGAAAACTTCCAAGATCAGGAAGATCAAAATGTTTAAGATGAAGCTTAACTAAATCATTATTTATCTCTTATTACTCAACGATTCAAGAAATTGTTGCGACACCGAATAAGAAAATATCTTGTGTCAAAAAGAAATCACATTTCTACACAAAAGCGTGAAGACACTTGGGATGATAATGATGATATTCCTCAATGCTACAAATGTAGAGGATTTGGTCATATTTCTCCGGATTGTCCAACTAAGGATAACCAATGGAAAAGGAATGCATATACTGTAACTCTTGACTATTCCCCTGACGAGGATGATCAAGACTATATTGTGGATAATATTGCAACCATTGCAGAAGTCTCTAACTCTGAAATTCTTTCAACTTTAGATACTCAAGAAGAGTTTACCCCTTCGATTTTCAAAGAAATATTTTCATGTAAATATAAAAGAACTCAACATCTTGAATCTGACATCAATGGAATAAAATCATCACTTGATCAACTCAAATGGAGTTTTCTGAATGATAAAGAAAAATTTAACAAGCGACTGGAGAAAATCGAGGTCTCTCAATGTTCCGAAAAGGTACAAGTATCTAAACTCATTATCGACACTGGATGTTGTCAATATGAGATATGGAAGTTAAAAGCAGAAAATCAGAAACTGAGAGATAAACTCGATTGCTTTGGAAAACCATCACCTGGTATGAATACATCAAAAGGCAAGGAGGAAAGGTTAAATAAATTTGTGGAATCTTAAGTAATAACTTGAGATGGTATGATCGATTTACTGTAATTGGTACGACCAACTCTAAACATTGGGGAACCGATCCTTGTAAGATGTGCAACCGATCACAAGTAGGGGAATCGATCCTTGTAAGAGGTGAAACAAAATCTTAGTGATTGGTAAATGATCATATGACTTGTGCAACCGAATATAAGTTAGATACCATATATATATGTGGTAACCGATCCTAGTATCTATTCAACCAATTTTTGGAAAGCTAGTGTGACCGATCCTAGTACCCACATGGAGGTAAAACCGAAACTTGTTTTGGTTGAACCGTTTAAACCCATGATTGGTTATTTGATAGGATAATAAATCACATAGTTCTTGGAAGTCAGATGAACCAATTCTAAACTTGTTTGGAAGTGTAGAAAATCGGTTCCAAGATTGTAAATATGAAAAAGGATTTACAAAGTAAAGATGTCGACATATTTTGAACATGTGCGATAACTCTTATCTTTTATTATTCAAAGATATTCCTTAATATATAAAGGAGAATATCGGATCGAAATAAATTGAGAATCTATTAATTAAGGTTTTTAGTTTTATATGCTTTTAATTTCCAGCAATTAAAATGCATATCTTTAGAAAATAAAAATTAGTAATGTGCATCTACTAGTTGGATATTTTCTACTGAGATTTTCGTCGATATTTGGATAGAGCATTTCCAGGAATTATGAAAACCGTTTTTGCCGTTATTGCATATCTTTGTAAATATCCGGCTTTGGAAATTCCTTGGTGTCCAAACTTCCTTGGTCTATAAATATTGAAGTTTGCATTTCGAGCAAACTAATCCTTAGAGCCAGCAAAACTACCTAGTTGTGTTGTTACTGGTGGAGCCGTCTATTCGGAGAGGAAAGTACCCTAATTAGGCGAAATCTCTTACGACCGCTCATTTTAAAGAATTCTTTGGGATTGGGAAGCTCGTTTTAGCACCATTGGTGGGAAACTAGATAATTGTAGTTTATTATTAGTTTTTGATTGATTTGATTTACTAACGGTTGTTGAAATTTGATTGCACTTAATTTGTTTATGCTTGAGAATCTTCTCTTCTAATATAAGATTCACTCAAACTTGATCGAAGTTTCGACAAGGATCTTTAGATTGTCTGTAGATCTAAAGACTTCTTGTGATAATCCATTATCAACAGACTCCATTCTGTGTATGATTGATCACAAGAGATTCAAGTTGATTGTGTATTGGTGTTTATTGAAGATCTAAGAAGATTTGAAGACGAAGAAGATTTCTGATTTGGGTTCATAATCTTCGGTGTGCACAAAAATTGATCGGCTGGGGATCCAACAATAATCGGTTTATCTTTGTGATAATATAGATTAATTAGTTGAGTAGATCCACATCAATACATTTCTTTGTGATTCGAAGTATTGATTGCAAAATCTTGACAATTACTTTGGTAGTTTTTATTGGATATATCTAAGAACATGACAAAGGAGTTTATTGGGATAAACGGAAGAGCCTTTTGTCAAACTCATATCACTTGATTGAAAAGAGTTGTTACCGAACAGATTTGTTGTTCCTTTACTGTTTGGAATACCAACCAAAGGAATTGTTCCAAGTGCGTGACTTATTACAAGTTGGAGGCACAGGGATACATACTGAACTATAGGTTTAGTTGCTTGGTCTCAACTATACGATGTTGGTTTTGATTTTGTATAGCGGCTTAATCCTGAGAGTATTCAATTCTGGAAAAGGTCCCTGGGTTTTTCTGCATTTGCAGTTTCCTCGTTAACAAAATCTTGCTGTGTCTTTTAGTTTTCTATTTCCGTAATTATAATTGCTTTATTATAATTAGAAGTAAAATACACAAATGTTAATTCATATTTACTTGATAGCAATCCTATTGTGTTTGGTTAAGTCCAAACCTATTATCAAGTAAACATACTTCGTTGTTGTATTGTCTCGATCTTGTATCCATAGTCAATCACACGAGTTATCTTGTTGACGTATTGTCTCGATATCGTATCCATAGATGATCACACGAAGTATGAACCGATTAGTTGTATTGTCTCGACTCAGTCCATAGACAATCAGTTTCAGAGAAAGTACTTATAGGTGGAAAAGTTTTAGATTTGGGGACCCTCGTATTTTCATAATGTTCTAAAATCGGTTTGTTCATGAACTAATACATTTATATTATATGGAATGCAATCTTTTGAAAACCATGGATATAATGTTCATGACTTGATTCGAGTGAATCAAAATCAATATTGCTTCAATTGTGTCTTGTGTAATTCTATGAGAAAATAAATAAATGATTGAACAACTCTAGAACTAGTTTGATTTGAGTCATTTTAACTAGTTATGGTTAATATGAATAAGGTTGATAAGAAAGTGTTCATATGGCTAACCTAGGTTAACTATTGTTGAACCAAAAAAGTTGACACGTTTAGGTACGGTTACTCATATCTCAATGAAGTCACTTTTCATTTGTTTGTAACAAGCTAAGTTCTATCTAACGGTTGAAATATATTAGCTTGAGTCTAATCAGGTTTTCATCTAACAGTGAATATTGAATACTTTATTACCATGGTAACTTAGATTGCAAACCCCTCTTTGAAGACTATATAAAGGAGAACTCTAAAAACTGGGAAACCTAATCCCCATACTTCATGTGTGATACTAGTTGCAACTAGAGTCGATACTCCTTTAACCTTAGGTTTTTCACGAAACCCTGTAGGTTAACAACTTGAAGACTTCATTGGGATTGTGAATCCAGACCTAACTATTTTCTCTATAGTTGCGTGTTCTGATCTTTCTATTTACTATCGTGATTGAGTACTATCTTATCTAAGATTTGCTCGAGATTTATTCTCCGATAGGCAAGATAAAAAATAGTCACAAACATCTTCGTCTCATCGTTTGTGATTCCATAATATCTTGTTTCGCTCCATACGATTAAGATTATTATGAGGTAATTGATATTTCTAGGCTGTTCTTCAGGAATATAAGTCTGGTATATCAATTGGTTCATGTTCACCTTGATTTATCAAAATACGGAACAAAACTCATAGGTTTATCTGTGGGAGACATATTTATCTATTTAATAGACTTTTCTGTGAGACAGATTGGTTTATCAATTCTTCGACTTTGGGTCGTAGCAACTCTTAGTTGTGGGTGAGATCATCTGTGGGAATCAAGTGTGTAGAGTCCTGCTAGGATTCAGAGACATAAGGAGATCAACTGTATCTTGATCAGTGTGAGATTGGTCAGGGCTCAACTACATTACAGTCCGAAGTTAACTTGGAGTAGGCTAGTGCTTGTAGCGGCTTAATACAGTGTGGTGTTCAAATATGGACTAGGTCCCGGGGGTTTTATGCATTTTTGGTTTCCTCGTTAACAAAATTTCCGGTGTTTGTGTTATTTATTTTCCGCATTATATATATTTAGATAATTGAAATATCATAGGTTGTGCATAAGTTCAATCAATTGTAAATCCAAACTTTGGTTGTTGATTGAATTGATTGACACTTGGATATTGGTTTTTGATACTGTCCAAGTTATTTCTTAAGATTGAGTCTGACTGTCTAGTTGATTCTCTTAAAAGTATATTGGAGTTAGTCCATAAAGATTGCTAAGCGAAATATTGGGTGTGGTTGTTAGACCCCGCCTTTTCAGTTCATGAACTAATACATTTATATAATAAGTAATGCAATCTTTTGCAAACCGTGGATATAATGTTCATGAATTAATTCGAGTGAATCAAAATTAATTTTGCTTTAATTGTGTCTTGTATACTTCTATGAGCATATAAACAATTGAACAACTCTATAAATAGCTTCATTTCAATCATTTGGACTAGATGTGTTAATTAAGATGAACAAGGTTGATATGAAAGTGTTCATATGGCTAACTTCGGTTAACTTTTTTTGAGCCAACAAGGTGTACACGTTTAGGTACGGTTATCCACATCTAAATAAAGTCACTTTTCATTTGTGTGTAACAAGCTAAGTTCGATATAACGGTTAAAAGATATTAGCTTGAGTCTAATCAGGTTTTTATCTAACGGTGAATATTGAATGCTTTGTTACCAAGGTAACATTGATTGAAAACCCTGATTTGAATACTAGATAAGGGAGAACTCTAGCAACTGGGAAACCTAATGCCCACACCTCCTATGTGATACTAGTTGCGACTAAATTCGATTTTCCTTTAACCTAGGTTTTTATAAAACCATTATGGGTTAACGACTTAAAGACTTCATTGGGATTGAAAAGCCAGACCCAACTTTTTTCTCTGTAGTTGCGTGTTTTGATCTTGCTGTATTCTATCGTATTGGGTACTATCTTCTTTAAGATTTCCTCAAGATTCAATCTCTGATAAGTAAGATAAAAATTAATCAGAAGCATCTTCATCTCATCGTTTGTGATTCCATAATATCTTATTCCACTTCCATTTAATATCATTATGAGGTGATTGATATTACTTGGATGTTCTTCGGGAGTATAAGTCTGGTGTATCAATTGGTTCATGTTCACCTTGATTTATCAAAATACGAAACAAAACTCATAGGTATTTCTGTGGGAGACAGATTTATCTATTCAATAGACTTTTCTGTGTGAGACAGATTGATTTATCAAGTCTTCGACTTTGGGTCGTAGCAACTCTTAGTTATGGGTAAGAGCAGCTAAGGGAATCAAGTGCGTAGAGTCCTTCTAGGAATCAGAGGCATAAGGAACGCGAATGTACCTTGATCAGTATGAGATTGGTTAGGGCTCAACTACATTCCATTCTGAAGTTAACTTGGAGTAGGCTAGTGCCTGCAGCGGCTTAATACAGTGTGGTGTTCAAATCTGGACTAGGTCCTGGGATTTTTCTGCATTTTCGGTTTCCATGTTAACAAAATTTCTAGTGTATATGTTATTTATTTTCCGTATTATATTTGTTTATATAATTGAAATATCACAGGTTGTGTGTAGTGCAATCAATTAGATAATCCAATCTTTGGTCATTGATATAAATTGATTGACACTTGAACATTGGTCTTTGGTACCGTTCAAGTGGTTTCACATAATAATCTAGCTCACAGATTTCTATCTGTTTGTTTGCTGATTACATTGTGAAACAGAGATACAACTCTTGGATATATTTCCATTGATTGAGTCTGAATATCTAGTTGATTCTCTAGGAATTATATTAGAGTTTGTCCATACAGATTTCTTAAATGAAATATTGGGTGAGGTTGTTAGACCCCCACTTTTCAGTACTATCACCATGTTTGAAATCCATTAAGGATATTGTGCTTTTCATATTATTCCCGATGATTGCAACTTCTTCAATTCGACTTCCAGTGCCGCTTGCAGTTCGGGTGCTATCCGACGCATTTTTTGTCGTGCTAGCTTGAATTTCGGATCTATTCTTAGGTGGTGGAAACAAATGTCGAGATAAATTCCTTCCATATCATGCATACTCCAGGCGAACACATCTATGTATTCTTTTAGAAAAGTTATCAATTGGTTAACCTCTTCTTCGGATATCAACAACCATATCTTTGCCATCTTTGTCTCTTCATCGGCTCCCAGGTTCACCTCCCGAGTTAGCTCTAGAGCTGTGAAGTTTAACTTGGGATCTTCGATTGGTGTTGTTACCTTTGATTTCTATGCGACCTTGTCCTCCCCAGCTTCATACGACATGACCACAATCCATGATCTGCCTATGATTGCTTCATAAGGCGATACAACATCCACTACACAGAAAGTAGTGAGAGTGTCCAGATAATCAACCCCATATGAAACCCTCAGTGTGACTTCTCCTTTGGGTATTGTTATTGTCCCGTTAAAGCCATAAATGTTGTAGGTCGATGAGATCAATATATCATAGGATAAATGTATTCTTTTGAAAGTGTCGTAAAGAGAACTTCCACGGAGCTCCCGCTATCCACTACTATCCTATTTATTCCTCATTCTTCTATCATTAAAGTGATGACTAGTGAGTCTCCATGAGCCTGTCCATTTATTGGTATATCCTTTTCCGAGAACGTGATTGGTTGCATCATCCAATCTTCCATAGGCAAGGTCTTTGCCACGCTGAAGATTTTGTTTCCCGATCTGTGTCTTTTAAGAATGCGGGTCATAACTCCAGGACTGGGGTATAGACCCTGTGGGACTGAATGTGAGATGGTGTTGTAGAGGAATTAGGTACCCCGGTCGATCTGAACTTGATGTACTGGAGCATCGGGTGCTGGAGTCTCCTATTTGACAAACTTCCTCAAGTAACCATCCCGAATTATATGTTGAACTATGTCCTTCACTTCTCATAAGTTATTGTCTGAGTGTCCTCGGAACTGATGATAATGGCAGAAATCGGGATGATTCTTCATCTCATCGAACTGTACCCCTCGGGTCCTTGGATATCGGATATCATTTCTTTTCTTCACTTCCTTGAAAATTTCTTTTAAGGGTGCATTCAATGGCGTGTACACCTTTGGTTCATAGCGAGGTTTCTTTCCCTTCTCGATACATTTCTTCTTTCCTGAACCTTTACTCTGGGGTCCCGATCTCTTCTCGGGTCGTTTCGTGACTTCCTTTGGAGCCATTTCCGCCGCCTTATTTGCTTCCTGCACACTTTTATCTTGCGTTCCCTCCTGTATTTCTCCCAAGGCAATATAGTGTTCTTGCATCTTTCTCATATCCTTTAAAGTATGTGGTTTTTCTGTATACATTTTTGTTTATGGGTGAAAACTACTCCTGCCGGTTTTGGCAATTTGGGGTGTGTGGATAAGGAATGAATCTAAACCCTAAACAAATGCACTACGCGGTGAGTGCTTGTAGATTCAGAAGATCAATCTGTGCAAGTTCGGCCTAAACCAAGAAATGACCGTTCCAGACTTGTTTCGGTCACAAAGTGAAGTAGATGGGGTTGATATTAGAGAGGGAAGCAAAGAAGGTGTTGAGATTGTGAAGGTGTTGGATATGTATGAATTGTATCAGAAAGCTGAACTAGCTTGCAGGATGTAAGCTATCAGTTCCAGTGTTTGAATACGATTGTATCAACACTTGCCTCTGTTGTCTTATCTTGTTCTTTTTTGAAAAATAGGATGGAGAACCTATTTATACAAGTCTTTTAGCCTAACGCTAGTATCTCGTGGGAAGTGGAGAAAGTGGAGTGATGGAGTAGTGGAGTAATGTGTTAGTGTCACATGACCATGCTTGCCCATTTCTTCCATCATCACTAACCATCCATGACTTCTTGACACGTTCTTGTGATGACACGTTGTGCGCTGCACGCTGTAAACCTCCAGACCAATACCCCAGTATGTATACCCAGTTTGTGACATGATTGATGTCTCGAGGGCGTGGATCGTGGGACCCACAAAAAATAACATGTAATGCTAGATTGAATAACTGCGTTATTCAAGAAGTCGATACTTGTGAAGTATCGTGTGTATTCTATGCAGGTACTGCATCGAGTATATTCTGCATGTATGAAGCATCGTTGTTTGAGCGTCTAAAAACCTCATATCCAGCCTACTTCATGTGATGGTTTGGAAGTTGCGCAAGCAAATCCTCCCTTGACCGACTACATGGTGTGGTAGAGTAACGGATGGTGATCATCATGACGTCGCATTGACCAATTAACTCCTGACCGGAGCTGTATAACCAAGCCGGTGAAGTTGGACGGACGAGATGGTCTCTAAGACACTCATCTGCGACCGTTAATAAAATTAGGGTTTTAGAAGAGGTGCGCAAGCATCCCTCTTTGGCCCGGTCGAATCCAAGCTTGGGAGACGATTTTGGATAGGCCGATCATACATGCGTGTAGACGACATGACGGTGTAGGCGCCCATACCTCATTGTGAAAGTGTGATCTGAGCCACTCAATTCGTTCGGTGAAGTTGAGTGGTCGAGATCAATTTGCGACAGAAAACTAGTTCCACAAAAGCCGCACATCGTGCCAACTTCGGGTGCGTGTTCCAAGACGACTAATCTTGGTCGGTCTTGGCCGGTTGGTCTTGCGTTTAGGTGGTAGGATGGTGTTCACGCCTATACCTGACTGTCCCATGAAAACATGATCTAAGCCACTCAAATTATCCGGCGAAGTTGAGTGGTCGAGATTAGTTTGCAATCGGGAAGTGTGACCACGCTAGTTTGGGCGGACGATTTGGGATAACCATGCATGGTATGCCTAGGCCGATCCGGTGAGGGGATATATGGGTCCACGGTGGTCATGTTGGTATGACCGGACCTGCTTAATCTAATCTTGGACCCTCCATTCGTTCCGGAGAAGATGGACGCTCGTGATGCTCAAAAACCCTAATTTTGGGCTTCACGGCCGTGTGTCATGCTCTATTCGGGCGTACGAATCAGGACGACCAACCATGGTTAGTCCTGACCAATCGGTCAGGTATATAGGAGAGCCCACGGTGATTGTGTTTACATGCTCTGGGGCCTTTGAATCTACATCTACACCTTCCATCTATACTTGCGAAAATGGATGGTTGAGACTGTTTTGCGTCCATGCTGCTCTGGCTTGGATGTTTTTTGGCAAGCTATGCCAATCTTTTGGGGAGGCAGACCATGCGGGGCCCGCGTTGGTTCGGTAATGAATATTCCATACCTGCTTGGGGATTATGGAATCGATCTGGGCCATCCAATCATGCTAGTGGAGTTGGATGGTCATGATCATTTCCAGACTGATACGGACAGTCCGGATGCTCAATCGGGCAAGTATAGCACACCGAGAGTTGCTCAATCGGGCTAGTATAACACACCAAGAGTTGCATCCTGTATGGGTATTTTGTACATGCTTTCATTATAATGCTTGGAAATTCGTGTTGCTCTGCTGATAGCAACACTCATTTGTCATGCCGCACTGATAATGAGTACAGGAAATACAAGGTTGATTATGCATTAATTAATAATGCTGTAAATTCACAGGGTATATGGGATTGTTGCTACATGCTCCAACCTGGATGAATTTCGTGTATTTAATTCACAAAGTGGGATTGTTGTTACATGCTCCATTCTAGGTGAATTAGTAAAGTGAAGAAGTATTTAACACTTATTAATGGCTTTATCTTTTACAAGATGTTAGCGCATAATTTTTGGCTTTTACAATTTTAACCTTAAATGAAAATCCACCATCAACATTAAGTCCCCTGCCTATCACATAATGGTTATACTATTGTGGGGTAGGCATGAGATGGTGACAAATTTGTACACTCAAATGACCAAGCTAAAGTGAATGCATATTTACCGGATAGGTCGACATCGTTAGGCGTTGCCCTGGGAGTCCTGATTAGGGTTGTGAAGGAAGCAGGACTTGATCTAGTGAGTCGCTTTGGTTTCTTTTGTACATATCTGGACAGAGCTTGGTCCCTCCCTTGGGTCAGGTGTACTCCCTTTCATCATATGACAGCTTTCCTCAGATGTATCCGATAAGCATCGTTGATTGCTATCCCGAAATAGTAGCCTTTATAGGTGGCAAGTAAAGACTTCTTTTCTCCTGGGATTCTGTCGACTTGTGAGATTATAAAGAATCATCTCACGTAGTCTTTCCTTCTATATCTCAGGTACTGCTCCACACTTATCTGATCTTCTGATTGACTGATTGATTGATTTTTTTTTGTTCATAACTTCTTCTTTTTTGCAGTTTATCATGGAAGCGGTGGACGACCATCATGTTACCTCTCCAGAAAGAAGCTTTGAAGTTGATAAGCCCGAACCTATGCGCACGAAGAAGTAATGACTAGGATCGATCTTCCACTTCGCGAAGTCAGCCGTGCTATACAAGGGATGTCTATTTGCACCTGCGTATTTCTAGGGGATGCATCTGTTCCCTTTAAGCTGCGATTGACATGGAGGAGCGATGGAGGCATGAGGAAGCGTTGTAAACACCAGTAAACGAAAGGGCAGAGAGATTTGCAGCGCGTTTAAAGAGGCGGAGGGTTGAGCATAAACGACCTCTAAATGAAGATAAGTGCGATTACCCAATCCAGGATGGCGTGATAATTCTTGATTCCGACACAGACGAACCTGAGCATTTGAAAGCAGTCAGCACGACTCTTAATATTATTGTGGCCTCTGATGCTCCTGTTGATGATGTTGGGATGGAGTGCATTGCTGAGGAAACGTCTGATGCAGAAGCTGAGGCAGATCTAAAGGGAGGAGCATCAACAGGTGATGGCGTTGAAGCAGAACCTAATGGTGGTGCAGGCGCGGTCGACTCTCTTGACGACTAAAACTTCTTTTCTCTTTTTTCCTCTTTCCAAGTATATTCCGTAATTTGTGAACGTCTTCCTTGTACTCAGTGGCAGTCGAGTTCAAGATTTTCTTCTATTATTTGATTATTTGAATAAAGGTTTTTACTTTATAATCCTTTGTCATGACTGCAACTGAACCTTCTCAGGTGCAAGGGTGCGCCTTCACATGTAATTATTTGTGATAAAAGAAATAATTCCATAATGGAATACCTACGGACCTGTGTTCCTGATGCAAGATCTTCCCGGCCTTTTTCGGGTGAGTGGCTTAAAGCTTCTTCCCCGCATATATTTTCTCTCGACTCTTTTCAGGACATGTTTTTGCTTAGGGTTTCTTTCCTGACCTGGGTTGATTTAGGCTGGACTTTGTGTCTTTAGGGGTAAAGAGGCTCTCAGATGGAATAATACTTCAATTAATTTGAAAATTGAAAATTGAAACCCTAATTATGAATGGAAGTATTGCAATCACTTTCTAGAGGAATTACAAATATGACGTGAAATTGTAAAAGGGAAACATGCTGTAGGAAGTAGCACAGCGTCTTAAAGTGTGTAGGATGCTGGAAAGGGATAGCACATCGTCTTAATTATGGCAGGGTTTGAGCCACCGCGAGTGAATTGTTATGCCTTCTAGCTTGTCAGCGTTAATGAGTTTGCAGTAGCAGCCTAGGATAACATCTGCTACCAGGTATGGTTCATCCTCCTTCTCGGTGGGTGAATCAGGTGGGGTATCCATTTTCACCGTAATGCTTCAAACCTTGAATGCGGTTGTCTTCATTACTAGATCTCCAATTCCAAACGGGTTTGGGCGTGTAGAAATCGGGGTCTTGGTCTTGTCGTCTTTGATCGAGATAACTTCTAGACTCCTGATAAACTGTTTGAAGGGGTCGGCCTCCCATTCGCATCTCTTAGCCAGGATTGGTTTTTCGGCTAGAGCCAGTCCCCAAGACTTATCAGAGTGAGGGACGGTTGGTTGTAAAGAGAGTTATGTAACGAGACTTACTTGAGCTCGGAACCTTTTAATGTATGCTGACAGGCTCTCTCCGGGAAGTTTTGTCATATTGGTAAATTGATGGTGCGGCAACAGACAATCATCAGGTCCAGAAGGCGTGTTGGAGATTCTTTCAGGTATCGAAGCCGGTAGAGGACAGACTCCTAGCATTGCCTTGTTGTCGTGCATCCAAGGGCGTCCTAGGATCATGTCATAGTTGGGATGATCTTTGACTATGTAAAACTTTGCTTGTGTCGAGGCATCACCCAATTTGACTTTAAGATCAATGTATCCATATGCATCTATGAGTTCTCCTTCTGGATCCTTAACCACAGTTGGGTGACGAGTAGCCTCCTGCTACAGAATCTTTACTTCTCTCAAGGTCTTGATAGTAATGATGTTAAATTCATAGGCCATATCAATCAACATGCTATCGAACTCAACGTCTCTCAAACGAGTGACGGTTAGGAGTCCCCAGTTTCCCTTGCTCGCATCTTCCAGGAAATACTGGGGTTTCTGGATTGCTTCTGGATACAAGCACCTTCCTGATACAACGCGGTTGAGGGCCGTAAATATGTCTTGATGCTTTCCCTTGGAGAAATACAAGATTTCACACAAGTGCTCCATCATATATTGTACAATCTTGCAAACAGAATCCCCAAAAATCATGTAGTTCCCGATAGGAAGAGGATCTCTATGAAAACCTTCGTTTCCAAGGTAGAGTTCTCCTGTCTCTATCTTTTCCTTGAAGATTTGTTTTATCCTGTTACAGTCTTTGGTTGGATGGTGAACAAACCTATGGTAGAGATAGTACTTGGGATCCGCCATGTCTTTCTCAGTGGGTGGACGTCTGATAGGAGGCAGCTTGATGGCATCATCTCGGATCCATGCTTCCAAGAGTTCTATTATTTCATTCATGGGGAAAGTAAAGCCTGTATCTTCGATGTCTTGTGCAGGATTTTTGTCCGCTCATTTCCGAGACGAAGTCGTGTGTGCCGGGGATGCCCGCTTAGTTTTTTGTTCCGTTGCTGAGGCTTTCCTTTTTTTCTCCTCCACCTACTACACTCACAGAAGGAACATTGTTGCATTGCTTATTCGTGAGACGCCTGCTTCCTCGACTTTCACGTGAATCTTCGCTTCGAACAACTCTGGTTCTTTCTAGCAATGGTGGTGCAGTTGTGGCTGAACGTTTGGCAGCTTCATGGAGTTCAGAGAACGTTTGAAAGCCCAGATTCTCTAATAGAGCGCGGTATATGGGTATCATCCCATTGATGCACAACTTAACCAATTGTCGTTCGGTGACATTCGGGTCATGACAATTTAGTGCCTGGGTTCTAAACCTCTTAACGAAGTCATTGGGATGCTCGTTGTTCCACTGAAGAATTCTCCCCAGATCTGAAAAGGTGATCTGTTCAGACACGAAGAAATACTTTCTGTAGAAGGCACTGACCATCTCATTCTAATTGGATATGTTGTTAGGCGCGATGTTGTTGTACCAGGTGTACGCCCTTCCCGTAAGTGACTTTAAAAATTCTTTTAGGAGGAGAACATGATTGTACTCATGCTCCCCCAAAGATTCCAATAATCGAGAGACGTGTTCACGAGCATTACCAGTACCATCGTAGAGGGAGAATTGGGGAGAGGTGTAACCTCTTGGAAGAGGAATTCGTTGCACATCTTAAGGGTACGGCAGCTGATGCTGGTGTACATCCATTCAGTACCATTGCCTCAATTTTGGAGGAGTTGTTCCAGGTCATCGCGTGTGATGAAGTTGGACGGTTGGCTCCTATATCTTAGGCGTTCAGGAGCAACGCGAGTTTCTTCATCCGTGTGGGCCATGATGGAAACTTTTCCCCCGGGCTGTCATGAATCTTGTGGCAATCGTTCAATCAAAGTTTTGAGGAAAGTGAGTACCTCTTTCTGAGTTGTGGCCATATCTGTTTGAGTCTTAGCCAAGACTTCCTGCTTCTCCATCAAGTATGAAATAGTAATGGGCAGTGGTCCTCCTCTCGTCCCTCCGGATCCTCGTCCTGACGAAGGAGTGAAAGTTGTTGCTTTGGTGACCACCGGAGGCGTTACACTTGAGGAGATGCCGGGATTCGCGGCTGCTCTGGCTCTGGTGATGGGAGGCGTTACACCTACTGGAATATTTCCTGCTCCGCTAGCGTTGGTAATAGGAGTGACGGCTCCATGAGATGTATTGACCACGGAAGATCCACTGATAGGTACATCGATACCAAAAGTGTTATCCACGCTAGCTCCATCAGAATTGATTGCTAATCCAGACCTGAGTTCTACCATCTTGAAATGAATTGCTGATTGAATTGGTTCTAAGATCTACCTTTTTTGAAATTGATGAAATTGAAACGGATTTCGAAGAAATTGACTTTACAACCGAGAGATTAACCTCCCACTGTGGTCGCCAATTGTTTATGGGTGAAAACTATTCCTGCTGGTTTTGGTAATTTGGGGTGTGTGGATGAGGAATGAATCTAAACCCTAAACAAATGCACTGTGCGGTGAGTGCTTGTAGATTCAGGAGATCAATCTGTGCAAGTCCGGCCTAAACCAAGAAATGGCCATTCCAGACTTGTTTCAGTCACAAAGTGAAGGAGATGAGGTTGATCTTAGGGAGGGAAGCGAAGAAGATGTTGATATTGTGAAGGTGTTAGCTATGTATGACTTGTATCATAAAGCTGAACTGGCTTGCAGGATGTAAGCTATCGGTTCCGGTGTTTGAATACGATTGTATCAACACTTGCCGATGTTGTCTTGTCTTGTTCTTTTTTGAAAAATAGGATGGAGAACCTATTTATACAAGTATTTTAGCCTAACCCTCATATCTCGTGGGAAGTGGAAAAAGTGTAGTGATGGAGTAGTGGAGTAATGTGTTAGTGTCACATGACCAGGCTTGCCCACTTCTTCCATCATCACTAACCGTCCATGACTTCCTGACGCGTTCTTGTGATGGCGCATTGTTCGATGCACGATGTAAACTGCCAGACCAAAACCCCAGTATGTATCCCCAGTTTGTGACATGATTGATGTCTCGAGTGCATGGATCGTGGGACCCACATAAAATAACATGTAATGCTAGATTGAATAACTGTGTTATTCAGGAAGTCGATACTTGTGAAGTATCGTGTGTATTCTATTTAGGTACTGCATCGAGTATATTCAGCATGTATGAAGCATCGTTGTTTGAGCGTCTCAAAACCTCATATCCATCCTACTTCATGTGATAGTTTGGAAGTTGCGCAAGCAAATCCTCTCTTGACCGACCACATGATGTGGTAGAGGGACGGATGGTGATCATCATGACGCCGCATTGACCAATTAACTCCTGACCAGGGCTGTATAACCAAGCCGGTGAAGTTGGACGAACAAGATGGTATCTGAGACACTCATCTGCGACCGTTAATGAAATTAGGGTTTTAGAAGAGGTGCGCAAGCATCCCTCTTTGGCCCGGTCGAATCCAATCTTGGGATACTATTTTGGCCAGGCCGACTGTACATGCGTGTACACGACATGACGGTGTAGGCGCCCATACCTCATTATTTTATGAAAGTGTGATCTGGGCCACTCAATTTGTCCGGCGAAGTTGAGTGGTCGAGATCAATTTGCGACAGAAAACTAGTGCCACAAAAGCCACACATCGTGCCAACTTCGGGCGCGCGTTCCAAGATGAACAATCTTGGTCGGTCTTGGCCGGTTGGTCTGGCATGTAGGTAGTAGGCTGGTGTTCACGCCTATACCTGACTGTCCCATGAAAACATGATCTAAGCCACTCAAATTATCCGGGGAAGTTGAGTGGTCGAGATTAGTTTGCAGTCGGGAAGTGTAACCACGCTAGTTTGGGCAGATGATTTGGGATAACCAGGCATGGTATGCCTTAGACGATTAGGTGAGGGGATAGATGGGTGCATAGTGGTCATGTTGGTATGACCGGACCTGCTTAATCTAATCTTGGACCCTCCATTCGTGCCGGAGAAGATGGACGCTCGTGATGCTCAAAAACCCTAATTTTGGGTTTCACGGCTGTGCATCATGCTCTATTCGGGCGTACGAATCGGGACGACCAACCATGGTTGGTCCTGACCGATCGGTCAGGTATGTAGGCGGGCCCACGGTGATTGTGTTGACATGCTCTGGGCCCTTTGAATCTACATTTACACCCTCCATCTATACATGTGAAGATGGATGGTTGAGACTGTTTTGCGACACATGTAATGTGACGCAAACCCTAATTTAGGGTTTTCCATCCATGCTGCTTTGGCTTAGACATTTTTTGGAAAGCTATGCTAATCTTTTGGGGAGGCCGACCATGCGGGGCCCGCGTTGGTTCGGTAGCAAATATTCCATACCTGCTTGGGGGTTATGGAATCGATCTGGACCATCCAATCATGCTTGTGGAGTTGGATGGTCATGTTCATTTCCATACTGATACGGGCAGTCTGGATGCTCAATCGGGATAGTATGGCACACCGAGAGTTGCTCAATCGGGCTAGTATAACACACCGAGAGTTGCAGCATGTACAGGTATTTCGTACATGCTTTCATTATAATGCTTGGAGATTCGTGTTGCTCTGCTGAGAGCAACACTCAGTCGTCATGCCGCACTGATAATGAGTACAGGAAATACAAGGCTGGTTATGCATTAATTAATAATGCTGTAAATTCATATGGTATATGGGATTGCTGCTACATGCTCCAACCTGGATGAATTTCGTGTGTTTAATTCACAGAATGGGATTGTTGTCACATGCTCTATTCTAAGTGAATTAGTAAAGTGAAGAAGTATTCAACACTTATTAATGGCTTTATCTTTTACAAGATGTTAGCGCATAATTTTTGGCTTTTACAATTTTAACCTTAAATGAAAATCCACCATCAACAATTTCCACCCAAATTGGGTCCGTCTTCTTGAGGGAATTTTCGAACCCGAATATTTGTTGGTCAACTGATACTTTCCCGATCTCGGTATATAATTTTCTCCACCTGTCCGTTAAGGACTTCGATGGTTCACTGAACCTTTGAGCTAATGTGAACGGTTTGTTGAACCTTGGTCTAGCGATGTTGTTATGCATGTAGGTCTCAAGGAAAGTTTCCACCAATACACCATAGATCCTTCGGGTAAAGTGTAAACCCAATTCTTAGCTTCTCCCTCTAGACTTGAGGGAAAGAACTTGTACATAACAATATCATTTCTTTTCCATTGTCGCGGTGACATCATATACATTTTGATATGCTCTACGGTGTCTCTGGTACCATCGAATCATGAGGCAAAGGTTGGAAGAGTGCACTTTGGAGGGAAGGGTGCTTGCTCTGATTTTCTGGTAAAGGGGGTCTTTTATGCTTCGTTGATTACTTCTGCTAGATGGTCATCCTCACCATCTACATCTAGTTTCTTAACCATCTCCCCAAGTTTCTTGTGCTTAGCTTCGGTTGACGTATCAGGTCTCTCATCTTGTTGGGGTTGATCGTACTCAGATGTTCAGTCTTCGGGAGGTCCATATCCCATTCTTGGGTTAAAAGTAGGTTCGGGGTATAGGCCTCAGTTGCCGAGGTGGATCGAGAATATGTTCTGATCGGGTCAATGTGTGATCGTTTGATGCTCTTAGGCTAGACGATCCTCATGTTCTCGATCCTTGATTCCGAAGTTTATGATTCTCTTGTTCAAGTTTTATATTTCTTCTTTACAACTCCCTCATGAATTCTTCTTGTATCCTTTGATTTTCCAATATTGCTAGCAAGGTCGGGTTCGTACTATAGTGGCTAGATGGATCATGGGGGTGATTTCCTGGTATAATTGGTGCTACATGCACCACTTGTGGTGATCATGTTGCATTCATTTTCCCTAACCGAATATTCCGAAGTCACTCCTCTTCCCGATCCACAACTGCCTGATATTCGGCATGCATCCTTGCCTGTCGTCGCTCCTCTTATGATAACATTAGTTCATCATCATCCTCAGTTTCGGATGCTGTCAATCCATCTATTATATTCTTTGGCCTCCTCTGTCTTGGTTCAATACATCCTAAGAGAGTGTTGTCATCGTCCTGACCCAAATGAACTTCCTCATTGACTGTTTTCATTCCTACTGCAGGTGCTAAGATCGCGTCAGGCCGCTGCATGTGGGTGCTCTCTTTCCGTGAGTCGGTAAATCCTTCTTGCATGCTGGTCCCTTCTACCATTCGATTCCTCAGAATCCTGACAGTTCCCAAAGCACTTGTCATCGGTTCGTGTATGCTTTCCACTCCGATGGTTATTACCTAGAATATCAAACGAATGACACCACACTTTGAACTGTTTTCGAAAAGTTTAAAAATAAGGTAAAAGTTTTTCAGCCTGACAATCCTTATATACAAGTACGATTCTCCTACTTTGGTCATGCTGAACTCAACAAATTAGTTTGTTTGACTCCCATAATACTTTTGTAAACGGGTTAATGACTGGTCGCTATCTGTACTTTCCCTAAACATTAATCATTGTTTGTCCTAACATTCTCTTTGCCAGGTGACATTACTCAACCGTACAGGTGACCGGAAAAGTAACTTTAACAAAACAAAAAAAAAACATAACGGCTTCCTACACTGAGATTTGATGGAATCATTATTCTTAAATTGAGATTATTGAAGGCGTAAGTTTATGATAGTAACGATTCGCCCCTTTGATGATTTTCTTCGAGTTCGTCAAGTATAATCTTACCTTGGAACTTTTGGTTTTCCATTTGACTCAACACTTACATAAGCTTAAAGAGAAAGTGATACCTGTTCTAATCTTTTCAAGAAAGTATAGTGATTGTTGCCCTCAACACTCCAACTCATCATCGTTCACCCGATTTACTGATGATAGTGTTACGATTCGATGACATCGCTTCACATATTTAAAGGTTTTCAGTTTTTCTAAACACAAACATATTTTGTTCATCTTCAATCAGTGAGCAAATGTTTCTTATAGCGTCAACCAAAATATCATAGATGCTAATTTGGGAGCTTTAAGATGCTTTCTAACAACTCACATATATTGAGGAGCTTTGAATACAATACCTCTTTTGCAGCTAAAATTCAAACTCTAAACCCGAAATAAAAAATAGTTTAAAAACGTGAAAGTTTGAAATCGAAACCCATTGTAGTTTTTCATCTATTTCAATTATCAAAACTTCACAAACTGACTATGAAAATTCATCTTTATCTTCAACTATCATCATAAATGATTAGGAGCTTATGATTTTACTCTTTATAACGACGCTCAAGGTATCCAAAGATGTTACTTTTCCCCTTAGTCGGCGCCAAAATGTAGTTGTAAGAAGTTATACATCCTACATCTAACATTTGAAATGAAGTAATCGTAAGATAAACATTTGAAAACAAGATATACGTGGTTCGGCATGATTACCTACGTCCATGGGGGTGAAATGATGATATTATTATTATTTCTTCCAAGTTACAAAGATAATAACTCTCAACACTAATTAGTCTCTCTCCTTACTCACTTACTTACAAATAACTTGCCTTTCTCTACAGATGGGTGTGTATTTATAGATTAGGGTGCGTATATATGAGGACTACAGTGTTGGTCTTATTCTATAAATTCTGATGGTCCTGTCGGGTGGACACTGATAATTTTTCCAGATATTTGATACCCGACATGATAGTCACCAGAAACTTGTGCCCTCCGATATATTGTCGTATGGTGTGTAATGCCCGATCATTTATCTTTCCGATGATAGTGAATCCGACATCTCTTTACCCGATACGAATGATCTACCTGATCCGAACCTGACAACTTCTGTACTTGGGTCCGCCATGATTTAACCGCTCTGCTTCCCACACATACTCTATCCATCGCATTTAATGCTCTATTTCCCGATTCAAACTCCACCGTTCAATGTGACCTTCGCTTTACACGTGTTCGTTTCTCTCATGCATGCGGTAGATATCTCTTTTACTGTACCGAAGCCTAGAGGGTGATTATGTGCTTTGCCTTGCTCAGTGTTTTGGCGTATCACCGCTTAGGATTTTTCCACAGACACTTGTCAACTAAATACTAGTACAGCAGTGGTATTTGATGAGAGTTGATTGATGCTATCTCGATGGTGACTGCAACTTTTTAACTCGAGAAGAATTCATGGAATGGAGATGATAAAGAAGAAGAGCTCGAGTGCAAAGTGATACTTTGTAGTCCTGTGGCTGGTGAATGCATGATATGAGGATGAGTTTAAGAAAATCCAGAAAGAAAATAAACTCACGGAAGAGGGAGTGTTCGTGGGTGATTGTAGGAGTTTGGTCGAGAAAATAAAATCCATAACTTTTAATACTCACGGTGACTTGGCTGTTCGAGAGTTTGGATGGCTGGGAAATCAAAATTTAAGGGAAAAGAAAACTCACGGAGATACATGTATCCGAGAGAACATGTAAGCTAATGAGAAAGTTTCATTGTCAGTTTCAAGGAACGAACAGGCTTATGATAGTTGATATTTATAAATGGGTTGGACTTCTAAGACCAGATACAAGCTCAGTTAGCTGCCCGAGTTTCTTTATACGCACAGTTGGTGGTCACAACCCTGGATGTTAGTTTTTTTAAAAAAAATTTAACACGGGTTTCTATACGCGAGAACTTCTACAACTTGGAGACTATAAAAACACTTCTTAGCCTAAATCATAATATCTATACATCTCATAATACACTTTTGTTCTTCATTAATATTTTAGGGTTTACCTCTTTAGGGGAAAATCGGGAAAAAGTATAATCATGAGAAGCTAAAATTTTATAGGTTAAGGATGAATTCAAAGTTCCAGACGTGAAGCTTTATTATTTATACAAGTTTATTTGAATTTTAATCATTATCGATTATCTTTTCTATATCTAGGGTGTATGATTGGTTTCTTGATTATTCAAGTGTATAATTGAATTAATCTATTGATCATTCTATTGCTAATGGAGAGTTTAGCGATCCATAATTTTCGTGCATCTCCTACACAAGTAGAAATCTCAAGACCTTGCAGAGGGATTCTGTGGATCAATTGTGAGAGAAGACAACACACATCAAATTTTGACGCAGCTGTCAGGGAGAGGTTATTAGCTTGTTTTTATTTTGGTTTTTAGATATTTTTTTTTAATTTTCTCTTTCTTATGAGTCATCATGTTTCCTTACGAAAATAACATGTACGAAGCACAAGATTACACGTACAACAATGGTAATCAATATGGTTTTCAATCTCATTCATATGAAAACTACCAACCATCCTATATAGGTATAATCAAAACCAATCTTTTAACTATGATTAATATCCCACGGAACCGTACGAATATTCTCATACATGTCAACAACCTTATGACGGGCATGTAAGTGAACAAGCACGAGGATGGAAGGATAGTTATGCTTCTGATCAATTGTTTTATAGTAATGTGCAGACAGAGAGTTTGGAACTAAAAACATATGATACCGAAACAAGACATACTCCTCTTCATCGTGTTTTTCCTTCACTCTTTCCAAAAGAGGAGATACAGTCTAAAAACTCTATTAATGGTGGAAAGCGTATTAACGTCAGAAAACTATATGCGCGATACAACAAATTGGAAGAAACTGGAGCATCGGAAGAGACTCTTTAATTCACTGTCGTACAATCACTAATTTAATTGGTATGGAGGTTTCTACTTTTCCAGACAGGTATCTAGGTGTTCAAATCATGCCCGGAGCTGTTAAGTATCGTCATATTAGCAACGTGAGTGATAAAATTAAAAACCATCTTGCTGTTTGGAAAGGAAGAATGCTTTCTTTTCAAGACAGAATTGTGTTTATTAATTCAGTGATCGCTAGGTATTCCATTCACAATATGGCAGTGTATACATGGCCTAAGAAGTTCATACAACAAGATGAAAGGGTGATTCGTAATTTTATTTGGTCCGGAGATGCTGAAGTTGCAAGGAAATTTGTTGTTGGTTTTCCTAAGGTTTGCTTCCCTTTGAAAGAAGGTGGTTTGGGTATTACTAGCATGGCTGTCACTAACAAGGCACTTCTTATGAAGTTATGGTGGAACATTCGTTCTTCCAACAAGAAGTGGGCTCGTTTCTTAAGGGCAAAATATACTACTCTCCTTGGCCGTATTAAGCAGTATGGTATGAATTCTTCGATCCTTCCGGGCATTAGATTAATTCATAACATTGTGGAAAAAAATACCAAAGTTCTTCTAGGGGATGGAAGAAATACATCTCTTCATTTTGATGTGTGGTATGGTACATAATGCATTGCGGATATGCTAGGTGAATCTGAGCTGGATGGCATGATCATGGTTAGTGAAATTATTACTAACAACTCTTGGAACTTGCAGGGAGATCATATTCAGAATTTGATCAAGGCTGGAGTGGACTTAACCAACCTGCAGGAGTTATAAGGAGGGGCTAATTGCAGGGTGTGGATACCTGAGTTGAAGGGTAACTTCACGGTTTCTTCAGCTAAAAATCTCGTCAGAAAGAAGTATGCAACTTCTGAGCTGTACAACCTCTTGTGGAGAAATGCTATTCACCCTAAACTAGCTGCGCAAAATTGGAAAATTTCAAGAGAAGCATGTGTGACTCAAGACAAGTTGAGGAGAAGATTCAGAATTGAAATTTCCAACGGATGTTACCTTTTGCAAGTTGTATGAAGAGTCGTTGGAGCATACTTTATGGAGCTGTACATTTGCAACTAATTTTTGGCAAGGGTGCGCAGGTTGGTTTAACTTACAACCTCATTATGATTTGGTTACTTCGTATAAATATTCCAAAGGGAGGAGCATAATTGTTAAAGATTTGTGGCTGCTAACCAATCTTGTTATTCGCTCGGAGCTGTAGAATACAAGGAATATGGCCTATTTTCAGAATGCAACAGTTAGTATACAATTTTTTAAACAACGTGTCTTTCATTTGATACATGACTATGCTGTTCGCTTGAAGAGTTTTATGCATAATACTTCAGCTGATTTAAAGATTCTGAATTGCTTCCGTGTATGGCATTGAAGAGTGAAAATAGTACAGCCAATTGAAAGCACTTGGGTTCCGCCTAACAGGGATGAATTGCTTTTGTGTTGCGATGTTGCTGCTAAGGGAAACCCTGGTGTTGCTGGTGCGAGTGTTGTTGTGCGCGATCATGACTGTAATTTTTTTGGTGCCATGAGCATTGGCCTGGGGACAACAAACAATTTTTTGGCAGAACTATATTGTGTTATAGTTGGTTTAGAATGGGCAAGGAAGTGGGAGGTTAGAAAAGTCTTGGTGCGCTCTGATTCTTTTGGTGCGATTTTGGCTTTTGAGAACTCTAATGTGTACCTTGGTTTGCTAGACAAAGTTGGCGTAGGATTCAAGATAGTTATGATTCAATTCGTTTTGTGCATACTTATCGTGAAGCAAATTTTTCGGCAGATTCCATGGCTACAAGAGGTTTTCTACTAAGGAATGGTGAAGGGGAGAATTATTATGAGAGACCTTACTTTCTAAGCAATTTAGAATATCCAAATGTCTCTTATTTCATATTTAAATAATTTGTAAGTTTTTGGGGTCTTTTGACCTCTTTTCTTGTAAACTCTTTGTAAATATTTGCTATTCATCAATACAATTTTGGACTTACCAAAAGAAAGAAAGAGTCTCTTCAAGAAATTGACAGGGTCATAGAAATGGAATTCCAATGTCGTTTCGATATTGACGATTTTAAAGAGGATTCCGATTCTGATGACGAGATTGTTAAAGAGGTGACGATTGAGAATGAAACCAAATTGATTGAAGTTGTGGAAGACCCAATTGAACTTACCAAGGATTATAATGATGTTGAGGTTTTAATTGAAGCGGATCCTGATAAAGAAATGCACTTAAAGAGTTCGATAGAGGACCACGATATACTTGGGGTAAATAATTCACTGTTAATTAAAAAAAAAAATGAGGATCCAATACAAGGTTTGTCTAATCCTTTGTATAATTCTATATTTATTGATCATTTCCATCCAATTGAAGTAGATCCCCAAAGAGTTGTTAACCCATATTTTAGGAAAATACCTCACTTGGGATTGGAGTTGTGTGCTTCCAAAGGTTTAACGGATTATTTTTCTTCCAAGTATCCACCACTAATTATGTTTGATTATAGCGATGTGCAAGTTCACCAAGAGGAACCTTTTGAAGTTCCCGAATTTTATGTTCTCTATCCACTTTCGAGCATAGAAAGGACTAAGTGTGGGGGAAACTTCAATAAAGTGATAGATTCAATATTTATATTTTGTGCTAACTTTTTTTTGAAGTTGTTATTAGAATTGTAGATTGTTGTCTGGGTGGACTGCCAGATTTTCAGATTATTAGTATACGAACGATAACAAGAAATTCGGGCTGACGACTTTAAACCAAACACTAAATGGGAGGCAACCCATAGGTTTTGTATCTTAATACATTTTTATTTTTATTTATTTTTATAGTTTTCATATCATATTTGCATCCCCATGTTTAATTTCATCGAGTCCGGAATCTATTTTAGAAGACGGCTACCTTTTCGTCAGAAAATTCAGACTGCACGTAGTTAAGTCCAGAGACCATAACTGTCATAAATTTTATCAAAACACTGTGACCTTTTGATACTTTGTAGAAAAGACGTAGATGAACAACTTTTGTGAAATGGTGTTTTTCCAAATTCCTTACCAATTTGTACAGTTTTTGTATTTTATATACTATTACGTAAGAATTCAGAATTTTCGGTTTTACACATTGAGGACAATGTGAAGTTTAAGTGTGGGGGAGTCTTTTGCATATAGAGTTTTTAGCATTTTTTAGTAGAATTTTCAAATTTTTTGTAAATATTTAAATAAAACCTCCAACTTGTAGAGATTTTAGAGTCACTAGCATACTTCTAACTATGTTTACATAAGGAATTTTCACCGAAATAATGGAACTTAGAAGTGCTAGAGAATACTACACTTTAGGTGTTATTAATCTTTGCGAGAAGTCATTTACTGTTTGTGGCTCAAATTAACCATGTCGGTGGCGAATTAGGTGCAGGGGGAAATGCATTATTAGAGTTGTTGATCAACCATTAGTGGAGACTACCTATTTTTATATCAACAGAGGTACCATACCTTAAATTCTTTGTAGATGACTAAAAAGATTTGTTTTGAGTGTGTGTAACCGTATGTTAATTCCGGGTAGAATCGTGAGCTACCCAACTTCACACCATTTTCAAAACTATTTTTGATCTTTTGAGTGCTAATTTTTTCAATCATGAGGGTGACGTCTATAGATGAAAACCACCTTCTTGTAGTTTGATTTGCAGTTAGCAACATTCTCTCTCGCCAACAACAGGTCCATAGAAACATATCATCATCAACAACAAGTGGAGCGACGTCAATATCTACAAGGAAAGTTAAGGACGTTTAAGGTTTACAAGCAACAATACAAGGAAGAGCAAAATTTTAAATTCAAGTAAAGCAACATACAATGAGCATATTTTTATATACATGTTTAAGACTTACATATAAATAATAAGGAACGGAATTTTATATCCAAGTTGAAGACTTATTTACAAGAGCGAAGAAAATCAGAAAGTGAGAATTATTGAAGTTTATGATACGAAGACAATACAAGTTGTGGAGACCAAAGTGGTAAAGTACTTCTTCCATGGCGATGTTAATTTTTATTTCGTTATTATTTTTGTATTTGAAATCTTTTTGTTAGTAAAAAAAAATGAAAGAAAAGAAAATACACAAAGATTTGCATTTAAATTTTGTTGTTAGGTTGTTATTTCATCAATAAGGCCATGAGGAATAAAAATCTATAAGGAAGTTTCAAGCAACGAGGAAATTGAAGAGAAAGAGTATAATTGTCAAAGTTTTATGAAGATCAAGAGTTTATCATCAATAATTGAAACTGAAGACGAAGACCAAGAAGATGAAGAAGGCGAGCCGAAGACGTTTTTATAGGATACTGTGAGAGTGGTGCTATTATTACTGCCTATCGGATGTTAAGGTGAGTGAGTACTCCCATCCTTGCTATAGTGGTTGATTTCCTTTCTTAGAGATCATCAGAAAAATATTTTTATTTTCCACGATTTTGTAGAGTCTCCAGAAATAATTCGGAAAGTTTCCTTCCTACCATTCAACGTGTGCAAGATTTCTCTCTTAATTCCCGCCTGCACAAATGTGTGAGACTAGAAAAGCGGTCTTTTGAGTACAATTATCATAAAACCCTTTAAGTGAGGTATAAGTTGAGTAGAAATGTTTATTGGTCGCTCTCAAACATGTGTTCTCTCATTATGACATAGTTTGACCTGTCACACTTTCTTCAATTAATCACATTTTACATGTCAATTTTCTCTTGTACTTTTGACTTCTTGACAATAAGTTGAGAACCTTTATGTCCTCATAGCTTTTTGGATGCTTGGAAAGATGGAATGCTTTGAAGTTGGAGCAGGTTTTATGGGTATACCTCTCGTAAACCCTCACGAGACTATAACTCGTCCACTAGGGACACACCAATGGGTTTAAAGGCCCGTTGCACATGCTAAATGCAACCGTGACCTCAACGAAATGGAGTTTTTTTATTTTAAGTTAGATAGTTTGCTCGAGGACTAGCAAAATCCAAGTGTGGGGGAATTTGATAAGTGCATATTTCACATATATATAGTGTCAATTCCATGCTAGTAATTGCTTATATTCTTGCAAATTATTGTATATTATATTTGTTTTTCTCTATTTGGGTTTTATTAGGTGAATCATCCGAAAACAAGTGAAAATAGATACAAAAGTGAAGTCCACAAGTGGAGAAGGGCCAAAGACCAATATGAAATCGTTCAAATACACGATTTCTTCTTATTATTTTGAAGAGGACGAAAGACGAAGCCAACAACGAAAGAACGAGGTCATTCCGACCGATGTATGAAGAAACTACAAGCATTTGAAGTAAGTCAAAGTTGTGAAATGTGAGATTGCACAGAATTGTTAAAGGCAGACGAGTTTCTACTCATGGAAGCCACGTAGGGGGGATAAGAGAAATAAATTGTCAGTCTTGGAAGACTGACAATTGCACTGTTTATATGAGCACCAGTTCGATTGATCGGGGCACCCTATCCTATTCCTTTTGCATGAAACAGATCAGCGGGCTGTTATCAGGGCTGTCTTAGGCATAGGGCGAGATGGTCGACCGCCCTAGGACTAAATTTTTGAGGGGACCGAAAAAATAAAACTTGTTATGTATGTTTTACTTTACTCACTCCACCTGTTTGAAACAATATGATGACAAATCAAATTCGTACTTTTGGGCGGAGGCAAACACTAGAATCTTGGATTTTACGGCTAACATGGTAATAGCTTTATGGGACTCGTATTTCTATCGGCCGCTTTGAGGTGGATGTGAGGAGTTTTGTGTTTGTTTGTTTTCTCTCATTCTCTCTTGACTCTTTGTTCTTTTCTTTGGGTGATCGATTCCAAACTCGATCTCCTTTTTTGTGTCGGTTATATTTATTTGGTTGAGGTACCCCCTTAAGTATCTTTTTTTAATGAATCTTTTCCTTTTGACCGATCATCAAAATTAAAATAAAAAATTATTACAGATCAAATTAGGACGAGGAAGTATTCCGTTTCCTTACGATGGGGTTTGTTACAACCTACACTAACTTTCCATATGGGATGTTACATGTCTTTGGTTGGTTAGACATGATTTATATGCATCTTTGTTACAACCTACACTAACTTTCCATATGGGATGTTACATGTCTTTGGTTGGTTAGACATGATTTATATGCATCTCTTTAGACAAGAATTAACTACTACTATATCTTTGTCCATTGTGTAGTAATATATATCTTGACCGGGTTGACCTTCTTCGTTAGATGGTGGTCAACCATGATATTAACGCTACAAATACTGTATGACGACCTAATCAACCTTTTTGCCCAGACAAATACTGTAGGACGGTGAACAATCAGAACTCTGAAAATTGCAAACTTCCCAATTAGTAGTGAGATCAATTAACAGCTAGCTTAGTAATATAAATTTTCGTAAACTTTTGGCTTCCACGTATTCAAAGTATTTTTGTTGTTTTGTTAACTCTCAAAAGTTATCCCCAAGGTATTTGCGTAATTACAAAATTATACTCCCTCCGTCCCAATTTAGATGAAGGTGTAGGTATTTTTACATAAATTAAGAAAAAAGAAAGAGATTAAAAACTTTCCAAATCTACCCTTATTAATAGTTCCAAAAGTATCGAAGTCTTTAATTTTTAATTCCTAGATTCTACTGTAAATTTGGAATTTAATGAATTGTTTAAGAATTTCATTTTGGGAAATTGAACTTTCACAATATTTTATGTTTATATATGATTCCAAAACAAGGACAAATCAAGAAATTATTGGGAAAAATTGGAAAACCTTCAAGTAATATGGGACTTATAAAAAACCTAAAACCTTCATCTAAAATGGGACGGAGGGAATAATAAATCAGTGAATTATTTTTTTCTAAAGCATGTTGTGAAACTTATGTGGTATCTAGGTGACATAATTCCAAGAAAAAATCAAGATAAAAATGATTAAAAAAATATGGGACGAAATGGGGTTAGTTAGCATTGTGCGTTTTTATAAATAAAATTTTGATTATTTTTAGGTTCTTATTGGACTTTATATGAATGCATAACTAGATTGTTCAAGCGTTGATTATTCATTTTATTTATCATTTCATTTATGTTCATATACTTTAAGGGGAAAAGCCCATTTTTAAAACTTCGCCCCGAGCCCCTAAAATGGTAGAGACCGCCCTGGCTATTATTCATGGGTTTTGTGTGTAGATACCGAAAACCACACTCGACGCATGTCACAATATGAATGATGGAGTAACTTAGCATCCCTAGGTAGTATACATAGCATCTTAACCAAGATAACTTAGTTTGTAAGCAAAAGACTTAAATATAAATTCACTTCTACTCTCTAGTACATAAAGAAAATATCTAGGAGAGAGAAGGGATCAGATTTCATTTTCTTTAACTTCATCTTCTTCCCCAATACTAGATCTAGAAGAGCTCCAAAAACTCATTAATGGAGTCTCACCTTGAAAATCAATTACTTATGTAAACACAAAGTATTCTAGTGATATCCGTGGATGTAGATCCCTTTATGGATCGAACCACGTAAAAATTGTGTCTCTTTTATGATTTTAGCACTTAAAATTATCATTTTAGTATTCAAAAAGTTAGATCTAGAAATTATTTCAAGAGTTTAAGTTGAAATAGAAATTTGGGTGTAGCTATGGATTTTCCGTAGTTACATTGTGGTTGATGGTTCAATGGGCGAATTCAAAGGTAATTAGGAGAAGAAAGAAATAATGTTAGTTGACGTTGATGTGGTCATCGAGATTGGCAAGGGAAGAAATCAGTGAAATGGAGAAAGTCTGGCAGTGGCTGGTGATCCGCAATGAAGCTGAGAAGAGTTGGATGTGATCGTTAATCGGGACTGCTGCTGATCAGCTGATGTTTCTGTTATATCAGGATGGTGAAGATGGAGTTGGATGAGTTTAAGAAGTCAGGGGAAGATAATTATGGAACTGAGAGCAAGATGATCGATTGTGTTGCTGCCGCCATTATCCGTGAAGCATGGAGGGAAGAATAGTTTGATAGATATTGGGTCGCTGTTGTAGCTGTTGATCACAGTGTTGGAGAATAATATTCTATGAGGTTTTATGACCGATATTAACAGAGAATGGAACTTGGCAGTGGGATTTGATGAGAGTTGATTGATGTTATCTCGATGGTGATAAAGAAGAATAGCTCGAGCGCATGGTGATACTTTGTAGTGTTGTGGCTGGTGATGGCAGGATATGAGGCCGAGTTTAAGAAAATCCACAAAGAAAATAAACTCACGGAAGAGGGAGTGTCTGTGGGTGATTGTGGGGGTTTGGTTAAGAAACTAAAATCCGTAACTTTTAATACTCACGGTGAACTTGACTGTACGAGAGTTGGAATGACTGGGAAATCAAAATTCAGGGGAAAAGAAAACTCACGGAGATACATGTAACCGAGAGAACATGTGAGCTAATGAGAAAGTTGCATTGTCAGTTTCATGGAACGGACAAGCTTATGACAGTTGAGATTTATGAATGGGCTGGACTTCTAAGGCCAGATACGAGCCCAGTTAGCTGCTCGAGTTTTTTATGCGAATAGTTGGTGGTCACAAGCCCTGGACGTAAGCTGTTTTTGGAAATTTAGCACGGCATTTTATACGCTGGCACTTATACAACTTGGAGACTATAAAAACACTTCTTAACCTAAATCATAATATCTCAACATCTATTAATACACTTTTGTTCTTCATTAATATTTTAGGGTTTTCCCCTTTAGGGGGAAACCGGGAAATGGTGTAATCATGAGAAGCTAAACCTTTGTTGGTTAAGGATGAATTCAAAGTTCCATACGTGGAGCTTTATTAATTATACAAGTTTATTTGAGTTTTAATCATTATCAGTTGTCTTTTCTATATCTTGGGTTTGTGATTGATTTCTAGATTATTCAAGAGTACAATTGAATTAATCTATTGATCATTTTATTGCTAGTGGAGAGTTGAGCGATCCTTAATTGTCGTGCATCTCCTACAAAAGTAGAAATAGTAAGACCTTGCAGAGGGATTCTGTGGAGCAATTGCGAGAGAAGACAACACCAATAAGTGAACCGAGCGTACTGAGTTTAACTGTTGGGATCAAACCTAAATTCAGAAACCTTAAAGCGTTATATCAAGTTACACCTTGTAAGTGTACCTCAAGGAAGCTCAGTTGGATAGAATCCGGTGACTAAGCATACATGTTATCCGATGATACAAGGAGTTTTGAGGATAGCTAAGCGTACCTGCTATTCTACGATTGGTGATATATGATTCTAACGAAAGGTAAATAAGTATATTATGCGAGTCAACGTTTGGTTATGGTGATTGATCCCTAATCATATCTTTCTCTTATTTATTATTTTTTCCATTATCTTTTAGTTATTTCATAAAAATAATCCCCCTTAGTTATTTACTTTGTTTTGCCGAACCAAATAACATATCAATTACACAGCTCTCTGTGGGAACGATCCTTACTACCGCTATATTAATAGTTAATTAGTGGGAAATATATCGAATAATTTGTAACACTTACAACACGCATCAGATGGTCAGACCAAAATCCTTAAAAATCAAAAGGTCTTGATTCAGAACCAAAAGAAGCTTATCTCTGAATGCACAAAGGCCGGAAAACTCGCTCGTGTTGTCAATGGAAAGGTTAATATTCTAACTCACGGACATGCCCTCTCCACTGTCAAGAGAGTCAAGGACATCAACGATACTTTTTATGATGGAGTGATGGAAAGGTATGAAGAAATCGAAGAAGTCTAAACTTATTCTCCTTCTTATTTAATAATGTCTAGGAAACTTCTTGTGAGAATTTATTCTTGTGTTCGAGAAGGATAACTAAGGTTTGGTATAGCATATATTGTGATTACACAAGTTATTTTCATCAATCTTCGTCCTACATGTTTTTAGATTTATTTATTTAAATTCTAAGTTTTTGAAAGATGAACTTGCAGTATTTAATCTTATTGGTTTTATATATTGCAAATATCTTATAAATATATGTGCCTTCACATTTTTTGTTTTGAGTTATTATCTCATAAATGCTCAAAAGTTAATTTTATTATGTTTGTTAGAGCACTGCTCGGTCGAACTCGCAAGCGGTACTATCTCAAGCTTGTTTGTCAAGTTTAGTTGTCAAAACTATAAGTCTTGATTTGTAGTCTACTTATAGCTATGTCTCAGATTAGGATAGAATGTGTAGTTGAGATTTAAACTTCACGACGTTCATCGATTGAAGATGAAGAACTACTAAGGGGAGCTTTTGGAACTTCATCAACAAAAGGTATTTGGAGACTAGAACTCATCTATCACTCGGAAGTCTATTTATATTCTATCTGCTATTGAGACAAAATTCGTATAGCTATATAGACTTTACATTATACACATTTGGTACTTCGAGCTGAGTTTAACTCGCTTACATATTTCTAGAAATATTTGTTGGTAAGATTTCGCTTTAACCAAGTTCATCCTTATTCTTGAAGAAAGTTAAAAGATGATCATGTAAAAATCGTCTGGTAACATCTTACATGATTTGTGTGAGACAGTCATTTGATATAGACTCGGAATATTTCGTATTGATTTACTGATCACTTGAATTTTTCTTTGAAGCTAATAATTTGTGTGAGATAGCTATTCCCATCATCTAATAATGTTTCAATGATTAAAATGGAGTCTAGAACAATTAACCATTGATTGGATATAGCACGGTATGCGTACTTCTATGCTAACTGTTGCAAGTTGTTCCAAGTCCGGGAACCATAGTATGCATACCCGTATGCGTAATAGTTTAACAGTTGAAGTCCGGGATCTTAGTATGCATACGCATATGCGGGCGTAACAGCTCAGGTCTGGGAATTTAGTATGCGTACCCATTTGCATACTAATTCAACTGAAGTTGGTCATGAACGACAGTATGCGTACTCATTTGCATACTGGCGAACTGACTAGGTTCGGGAACTCTAGGTATGCGTACCCGTTTGCATATCTGAGTGGGTTAAGTTCTAAAATCGGTTTATTTGTGAACAAATGCATTTATATAATAAGGAATGTAATCTTTGCAAACCGTGGCTATAATGTTCATGAATTGATTCGAGTGAATCAAAATCGATTTTGCTTCAATTGTGCCTTGTATACTTCTATGAGAATATAAACAATTGAACAACTTTATAACTAGTTTCATTTGAGTCATTTGAACTAGTTGTGATTAAAATGAACAAGGTTGATATGAAAGTGTTCATATGGCTAACTTTGGTTAACTATTGTAGAGCCAACCAAGTGCACACATTTAGGTACGGTTACCCATATTTAAAGGAAGACACATTTCATTTATGTGTAACAAGCTAAGTTCGATCTAACGGTTACAAGATATTAGCTTGAGTCTAATCACGTTTTCATCAAACGGTGAATATTGAATGCTTTGTTACCAAGGTAACATTGATTGCAAACCCTAATTTGAAGGCTATATAAGGGAGAACTCAAGCAACTGGGAAACCTAATCCCCACACCTCCTGTGTGATACTAGTTGCGACTAGAGTCGATTCTCCTTTAACCTAGGTTTTTCTAAAACCATTATAAGTTAACGACTTAAAAACTTCATTTGGATTCTGAAGCCAGACCCAAATATTTTCTCTGTAGTTGCGTGTTCTGATCTTACTTTGTTCTATTGTATTGAGTACTATCTTCTCTAAGATTTTCTCGAGATTCAATCTCTGATAGGTAAGATAAAAAGTGATCAGAAATATCTTCGTCTTATCGTTTGTGATTCCACAATATCTTGTTTCGTTTCCATTTAAGATCATTATGAGGTGATTGATATTACTAACCTGTTCTTCGAGAGTATAAGTCTGGTGTATCAATTGGTTCATGTTCACCTTGATTTATCAAAATATGTAACAAAACTTATAAGTATTTCCGTGGGAGACATATTTATTTATTCAATAGACTTTTCTTTGTGAGACAGATTTGTTTATCAAGTCTTCTACCTGGGTCATAGCAACTCTTAGTTGTGGGTGAGATCAACTTAGGGAATCAAGTGCATAGAGTCCTGCTGGGATTCAGAGGCGTAGGGAATGTGAATGTACCTTCATCATTGTGAGATTGGTTAGGGATCAACTATATTCTTGTTCGAGTTAACTCGTAGTAGGTTAGAGTATGTAGCGACTTAATACAATGTGGTGTTAATATCTGGACTGTGTCCTTGTATTTTTCTGCATTTGCGGTTTCCTCGTTAACAAAATTTCCGGTGTCTGTGTTATTTTTTTTCCGCATTATATTTGTTTATATAATTGAAATATCACAGGTTGTGTGTAGTTCAATCAATTAGATAATCCAAACTTTGGTTGTTGATATATATTGATTGACACTTGAACATTATTCTTTAGTACCGTTCAAGTTGTTTCTCATAATAATCAGGCTCGCGGATTTTTATTTGTTTGATTTGCTGATTACATTGAGAAACAGAGATATAACTCTTAAATGTATTTTCCTTGATTGATTCTGACTGTCTAGTTGATTCTCTTGGAAGTATATTGGATTTAGTCCATACAGATTTCCGAAACGAAATATTGGTTATGGTTGTTAGACCCCCGCTTTTTCAATTGGTATCAGAGATTCCAAACACGTTTAAGACCTCATAAGTTTGTGTTTATAGCAATCTGAATCTCTGGATAATAGTGTTATCTCTGACAAACACATCACCAGAGACAAAAGTTATGTTTCTATGAAATCTATTAAAGAGAAAGACTTGTCTATCTCACCTATAGATGAACATTCTGTTCCTAAGAAACAAACAAGTGTTAGTATGTGTTACCCTGATTATCTTACTGACGAATCTGATTCTGAAGTAGAAAGAGATGCTGCCAGAGAGAGTGCAGTGATTCTAATACTTGTTAGAATCCAGGATGTTGAAATCAATAGGCTGAAACACAAATTCAATACAATGATTGGTATGGTAAAAGAACGTGATTTCTAATTAAGGGTTCTTCATGAAGAAAATGATATAGTTTGTTCCACCCGTATCTTACTAGAGGCTAAACTCAAAGAAGATTCTATTGAAATGGAACAACTATTGAATAAACTATGTATTCAAGATAAAGGTCATTCTCTGGAGTCAGTCATACCAATTACTTCTGATTCTGCTGTGAAACCAGCTTCAGAAGCTAATCTACAAACCCTTATTATTGCTAAAGATGTGATTGGTTCTTCCACTGATCACGGATTTACTACATCTCATGGAAGGAAGAAGTCTTCTAACGATGTTTCTAGTGCTACACGCTCTAATCACTCAGGTGATCAGAAAGTATGTCTTTTTTTGCGATTCAAAAGGATATGTTCAATGGAAGAGCAAACTGAAGCTGAATGACAATTACTTTGGTAGACTTCAGCACACCTTAGATTTAATACTCAAAGGTGTAAATGACATTCGGATGTGTAAACCTATTGGTTTTAGTACTCACCCTGTGACTTCTTCCAAGAAAGTCAGTTCAATATGCTCATCGAACGTTCAAACCAATTGTAGCATTAATACAAATCAGTCAAGGAGATTTCAGAAAGGTTCTTCTCAACCTAATGTGAAGAATGATGTTCAAGATGTGAGAAAGGTACCAGTAGGTGGAAACAACAATGGAGATATGAAGGACAAACTGTATCTGATAATTGAAGGACATAAGGAGCTTATCAACAGGCTGTCAAAATCTTCCATACAAACTTCTTCTGGTAAGGATTCGAACTTAGTCTCATACTTTGATGATAGTAAGTTTTATGATACTTTCTCACATCACAAAGGGTTTCCTCCAAAAATTAGAAGGAAAAAGAGGATTAACCATGAACAATATTCATTTGATGATCATAAAGCTTATACTTGTGTTAATTAATCACAAGGGTTGAATTCTTACTCATAAAAATCATGTTGATTAATATTTACTGATAATCAGGTTTACTTATTGGTAAAATGCCTTCTGTCTAGTTGAGCTATTTTCTTATCGTCCATAGCTAAACTATTATCTACAGATAGCTTTGCCTAAGTATTATTTGTGTCTCGAGAATCTTTTCGATTTTTTTTTATTTCTTGATTTTTTTTTGTGTTGCGACTAAGTTGTCTGCTACTCTTGTGCTTTAAATTTTTTCTCTCTATATAAATATAAAATTTATTGAGCCAAGAATTGTGAAAGAAAATTTTTTACGTAGCAAAAATCATGTTGTATTCTTTTGACCTTGTATATGAGGTACTTTACAGTTTTTAAGTTCGTGTTTTTTGGGAACATATCGGTTTTCGTATGGGTATCCACATTGACTTATCATAAACCAATTTTTAGAAACCCTAAAGTTTTTCCCTAAGAAATCATTTAAATACCAATCATATTGAGTCATGTCCACGTACTGTAGGTTATTCTTTTGTGTCAAGAATGCCATCTCCTTCTCGCACCTGTGATTTTGCAAAAGGTTTTCTTGACAAAGGTATTGGTTTCGAGTCCAAAGGGAAGAACAAAAGAACCCTAGTATAAGTTGATGATATCAAGTATCAAAAACCCGATGATTATTCTGATATCTCATGCTACTATGCTTATACTCATCAAGATGTTAAGAATGATGAGATGGTTTCGGCCGAAGTGGTTCAAGATTTTCTTAAATACTTTGAGGAAGCAAAACTGCAGCTCGTTGATACTACGAAGGGTCTCTATGTGTTAAGAACTGAGTTGAAAAAGGTTAACTCTGACTTTGTTCTCATGAAGACACATGTTAAATATATTCTCAATGAGTATATCCTCTCTGAAGAAGCATTGGATGCTGTCAATCACAAGCTCAAAGGTCTCAAGACTCGTGAGGGTTCCGGAAAATCTCTTTGATTTCAATTTATGGTCGGTTTTGATGGTTTAAGAGTTTTTTTTTTTTTTTTTTTTGTCTTTAGATTGTTGGTTTTTATAATGTCTAGGAAACTTCTTATGAGAATTTATTCTTGTGTTTTATGAAGGATAACTAGGGTTTGGAATAGCCTATATTTTGATTACACATTGCTAGTGCCAACGATTTTCATCTTGCAATGTTTTTAGATTTATTTATTTAAATTCTAAAGTTTATTTGGAAGATGATTTTGCAGTATTAATCTTTAGTGGGAATTGAATAAATGTCCCTCTTTTTATGGGCCTTCATAAATATCCTTTCCCAGAATAACTATACCCCTCACTTTTTAAAAAGGAATCTTAGATAATCAATGATACCAAATATACCCTCCATATATAATCAATTTAGGTCTGCAATATTTTGCTGAAACTGTCAAACGAACAAAATAGAGAAACCATATTTTTCGAGAGAAAGCAAGTGAAATAAATTTGTTGATCATGTTTGAAATCAGAGAGAAAAGCATATTTTTGTAGCAACATATATCAATATATCTTCTTATTCATCTTATTTTTTGTTTAAATTTGAAGATTCATTCTCGAAATCAAATTCGGAGAGTTCAAGATTTAGAGATCTGATTTGTTTTCAAATTGATAATTCGAAATTGAAGATTCAAAGAGATATATGTAAGGTTTGCCTGTTCGATTCATATAGATTTATCTTCATACTAATTCATAAAAATATTGGTAAAATTCAGATTGATTTGTATTTTCTTTATTTTTGTGTTGCAGAGAGATATGGAACTCTAAATTTATCTGAATTCTACTAATCTCAAGATCAATCGCTCTAGATTTTTGATATAATTTTCCATCACTTAACCAGGTACGATTGAGTTTCATTTCAGGATTTTTATTTTTTTTTGATTTTTGTTTGTGTGATTCTGTGTATGTTACATGTTTGTGAATATTTTATTTGTAGATGCATAATGTATGCAGTTTGATTATGTTAATGCGTCAAATATGTTACTCCCTGTTTTTTGAGTTTATGAATTTCTACAAAGATAGATGAATAGTTTTTGAGAAATGATCTTTGTATTGGTTATATTGTCTATATTGTTCATTCAGATTCCAGCCTATGTATTATGAAATTGTGCTTGGACAGACCATAGTTAGATATCCAAAAAGTATGTTTAGACCATAAACAAGTTCTTTTCAACTATATTTGTATTTAACTTGCAAGTATGTTTATATGTCCACATAGTGAGAAATACAAATTTATTTATGTAATTTTGCGGAGATATATGAAGGTTGCACCTTTCTTGTCAATCTATTCATTATAGTTCATTTAGAATGAGATTAAGTCTTGAATATATCCAATATTCAGTTTTTAACAAATATGTTAATACCATAATATGTAGCCAACAATTATCATTTTATAAGTAATAGACTAACGAATTTATGGGATCAACTTTCTTTGTTGACTCGAGTTTATGGGATCAACTTTCGTTGTTGACGCAAGATTATGGGATCAACTTGGGTTGTTGACACCACAATATGGTAACAACAAGGTTCCGGATTCACAATATGCGGTTAACTTGGGTTGTTGACACCGTTTTTGTGATGTTTGTTGATACCTTAATCTGGACAACATAATTTGGAATCGACATATTTTCTTTTGGATGATTTCTTTTACATTTTTTTTTTTGGGTACAAATATCTAGTCGCATTTGGAGTTTTTCTTTGTGAAGATGGTGCGAGTTGGTGCTGGTTATTAAGAATTTGAAGTTAAATGTTAATGATGATCATCCAATGACCATCATATCGGAGAACACAATCCTCGTGCACCAACATTCCGGAAGGAAGTGGCAGATGTCAAACTCCTTGCTTAGAATGTTTATTTGAAGCTTCTTATTTTGACAAATTTGTGATGTTTCTTTTGAAAAACCTTTTGCATCTTTATTAGGTTATGTTTCTTTGTTACTTACATTATTTTTTTTTGACTTGCAATGATTTAATGATGTACATTTATCTAAAATGTCTTTATTTTATTGTAAGTTTGTTTATGAATGTATTTTGTGTTTTTGATTATATGTCAATTATTAGGCTCCAGGTTTGATTATATTTTTATTTTATTTTTGAAATTTCACATTTTGTAAGTAATAGGTTACTTTTGTTAGTGTCAATTTTGATTGTCGACGCAAGTTCATGGGATCAACTTTCATTGTTGACACAAGTCTGTGGGATCAACTTTCGTTGTTGATACATGTTTATTGATCAACTTTCGTTGTTGACACAAGTTCATGGAATCAACTTTCATTGTTGTTACAAGTTTATTGATCAACTTTTATTGTTGACAAGTTCATGGGATCAACTTTCATTGTTTACACAAGTTTATTGATCAACTTTCATTGGCGACAACCATAATATGGTAACAACAAGATTCTGGGTTCCAGTTATGGGTTCAACCTTTGTTGTTGACATCATATATAGGTTCAACTTTGGTTTTTGATGCCAGTTTTGTAGTGTCAACTTGGGTTGTTGACACCATAATATGGCAACAACCAGGTTCTAGATTCCAAATATGCTAATATGCAGTCATCTTTGCATGGTTCGATTTATACTTTGAGGTATCTCCATCAGCTATAACAAACATTTCAAATATCAACATTTCATTCAGAAATTCACTCACTCATGCTATAAAATAGTAATAACATGTCAATCATTTAATTCCAAAAAAATTTCATCTAATTCTACAACTTTTTCATACCTTTATTAAGTTGTCTAAGACCACTCACAAGCCTACATTAAGATGTTTCTTCAGAGCTACATTAAGTTGTTTAAGACCATTAATAGACTTACGTTTAAGATGTTTGAGACCTTAACAGAACTACATTTTACATGTTTCATACCGAGTCAATCATGAAATGCATTTTCTGAATATAGCCATTCTGGGAAACAACTTGGTCTTGTTGGTTTCCTCATCTCTTTTTCTTTATTAATCTGTTTTTAAACAAGAAAAGTAGTTAGAATTCCAAATCAGAGAGAACTTAATTTTCATTCACAAAATGCATTTTTTATTTCATAGTCATTCATAAATTTACTCACCGATGCTATGAATAATATCAAGTATATATATCACTATGTCCACTACAATCCTTCTAGGTATCTCTGCCCATCCTCTTCATTAAATTACTATATCCATACATACCTAAAAGTTATACTAACATTAATACTTTCTCTTGATGATATACTAACAATGTTTAGTTTCTAGATATATTTTTTCCATTAGCTATACATACTTGCCATCTTTTTTACTAACATTTCGTTCATAAATTTACTAATTTTCATACTATGAAATATTTATAATATGCAAATGACTGAATGTTTTGTTTGAGGTTCTTTAAGTCGTCGAACACTTAGATGACTGGAAAAAACAAAATAATGAAATATTTATAATATGCAAATGGCTAAATATTTATACTATGAAATATTTATAATATGCAAATGACTGAATATTTATAATATGCAATTCAGTCAAAACAATGAAATATTTATAATATGAAATTCAGTCATTTGCATAGACATCTTTTTTACTAACATTTCGTTCATAAATTTACTCATTTTCATACTATGAAATATTTATAATATGCAAATGACTGAATGTTTTTTCCAGTCATCTAAGTGTTCGACGACTAAAAGAACCTCAAACAAAACAATTCAGTAATTTTCATATTATAAATATTTGAGGTTCTTTGTGGTCAAACTTCATAGTATAAATATTTGAGGTTCTTTGTGTTTAGCTTCCCATTATTAATTGGATTTTTTTTGTTTGAGGTTCTTTGTGGTCAAACTTCACTAAAAGAACCTCAAACAAAACAATTCCAATTAATAATGGGAAGCTAAACACTCTTCTGTTACCAGCTAGATTGTATTTTTTGATCTCTACCAACCTCATAATGATCACAACTTGAACTAAGAACCATTTAATATCATCAAATGAAACAAGCAACAATGAACATGTTCGAAAAATACATCACAATGAAAATCGTTCTCAACATTATCATAAATTGGCATTTTGTGAATTTGAACAAGTGATTTTTACCCGTGAAGTTGATTTTCGCTCCTTTGTTATCGCCAGCAGCGCATTTAATTTTTGTTTCGATCACATTCAACAGTAAAACTAACAAAATTAATATGAAATTGATCTAAAATTATTAACAGTATCAAAAAACAAAATCGATTTCACAACAAAAAACAAAATCGGCGAATCTAACAAATTAGATATGAAATCAAACTTTAATCTAACAGAAAACGGTTATAAATTAAACATGCATCTTTTTCTCATAAATGAAGAACTGATTCCAACATCGAACTCTAAGAAATCAAAATCTAACAGGCATAATCTAATTTGAAACAATATTATTAGTAAATATGTGTTTACCTTGTTTAAATATTCAATTTTCAACTTCTTCAACATCACCATAAATTGATTTTATGAACCCTAATTGTTTTCTTCGTTTGTGATGTCTCTCGGTTGATTTTGGTCTTCTCAAACTTTTGATGATCAGTTTTAACAAGTTTGATTGTTTGATGAATTTGATTCAGTTTTTTTAGGTCAATTTTGATTCAATTTCTTCGATCTGGTGAGATAGATAGAAGAAAAAAACGTAATGATCGACCTGAAAAATGAACGTGTCGGCAACATTTAAGTTGATAACATATGCAAGGGTAATTTCGTAATCTAATATTTCGGAAATTCTAGCTTCTGGAAGATGGAGGGTATAATTATTATGGGGAAGGGTATTTTTGAAGGGTGGTATTTAATTAATGTACCCTAATCTTTATTGGTTTTATATATTGCAAATAATGTTATGGGATATGTGTGTTTGCGTTCGTGAACTATGATTGTCCCATATATGTTAAAAGTTAAAGTCTATTATGTCATTATGCAAACATTGATGGAAAATTGAATGAACTTTTCGTGTCAAAGATTAAGTTTATTGTGTCATTATGCAAATATTGATGAAAAATAGTATGAATGTTTGTATATTCCATAGTATTGATCCTTCCCTGATCCACTTCTATGTGAAAGTACTGTATGGCTCCATAAGTTCTCTTATGTTGAGCATTTCCGATTAAATTAATCATGGGTTCTCTTGAGGTTAATTTTATTGAGTTTTCTGGATACAAATTCATGTTTCATGTGATTTTTTAATGTCCAAAGAAATTCTTCTTTTCTTGTAAAAGTAAGGTCGCTCTTGTTGTTCTTTTGGGAATGACATTTTATGGGGGAGAAATCATAATTAAACTTGTGCTTAGTTGCCAAATCTTTGTGGGGAGTGCGGCTGTGGAATATTGTAGGAGTTTTCTTGTATCTATATAAACTCCTTGATGAATACACTAAGTTTCGTCTATGTGAAATCATCGAAACAAAGTTGTTATGTTCTCTTTTAGTCATGAAGTATCTCTATGAGAATTTCTTTATGATCCCGCTAGGTTTCGTATTTTTGCCAATTTATATTGACAAAAAGAGGGAAAATTATTGTGTAGTTCATACTACAAATGCATATGGTTTACAAATCATTATGTAAGGGGGAGTGGTTTTCATTGTGAGGTGAAGTATTGACTAAGGGGGAGTGATGCATATCACTGTAGTATTATTGTCAGAGTTGTGACACAATTGAACTTTGATGTTGTGTAATAATACTATGATACTGTATAACAATACGAAAATATTATGTTTTTATATATTGTTATGGCTACGGATCTGCAACAACTATGATGTTGATTTGAACATGTTCAGAATCACTGGAGTACTTGGAAGTGACGAAGATTTCAAGTAATGTTGAAGAACCAAGGAAATCAAGCATTTGAATGAGAAGTTACAAAGTTTATTTATTTTGTAATCCATATGTATTGATAGTTTTGTCACTATAATTGATAAAGAGGGAGATTGTTAGAGAACTGATCGGTCGAACTCGCAAGCGTTGCTATCTCAAGCTTGTTTGTCAAAACTATAAGTCTTGATTTCTAGTCTACTTATCGCTATGTCTCGGATTAGGATAAAATGTGTAGTTGAGCTTTTGACTTCACGAAGTTCATCGATTGAGGGCGAAGAACTACTAAGGGGAGCTTGTGGAACTTCATCAACAAAAGGTATGTGGAGACTTGAACTCATTTATCACTCATAAGTCTATTTATATTATATCTCCTATTGAGGCCAAAGTCGTATAGCTATATAGACTTTACATTATTCACATTTGATACTTTGAGCTGAGTTTAACTCGCTTACATATTTCTCAAAATATGCGTTGGTAAGCTTTCGCTTAACCAAGTTCATCTTTATTGATCACTTGAAAGCAATTTTGTGTGAGACAGTCATTTGATGTGATCATGTGAAAATCTCATGATTTGTGAAAATCTCCTGGTAACATCTTACATGATTTGTGTGAGACAGTCATTTGATGTAGACTCGAAATGTTTCGTATTGATCTATTGATCACTTGAAAATTGCTTTGAAGCTAATAGTTTGTGTGAGACAGCTATTCCCGTCTTCTAAGAATGTTTCAATGATTAAAATAAAGTTTAGAACAATTAACCATTGATTGTATATAGCACAATATGCATACTTGTATGCTAACTATTGCAAGTTATTCCAAGACTAGGAACCATAGTATGCATACCCGTATGCGTACTGGTTTAACAGTTGAAGTTCGGGAACTTAGTATGCATACCCGTATGCTTACTGGCGTAACAGTTCAGGTCTGGGAATTTAGTATGCGTACCTGTTTGCATACTAATTCAACTGAAGTTGGTCGTGAACGACAGTATGCGTACCCGTTTGATTACTGGCGAACTGACCAGGTCCGGGAACTCTAGGTATGCGTACCCGTTTGCATACCTGAGTGGGTTAAGTTCTAAAATCAGTTTATTCGTGAAAAAACTATATTTACATAATAAGGAATGCAATCTTTGCAAATCATGGATATAATGTTCATGAATTGATTCGAGTGAATCAAAATCAATTTTACTTCAATTGTGTCTTGTATACTTCTATGAGAATATAATCAAAATCAATAATAACTAGTTTTATTTGAGTCATTTGAACTAGTTGTAATTATGATGAATAAGGTTGATATGAAAGTGTTCATATGGATAACTTCATTTAACTATTGTTGAGCCAACCAAGTGTACAGGTTGAGGTAAGGTTACCCATATCAAAATGAAGGCATATTTCATTTGTGTGTAACAAGCTAAGTTCGACCTAACGGTTGAAAGATATTAGCTTTGACAAAGAGGGGGTCTAACAACCACATCCAATAATTCGCTTAGCAATCTGTATGGACTAACACCAATATACTTTCAAGAGAATCAACTAGATAGCCAAACTCAATCTTAAGAAAAGTATATCCAAGACTTGTATCTCTATTTCTCAATTCAATCTGCAATCAAACAAATAGGAATTTGCGAGCCCGATTGAATATAAGAAATAACTTGGACATTATCAAAAACCAATACCCAAGTGTCATTCAAGTTAATCAATAACCCAAAGGTCGTATTCACAATTGATTGAGCTTACGCACAACCTGTGAAATTTTAATTATATAGAAAATATAATGCGGAAAAGAAATAACATAGACGCCATAAATTTTATTAACAGGGAAACCGAAAATGCAAAAAAACCTCGAGACGTAATCCAGATTTGAACACCACACTGTATTAAGCCGTTACAGACACTAGCCTACTACAAGTTAACTTCATACAGGAATGTATTTGATCCCTAACCAATATCACACAGATCAAGGTACAGTCGCGTTCCTTACGCCTCTGAATCTTAGCAAGACTCTACACACTTGATTCCCTTAGCTGATCTTACCCACAACTAAGAGTTTCCACGACCCAAAGTCGAAGACTTGATAAACCAGTCTGTCATACACAGAAAAGTCTATTGAATAGATAAATATGTTTCCCATAGAAATACCCAGAACATTTTGTTCTGTCTTTTGATAAATCAAGGTGAACATAAACCAATTGATATACCAGACTTATATTCCTAAAAAACAACCTAGAAATATAAATCACCTCATAATAATTTTAATCGTATGGTAGCGAAATAAGATATTGTGGAATCACAAACGATGAGATGAAGATGTTTGTGGCTACTTTTTATCTTGCCAATCGGATTCTAAATATCGAGCAAATCATAGAGAAGATAATACTCAATATGATAGAAAACCGCAATATCATAACACGCAACTAAAGATAAAAGAGTTGGGTTTGGCTTCACAATCCTAATGAAGTATTCAAGTCGTTAACCTACAGGGTTTCGTGAAAAACCTAAGGTTAAAGGAGAATCGACTCTAGTAGCAACTAGTATCACACGGGAGGTATGGGGATTAGGTTTCCCAGTTACTAGAGTTCTCCTTTATATAGTCTTCAAATGAGGGTTTGAAATCAATGTTACCTTGGTAACAAAGCATTCAATATTCACCGTTAGATAAAAACCTGATTATACTCAAGATAATATCTTTCAACCGTTAGATCGAACTTAGATTGTTCCACACAAATGAAAAGTGACTTCATTTAGATATGAGTAACCGTGCCTAAACGTGTACACCTTGTTGGCTTAACAATAGCTAACCGAAGTTTTCCATATGAACACTTTCATATCAATTGTTAGAGCATTGCTCGGTCAAAATCGCTTGCGTTGCTATCTCAAACATGTTTGTCAATGTTAGTAATCAAAACTAATATCTTGATTTCTAGTCTACTTATAGCTTAGTCTCGATCTAGGACAATTAAGTATAGTTGATCTCCAGACTCCATGGCGATTATCTTACAAAGACGAAGAACTACTCAAGGAACCAGTGGAACTTCATCCGACTAAAAGGTATGTGGAGACTGGAACTCATCTATCACTCAAAAGTCTACTCTATCTCCTACTCTTGAGAAAAAATTCGTATAAGTATGATAGTTTTCATACATACACATTTGCTATTTCGAGCCGAGTTTACTCACCTATATTTTTATCAAAATATGTATTAGTAAGCTTTCGCTTTAACCATTTTCATCTTTACCCGTGACGAAATTCATGATGATGTTTCAATCTTGAAAATATCTTTGATGACGATAGTCGTGAATAACGATTGTTATATCATTATAGAAGAATATTTCAATGATTGAAATGAGAGTTGAGATTACCACCTATGGATATAAGCATTTATAGTGTATTCGCACATTAGTGTATAAATCCATGTACCGGAAGCCAAGTGCATGCATATATGTACATGCAGTATTGGTGAAGGAGACAGGTTGGGTACGCGTACTAGCGGAACTTTCCTATCTAAAACTTCTACTGAATTTGGAGCTTACGAACTCATAAACCAGTCAACTTAGGTACGCGTACTGGCAAAACTTTTCTACCCGAAAATTTCTGCTGAGTTTGGAAACTAAAACCAACTCAAAATCCGGTAGCTAAGGTATGCATACCCATACGCATACCCATACGCATACCCAAGCTGGTTATTTATCAAATCGGTAGTTCATGAACTCAAAATAATAAATTATAAGGAATGCAATCTTTGCAAACCGTGGCTATATAGTTCGTGAATTGATTCAAATGAATCAAACCAATTTTGTTTCAATTGTGTCTATGCACAAATACCTAAGCAATTGAACAACTATTCATCTAGTTCTTTTGAGTCATTTGAACTAGTTATGAGAAAGATGAATACGGTTAATATGAAAGTCCTCATATGGCTAACTATTGGTTAACTATTTGTGAACCAACTAAGTGTACACGTTTAGGTATGGTTAATCAAACCTAAATGAAATATATTTCATTTGTGTGCGACAAGCTAAGTTTCGATCTAATGGTTGAAAGATATTAGCTTGGTTAAATCAGGTTTTTCATCTAACGGTGAATATTGAATTCTTTGTTACCAAGGTAATTTAGATTGCAAACCCTGATTTGAAAACTATATATGGGGAACTCTAGTAAATGGAAAAACTAATCCCCATACCTCATGTGTGATACTTGTTGGTTTTGCTAGAGTTGATTCTCCTTTAACCTTAGGTTTCTTCTCGAGACCCTATAGGTTAATGACTTAAAGACTTCATTGGGATTGTGAAGCCAGACGAAACTACTTCTCTTGTAGTTGAGCGATATGATCTTGCCATTTTTTATCGTTCGAGTTCAATTGAATAATTGGCTTGAGATTATATCTCCGATAGGGCAAGATAAAAATAAATCACAAACATCTTCGTCTCATCATTTGTGATTCCGCAATATCTTGTTGTTCGCTACCATACGATTAAGGTTATTGTGAGGTGATTGATAATTCTAGGATGTTCTTAGGGAATATTAGTATGGTTTATCAATTAGTTCATGTTCACCTTGATTTATATCAAAAGACGGAACAAACTCAAAGGTTTATCTGTGGGAGACAGATTTATCTATTATCATGGACTTTTCTGTGTGATACAGATTTGTTTATTAAAGTCTTCGACTTTGGGTCGTAGCAACTCTTGGTTGTGGGTGAGATCATCTAAGGGAATTAAGTGCGTAGTATCTTACTGGGATCAGAGACGTAAGGAGCGCAACTGTACCTTGAATCAGTGTGATATTGATTAAGGTTCAACTACAGTCCAGACCAGAGTTAGTTTGTAGTAGGATAGTGTCTGTAGCGGCTTAATACAGTATGGTGTTCAATCTGGACTAGGTCCCGGGGTTTTTCTGCATTTGTGGTTTCCTCGTTAACAAAATTTCTGATGTCTGTGTTATTTATATTCCGCATTATATTTTGTTATATAAATGAAATATCACATGTTGTGCGTTGTATCGATTAATTGTGAAATCCAACCTTTGATTGTTGATTGGAAATTTATTGATCCTTGGATATTGGTCTTTGGTAGCATCCAAGTTTATATCTTTTGTATTTGATAAAGACTCACATATTTCTATTTGTTTGAGTATAGATAAAATCGAGAGATAGAGATATTAACTCTTTGATATACTTTTTTATTAATATTGAGTCTGACTGTCTAGTTGATTCTCTTAAAAGTATATTAGAATTAGTCCATACAGATTTCTAATCAAAATATTGGGTGAGGTTGTTCGACCCCCACTTTTTTAATTAGTATCAGAGCAGGCAAACACGTTTAAAGACCTTATCAGTATGTGTTTGTAGCGATCTGACTATATGGACATGAATTCGATCTCAATAAATGCACCACCAGATCCAGGGATTGCATAATTTTCTTCCATGACTGATTTAATAAAATTTATAGAAGAAATTCTATCTAAAACTCCACCAGTTTTAAAATCCCTTGAAGTTTTTTCAGGGATTGAAAAAAAAATTTGAAAGCTTATATTCTGATGTTGATTTATTCCTCTAGAAAAAACAAGAGTGTCTTGAAAGGCTAAATCAAGTTATGATGAATAATATTTATGTTGAGGTTGACATTGATTTGTTAATCAGTGAGAGCAATACTCCTTCTCTGTGTAGTTCAATAAGCAAAAATGAATTACAAGAGGAGTCTATGTCATCTGAGTATATCACCTCAAAGCATGAATTATTTCTTTGCTCAATTCCTGATACTTCCTATCTAGTTGATAGTATTGTCTTCCCTCATGAAGAAGCTAGGACGTCTCTTTTTATTAAAATAGTTTCCCTATGCGATACTAACAATTATCTGCAGAAACTGTCTGTTATAAGGTGTAAAATAAGAAATCAGAAACACATGTTATCTTGTGTTTTCTGGAAGTTCTTTGGAAAACTTATAAAAATAGTCCCTTGGTTTTTTATCAATAATGTAAGATGTAAGAGTAGTTGGAAGGAGACTCTCTCTTGGTGTCACAGTGAAATATACTCCTATGCAGCATAAGCAATCGTGTAGCTTCTCAAAACTAATTGATTAGTTATACTCCAAATAGTTTGGGTCTTGTTGTTCTCCCAAACAAATAAGCCCTTGTCAGCTTACATGCGACTCACACATCCTGATCCTAACCTATCTGTTTTGGAATTATGTTCTCGAACGTGCTTAACTGGTTCTGGTTCCACCAAATGACACTTAAAAAGAGAAAATATTCTCTTCGTTCTTTTCACCTTCCCATCACAGATCGAGTATGATTGAGTAACCCGTCTGTTCATATACCAATCTTTCTCATCCTTTTTTATTCATTTTTTTTAGGTTGTACCATTAGAATCAGAAGAAGTTTTTGCATGTTGGGTCAAGAATGTCTCTCACTTTGCTCACCGTTTTTGAATTCCACCATCAATAACAATTCACAAACCAAGTAAGTTGTTCATTTTTTTTTTGTGTTTCTAGGATGGCTTCTAGGTAAAAGGTTAAGCCGTGGTGAAAGTTCAAGTTCTCAATATCAAAACTTATATATTGATAATGAGTTTGAAGATGAAATTAATTTAGACGTTATACAGCCTTTTATGACCCTGCTCTTCAAATTAGCTTTACTAGTCTTCTTGCTAGGAATAAATATGTCAAGTTCCTTAAAGGGAAGTTTGTTATAGAAAGGGTTTACGATCGTATTGTTAGGGAACCTGAGTTTCAACAGTTTATGAACCAACACGAGTGGGGCTATATTCATGATGGTCTTGGGTCTTCTTATCCTGAGATGACTTTCCAGTTTTATGCTAACCTGCATGATGCCAACAAAGACAGTTGTTGCTTCAAGACAATGGTTAAAGGGATAACATTTGAGGTAAATCGTGAAGTGATTTCATATTTGTTGAACTTATCACTTGATCGCTCATTTGCAATTCCTCAACCTGAGAATCACAGACCAACTCAGGGTTAGCTATCCGAATTGCATCTAAACAGAAGTAGATCGTGGTCTGGGGGCAAGTTGTCTTTTGACAACATTAGCTTTCATTTGAAGGTCTTCAGTAAATTGGTTGTTGCCAATCTGATTCCCAATACACTTGATAAGAATATATGGAGCAGAACCCTTGATGAGATGGTTTTCTATCTTATCTCTGGTGAAGAGATTGACTTCCGTGGTCTGATTATTCGTCAGATGATTTATATGGTTTCGCAGAAAATGAATCTTAGGTTCCCATGTCTTATGAGTAGAATCTGCAATCAATTTAAGTTTAAAACTATTGGCACCTGCACTGGTTATGCTTCTCCTCTGTCCCAGAATGACATCAACAAGATGAAGAAGCCAGTCACTTCTGAAGATAATCTTCTTAATGAAAGAATCGGGTGCCTACAGGAACAATTGAGCTATGTTTTGGGAATTCATCCTTAATTAACTGAACATGTGTGTAAGATTGCTGAGAAATATAATCGCAACCAAGCTTAGTTCCTTCTTCTTCTGTTGTTAAACTTATTTTGTTAAGTGATACTCTAAGGGTTGTAATATCTTTTTATTTAGCCTTGAATATTTGTTTTCATGCTAAAAGTATTACGTTCATGAGAAGTTATAAACATTTGTCAAAAGTTATATCTTTTATATGTCGATATGCAAGTATTGATACAAGATCGATGAACTTTTGACAAACAAAAATTAAGCCTATTATGTCATTCATTGATGGAATATAGGTTAAAATCTTTTGTTTACGAGGATTATGTCTATTGTATGTCATTGTGCAAATAGTGATGAAAAATAGAATGAATCCTTGCCTATGCCATAGTATTGATCTTCCCTGATCCATATTTTATGTATATATTGTGTGGCTCCATAAGTCTTCTTGAGTGAGCATTTCCAACTAAACTAATCATAGATTCGTTTGTGGTTATTTTGGTTGTGTATTCCGATTAAATTAATCATGGGTTCTCTTGTGATTAGTTTAATTGAGAATTTTGGATACAAAATCATTTTTGGTGTCCAAAGAAATCCTTTTTTCTTGTAAAAGTAAGGTCGCTCTTGTTATTCTTTCGGTAATGACATCAAATGGGGGAGAGTTCTTTTGAACTTGCGCTTAATTTTCATATCTTTGTGGGGAGCGCACATGTGGAATTTTCTATGGGTTATCTTGTATCTTTATAAACTTTGATGAATGCATTTAGCTTCGGCTTTCTGATTGCATCTAAATAAAGTTGATATGTTTCTTTCTTTTTGTATTGAAGCTTCTCCGTGAAAGTTTCATTAGGATCCCGTTTTCGTACCTTTGCAAATTTTATTGACAAAAAGGGGAGAATTAATATGTAGTTCACACTACAAATACATATGGTTTTTGGATCATTATGTAAGGGGGAATGGTTTTCATGTTGAGACGAAAGTATTGACTAAAGGGGAGTGATACATATCACCATAATATTGTTGTCAAAGTTGTGATGCAATTGAACTTTGATGTTGTGTAATAATACTATGACACTGTATAACAATGATTGAGAGATTTTGTTTTCTCATTGTTATAACTACGGAACTTCAACAACTATGATGCAGAACTGAAAATCTATGGAATAATGGGAGTACTTGGAAAAGATGAAGTTTTCAAGTAATGTTGAAGCACCAAGGAGATCAAGCATGTGGATGAGAAGCTACAAAATTTTATCTATTTTGTAATCCGTATATATTGATATTTCTGTCACTAAAATTGACAAAGGGGGAGATTATTAGAGCATTTCTCGATCAAAATCTCATGCGTTGCTATCTCAAACATGTTTGCCAATGTTAGTAATCAAAACTAATATCTTGATTTCTAGTCTACTTATAGCTTAGTCTCGGTCTAGGACATTTAAGTATAGTTGAGCTCCAGAATCCATGGCGATTATCTTACAAAGATGAAGAACTACTCAAGGAACCAGTGGAACTTCATCCGACTAAAAGGTATGTGGAGACTTGAACTCATCTATCACTCAAAAATCCACCCTATCTCCTACTCTTGAGACAAAAGTCGTATAAGTATGATAGTTTTCATACATACACATTTGCTATTTCGAGCCAAGTTTACTCGCCTATCTTTTTCTCGAAATATGTGTTCGTAAGCTTTTATTTTAACCATTTTCATATTTACCCATGACGAAGGTCATGATGACGTTTCAATCTTGAACATAGCTTTGATGACGATAGTCGTTAATAACGATTGTTATAACATTATAGAAGAATGTTTGAATGATTGAAATGTAGAGTTGAGATTACCACCTATGGATATAAGCATATATACCCAAGCTGGTTATTTCTCAAATCGGTAGTTCATGAACTTAAAACAATAAATTATAAGGAATGCAATCTTTGCAAACCGTGGCTATATTGTTCATGAATTGATTCAAATGAATCAAACTGATTTTGTTTCAATTGTGTCTATGCATAAAGACCTAAGCAATTGAAAAACTCTTCAACTAGTTCTTTTGAGTCATTTGAACTAGTTATGAGAAAAATGAATACGGTTAATATGAAAGAGCTCATATGGCTAACCATTGGTTAACTATTTGTGAACCAACTAAGTGTACACGTTTAGGTACGGTTACTCAAAACTAAATGAAATACATTTCATTTGTGTGTGACAAGCTAAGTTTCGATCTAACGGTTGAAAGATATTAGCTTGGTTGAATCAGGTTTTCATCTAACGGTGAATATTGAATGCTTTGTTACCAAGGTAACTTAGTTTGCAAACCCTGATTTGAAAACTATATAAGGAAAACTCTAGCAATTAGAAAAAATAATCCCCATACCTCCTGTGTGATACTAGTTGGTTTTGCTAGAGTCGATTCTCCTTTAATCTTAGGTTTCTTCTCGAGACCCTATAGGTTAACGACTTAAAGACTTCATTTGGATTGTGAAGCCAGACGAAACTACTTCTCTTTTAGTTAAGCGATCTGATCTTGCCATTTTCTATCATACGAGTTCAATTGAATAATTGGCTTGAGATTATATCTCCGATAGGGTAAGATAAAAAGAAATCACAAACATCTTCGTCTCATCGTTTGTGATTTCGTAATATCTTGTTTCGCTACCATACAATTAAAATTATTATGATGTTCTTCGAGAATATAAGTCTGGGTTATCAATTAGTTCATGTTCACCTTTATTTCTATTAAAAGACGGAACAAACTCATAGGTTTATGTGCGGGAGACAGATTTATCTATTATCATAGAATTTTTCTGTGATACAAATTTGTTTATTAAAGTCTTCGACTTTGGGTCGTAGCAACTCTTGGTTGTGGGTGAGATCAGCTAAGGGAATCAAGTGCGTTGTATCCTGCTGGGATCAGAGACGTAAGGAGCGCAACTGTACCTTGAATCAGTGTGATATTTATTAGGGTTCCACTACAATTCAGACCGAAGTTAGTTTGTAGTAGGCTAGTGTCTGTAGCGGCTTAATACAATGTGGTGTTCAATCTGGACTAGGTCCCGGGGTTTTTCTGCATTTGTGGTTTCCTCGTTAACAAAATTTCTGATGTCTGTGTTATTTATATTCCGCATTAAATTTTGTTATATAATTGAAATATCACAGGTTGTGCGTTGTATCGATCAATTGTGAAATCCAACCTTTGGTTGTTGATTGGAAATTGATTGATCCTTGGATATTGGTCTTTGGTACCACCCAAGTTTATATCTCTTGTATTTGAAAAAGACTCACAGATTTAAATTTGTTTGAGTATAGATCAAATCAAGAGATAGAGATATTAACTCTTTGATATACTTTTTATTAAGATTGAGTCTGACTGTCTAGTTGATTATCTTAAAAGTATATTAGAATTAGTCTATACAGATTGCTAATCGAAATATTGGGTGAGGTTGTTAGACCCCCACTTTTTCATCAACCATATTCATCTTAACCATAACTAGTTCAAATGACTCAAATGAAACTAGTTCTAGAGTTGTTCAATTGTTTATATTCTCATAGAAGTAGTATACAAGACACAATTGAAGCAAAATCGATTTTGATTCACTCGAATCAATTCATGAACATTATAGCCATGGTTTTCAAAAGATTGCATTCCTTATTATATATAAACGTATTAGTTCACGAACAAACCGATTTTAGAACATAACCTACTCAAGTATGAAAATGGGTACGCATACCTAAGTTGCCGGACCAAGTTTGGGTTCGCCAGTATGTGAACGGGTACGCATACCTTCCAAAACTCAGTTGAATTTCCGAAACTTGAAACTCACGCTAGTACGGATACCGGTATACATACTAAGTTCCAGGAATTCCATAACCAACCTGTACGCATACGGGTATGTATACAATGGTTCCCGGACTTGGACAACACATATGCAAGTACGCATACTGTGTTATATCCAATCATGGTTATTTGTCCTAAACTCCCATTTCAATCATTCAAACATTTTTGGAAGATGACAATAGCTGTATCACACAAACTAATAGCTTCAAAGAAATTTTCAAGTGATCGAATGATTAATACGAAACATTCAGAGTCTACCTCAAATGATTGTCTCACACAAATCATGTAAGATGTTACAAGGCAATTTTCACATGATCATATTTTGACTTTCCTCAAGAATATAAGATGGACTTGGTTAAAGAGAAATCTTACCCGCACATATTTCGAGAAATATGTAAGCGAGTTAAACTCAGATCGAAATATCAAATGTGTATAATCGAAGTCAATATAGCTATACGACTTTTGTCTCAAATAGGAGATAGAGTAGATAGACTTTTGAGTGATAGATGAGTTCAAGTCTTCATATACCTTTTGTTGATGAAGTTCCACAAGATCCCCTTAGTAGTTCTTCATCTTTAATCGATGAATGCCGTGAAGTCTAATGCTCAACTACACTAACTATCCTAATCCGAGACTTAGCTATACGTAGACAAGAAATCAAGACTTATAATTTTGGCAACTAAACTTGACAACAAGCTTGAGATAAAAATGCTTGCAAGTTCGACCGGGCAGTTCTCTAACAATCTCCCCATTTGTGAATTTTACTGACAAAAATATCAATATATATGGATTACAAAATAAACAAACTTTGTAGCTTTTCATCCAAATGCTTGATTTACTTGGTTCTTTAATATTATTCAAAAGCTTCATCACTTCCAAGTACTCCAGTGATTTTGAACGTGTTCAACTCAGCATCATTGGTTTTGAAGATCCATAGCTATAAAAATGAGAAAACAGTAGCTCTCAATCATTATTATACAGTGTCATAATATCATTACACTGCATCAAAGTCCAATTGTTTCACAATTTTGACAACAATACTATTGTGATATGTATCACCCCCCTTTAGTCAATACTTCATCTCATATGAAAACCACTCCACCTTACATAATGATCCATAAACCATATGTATTTGTAGTGTGAACTACATATTAATTCTCCTCATTTTTGTCAATATAAATTGGCAAAGATAAGAAAGCTAGTGGGATCGTAATGAAATTATCATAGATATACTTCATGACTAAAAGAAAACATATCAACTTTGTTTAGATGCAATCATATAGTCGAAACTAAATTCATTAATCAAGGAGTTTATAAAGATACAACAAAACTTATACAATAATCCATAGCCGCACTCCCCACAAAGATTTGGCAATTAAGCACAAGTTCAATTAAGAACTCTCCCCCATAAAATGTCATTTCCGAAAGAACAACAAGAGCGACCATACTTTTACAAGAAAACAAGGATTTCTTTGGACATTAACAAATTACATGAAACATGAATTTGTATCCATCAAACTCAATTAAATTAACCACATATAAAAAATATAAAAACAAGAAAGGGGAGTGGATTACTATATATAAAAAATATTCAATTTGATCTGGCTTGAAGTGGGTGTTAAATTATTTTGAAGAAGGAACTAGATGGATTGTGGGGGATGGTCAAGCAATATCTTTGTGGAAAGATAAATGGGTGAAGGCACAAGCGTTATGTGATATACATGCACAAGATGATTTTATTCTACAACACAAGGATATGAAAGTAAGTGAGCTGATTACAAATGGTGAATGACAAATACCAGTTGAGATAAATATTTACTTCAATGCAAATGACTTACCATGTATTGGGAATGGGGATGATAGAAGAATTTGGGAAACAAGTTTAACTGGGAAAATCTCAGTTGCAAATGCAGTACAAGATATAATAAAAAAAATTCCTAATTGTTCATGGGCTAAGAAAATTTGGAGATATTGCATGCATTTTGTCCTGTAGCATGTGGAAAATTGTGAGGGGTGTTGTAGCAATAGAAGACAATGTCAGAAAGAAGGGTGTCTTTACAGTTTTAAATGTTATTTATGCTGCAATGGACATGATACACTGATGCATCTACTATGGGAGTGTTCCTTCACTAAGAAGATGTGGCACTGGCTTGGGGGTATTTTTAATTTCTTAAATCCTTTAAATTTTGATGAACTTCTTAGCTGGGTGCAATCTAAAAGTCCTGTAGTGAAAGAAATCTGGTATATTACTGCTTATACTTTGATGGTTGAATTATGGTTGACTAGAAATAGAAAACTGTATGAAGATGAAACTCCTAATACAGAGAATATTAAACATAAAATATTGTGGTTTACCAAAGTATGAAATAATAAAATTAAGGGGATGATGAATAATTGCATCTATAATTTGAATATCATATTATTCTTTGGGCTGAAGGGGATAAGAAGTAAAACTACAAAATTTAAAGAGATTCATTTAAGTTTGCCAGAAAATAATCAAATCCTTATTTGTTGTGATGGAACAGCTAAGGGAAATCCAGGTGTGGCAGTGATAGACACATTTTTGTGTCTGAATTGTCCTCAATGTCTATATTGTTAGTGCTTGATTTTGTACTTATTATGGTGTTTTTATGTTTGTGTAGGTGTTTTTGGAGGAATACACTTGTGTGGAAAAAGTTTCTCAAAAAGTGCTATTTGGACCCCCGGAAAAAAGCATTAAAGGCACCCTCATTTTGGTTAAGGGACACCTCAGTTGGGCACCTGCTATTCGCACCCCAGAACAGGATAGGGGGATACCATATTCTTCATTCAAATTTTAGTTTTGGCGGGAAATTTTGCAGCCACCAACCAGAGATTAGGGTTTGAGATTTGAGCTTGTTGCAGTGAAATTCAACGGCTGAAATCGTTTGGGAAGCTTTATGTGGGCATCATAGGCATGGTATGGTTGTCGGAATTGGTTTAATTTGGCTGGATAATTACTTGGGAGAAAATCAGGGTTCAACAGGGTTCTTTAAAAACCCGATACCGCTATTCAGGTTTTGGAAGATTTCCAGGAAGATTAAAACTATGAAATTAGTTGGATAAGGCATGTTACACTCTAAAAAGACTGGTAAGTCCATCAGAACCGATAAATTTTGGCCACATAGTCGGAGAGAAGAAATCAGGGAGTTCGTGTACGGAGGAGATAGTCAAGGGATTACAGCAAGTTTGAACGTGTTCTGCACGTTTTTGGGTGGATTCTGGTCGCTGGAGCAGCGTAGAGGAGTTAAACTTGGATAGTATGCACTTAATTGACTGCTGCAAATACGTACAGGAAATTAAAAGGAAAGAAAATATATTTTCTTTACTTCCGAGTGATGACATGTTATGTTGGAGTTATTGTCGTGATTTATTGCCCCTGTCGAGTATAAAAGAAGTGCTTGGAGGTCAGAGAAGGGGACAAAGGGTTTGGGAGATATTTAGTACATTACAGAGCTTAGAAAGTCGAGTTGCAGAATCACCATTTCTAATGCTGTGAAGAACATAAGATGCACAAGGGACCGTCGTTTATGCTACAACGCCAACGACAATTTACATTTATCGTTCTCTGTAACAGTTCGATTTGTAACAATTATACCTGTTACAAACCCGATTTTATTCATTTTCTCCCTTTTTTCATCATTTGTAACCACTTTGAGCAATGAAATCCATTTTTGAGCGTGTTTCCAACATGATGATATGCTGATTCTCTCACATCCAAGGCAATGAGGAAGCTATTTATGCATGAATAATTGGTAATTATTTATTTTCTCTAATTTATAATTAATAATTCACTCAATCACTGCTTTTGCAAAGTTTTTAATTGTTTGCATAGTTTCCTTCATTAGTTGTGATTCAATTAGATAGGTTATACTTTGTATTAATATGATCTATGCTTAGGGGATACAATTAATTTTTGAGAATTTGCCTGATTATATGTGAATTAAGAAATAAGGGACTTAAAAGATAATTAGAGTTTGGATTATTTACCATAATTTATTCATGTGTAATAGTGGAATCAGTGTCTTGGTTATTCCTAATATCTTGAAATCAAATTTTGAGTTAAGTTTTCTTTATTTTTAAGTTTTATTAAGTCTAGAATCTTTTTGTTTCACAAGCCTCAACGAATATATTACTACAACATTATTGAGATCACATCAGGCAGGCTTTGGATTTATTGGGAGAAATAGTAAAAGTGAATGTGTGGGTGCAATGGCTGGTGGTTTGGAAATTGCAACAAATTTTGTAACAGAGATGATGGAATTGGTAATGGCAGGGGAATGGGCAGTATCTAAGTCATTCTTGAATGTATGCTTCAACTTGGATTCTCAGGCTGTGTTTTATAGGCTTTCACGTGTAATAATATCCCTTGGATGATTCTCAATAGATGGAAGAAAGTAGTATCTAATCTGAGAAGGATATCCTTCAGACATGCCTATAAAGAAGCAAATTTTTTAGCAGATAAGATTGCTAAGAAAGGAGCTACTTTGAGCAGGGGGGAATTGTGAGATATGAGAATAAACCAAACTTTGTGGGGAGAATGGAAGATGAGAATACCACATATTTTAGATACTACTGAAAAGAAAATGTAAAGATTTTTTATTTCTTTTTTGTTTTGTTTCTTTGAGTGTTATAAAACTAGGCCTTGGAGTGTCTTGGCTAGTTGAATTTTTGGCTATTTTTTAATAATAAAATTATATGATTTAGAATATATAAATAAATTAAATTAACCACAAGAGAACCCATGATTAATTTAATCGGAAATGCTCAACATAAGAGAACTTATAGAGCCGCATAGTACTTTCACATATAAGTGGATCAGGGAAAGACCACTACTACGGAATATACAAAGATTCATTCTATTTTTCATCAATATATGCATAAATACATATAATAGACTTAGCCTTTGCAATCAAAAGTTCATCATATCTTCATCAATATTTGCATAATGAGATAATAGGCTTAACTTTTGACAAGTATGGGACTATCATAGTTCACGGACGCAAACACTCATATCCTATAAACTTTTTTGCAATATATAAAACCAATAAAGATTAATACTGCAAAATCATCTTCCAAATAAACTTTAGAATTTAAATAAATAAATCTAAAAACATTGCAAGATAAAAATTGTTGGCAATAGATATGTGTACTCACAATAATGGCTATTCCAAACCCTATTTATCCTTCTTAAAACACAAGAATAAATCCTCATAAGAAGTTTCCTAGACATTAAGGCCTCTAAAAAATTCTTTATCGTCCCCAAACTCCTTGTCGTCAACATCCATAGGAACATAAGGTTCATGAAGAAAGGAGTCAATTCCAACAAACCTTCTAGACTGATGCCGAACCAGGACCTTCTGAATTTTGAGAGTCCTCAAGATAATAGCCTTTATTTGTTGAATCTTCTTTCTTCTTTTCTTCAACTCTTCAAGAACCCCAGAAAACTTCTGTAGATTAGAAGGAACAACTTTTGGTTTCCTCAGATTCCTCCTTTTTCTTTTCAAAGTTGAAGGTACATGAGATTTTTCTTTTTCCTTCATGATTCATGGATTAACAATCATATTAACATCTTTTTCATTAGAAGACATAATGCTTGGATTCTCCATACCAGTATGAGATTGTGAGAGGAATTCACAAATCAGGCTCAACAAGCAATCTTGTGATAAAAAAGAGTTTTCAGAGAAGGAAAAAGGAAAGTAGGGTTACAGAACCTTTATACACTAAAAGGATTCACGTACGCGCAACTCACAACCCTAAAGAAGGCAGAATTGTCGATGTTATCCCTCTTTTATTGATTAAACAGAGAAAGCCCTTTCAATATCAATTAGATATGAAAAGATTGAAGAATTACAAACCGGAGAAAATGAAACCAAGAAAAAAAAATCTCTTTTCCTAAAGCCTGAAGTGTGCAAACCCTTGTCTCTTTTGAACCAGGCACATGAGACAAGAAAGACAACCAACACATTTAAGTTGTGCTGGTGTGAACAATAATCTATCCACCATAATATTCTTGAACGGAATTCTTAAAACTCTATTTAACAGACTGTTTAGAACGTAGTATTTTCTCTAGAGGTTTGCTCTTATCTTTGGAAATTAACTTCTTTGAAGAAGACATACATTTACATACCTCAGACGACTTCTAAACAAGTTTGAACTTGTTTGCTAATCGATTTGCACTTCATTGAAGTTTATTGACATATCTTATCTTATGTTTGTACTTGAAACAGTTGGAGAGTTCATGACCTTTGAGAGTACAATAAGAACTTGTCAATAGAGAGGATGGTTCAGGCACCATAGCCGTGCAAGCTGCTATACAAATGGTAGAACCTGAAAAAATAGAAATAGAACTTCCAGTAGACAAGGAAAAATCTCTTTTATCCTCCAAAGTGGTTGAATTTTCTCCCAAAAGAATATCGAGGTTGACGTACGTATTGCTACAATTATAAAAATCAATATTTTCACAGAGGAGTGCAACACTTAATTTTTCGTCTTCATTAGAATCATAGTGATCAGACATTTCATCAAGAGTTGCAGCAAGACCTTTGTTTCCAGTGTATTTTCTATGATTCGGACACTCATTTGTAAAATTACCAAAACCTTTACACTTGAAGTACCGTGGCATATCCACGTCATCAGTATCACTTTTTTTAGGAGGAACACGATTATGAGGTTTGTTAGATCATATCTCGGTTAAACCCACCAAGCGTTGGTATGTCAATTTTGGTTGTCATATTTTAGTGAGCCAAAACTCATTTAAGAGTCGCTTGATTTAAATGTACTAGAGTCAACTTCATATAGGTTAGCTTGAAAGTATTAGGGTGAGACATTACAAGTATTGCGAAGACTTAAAGAAGTAAAGAAGTACGGAGCTACAACCACAACATCATCCTTCCACTTGAGGTTAGTGATATTTGACTTGAACTGTTTCATTCCCTAACATATATTTCAAGTTGTGCATATTAAAAAAATAAAACTGCGAAGCATGAACACTCTAGATAGACATAGTATTAAGGAATACAATATGAAATTTCTTGCTTAACCATTAAACTTTATATATGAGACATCGACATAATTGTATGAATGCTATTGTGATTATGTATGGGTATGAGGTGAGGATTTCATCTTAGGAAATAATGTTTTTATATGTGTTTTAAGGAAGTAAGTTTATGATATGTGTGTTGTGAACCGAAAAGGAAATCACCAGGCGTTATTGGGGATGTTCTTCATTGCAAATCTTATGAGCGACCAATATGAGTGATTAGTATAACCGCTCATGAATTATTTGTGTTCTTGGTAAAACTATTCACATGAGGCTTGACTTATGTATTGGTATGACTTTTATTAGTGAAACCGGTCTTAAGTAATCACCTGGGGTATGATCGGGTTTGTGAGTGCCTGACCAAATTTGGGAAAGGGGAACCGATCCTATGAAGAGGTGCAGTACATCACAAGGGGGAACCGATCATTGTATGAGGTGAAGCAAGGTTTATAGAATAAAGGGGAACCGATCCTATGAACATGTGAAACACATTTTTAGGCAAGGGGAAACCGATCCTATGGACATGTGCAGTGCATACAAGTTAGATACCAAATAAATGTGGGGAACCGATCCTAGTACCTAGTCAGCCGTATCTTTGGTAAGCTAGTGTGACTATGCACAGTACTCACATGGAGGTAAAACCGAAACTAGTTTTGGTAGAACCGTTACACCCATGGTTTTTGATTGAGTGTTACTTGATCAATCACATAGTTCTTGAAAGTCAGATGAACCAATTCGAAACTTGTTTGGAAGTGTGGTAAATCGTTTTCAAGTGAGTAAGTATGAAAAAGGACTTGCAAAAGTAAGATGTCGTCACACTTTGAACACGCGCATTAATGTGTATTCTTTTATTGTTCAAAGATATTCCTTAACAGCTAAGAAAGAAATAAATCCCAAGATCGAATTTAAATAAGTTAAGAATCTTTTAATTATGGTTTTTAATTATATATGGAAAATAAGAATTAGTAATGTGAATTTGCTAGTTAAATATTTTCCAAGGAAATTTCGATCATTATATTTAGACAGGGAATTCACAGGAATTATGAAATTCGAATTTGGGTTAATATGGAAAATATCTAGAGAATATTTTCGGTTTTGGAAATTCCTTGGTGTCCAAACTTCCTTGTCTATAAATACTTTGAGTTTGCATTTCTAGTAAACTAATCCGTCGTGATAGTAAACTTCCTCTGTTGTACTGTTACTGGTGAAGCCACCTATCGGAGAGGAGAGTAATCTAATTAGGTGAAATCTCTTACGGCCGCTCAATTTAAAGTCTTCTTTGGGATTGAGAAGCTCTAGCGTGACCCATTGGTGGGAAACTAAATATTGCGGTTTATCTTTAGTTTTGATATTGATTTTATTGACTAATGGTGGTTGAACTTTGATTGCACCTGGTTTGTTTATGCTTGAGAATCTTCTCTTCTGATATAAGATTCACTCAAACTAGTTCAAGGTTTCGACAGGGATCTTTAGACTTTTGTTATATCTAAAGACGATCTTATGATAATCTATTGTTAACAGACTCGTTCTGTGTGTGATTGATCACAAGAGATTTAAGTTGTTGTGTGTAGGTGTTTATTGAAGATCTAAGAAGATTTGAAGACAAAGAACAGATATAAGATTTATGACTTGGTTTTATAATCTTTGGTGTGCATAATACTTGTTTGGGTAATAGAGGATCCAATTAATAATCGGTTTATCCTTGTGGTAGATTGGATTGATTAATTGAGAAGATCGACATCAACACAGTTCTTTGGATTAAGAGTGTTGATTGGCTTAATCTTAACGGTTACCTTTTGGTGATTGAACATAAGATAGATCTTGGAACCTGGAAAAGGAGTTTATGTTAATATAAACAAGGGAACCTTTTCGCAACTCATATCACTTGGTTGGAGAGAGTTGATACCAAACAGATTTGTTGCTCCTTTACTGTTTGGAATGCGAACCAAAGGAATTGGTTCAAGTACGTGACTTGTTTACAGTTTGGAGGCGTGGGAATACAGACGGAACTAGGTGAACTATAGGTTTAGTTTCCTGGTCTCAACTATACGAAGTTGGTTTATTTTGTATAGCGGCTTAATCCTGAGAGTATTCAATTCTGGACTAGGTCCCGGGGTTTTTCTGCATTTGCGGTTTCCTCGATAACAAAATCTTGTTGTGTCATTTACTTTATATTTTCGCATTATAATTAAAGTAAATTGCAGAAACGGTAATTCCTATTTACTTGATACGTGAATCCTATTGTGTTTGGTTAAGTCTGAACTTTTGTATCAAGTAAACATACTTCGTTGTTGTATTGTCTCGATCTCGTATCCATAGACGATTACACGAAGTGTGAACCGATTAGTTGCATCGTCTCGACTCAGTCTATAGACAATCACTTTCGGAGAAAGGACTTATAGGAAGGAAAAGTTTTATCTTGACGTATATTGGGGTACTCTCACCTTTTCAATTGGTATCAGAGAATACAAACACGAAAAGATCTAACAATCTGTGTTTGGTGCGATCCATCCTATAATAATTGAATCCATATCTGATTTAGTTAACATTAAGCAAGAGTATGACTACTCAAAGGTTGAAGATGTTACTACTTCATTGACTCATGATCCAGGAGTTGCGAAAACATCTGTGTCTTTTTCTGATGAAAAAGAAGATGCTGATAAAGAGTTGGTAAAACTCCTAAAGCCTATAAAATCTCTATCTTCTAAAATGGTGATTTTAAAGACAGAGTCAAATCTTCTTAAACAGGAGATCAGAAATAAAGACAGTCAACAGGATAGTCTGGCTGAAGAGAATATGAATCTCACTGTCAAATTAAAAGCTCTTGTTAATTCTCTTAATAAAGAGACATGTCCAATGACTCTGACAAATGATGTTGTTATTTTAGTCACATCTGAAACAGATCAAGATGATGGGAGTTTTCCAAACCACATCAAGTCAGAAGAGGATGAGAAACAAGCTTCTACATCTACTGATGATCAAATGAAATCTTGTCCAAAGAAAACTTTGAACCGATTACATGACAATGATCTTAAGGAATACACTTTTCAGTCACTTGACAGGAAACTTATAATTCTTCAACATAGTGTGGTCAAAATATTGAAGAAAGTTTCTCACTACAAAAATAATAACTTTTAGCTACGGACCTACTACCACAGATTTGTGTATCCGTGGGTATTGATCACATATTGCCACACCTAAATCAAAATTATGGCAATAGAGAACTCATTTCTCACGGCGATATTGAGATTTTGCTACGGGTTCAGGTTTATAAGTTATGAAACTGCCAAATCGCATGTAGTGATGCCATGATGGGCCGTGGGTATTGTGGCCTTTTTGTTTCGGGATAAAAGTAGACTGCCGTAGCTAATGTTCTCCAAGATTAAAATATAATCCGTAAAATTCTCCGTAATCTTAAGTCGTGGAGCAGTAACTCCCCAGTTCCCCTCAACCCTCCTCTTTCCTCGTCTTCTTCGTTAATGGATAAACGAAAAATAATTAGTACTTTGAAACTCTCCACACAAAGAAGACAATCTTTCAAGTAAGTTGGGGTTTGTGTAGACCTAGATTTTGTTTTGATTTTTCTGATACTAGGGTGTTGAAATAAGTTTTAGTTCATTTTGTATAATCAATCAATTTCTTGTATATTTTGAAAGGAGTTTTAATTGTATACCGGTCTTCAATTTTTTTCACATTGGTTAATAGTTTTATCTTGTTTGACTTGGATTATTTACCAGATATTAAATGGATCAGATTTCAAATGGAGAAATCAATCAATTTCTTTCTCGATTTTGCTCAGATTATTCTTTCGCAAGATGGTAAGAAATTTGGTTACTTGTTCCTTTGATTTACTATTTGGTGTTTCTGTTAATTCTAAACTTTGATTTTTGTTTTAAAATTCCAATTCAGGTTGTCACTTTAACATCAGATCTATTTAGGTCTTTGTTTATCTATATTCCATATGATTCCAATTTCCATGATTTTTTTTCCTATTTGTATCTGTAGGACCAGAATATCGCCATGATATTATTCTTGCGAGATTTACAACACTTATGTGAATTCGTCTGCGAGTTCTTTAACAACATACTGCGAGTGTAGCAGAATGACTCAAAGAATGATGTAGCAGATGACGATAGCTGAAACATGAGAAGAATATGACAATTCTGCGAGGGTTATATCATCTGGGAGAATTAGCATTATCACTGCTGCGAGAAGATCGCGAGTCAGATCCGAAATTAAAGGATAGCCTAGCTGTCATCCATTATGTAACTACCCTATATAAAGAGACCCATTAGATTCAGAAGAGAGAGATGATTTTCTGAGCATTAAGAAAGTTTTGAGGAGAGAGAAAATCCAAGAGAATGGTTGTATTCTTGATTTCTTTCAATTCTTGTAAACATTTCTGAGAATCAAATAATAAAGTGTTGTTTTTAATCTTCAAATATGTGTTGATTATTGTGAATTCTTGTGAAGGGTGTAGTGTAGTTTTTCCTGCAACTATATTTTGGCGCCCGAAATAGGGATGAATTGATGATTATTTGAAGAAAAAGGTAAAAATTGACATTGTGATTGGAAGGAATTTGGAATAATTAGTGAAGGATTTTACGCAATTTTCAACAGTTCACTAAGATTAATGGCTAGAAGAAGAAGAAATACATCGGAACCACCAACAACCGTAAGGAGGAGTAAAAGACTTGCAGGTGGAGAAACAAATGAAATATGAGAATCTTCAAGGACAAGAACAAGAAGAAATAGAATAAGGAATGATGGAGAAAATCAGGTTCAACAACCAAATCAGCAAACACCAATGCAAGATAAAGCTGTGGATTATGATAGAGTAAGCGTGCGTACTTGGCGATCAGATTCAATGGAAGAACCAGAAGATCGACAATTAAGAGATGAGAGACGAGAGGAAAGAAATCAAGAAGTAAATGGAGGATTGATACATGGAAATGACGCAAATGAAACATTGGAGGCATTAAGACAAAGAGAACAGGAGGAAAGAAGGATGGAGGCGGAAGAACGCGCGAATCTAACAAGACAAAATCACTAGTTAAGAATGGAGAATTTGAGGTTGCAAAGTAGGAGATCAAGAAGTATTGCAAGATCAAATTCACGGTCATTTAGAGAAGAAGTAAGACGAATTTCCCCTATGAGAAATGTTGGCGAAAATATTCAAGAGGGAATGCAGAATCCAAATGGAGAACAATATTATGGAGGAGAAGAAATGATTAATGATCGCTACATTCCACGCATTGAAACTTTGGATGGTAGACGTGATAATAGAAATCAAGAGGGTGGAAATAACCAAAATGGTGGAGAAAATCCAGAAGAAGGAAGGAGAATACTACATGAGCGAGAAATCCAAAGAAACCGAAGAATAATAGAGGATGAAATTGAGAGACATTATGATGAACAAGCACGTCTAGCTTGCGAGAGAGAAAGATTGAGAGCAGAGGTGGAAGAACAAGAATTTCAAGAAGCAATACGTCAAAATAATCATGAAAATATAGAAAGAAGACGCGCACGAAATCGCAACAATGATAATATCAATGAGGAATATGATAGAATACGAAGGAGAATAGAAAGACAGCGGAGAGAAACGATGAGAGATGAAGAAGATCACAAAGGAGACAATGGAAGACATCAGCAGTTGTGAATTCAAGAAGGAGGTGAAGAAGAAAATCGCTGGAGAAGGCAGAATAAAAATACTGAAGAAGAAGCACAAACTCTCGCAAGGAAAGAAAGACATGAACGCAGAAGAAGGGAAGTTGCAATGAAAAGGCCAATGGAGCAAAATTCAGGCGGGAATGAACAAATATTAAGAGAGTTAGTAGAAATAAGGGGAATGTTGAACAATAGAAGAGAAGGAGGCAGAAGGAAACTTGATGAGGCCATTGAAGAAGCTGCGAAAACTCCATTTACTCAAGCATTACAACTAGGAGGAATACCCCCAAAGTGCAACTTGCCAGCGTTAACCAGTATTTTTGATGGAACTACATGTGCCATTCAACATATTAAAGCCAATGTTAGGTGTATGCTACAGTGGGAAAACCATGATGTTGTATTATGAAAATATTTCGCATCAAGCTAAACTGGCGAGGCGCAAAAGTGGTTTGAGGGTTTACCCAAGAATACTATAACTTCTTTCATTCATTTACATACTACATTCTTGGGGGCATACATAAGTAACAATTCTTTGCGACCTGGAATTGAAGATGTGTTTGGGTTAAAACATAGAGTTGGCGAGAGTTTGAAACATTTGACATTAAGGTGGAAGACAATGTGCAGTGAGATGACTGGTAGGGTGGATGAGAGATAGCTCATTTTATCTTTCATCAATGCTATGTTCGCAACCAACGTTTTATATATCCAAGTTTTTAGAGTCAAAAATACAATTACAATGACTGAGCTGCGAGAACTACAAGAAGAATACATTGCTTTGGAGGAGAAACAGAATGAGAAGGAATCATATCCATTCGCAAACACCAGTCTAATAACAGTGAATGGAAGGTTACTTCCTAAGATGATTAATTCTGTGGCGAGCACCTCGCAACCGCAATAAGAGAAAGTAGTGACTGATAGTCAGCAAAAGTTAATAGCCATGGGAAGTCGAGATCAAGAAGAGTTTGAAAGAGAAAGGAATTATTATAATCGTAGTGGGAATAATAAAATTTAAAGACTTGATCATCCGCAGGAAACTTATGGCGGTCAAAGACAAAATTATTATAGAGGACAAGGAAGTCAGAAGATAATATGGGAATAAATTAAGATGCCACCTCTAAATGCTAGTATAGAGAAAATTTGGGAGGCTATCATCCTGATGGAAAATATACCATCACCTTGGAATATGGGAAAAGAACCACATCCAAATAATCGAAATCAAGAATTTTGTCCTTACCGTCATTTTCATGGTCACTCAATAAGCGAATGCAGGAATGTAAAGACAATAATTTTGAGGATGATCGATCAGGGAAAGTTGAATAATTTTATAATAGGACATACGCAACCTCAGAAATTACCACCAGCACCAGATATTCGCAGAGTGAATACCGCAGGAGAAGCAGAAACATTTGTGATAGAAGTTAGAGCCAAAGCGAAGAATCTATTCTGTAATTCCATCATACATTCATATAAGACTATTGAGGATTTCCACGACAATGTTCTAAGAAGAGTCTTCGTGAGAGACACAGATGGAAGAGAGATAATGAATATTGCGAGAGCCTCTCCGTTAGAGGAGTGGCAAAAACAAACTATTTCTTTCACTACGCAAGAAGTACCTGAGCCTAGCGAAATGCATGATAATCCGCTAGTGGTAAGATTAGAAATCAACCCAAAACAAAAAGAAGAGGAAGATGAAGAAGAAAATGAGGATGATGAAGTTGAATATTCTTGGGCCATTAACAAAGTTTTAATAGACACTGGAATCTCAATGGATATATTGTTTTATCACACTTATAAAATAATGAGAGGAAGAGATGAGGATCTGATACCGTCAACCTATAAGATCTATGGTTTCAATGGTACCGCCAACAAGCCAAAAGGGGACATTACCATGCGGATTCCATTAAAGGGACTATCTTCTAAAGTTCAATTTTGTGTTGTTGACATAGAATCGCCATATAACGCCTTAATTGGCCGGCCATGGTTACATGGGATTCTAGGAGTAGCTTCAACTTATCACAAGTGCATTAAGTTTCCTCATCCCAGTGGTGTTGGAATTATAAAGGGAGATTGGATTGAGGGAAAGAAGTGCTATGAAATTGACATGGAATCTTGCGAAGAAAGAGATGCGAGGAATAAAAATTGGAAGCATAACATCAAACAGAAGCAAAGAAGTGACAAATTAATGGTTGATACAATAGAACGGCAAGAAGATGGAATGCTGCAAAGTCAACAAACACTAAAAACAATTGATGGCGAGCGCCTCGCATATGGAGAGAAAATAGCAAAGCGCAACAAAAAGGCAGAAACAGAAATTAGTAAGTAGAAAGGTAAAATTTCTCAAATCGTGAAATTTAAGAAATGTATGAATGATTTTTTTGAAGAAAATGTTTCAAAAGAATATTTTGTTTCAATGAAAAAGATGAAATTGAAAAATCATACAAGAGATGAAATGCAAAAAAGAGATAATCAAAGAATAATGACATATAAGAACGGGACGTACCTTTATGGCGTACACCTTAGTTCGCGGATAAAATTTCGCAAGAGGCAAATGTAAGACCTAAAATACGTCATATGAGGGGGTATCTCTTTGCATGACTTAGGGATAAGGTTATAACGCTGCTGGAACCTGAGTCATGGAGATTGGGGTTATTGAAAACCCATCCAGGAGAGATACCTTGGATTTCCAACTATATATATATATATATATATATATATATTAACAGTTGGACGACTGAGGGTCTCTCCTAAGGAGTGCAAAATATGATTAAGGAACCGAGGTACACGGTTGAGCCAAGAGTTCCTGGGGCGTACAATATTACCCTGGCCATTCTTGGCAAGTCTTGACTATAATGCATTCGGCCCGAAGAAAACCCTACTTAGGGTGAAGTCTCGTAACCATAAGCAATATAGGAAAAAGGCATAAGAGGCTATGAAAACAACTGGTTGTTGTTAAAACCGGATGGGAAGAGCTAGTCTTGTATTGCCGATATCACCGCCTTGAAGGGGCAACCAGGGGGAAGATAAGGGCGACACCCTCCATTAGGGAGATGATAAGTGTATACAGACGACAATGTCATGGGGATTTACGTTCGCAAGAACATTTAGGCCTATCATATTGTCGCGTGAAAAATACCTTACAGAAGTAACAAGCCATGAGAAAAAGTTAAGATGAGATCAATGGGTTTTTACATGAAAGTGTAAAGACGTCCAGCGATTTCATCGCAAGACGGAAATGTCATGGGAATTTGTTCTCGCAAGAGAACTTAGGCCTGTCATATTGTCGCAATAAATTGAAAAAACAAGGATAAGACAAGATCAATGGGTTTTTACATGCGAATGTAAGGACGTCCTGTGATTTTGTCGCCAAAAATAAAAAGTGGCTAAATAAGAATTTTAACTAGGAAGGAAAAATAAGACCACAAGAGATCATGAGATTATGCAGACATGACCTCCGCCATTTATGCAGAGGTTGAGGCAAAATTTACAAACAAATTTTATTCAACATTAATCTGCTCAATCTTTCATATTGCAGATGAATAACAGAGGCAAGAATGGGAATGAACATAATGATAAAATTATTATTCATCTTTATATGGCAGATTTACGCAGATAGTTAAAAATTAATAATCATGTTGATTAACCATATTGCAAAAAAGAATTGTTCTCTAATTTATACAGATAGAAGAAAAAGAAGTCTATACATCAAGGAACCTTAGAAGCTGGAGAAATTCTCAGCAATATCACAAGAAGAAGGAGATAAATGTACAAATATTACAAGGAATTAAAAAGTAGAAACAAAACTAGTTAGATCCATCATAATCCTCGCCAGATTTTTCTACTTCTTCGTCTTCACCATCATCTTCACTACATCCTTCATCTTCACCAGATTATTCGGCTTCACTGTCAGAGATAACAAGGTTTGGAGTATTCGTTGGAACTTCTTCGGCGAGGCAAGGATACAATGAGTGAGAAATGTTATGATCATCACAGACCCTCTTGACGGAGTCATTGCGAACACCAACAAGGATATTACTAAAATTCGCAGCAGTGATCTTTAATTGGTCTTTCAATCTTGAATATTTTTTATTGCGAGAAGCAAGAGTCTTTGCGAGTTGACCCTTGTCGGCTTCAAGTTCTCCAATTCTTTCAGAATATCTCTTCTCAGCTCCTGCGAGTATATAACAACAAGTTGGAAATTTTGCAAAAACCTAAAGACAAGAAATTAATGAGGAAGAACAAATAACAATCTTCTCTTTCAGAAATCATGTTTCTAATTAAGGCCGCTTATTCAACATGAAGACTAACATCCACACCTAAGTTAGTTCTGGCATTATCAAGAATCTTCGCAGCCCAGGTAAATTTATCATCATTATTAATAATAAGATGGGAACGAATTTGGTATTCCCTTTCAACAAGAACCTTTTTCTCGCAGATAAGTCTATCTCTTTAAATTTGGACTTCAAGAAGGGTTTTATGAAAATCCGCTAAAGTTTGAGCTCCTTGTCTAGATATACGATCTTTTTCATCTGAGAGATCATTGTTCTTGGCCCTTAAAGTTTTAATCTCTTCCTTAGAATTGTGGTAAAAGCTTTTGAATTTGTTAGCCATGTCTAAATAAGATCTATGGTCAATTTCTAACAGGAGAAGCTTAGACCTAAGTTCATCTATGGAAAGAGAATTAATTCTATCATTGGAGGGATTATTCAAAGAGTTATTGAGAAGCTCTAGAAGAGCATCATCATCTATTGGTTCAGGAAAAGAACGAAGGGTTGAAGCCTCATCAGAGAGACCATAAATGTCTGCGATAATGGTAAATCAAATAAGAAGGAGTAATGGAAAGTAGAAATATGAAAAAAAGAGAGGAAAATTCTCATACCTAAGAGTTGTTTATTGGCACTTTCAAGATTGGATACTTTGAGCATTTGATGAGAAAGATCCTTCTCTAGTTTTTTATTCTTCTTACCAAGATCAGTAGAGGCAGATTCTAATTCTTTATTTTTTTTGCGAATACTAACAAGTTCAGATTCCATCTGTCCATCCTTCTCGCAGAGATTAGCAAACTCATATTCTAACTCCTCATTCTTCTTGCAAAGAACATTGTTCTTCTTGTGAAAGGATGCACACCTTTTCTCGAAATCTGAGGCAATAACAAAAGAAACTCTTCCATCCTTCGAGGGAAAACAAAAAATTGTCAAGATAAACATAAATTAAAATCCTGCAAATAAATGAAATTATACAAATATGGCGAAGAAATTAGAACATACCAAAATGCTTAGTGAATTTAAGAGGCTGGGAGTCACTGATCTTGAAACTCCTTGAAGAGATTCATTTCCACTAATATGGAAGCATCGCAGACCTTTGCTAGAGCTTGGCATGTGTCTCTAAGAGTATCATTCCCCATACCAAGCATAGTATCAGAAAATATGCTAGATAGCTAAGACATAGAAGACTCAAGTTGGGAGGATTCCCTCGCGGAAGGGATATCAACATCAAAATCACCATCATCATCATTATTAGTATCATCAAGAGAACTTTCTTCATTAGATTAAGATGATGAAGGGGAAGTAGATTGGATTCTTCTTTTCTTTGAAAGAGGAACAATGGATTTCTCTTTGAGAAAAACAGTAGATTTATCCTTGCGAGAAGAACCTTTGCTTTTCCCCTTAGACTTCGCGATCTTCACAGGTTATATTTCTTCAATAACCTTCAAACACAGATAAATGTAAGAAATATAGACAACAATATATTGTTAAGAATCGTAAAGGAATATTTTTTACCTCATTTGTGAGTGATTTGAGAGCTAATAAAGTACAAGGTTTCCCTGACTTCTTGTAATTAGCCTTCAATCTGTTAATCTGGAAATATTGGAGTAGTCAGCGAGCGGATACATAAGAATATGAGGAAAATAGAAATAAGTAAAAATTCGGGAATATACCTCCTTATTCTTTTCAGTCCAGCAGAACACCCATGTTGGTAATTTGCGAGACTCGCGGCTAAAGTATGAGAACCAGAATTGTATGGACCTTCTAACTATAAGGGAAGAATATACCATTTGTCTTCACTGGAATGTCGAGGGGATGTATTGTTGCTCGGATGCCAATCAATGTCCAACAAAAGAGCTTTGTCTTCAAAAACATCATCCTTCTTTTGTAAACGGACACCCCAACAAGTGGTATCCCTCCTCATGGGTATTATGTCATAGTTTGCGAAGAAATTCTCTATAGTGTACTTTGCAGGAACAATTGGAACATCTTTGAATTTAGGATTCTTCGCGGTATCAGGGTAGCGAGATTCTTTACAAGCACCGCGAGTAGCATACTCAAGAATTAAGCGAATGCAATCCCCACTCAACTGATATACCGCCCGCGAGAACTTCTCATGAGAGAGTATTTCATAGAATAAAGGAAGCTCAAGGTCATAGAGAGGAATAGGAAGATCAGATTCAAGTTGACCTAACGAGACTATAATTTTCTCGCCATTACATGGATGATCAGAAAATAATTTTACAGAAAGCTCAGCCTTAGGGTTTTGATCAGCAATGGTAGATAAAGTAAAACCTCTGTTCTGAAGTTCTTCTTGAATTTTCTCAAAGGCTTTCAGATATTTACGACCAGCTGGAGGCATTTTCTTAGTATGGGAATGAAAATTGAAAGAGTAAAAGATCGAAAGAAAAAATTGCAACAGTAACAGATCCGGAATTCACAGAAGAATAGTAAAATTACAGAGAGAAGAAAGAGGAAGTAAAAAGAAGGAAAGAAAAGAATGAAGGAAGTATTTATAGAAGGCAAAGATTCTCGAGAAGATAAATGGATTCAATGCGAAGAAAATACGTGAACGGTTGAAACGTAGCGGTTGAAAAGGACGTGTTAGGAATTGAATGGGAGAAAAAATACGTGTAAAAAATCTGGCAAAGGATGCAGAAACGTGTCAGAACAGAAGAATGTGAAAAGATGAATAGCTGCGGCATTTTATTTCTCATGATCTTTTCTCCTTCGCAGAAAAGGCATGAGAAGAGGCAAGATGTAGGACCATAATATCTCCATGATATTATTCTTGTGAGATTTACAACACTTCTGCGAATTCGTCTGCGAGTTCTTAAACAACATACTACGAGTGTCGCAGAATAACTCAAAGAATGATGTAGCAGATGACGATAGCTGAAACATGAGAAGAATATGACAATTCTGCGAGGGTTATATCATCTGTGAGAATTAGCATTATCACTGCTGCGAGAAGATCGCGAGTCAGATCCGAAATTAAAGGACAACTTAGCTGTCATCCATTATGTAACTACGCTATATAAAGAGAACCAGTAGATTTAGAAGAGAGAGATGAATTTTTGAGCGTTAAGAAAGTTTTGATGAGAGAGAAAATCCAAGAGAACGGTTGTATTCTTGATTTCTTGTAAACATTTCTGAGAATCAAATAATAAAGTGTTGTTTTTAATCTTCAAATATGTGTTGATAATTGTGAATTCTTGTGAAGAGTGTAGTGTAGGTTTTCCTGCAACTACAGTATCATTGTGAAGATTTCAGTTTTTTTTTTTTGCCTGATATTTCGTTTTCTTTTAGGCTTCTTACACATTCCAAACTCAATCATGGGTGTTTGGATATTTTAAGTTCAAAAGCCATGAGTTCTCTATTCTATTAAAAGAGAAAAAAAAAACTGTTAGTATTAGATTGTTTTGCGTACAAAACATATTACTGAAAGCTAGTTTTAGGAAGAGCCAGAGACTAGAAGACTGTACCAAACCTGCAATCAGAAGTTAAATGGTTACTTGAAATCCTTTCGGTTTTCTGACAAACAACTGTGAGTATCTTCCATGGGTGGATGCTAAGACATCATTTTTCATTTGTTCATTTTCCCCTTCTTTTATAATTGGTTTCATTTGCACATCAGTACATAGTTCAGTTTATCTTGTGGAGAGGACCAAGTCATACAGTTACGAATCATAAGAATGATATTTCGTCTGGTTAGATTATTGCATTTATCGACAAGGCTTAGAGTTCCTAACATGTCTTTCTTAAAAAAAATTATGGGTTTACAACTTTATAACTGATCAAGAGTAGACGGTATGACAGACATCTTTGAATTACAGCTTACTGCACCTTACCAGTAACCGTCCGAGTTGAGTCATCATGCAACAGTTTTACAAATTTAAGAAAACTTAATTTTTGAGTTGTGTGCCTTAGCTAGTCATAGAGTTCAGTGTGAACTAGAACTGAAGGGCTAAGTACAAGTTCCTAAATAAAAACTAGAGAAGTAAGTTGTTAAATAATCATTATAAATTGACGACTGCTCAGAGCCATCTATATGATCAAACTATTTTAGTAGAAATGTTTGGCCTAACATAAGCTTTGAAGTTAAATTTCTTGTATGGTTCTCCATTTGTTGAATATTTTAATGCTCCCATTTAGGATGCTTAGGTACTTGTAATGTATGTCCTTGTTTGCATTGGTACTAAATCAAGTTGTTTGGATGATGCAGGGATACATTTGGATTAATTCTTGGTTCAGGATTTTAACATTCTTCTGAAAGCAAATTCTTTTTCTTGGTTTTTATTTTCTAGTATGTTATTTGTTTTTGTTTTTATAGAATGCCATCTCAATAGTTAAACATACCTTTGCAGTTATTTTTTAGTTTGAGTTTTGATTAAAAGAACATGGATAAGAGCAAGGTGACTCAATTTCTCTAGAGTATAAGAAAGGGAAAATGCATTCCTAGATTATGCCTACTTTCATGGCAAGCTTAATAGGGAATGAAAATTGAAGTGTCCCTATAATGTATGTAAAATTTTTGATAGGCAAGAGCGGGGTGTAATTGTTGATCATTTAGTCTTCGCTGGGATGTTGCAAAGTTATACGAACTGGATTCATCATGGAGAAAGAAATGTATCAATAACAATACCGGAAATCTGGGATGATGATGCTGATTAATCGTTATTAATTTGTTATTGTGTTTTTTTTTATCTATTCATTCTTTGATTATTTATTTTTTGGTAAATATGTCATTAATCGTTGATGTACTTAATTTTTATTTGATGATTTTTGGTTCTTGCAGGAATATGGATGAAATCCCATAACCTCCAGCAACAAATAAATCAGGAGCTAAGTTGAAATTCCTTACCAAGCTGAAAAAAGTCAACAAATTATCACTAGAATATTGTCGGCATGAATTATGAGGATTTTAATATGAGACTGGTAGGTATCCCGATCTAGGTTTGTTGCATAGGATTCAGTTTTTTATTTTTGTTTGAGTTTTCTTTTTAAAAATGGAATGGAATTAAAATCAATTAATCTTCATTGCTTTGGTGTATTTGAAAATGCAAGCCCATACAAAATGCTAGAACATGTGTTGGTGGTGCAAATGACTCATCTACCTTTCTCTAGGCTGCTTTGATGAGATTATTGTATACACTCGGTGAATCTGAAAAGTCATAATATGTTACCTCAGATCAACAGTTCCCTCGGAGAAGATTCATTTCTAAATAAATGCCTTCATGTAGATCCTTTGACTAATGATCTCTTCGAAGCTGTAAATGATGGAGTTCTTTAATATATGGTAATTTTTCTATCTGACCATTTTCATATGTTAAACTTGGAGATATCTGTATCCATGCAAATGGATTTCATAGTATTTAAGGATCTATTATTTTTGGTGTGGTTAACTTATCAATGTGGCAGTACCTGGGGATATCGATGAACGGGGAATGAATACTACAAAGTACTCGACCATTGGGAAAAGAATAAAAATCAATTACTTTGTCTAAATTCTGCCAAATTATTAGATGTAAAGTAAACAATGGCATCCAGGATTCTATTGAAGGAAGTGTAGTACTCTACATCCATTTGAGTTTCTTGTATATTTGTTTTTCTTAAATCTCATGTCGCTTGCTTACTAGTAGTCATCACTGATCTCCCACTGGATTTTCGTTTTTATCTTCATCTGGTGCAGGGTGTGCTTTCTCAAATAATTAAGTTATGCTATGCTGGACTTTGTGCATGCAAAGTTCCTACTACTCATGTATTTATTTTATGGATCCATGATTCCATGTTTATTTCACACTTAACTATTGTCTAATACATCTGAAACACATATACAAGTATTGGCAGACCTTATCTTAAAGAAAAAAATCTAAGTTGTTAGTGATTTGTTAATGCATAGTTTGAACTTTTAACTGACTTATTTTTAGTGGTAGTTGTGGGATTAAAGTTATGCAATCTCTGTTATAACACAAGAAGAAGTCTACCTAAGAGTTGCAGGATGTGAATTTGATGAAACTGAATAAATGGTATTGGGAGTGAGCTCTTTGTCAGGAAGATACTTGTTGATTGACATCTGATGTGAAGGAATGTTACATCATCCTCTGGTTTAATCATTTTAATGTTCAAGCTTAATTGTTAGGAGTTATTTTTTGTTGCTAAGTTTTGATGTAATAAAATATGACTTTGTAATATTTGTTTGAATGAATGAATGATGTTTTCTTAGAATTTTGGTAGCGTAAGCAAATATGTTTTTCAGCTCCATTCGAAACTATTAAGTACCAAAAGTCCTAAAAGTGGAATGGCCTTTTGTCGGACCGTATTGCATCAAATAGTTGAACAATAGCCACGACTGCTGTATTTCCGTGGTTAATTGATACATACATGTGGATCTTATCCCTTGATTAGCCACAGTCAAATCCGTGGCAAATGAACATGAACCAATAGTTACGAGGTAAAAACCGTGGCTAACGTCGTGGCAAAAACTATTAGCCACTGGACTATTTGTTACGGGGAGGCAGCCGTGGCTATTTATCTTTTTCCACAGATTTTTGATTTATAGCCACACGCTTTTGCCATGGCTAAATCTGATTATTTTTGTAGTGTCTTGTCTTAAAAAAACTGAAAGATCATTCCTCAGTAGAACTATAGATTGTGCCACAACCCTATAAGATTAACTCGAAATCAGAGGAAAGAGTTGACAATAGCTTCTGGAAGAATATTCCTCCTCATCCATATCGAAACAATTGTTGTTTTGATGAAGAACGACTCCAGAAGGAAGGGAAATAGAGAATCTCTGTCAAAAGGAATAATGAGGGATGTCCGGTAGTTGTTTCAAATAATCACACTGATGTGAATCATAAGGAAGTCCTTAGAATGGGAAAATCGTATGAAAATATCATTAAAAGAATTAAGAGAGATCTATCAATCTCGGAGAATTCTCACATCGGTACAATTTCTCCATATGATCATATCTCTAGAGTTAGAAAAGATCATCGTCTTGGGAGAAAATATATTAGGCAGAAATTCCCTAGAGTTAGCTTTTGCTTAAACGAAATTGTAGGTACAATTGATGTGTTTATTCCATTATGTATATGTGGATGTTTGTGTGATTCAATTGGTTCCGGTTAAGTAAAAATATTGTTATCTTGCTTTGTTGTGTGATATCAATCGTTTAGGCTTACGAAAGTTTAGTGCAATTGCGTTGCTTTAATGTTTATGTTATTTCAATTGCTTCCAGTTAAGTAAAACAATTATTATTTTGCTTTATTGTATGGTATCAATTGTTTAAGCTTACAAAATTTCGGTGCAATAGTGGAACTTTAATGATATATGTTGTTTCAATTGCTTCCGGTTGAGGTAAATAATTATGCAAGTTGATTTATTAGTTTGTATGAATTATTTATGGCTTAACGAATGAATATATTGATGGGATGAGTTGTTTAGTCCAATTCGATTCCGGATAAGCTAAACTAAGTTAATTCTGATCTCAGTTAGACTTATCAAAGTGGAGGTTTCGGTTATTCAAGTCTAGCCGAATGCCTAAATAAGGAAATGCTAGTTAACTACCCTAGTATTTGGCTTGTTTAAATTCTAAGGGTCTAAGTTATATGGATAATTAGAACCTGATGAGAAAAATGGAGATTATCTTTCTTTTTGGTCTTATCGAATGAAGCGGTTGTATTTATACAATCGGTTTAGCAAAGGAACTAAGTTGTGGTAGGCTTATAAAGTTACCTACAATGATACTGCAAGTGCACAATGACAGTTTGTGTGAAGTTCAAGCACATGTCGATCCACAGAGACTTGGAGAGTGCTAGGTTGATTCTTTGGTCTAACTAAACTTATTCAAGCATAAGTAACACAAAGGAGTTTGATTGAGTTGTGTCGATACGACAAGATGTTGATGAAGATTATGACAATAAAATAAAGATGCAATAACAAGGAGCATAGCAATGAGAATAAAGGCACTAGGATTATCAAATCCACCACTAATCCTTGTTATGTATTCAACTAGTTTGAATGTTCTTGTCCTTGTAAAAGATAAGAAAGATGTGTCAATTTTACCACTTACCTAAGGAGTTTCACCAGTAGATAGTCCAATTATCAGCTAAAGTATCAACTCAAAGTACTAATTATCTAATTAAGCACAACTAGTCAAGGAATGGACAATAATCTCTAAAGCATGAGCTGAAATATACTCAACACAGTTTTATCCTAACTACAATGGATACATGGCATTCATTGTGAGAGCAAAGCATTGAAATACTAAAATTGAAACTATCTTAACAAATTAAGCATTCAAGAATAACACAAACCAAGTATGAATACCAAAACATAGAATTAAGGCTTCATTTAAATCCTAGTAGGTGAATTTAGAACATACTGAACATGATAAAAACACACTGAATTTAACTAACAATTAAACCCTAAAAATTCAGACCCCTTTTTCACACAGTAGATATTAAAATTTATACAAAAACTCTCTTCTCACCTTCAACAAAAAATTAAATGCGTACCCAACAAACCCAATCGTCTGAATTGATTTTTCCCTCTTCCAATTCGCTTCTGCAAGTCATTAATTCCATGTTTTGAGAAACCCTAACTTCATCTGTCTCGAGCTCAGTTTCTAGGGTTTTGGGAGAAGCTAAGATAGAGATAGCTAGAGCTAGGGGATGATGAAGGTGGCTGTGCTGGTGATGGTCGGGAGAAGAAGGTGATGTTGGTGCTGTTGGAACTGCAGAAAAGGTCGGGTGGAAGAAAATGGAAGAGAAGAAAGAAGAGAGAAGAATAAGAAGAACTGAGTTTGTATTTTGGTCGATGGGTGAAGGGGACAAGTGGCTAGGGTTTGAGGCGGGTACTTCGAATGTTGATGCATCGAGTGAAGAAGCCGTTGGATGCAGCTGCTTGATCCAATCTAACGGTTTAGGATGGAGGCGGGTTTGGATTCGGGTCTGGGTTCGGATCTTGGATAGTTCAATCCCATGTACTTGTAAAAAGGTTGCAACTAATGCGCATGCGGGTTGCAACTTCTTTTCCATAGTCGCCATTCTCCAATTTTCTGCTCTTTTGGCTCCTTAATTCATCAAAGCATTATTTAGTACCTAAAAACACAAAATTAATTAGTACAAGTATTTATTCTTGAAAACAAAGAAAATACAGAATTTGGGATAATATATGATTTTAAAGCGCAAAAGATGAGTTAAATGCCAACAAAAAGGTGTAGAAATATGCAATATTTGGCACTCATCAAATACCCCCAAACCTTAATTTTACTTGTCCTCAAGTGAAACATAAATTAAGAAATCCTAACTGTACCACTGTCGCAGGTCTCTCAAATGCATTTAGCATATGCACTAAGCCTTTAAACCCCTAGGTGTCCCTAGTGGACGAGTTGTAGTTTCGTGAGGTCCTACTAGAGATGTACCCACAAAACCTTCACCAACTTCAGAGCGTAATAGAGTCTCAAGCATGCAAAGAGCTTTGAGGACATAGAGTTTCTGCATGCTAGTAACATGAAGTTAGAACTACCAAAGAATGCATTCTCATCCTTAAGAGTTGAGCGAGAAATAACCATACCATATGAAATAATTCGGGTTCGAGAGTAATCACAAGCCTCGACTTCTGCCTCACTAATAGGGTTTTATGATAATTGCACTCAAAAATATCGTTTTTTTATTCTCTCATGTGTGCAGACAGAAGTAAAGAGAGAAATCCTACACACGTTGATGTTGGGAAGGAGAACCTTCCGAAATAATTTTTGGAGACTCCACAGAATTGTGGACAAAAAAGATCTTTTTCTGATGATCTCTAAGAAAGGAAATCAACCATTACCAAGGATGGGAGTACTCACTTACCTTCACATCTGATCAGCAATCAATACCACTCTCACAGTATCCATAGAAATGTCTTCAATCTTCGGGATCATCACTCAATTTTCCACAACTTGGTCTTCAAAACTTCACTAATTCTCATCTTATTTTATTTTCTTTGCTGTTGATGATGAACTTCTTGAACTTCTTAGAAACTTGACAATTTGTAACTTTTCTCTTCAATTTCCTTGTTGATTGGAATTTTTCTTTCCCATCGTGTTAAAACTAAGAAAATAACTACAATATTTTTTTTTTTGAACTAACACAAAACTTAAAAATAACAATAAAAACAATGAAACTACTAACTACCAAATATCTTTGCAGCACCTAATTCGCCCTCCGACATGGTTAAATCCAACTTTAACGCTCTAACAACTAAGAAACCCGATTGTGTTCTCTAGTACTTCCAATTTCAGTTATTTCGGTCAGACACTCTATGTAAACATAGCTAGAAGCATGCTAGTGACTCTAACATTTCTAAAAGTTGGAGGTTTTTATGTACATATTTACAAAGAGTTTTGAATTTTTTTGATTTTTTTTTTTTGTTTTTGGAAAACAAAGACTAAAAACTCTATATGCAAAACACACCCCCAAAACTAAATCTAACATTGTCCTCAATGTTTCAATAGATGATAAGAATTTAAACAATCACATACCAAGAGAACTATGTTGAGTAAAGAAAAGGTTAGAAATTAACGGATGCAAAAGGATGGTGATAAACCATTAGTGGGCGAATGCTTTGATAGCAAACAACAAGAGCGCAAGACAAAAAGTTTGGTTAGCACACATAAAAACTATGCAAAAAGAAAAGGAAAAGGGAAAGAGAATGGATTTTTAGTCCATATGTATGTACACAGGTGAACTAGTTTAGTCCACATAGACGGGTTCTTCCAAGTCTACGGTCTCAACTTCTGGTGGTAGATGCTCCAGAAATGGTTTCAATCTCTGACCATTGACCTTGAAGATGTTATTGTTTGAAGGGTTTTCGATTTCAACAGCTCCATGGGGAAAAACAATACGTACCAAGAATGGACCTGACCATCGAGAACGTAACTTTCCTGAAAACAAATGCAAACCAGTGTTGTACAATAAAACTTTTGACCATGTGTGAAAGACTTGCGCAAAATGCGCTTGTCATGAAACACTTTCATTCTTTGTTTGTACATTTTGGCACTATCATATGCATCATTTCTTAACTCTTCTAACTCATTGAGTTGAAGCTTCCTTTGGGTGCCAGCCTTATCAAGATCAAAGTTCGGTTTCTTTACAGCCCAATATGCACGATGTTCTAAATCTACAGGTAGATGACAAGCTTTACCGTACACAAGTTTGTAATGGGACATGACAATGGGAGTCTTGTATGCAGTTCTATAGGACCACAAAGCATCATTTAAACATAAAGACCAATCTTTCCTAGAAGGATTAACAGTCTTCTCAAGAATATGCTTAATTTCCCTATTAGAAACTTCTACTTGGCCACTGGTCTGAGGATGGTAAGGTGTTGCTACCTTATGAGTGATTCCATACTTACGCACAAGTGATTCAAAATGTCTATTGAAAAAATGACAACCTCCATCACTGATTATTTCTCTAGGTGTTCCAAAGCGAGAGAAAATGTTTTCTTTAAGAAAAGAAATAACAACTTTATGATCATTTGTTTTGGATGCAATGGCTTCTACCCACTTAGAGACATAATCAACAGCAACAAGAATGTACATCTTACCTTCAGAGTTAGGAAATGGACCCATGAAATCAATACCCCACACATCAAACATCTCAATAATCAAAATGGGTTGTAAGGGCATCATGTTTCTTTTAGAGATACTTCCTAATTTCCGGCATCGGTCACAAGCAACACAAAAAGCATGGCTATCTTTAAACAATGTTGGCCAGTAAAAACCACTCTGCAAGATCTTTGCAGCAGTTTTCTTGGCACTAAAGTGGCCTCCACATGCATGGTCATGTCAGAAAGAGATGACATCACTTTTTCCAGAATTGGGGACACATCTCCTAATGATTTGGTCTTGGAAGTACTTAAACAGATATGGGTCATCCCAAAGGAAATGTTTAACTTAAGCCAAGAATTTAGAACGGTCTTGTTTAGACCAATGCAAAGGCATTCTACCTGTAGCAAGGTAGTTTATGACATCAGCAAACCAAGGCATTTCAGACACAAGCATCAATTGTTCATTAGGGAATGATTCTCTAATAAGCACGGATTCATCAACAAAATTTGCTGACCCTTTGTTATCTCGATCTTAGATCTTGAAATCTTGTAACAAGAGTATCCATCGAATTAGACGAGCCTTAGCATCTTTTTTAGACAAAAGATATTTCAATGCATCATGGTCAGAATATATGATGATTTTAGATCCTATCAAATAAGATCTAAACTTATCCAATGCAAAAACGACAACTAGAAACTCTTTCTCAGTTGTTGAATAATTCATTTGAGCATCATTAAGTGTTTTACTAGCATAGTAGATCACATAAGGGATTTTGTCTACTCGTTGACCTAAAACAGCTCCTACAGCATAGTTAGACGCATCACACATAATTTCAAATGGTAAGGTCCATTCGGGTGGTCTGCCTATAGGGGAAAATGTAAGGAGAGCCTTCAATTGCTCCCATGCTTCCTTACAAGCATCATCAAAGACAAATGCAACATCTTTTGCAAGAATATTACACAAAGGTCTTTAAATTTTACTAAAGTCTTTGATGAATCGGCGGTAAAAACCGGCATGACCTAAGAATGATCTTATGTCCCTCACAGAACGAGGTTGAGGCAAGTGTTGAATGAGATCAACCTTGGCTTTATCTACTTCTATGCCTTTTTCCGAGATGATATGCCCTAGAACAATGCATGAGTCAACCATGAAATGACATTTTTCCCAATTCAAAACCAAATTATTTTCCTTACACCGAATCAGCACACGAGTAAGATGATGCAAACATTCATCAAAAGAAGACCCAAAGACAGAAAAATCATCCATGAAAATTTAAAGAAACTCATCTATCATGTTGGAAAATATGCTCATCATGCAATGTTGAAAAGTAGCGGGTGCATTACACAACCCAAAAGGCATACGACGATAAGCAAATATTCCATAAGGACACGTAAATGTGGTCTTATGTTGGTCTTTGGGTGCTATGTGAATTTGGTTGTATCCTGAATAGCCATCTAAGAAATAATAGTACCTTTGTCTCGAAAACCTTTCTAGCATTTGGTCAATGAAGGGCAGGGGAAAATGGTCTTTCTTTGTTACTGTGTGCAATTTCCTATAGTCAATACAAACTCGCCACCCTGTGGTCACACGGGTGGGGACAATCTCATTCATTTCATTTTGAACTACAGTAATGCCAGACTTTTTGGGTACCACTTGAATGGGACTGACCCACTGGCTATCTGGAACTAGGTAAATGATACCCGTATCAAGTAATTTCAAAATCTCACCTTTAACAACATCTCTCATATCGAGGTTAAGTCTCCTTTGCATTTCCCTAGATGGTTTAGTATTTTCTTCAAGATTTATGTGATGCATGCAAATTGTGGGACTTATACCTTTAAGGTCTGAGATGGTCCAACCTAAGGCTTTTTTATGTTCTTTAAGCACTTCTAAAAGTTAAATTTCCTGTTTTGTGTCTAAACATGATGCAATAATCACATGAAAAGTATCAGAAGTACCTAAGAAAGCATACTTCAAAGTATCATGTAATGGTTTCAAATCAAGCTTAGGTGGTTCATCAAGAGATGAGGCAGATTTGGAATCAGATAGTGGAAGTGGTTCCACTGCAGTCTGCCATTTAGAAATATCCATCGGTGGAATAGATTCAAGCAAAGAGTGAACCTCACTAATGTACTTAGAATCGAAAATATATAAGTCAAAGTTATCTAAACATGCTTACAAAGGGTCCACATATAGGATGTCAGGAAATGAGTCTTGAATCAGACTCTCAATCATGTTAATCTCATGCAATTCATTATCATCACAATCTATGGGTTGTTGACTTACACGAAAAACATTCAGTTCCAAAGTCATGTTCCCAAAAGACAAATTCAATATTCCGCTACGACAATTTATGATAGCATTTGACGTTGCCAAGAAGGGATGTCCTAAGATAACATGAATATGATTTTCAGGACTTTGCACAGGTTGAGTATCTAACACAATGAAGTCCACAGGTAAATAAAATTTATCAACCTTGATTAACACATTTTCAACAATTCCCCGAGGGATTTTCACAGATATGTCCGCTAATTGTAGCGTAACAAGGGTGGGTTGAAACTCCCCAAGACCTAACTGCACATACACAAAATATGGCAATAGATTCACACTAGCTCCTAAGTCCAATAAAGCTTTTTCGATTATATGATCACCTATAGTGAAAGAGATAGTTGGACTACCTGGGTCTTTAAACTTAGGTGGGGTTTTGTTTTGAATAATTGAACTTACTTGCTCAGTGAGAAAGGCACGCTTATGCACATGAAGCTTTAGGTTTTGTGTGCATAGGTCCTTCAAGAATTTAGCATAAGCAGGTATTTGCTTAATTGCTTCGAGAAAAGGAATGTTTATATTGACTTGTTTAAATGTCTCCAACATCTCATTGTATTGGGTACCTTTCTTATGTTTCTCCAATCTTTAAGGAAATAGATCAACAGGTACATGAGATGGTGCAGGGACATTAACATCATGGGAATTATTAGAGTCATTATCATGCTCAGATTCCTTCTCCACAACGGGTGTTTTCTGTGGAGTTTTATGCACTGGTGAGTCTGATCTAGACTCACTCAACTGAGGTACACCTACATTGTTCTCAACAACTTTACTACTACGAAGAGTGGTGACAGCATTCACAGGACTATGTGAAGTTTCATTGCAAGTTGAAGTACCTGCCTGAAATACATTCTTTGGATTTTGTTGGGGTTGACTAGGGAGTTTTCCCTTTTCTCTCTCATTCAATGCATCACAAATTTGACCTATTTTAAGTTCTAGACTTGTGAAAAGTTGGTCGGTGGTCTTTTGAAGTTGTAAATTTTTTTGGGTCAACAAACCGAAACTGTCTTCAAAGATAGGCTTTTTCTCTACAGGGTATTGAGTGTGTGGTTGCACTTGGGGGTTTCTAGGATATGAGTATCCTTGGATATTATTTGTTGACCCCCCTTGTACAGGCCCTTTATACCATGAAATGTTAGGGTGATTTCTCCACCCTGGGTTATAGGTCTGAGAATAAGGGTTGTTCTCTTTCCTATGGTACAAAGCATTGGCTTGCTCGGTTTTAGACTTTTGAAATGCATGTAGGTCTGGACAACTATCCACTAAATGGTCTTAACCATGGCACGCGACACAAGTGGCCATTTCAATTTGGTCACGGAGAGTAGGGGCGGTAGTTTTCACATTCTTCTGCAGCTCTAGCACTTCTACTCTCCTAGCCAAAGATGCAATCTTTGCATTTCCCTAAAAGTCAGACTCAATTCTATGAACATTAGCTACAAGGGTAGTCCTTTTAGGTTTACGGATGGACTCCCACTGCTGAGTCTTTTCAGCGACTTTGATTAAGAAAGTCCAAGACTAATCAGCACTTTTGTCAATAAATACACCATTGCACATTGACTCAACTGTGGTTCGCGTCCTGACATCTAGGCCTTCATACAAAATTTGTACAAGTCTCCATTTTTCAAAACCATGATGGGGACATTGGAGAAATAATTCATTGAATCTCTCCAAATATTTTGCTAGAGTCTCTTTTCTAATTGCACAAAACCATTTAGACTTTGACGAATTGTCGCAGTCTTATGGTTGAGGAAAAACTTTTTGAAAAATTCTTTTGTGAGATCATCCCATGTTCTAATGGACTGTGGTTATAGGGCATGAAGCCAGGACTTGGCTTTTTCTTTCAACAAGAAAGGAAATAGTCTCAGTTTGAGGGACTCTTCCGGCATTTGGTTAAAACGCAGAGTCCCACATATATCTTCAAAGTCTCTAACATGGTGATAGGGGTTTTTAGCATCAACCCCTCTAAACACGGGAAACATGTGAATTGTGCTTGCTTTCAGCTTAAACTGACCAGCATCAGCTGGTAGAATGATGCAAGAGGGCCGACTTGCCCTAGTGGGGTACATGTAGTCCTTGAGACTACGGGGTTGGTTCAATTCATCACCCATTGTCTCATATTGGTATGGGATTTCTACTGCAGAACTGGGTATGTCAACAATATCTTCTTGGCGGATTCTAACTAGTCGGTTTGTTTCATCTCTAAAAGACACAATCATAGCCTAGCTAGCACATCAATCATGTTAAGACACTCAGCCAACCAAATAGTTTCAGAAATATGAAGAGAAATCTCGAGAAAACCAAAGTCTAGTTTTTTTATATTATTTATTTATTTAAATGCACAGATTCAAAGAGTGAAAAAAAATGCTTGGCAGGTGAACATATTTAGAGTTTATGCAAAGGTCTGCTTGGCTAACAACAACTCAACCAACACACTTAACTCTCACAGGGTCACAAGCTAGTCTTTTAACACTCAGAACTGATGTCTGTTGGTTTAGTGAAAGAAACAGATAAAACTTGCTTGTGCTATGTGATTATGCTCACTCAAGTTGCAACATGTGTTGTGTGATTGTGATAATCAACAAGCTTGGAATGTGAATATGGGTCACAGGTTATCAACAAGTCTAGCAAACCTCAAATTTCACAGATTATGCACAAAGGTGCCAGGGAAGATAGTTCAACAAACTCAGTCAATAACAAACTCAACTAACCAAAGTATACAAATCAAAGATTATTCAAATAATAGAAAGTTCCAATGACCAAAAGCACAGGTTCATTCGAGATGAAAAGATCAAAGTGAAATAACTGGCTAATGCCAATATCAGGTGAACATGGTGAATCAGAGCATTAAAAGTTCATAGATTAACTGTTGGATAGCAAACAAATGTTTATGGAAACTAGGGTTCAACAATCACTAATGAGAACTGATTTCAGCAGTCATGACAGATATTCAAGATAAATTTTGAGTTTAAGAATACACTACCGCCAGTATAAAACTGGGTTTAGGCAATTCCACCAATTATCCTGATCCTTGTCCTTCCTTTCCTTGGCTTTTGCATAAGTATTGCAGGTACCTGTAACTCAACAAAGAATTTCAGTACACATATTTTCACAGATGGAGCAAGGGTATAAAAACCAACAAATGAGAGCTGCAGAATATTGATGAATACAAATGCAACTAACTTCAAGCAAGCAATGGAGAACCAAAATTTACAGCTAAGAAAGTGAAGGAAATCAACTGAATATATATATATATTTAGAATGATGTGGGATGAGATGCAGTTAAACTATCTTGAAAGAAAACTAAATGATATAAACATGTAACAACAAATGATTATGACTAAAATTAAAACTACAACTAATACTAGTAACACTGAAATGCAGATTATACAACAAATGGGTTACAGAATTACACTATAATAGCTGAAAAATAGAAATCTAAACACATATAAACTTCAACTAGATACAAGACAATGCAAGTAAACAAAAATGATGAAAGATAGAGCACACAATGGAGTTAACTAAGATGCAACTAAGATGAACCAAATGAAAAATATATAAACATATGGATTACACTAAGCTATATAATGCTATTACACTAAGACGTAACTAACCTAACTGAAAAAAATTACAACTAGAAATGCAAGAGAAAGATGCAGGTGATGGAAAGAACAAAAGAGACTTAACTTGATGCAGTTTATATAAACAACTGGATTCACACTACTATGATAAGAACACAAAAATTAACTAACAAATACTAATCAGAGGGTGACTGAGATTAAAAGCTACAGCTAGACTAACACAGAGTTGCAGGTTATAAGATTGAATGAATACTACTAAGATAAGACTAACAAACGTAAAAAGAAAACAACATCTAAGTAACATAAATACTAATCAGAGGTTACAGGAGTATGTTACAAGACACTAAAAGATTACACACAACTGAATTATACTAGAAGATGTTATAGAAGTCACAGAATTACAACTGACTAATAAGCTACAGAAACTAATGTAAATTAAGCTACAACTAGTACTAACAACAGAATGCAGAAAGTCTAAAATCTAAACAAGTATATATACAGAACTTAACTATAATGACAACTAAATGAAATTGAATATGGAATGGTTGAAATTTTAAGAACTACAACTACTACTACTGAGCTAAGATGCTGCTAAGTTAAAGCTACATATTTTCTAATCTAAATCTAAGTTGTGCTAAGACAGTTTACAACATCTAAAGTTACAACATGCTAAGATAGAAAGCTTGAGATAGAAATAGGTACACTAAGTTATACTAATGATGCAGGATATATAACATATGGTTTAACTACTAAGTTACACTATAACACCAAAACTAAAAAGAAAACAAAAGTAAACTAACACAATTACTAACAAGATATGAATAAGAAACAATATGATTATTGAATGCAATATCTAACAGGATGCAACTATGATGTAAAATAAAACAAAACTGATTTAACAGAAATAATGCACTTACAAACAATGAGATTACTTGAATGCTTCACTGAAATGAGATGAAAGATTGATATATTACAGGGGGAAGAGAAACTAGATAATGTAAATGCTTGAACCTACATCTAAAACAAGTTCTGAGAAGCAGATTAAGATGAAAGCTATATGAACTGAGAATAGAGCTACTACTACAACAGATATGCAATGGAGAAAGTTATAACTATAACATCATGAACATAAAGGACAATCTGACATATATGTACAATATTAACTGAAACTCAGTAAAATGGAGCAAAACAAACAAATACACTGCCACCAAGTCCCCGGTAGCGGCGCCAAAAACTTGGTAGGCTTATAAAGTTACCTACAATGATACTTCAAGTGCATAATGACAGTTTGTGTAAAGTGCAAGTACAGGTCGATCCACATAGACTTTGAGAGTTCTAGGTTGATTCTTTGGTCTAACTAAACTGATTCAAAGCATAAGTAACACAAAGGAGTTTGATTGAGTTGTGTTGATACGATAAGATGTTGATGAAGATTATAACAGTAAAATAAAGATGCAATAACAAGGAGAATAGCAATGTGAGTAAAGGCACTAGGATTATCAAATCCACCACTAATTCTTGTTATGCATCCAACTAGTTTGAGTGTTCTTGTCCTTATAAAAGATAAGGATGATGTGTCAATTCTACCACTTACCTAAGGAGTTTCACCAGTAGATAGTCCAATTATCAGCTAAAGTATCAACTCAGAGTACTAATTGTATAATTAAGCACAACTAGTCAAGGAATGGATAATAATCTCTAAAGCATAAGATGAAGTATACTCAACACAGTTTTATCCTAACTACAATGGATACATGGCATTCATTGTGAGATCAAAGCATTGAAATACTTAAATTGAAACTATCTTAACAGATTAAGCATTCAAGAATAACACAAACCAAGTATGAATACCACAATAGAGAATTAAGGCTTCATTTAAATCCTAGTAGGTGAATTTAGAACATTCTGAACATGATAAAAACACACTGAATTTAACTAACAATTAAACCCTAAAAATTCAGCCTCCTTTTTTCACACAGTAGATATTGAAATTTATACAAAAACTCTATTCTCACCTTCAACAATGAAATTAAATATGTACCCTATAAACCCAATCGTCTGAATTTCTTGTCCCCTTTTCCAATTTGCTTCTGCAAGTCATTAATTCCATGTTTTGAGAAACCCTAACTCCATATGTCTCGATCTCAGTTTCTAGGGTTTTGGGAGAAGCTAAGATAGAGATAGCTAAAGCTAGGGGATGATGAAGGTGGCTGTGCTGGTGATGGTCGGGAGAAGAAGGTGATGTTGGTGTTGTTAGAACTGCATAAATGGTCCGGTGGAATAAAATGGCAGAGAAGAAAGAAGAGAGGAGAAGAAGAAGAACTGAGTTTGTCTTTTGGTCTATGGGTGAAGGGGACAAGTGGATATGGTGTGAGGCGGGTGCTTCGAATGTTGATGTATCGAGTGAAGAATCCGTTGGATGCAGCTGCTTGATCCAATCTAATGATTCAGGATAGAGGCGGGTTTGGATTTGGGTATGGGTTCGGATCTTGGATAGTTCAATCCCATGTACTTATAAACAGGTTGCAACTGATGCGCACGCGGGTTGCAACTTCTTTTTCATAGTCGCTAGTCTCCAATTTTCTTATCTTTTGGCTCCTTAATTCATCCAAGCTTTATTTAGTGCCTAAAACCACAAAATTAATTAGTACAAGTATTTATTCTTGAAAATAAAGAAAATATAGAATTTGGGATAATATAAGATTTTAAAGCGCAAAAGGTGAGCTAAATGCCAATAAAAAGGTGTAGAAATATGCAATATTTGGCACTCATCAAGTTGCTTAGTTGATTTTTGGTTTGATAAACTAGTTGGGAAAATTGCTTCGGGCAATTATTTCCATGATAACATATCAAAACATAATTACTTTGTAGTTTTGGTTTTGATATTGGTTATCAAAAATGGTATGTAAAACCCTCGTGCTTAACTCAACAGGTTGCAAGTTTATTTTGAGATTTGTAAGATCCTTTCCGTGTTGTCCTTTATTTTTTCATTTCTTTGTCATTTTTGTGATAAAAATTTGGAGAAATATATGGAGTAAACAGGTGATGCTAGTTTCAATTTTATGTTGACTGGTGTCACTAGGGAAGAGGACAATGGTGCTTGAAACGTTTATCTAACGAATGAGGAAAGGCATAGACTAAGGGAGTAACATATCATATGATTGGGATAACAAAGACGTGCATATTGAAAATCTACCTATATCACCTTTAGGAGGAGTATGAGCTTTTTTATTATAATGTCAACAACGGTATTTTTAAGGATTGAATGAATGCAGGTTATGTGGTGTTGAATTCGGGAATCAAGCGTATGTGTAATGAATTATTGTCATTTGTTTATCCATATGATTGTAAGAGTTTTGTCACTAAAATTGACAAAGGGAGAGATTGTTAGAGCATAGATCGGTTGAACCCACCAAGCGTTGGTATGTTAACTTTCATTGTCATATTTTAGTGAGCCAAAACTCATTTAAGAGTCGCTTTAATTAAATGTACTAGAGTCAACTTCGTATAGGTTAGCTTGATAGTATTAGGGTGAGACATTACAAGTATTGTGAAGACTTGAAGAAGTGAAGAAGTACGAAGCTACAACCACAACATCATCCTTCCATTTGAGGTTAGTGATATTTGACTTGAACTGTTTCATTCCCTAACGTATCTTTCAAGTCGTGCATATTGAAAACATAAAACTGCGAAGCATGAACACTCTAGATAGACATAGTATTAAGGAATACAATATGAAGTTTCTTGCTTAACCATTAAAATTTGTATATGAGACATTAACATAATCGTATGAATGCTATTATGATTATTTATGGGTATGAGGTGAGGATTTCATCCTAGGAAACAATGTTTTTACATGTGTTTTAAGGAAGTAAGTTCATGATATGTGTTGTGAACCGAAAAGGAAATCGCCAGGCGTTATTGGGGATGTTCTTCATTACAAATCTTATGAGCGACCAATATGTGTGATTAGTATAACCGCTCATGAATTATTTTTGTTCTTGGTAAAACTATTCACATGAGGCTTGACTTATGTATTGGTATGACTTTTATTAGTGAAACCGGTCTTAAGTAATCACCTGGGGTATGATCGGGTTTGTGAGTGTCTGACCAAATTTGGGAAAGGGGAACCGATCCTATGAAGAGGTGCAGTACATCACAAGAGGTAACCGATCATTGTATGAGGTGAAGCAAGGTTTATAGAATAAAGGGGAACCGATCCTATGAACATGTGCAACACATTTTTAGGCAAGGGGAAACCGATCCTATGGACATGTGCAGTGCATACAAGTTAGATACCAAATATATTTGGGGAACCGATCCTAGTACCTAGTCAGCCATATCTTTGGTAAGCTAGTGTGACTATGCACAATACTCACATGGAGGTAAAACTGAAACTATTTTTGGTAGAACCGTTATACCCATGGTTTTTGATTGAGTGTTACTTGATCAATCACATAGTTCTTGAAAGTCAGATGAACCAATTCTAAACTTGTTTGGAAGTGTGGTAAATCGGTTTCAAGTGAGTAAGTATGAAAAAGGACTTGCAAGAGTAAGATGTCGACACACTTTGAACACGCACATTAATGTGTATTCTTTTATTTTTCAAAGATATTCCTTAACAGCTAAGAAGGAAATAAATCCCAAGATCGAATTTAAATAAGTTAAGAATCTTTTAATTATGGTTTTTAATTATATATGGAAAATAAGAATTAGTAATGTGCATTTGCTAGTTAAAGATTTTCCAAGGAGATTTCGATTATTATATTTAGACAGGGCATTCACAGGAATTATGAAATTCGAATTTGGGTTAATATGGAAAATATCTAGAGAATATTTTCGGTTTTGGAAATTCCTTGGTGTCCAAACTTCCTTGTCTAAAAATACTTTGAGTTTGCATTTCTAGTAAACTAATCCTTCGTGACAGTAAACTTCCTCTGTTGTATTGTTACTGGTGAAGCCACCTATCGGAGAGGAGAGTAATCTAATTAGGTGAAATCTCTTACGGCCACTCAATTTAAAGTATTCTTTGGGATTGAGAAGCTCTAGCGTGACCCATTGGTGGGAAACTAGATATTGCGGTTTATCTTTAGTTTTCATATTGATTTTATTGACTAACGGTGGTTGAACTTTGATTGCACCTGGTTTGTTTATGCTTGAGAATCTTCTCTTCTGATATAAGATTCACTCAAACTAGTTCAAGGTTTCGACAGGGATCTTTATATTGTTGTTATATCTAAAGACGATCTTATGATAATCCATTGTTAACAGACTCGTTCTGTGTGTTATTGATCACAAGAGATTCAAGTTGTTGTGTGTAGGTGTTTATTGAAGATTTAAGAATATTTGAAGACAAAGAACATATATAATATTTATGACTTGGTTTTATAATCTTTGGTGTACACAATACTTGTTTGGGTAACAGAGGATCCAATTAATAATCGGTTTATCCTTGTGGTAGATTGGATTGATTAATTGAGAAGATCGACATCAACACAGTTCTTTGGATTAAGAGTGTTAATTGGCTTAATATTAACGGTTACCTTTTGGTGATTGAACATAAGATAGATCTTGGAACCTAGCAAAGGAGTTTATGTTAAGATAAACAAGGGAACCTTTTCGCAACTCATATCACTTGGTTGAAGTGAGTTGATACCAAACATATTTGTTGCTCCTTTACTGTTTGGAATGCGAACCAAAGGAATTGGTCCAAGTACGTGACTTGTTTACAGTTTGGAGGCGTGGGAATACATACGGAACTAGGTGAACTATAGGTTTAGTTTCCTGGTCTCAACTATACAAAGTTGGTTTATTTTGTATAGCGGCTTAATCCTGAGAGTATTCAATTCTGGACTAGGTCCCGGGGTTTTTCTGCATTTGCGGTTTCCTCGATAACAAAATCTTGTTGTGTCATTTACTTTATATTTCCGCATTATAATTAAAGTAAATTGCAGAAACGTTAATTCCTATTTACTTGATACGTGAATCCTATTGTGTTTGGTTAAGTCTGAACTTTTGTATCAAGTAAACATACTTCGTTGTTGTATTGTCTCGATCTCGTATCCATAGACGATTACACGAAGTGTGAACCGATTAGTTGCATCGTCTCGACTCAGTCTATAGACAATCACTTTCGGAGAAAGGACTTATAGGAAGGAAAAGTTTTAGCTTGACGTATATTGGGGTACTCTCACCTTTTCAATTGGTATCAGAGCATACAAACACGAAAAGATCTAACAATCTGTGTTTGGTGCGATCCATCCTATAAGAATTGAATCCATATCTGATTCAGTTAACGTTAAGCAAGAGTATGACTACTCAAAGGTTGAAGATGTTACTACTTCATTGACTCATGATCCAAGAGTTGCGAAAACATCTGTGTCTTTTTCTGATGAAAAAGAAGATGCTGATAAAGAGTTGGTAAAACTCCTAAAGCCTATAAAATCTATGTCTTCTAAAATGGTGATTTTAAAGATAGAGTCAAATCTTCTTAAACAGGAGATCAGAAATAAAGACAGTCAACTGGATAGTCTGGCTGAAGAGAATATGAATCTCACTGTCAAATTAAAAGCTCTTGTTAATTCTCTTAATAAAGAGACATGTCCAATGACTCTGACAAATGATGCTGTTGTTTTAGTCACATCTGAAACTGATCAAGATGATGGGAGTTTTCCAAACCACATCAAGTCAGAAGAGGATGAGAAACAAGCTTCTACATTTACTGATGATCAAATGAAATCTTGTCCAAAGAAAACTTTGAACCGATTCCATGACAATGATCTTAAGGAATACACTTTTCAGTCACTTGACAGGAAATTTATAATTCTTCAACATAGTGTGGTCAAAATATTGAAGGAAGTTTCTCACTACAAAAATAATAACTTTTAGCTACGGCCCTACTACCACGGATTTGTGTATCCGTGGGTATTGATCACATATTGCCACACCTAAATCAAAATTATGGCAATAGAGCACTCATTTCTCACGGCGAGATTGAGATTTTTCTACGGGTCCAGGTTTATAAGTTATGAAACTGCCAAATCGCATGTAGTGATGACATGATGGGCCGTGGGTATTGTGGGCTTTTTGTTTCGGGATAAAAGTAGACTGTCGTAGCTAATGTTCTCCAAGATTAAAATATAATCCGTAAAATTCTCCGTAATCTTAAGTCGTGGAGAAGTAACTCCCAGTTCCCCTCAACTCTCCTCTTTCCTCGTCTTCTTCGTTAATGGATAAACGAAAAATAATTAGTACTTTGAAACTCTCCACACAAAGAAGACAATCTTTCAAGTAAGTTGGGGTTTGTGTAAACCTAGATTTTGTTTTGATTTTTCTGATACTAGGGTTTTGAAATAAGTTTTAGTTCATTTTGTATAATCAATCAATTTCTTGTATATTTTGAAAGGAGTTTTAATTGTATATCGGTCTTCAATTTTTTTACATTGGTTAACAGTTTTATCTTGTTTGACTTGGATTATTTACCAGATATTAATTGGATCAGATTTCGAATGGAGAAATCAATCAATTTCTTTCTCGATTTTGCTCAGATTATACTTTCGCAAGCTGGTAAGAAATTTGGTTACTTGTTCCTTTGATTTCCTATTTGGTGTTTATGTTAATTCTAAACTTTGATTTTTGTTTTAAAATTCCAATTCAGGTTGTCGCTTTAACATCAGATCTATTTAGGTCTTTGTTTATCTATATGACATATGATTCCAATTTCCATGATTTTTTTTCCTATTTGTATCCGTAGGACCAGAATATCGCCATGATATTATTCTTGCGAGATTTACAACACTTCTGTGAATTCGTCTGCGAGTTCTTCAACAACATACTGCGAGGGTAGTAGAATGACTCAAAGAATGATGTAGCAGATGACGATAGCTGAAACATGAGAAGAATATGACAATTCTGCGAGGGTTATATCATCTGCGAGAATTAACATTATCACTGCTGCGAGAAGATCGCGAGTCAGATCCGAAATTAAATGACAGCTTAGCTGTCATCCATTATGTAACTACCCTATATAAAGAGACCCGGTAGATTCAGAAGAGAGAGATGAATTTTTGAGCGTTAAGAAAGTTTTGAGGAGAGAGAAAATCCAAGAGAATGGTTGTATTCTTGATTTCTTCCATTTCTTGTAAACATTTCTGAGAATCAAATAATAAAGTGTTGTTTTTAATCTTCAAATATGTGTTGATTATTGTGAATTCTTGTGAAGGGTGTAGTGTAGGTTTTCCTGCAACTATATTTTGGCGCCCGAAATAGGGATGAATTGATGATTATTTGAAGAAAAAGGTAAAAATTGACATTGTGATTGGAAGGAATTTGGAATAATTAGTGAAGGATTTTATGCAATTTTCAACAGTTCACTAAGATTAATGGCTAGAAGAAGAAGAAATACATCAGAACCACCAACAACCGTAAGGAGGAGTAAAAGACTTGCAGGTGGAGAAACAAATGAAATAGGAGAATCTTCAAGGACAAGAACAAGAAGAAATAGAATAAGGAATGATGGAGAAAATCAGGTTCAACAACCAAATCAGCAAACACCAATGCAAGATAGAGTTGTGGATTATGATAGAGTAAGCGTGCATACTTGGCGATCAGATTCAATGGAAGAACCAGAAGATCGACAATTAAGAGATGAGAGACGAGAGGAAAGAAATCAAGAAGTAAATGGAGGATTGATACATGGAGATGGCGCAAATAAAACATTGGAGGCATTAAGACAAAGAGAACAGGAGGAAATAAGGATGAAGGCGGAAGAACGCTCGAATCTAACAAGACAAAATCACTAGTTAAGAATGGAGAATTTGAGGTTGCAAAGTAGGAGATCAAGAAGTACTGCAAGATCAAATTCACGATCATTTAGAGAAGAAGTAAGACGAATTTCCCCTATGAGAAATGTTGGCGAAAATATTCAAGAGGGAATGCAGAATCCAAATGGAGAACAATATTATGGAGGAGAAGAAATGATTAATGATCGCTACGTTCCACGCATTGAAACTTTGGATGGTAGATGTGATAATAGAAATCAAGAGGGTGTAAATAACCAAAATGGTGGAGAAAATCCAGAAGAAGGAAGGAGAATACTACATGAGAGATAAATCCAAAGAAACCGAAGAATAATAGAGGATGAAATTGAGAGACATTATGCTGAACAAGCACGTCTAGCTTGCGAGAGAGTAATATTGAGATCAGAGGTGGAAGAACAAGAATTTGAAGAAGCAATACGTCAAAATAATCATGACAATCGAGAAAGAAAACGCACACAAAATCGCAACAATGATAATATCAATGAGGAATATGATAGAATACGAAGGAGAATAGAAAGACAACGGAGAGAAACGATAAGAGATGAAGAAGATCACAGAGGAGACAATGGAAGACATCATCAGTTGCGAATTCAAGAAGGAGGTGAAGAAGAAAATCGCGGGAGAAGGAAGAATAAAAATACTGAAGAAGAAGCACAAACTCTCGCAAGGCAAGAAATACATGAACGCAGAAGAAGGGAAGCTGCAATGAAAAGGCCAATGGAGAAAAATTCAGGCGGGAATGAACAAATCTTAAGAGAGTTAGCAGAAATGAGGGGAATGTTGAACAATAGAAGAGAAGGAGGCAGAAGGCAACTTGATGAGGCCATTGAAGAAGCTACGAAAACTCCATTTACTCAAGCAGTACAACTAGGAGGAATACCCCCAAAGTGCAACTTGCCAGCGTTAACCAATATTTTTGATGGAACTACATGTGCCATTCAACATATTAAAGCCTATGTTAGGTGTATGCTATAGTGGGAAAACCATGATGTTGTATTATGCAAATATTTCATATCAAGCTTAACTGGCGAGGCGCAAAAGTGGTTTGAGGGTTTACCCAAAAATACTATAACTTATTTCATTCATTTACAGACTACATTCTTGGGGGCATACATAAGTAACAATTCTTCACGACCTGGAATTGAAGATGTGTTTGGGTTAAAACAGAGAGTTGGTGAGAGTTTGAAACATTTGACATTAAGGTGGAAGACAATGTGCAGTGAGATGGCTGGTAGGGTGGATGAGAGATACCTCATTTTATCTTTCATCAATGCTATGTTCTCAACCAATTTGTTATATATCCAAGTTTTCAGAGTCAAAAATACAATTACAATGACTGAGCTACGAGAACTACAAGAAGAATACATTGCTTTGGAGGAGAAACAGAATGAGAAGGAATCATATCCATTCGCAAACACCAGTCTAATAACAGTGAATGAAAGCTTACTTCCTAAGATGATTAATACTATGGCGAGCACCTCACAACCGCAATAAGAGAAAGTAGTGACTGATAGTCAGCAAAAGTTAGTAGCCATGGGAAGTCGAGATCAAGAAGAGTTTGAAAGAGAAAGGAATTATTATAATCGTAGTGGGAATAATAAAATTCAAAGACTTGATCAGCCGCATGAAACTTATGGCGGTCAAAGACAAAATTATTATAGAGGACAAGGAAGTCAGAAGATAATATGGGAAGAAATTAAGATGCCACCTCTAAATGCTAGTATAGATAAAATTTGGGAGGCTATCATCCTGATGGAAAATATACCATCACCTTGGAATATGGGAAAAGAACCACATCCAAATAATCGAAATCAAGAATTTTGTCCTTACCGTCATTTTCATGGTCACTCAATAAGCGAATGCAGGAATGTAAAGACAATAATTTTGAGGATGATCGATCAAGGAAAGTTGAATCATTTTATAATAGGACATCCGCAACCTCAGCAATTACCACCAGCACCAGATATTCGCAGAGTGAATACCGCAAGAGAAGCAGAGACATTTGTGATAGAAGTTGGAGCCAAAGCGAAGAATCTATTATGTAATTCCATCATACATTCATATAAGACTATTGAGGATTTCCATGACAATGTTCTAAGCAGAGTCTTCGCGAGAGACACATATGGAAGAGAGATAATGAATATTGCGAGAGCCTCGCCGTTAGAGGAGTGGCAAAAACAAACTATTTCTTTCACTGCACAAGAAGTACCTGATCCTGGAGAAATGCATGATAATCCTCTAGTGGTAAGATTAGAAATCAACCCAAAACAAAAAAAAGAGGAAGATGAAGAAGAAAATGAGGATGATGAAGTTGAAGATTCTTGGGCCATTAACAGAGTTTTAATTGACACTGGAAGATCATTGGATATATTGTTTTATCACACTTATAAAATAATGGGAGGAAGAGATGAGGATCTGATACCGTCAACCTATAAGATCTATGGTTTCAATGGTACCGCCAACAAGCCAAAAGGGGACATTACCATGCGGATTCCATTAAAGGGACTATCTTTTAAAGTTTAATTTTGTGTTGTTGACATAGAATCGCCATATAACGCCTTAATTGGCCGGCCATGGTTACATGGGATTCTAGGAGTAGCTTCAACTTATCACAAGTGCATTAAGTTTCCTCATCCCAGTGGTGTTGGAATTATAAAGGGAGATTGGATTGAGGGAAAGAAGTGCTATGAAATTGACATGGAATCTTGCGAAGAAAGAGCTGCGAGGAATAAAAATTGGAAGCATAACATCAAACAGAAGCAAAGAAGTGACAAATTAATGGTTGATACAATAGAACGGCAAGAAGATGGAATGCTGCAAAGTCAACAAACAATAAAAACAATTGATGGCGAGCGCCTCGCATATGGAGAGAAAATAGCAAAACGCAACAAAAAGGCATAAGCAGAAAGTAGTAAGTAGAAAGGTAAAATTTCTCAAATCGTGAAATTTAAGAAATGTATGAATGATTTGTTGAAGAAAATGTTTCAAAAGAATATTTCGTTTCAATGAAAAAGATGAAATTGAAAAATCATACAAGAGATGAAATGCAAAAAAGAGATAATCAAAGAATAATGACATATAAGAACGGGACGTACCTTTATAGCGTACACCTTAGTTCGCGGATACAATTTCGCAAGAGGCAAATGTAAGACCTAAAGTACGTCATATGAGGGGGTATCTCTTTGCATGACTTAAGGATAAGGTTATACCGCTGCTGGAACCTGAGTCATGGAGATTGGGGTTATTGAAAACCCATCCAGGAGAGATACCTTGGATTTCCAACTATATATATATATATTTTAACAGTTGGATGACTGAGGGTCTCTCCTAAGGAGTGCAAAATATGATTAAGGCACCGAGGTACACGGTTGAGCCAAGAGTGCCCAGGGCGTACAAAACTACCCTGTCCATTCTTGGCAAGTCTTGACTATAATGCATTCGGCCCGAAGAAAACCCTACTTAGGGTGCAGTCTCGTAACCATAAGCCATATAGGCAAAAGGGATAAGAGGCTGCAAAAACAACTGGTTGTTTTTAAAACCGTATGGGAAGAGCTAGTCTTGTATGTCCGATGTCATCGCCTTGAAGGGGCAACCAGGGGGAAGATAAGGGCGGCACCCTCCATTAGGGAGATGATAAGTGTATACAAATGGCAATGTCATGGGGATTTATGTTCGCAAGAACATTTAGGCCTGTCATATTGTCGCGTGAAAAATACCTTACAGAAGCAACAAGCCATGAGAAAAAGTTAAGATGAGATCAATGGGTTTTTACATGAAAGTGTAAAGACGTCCTGCGATTTCATCGCAAGATGACAATGTCATGGGGCTTTGTTCTCGCAAGAGAACTTAGGCCTGTCATATTGTCGCAATAAATTGAAAAAACAAGGATAAGACAAGATCAATGGGTTTTTACATGCGAATGTAAGGACGTCCTGCGATTTTGTCGCCAAAAATAAAAAGTGGCTAAATAAGACCTTTAACTAGGAAGGAAAAATAAGACCACAAGAGATCATGAGATTATGCATACATGACCTCCACCATTTACGCAGAGGTTGAGGCAAAATTTACAAACAAATTTTATTCAACATTAATCTGCTCAATCATTCATATTGCAGATGAATAATAGAGGCAAGTATGGGAATGAACATAATGATAAAATTATTCATCTTTATATGGCAGATTTACGCAGATAGTTAAAAATTAATAATCATGTTGATTAACCATATTGCAAAAAAGAATTGTTCTCTAATTTATACAGATAGAAGCGAAAGAAGTCTATACATCAAGGAACCTTAGAAGTTGGAGAAATTCGCAGCAATATCACAAGAAGAAGGAGATAAATGTACAAATATTACAAGGAAATTAAAAAGGAGAAACAAAACTAGTTAGATCCATCATCATCCTCGCCAGATTTTTCTACTTCTTCGTCTTCACCATCATCTTCACTACATCCTTCATCTTCGCCTTCACTGTCAGAGATAACAAGGTTTGGAGTATTCGTTGGAACTTCTTCCATGAGGCAAGGATACAAAGAGTGAGAAATGTTATGATCATCACATACCCTCTTGACGGAGTCATTGCGAACACCAACAAGGATATTACTAAAATTCGCAGCAGTGATCTTTAATTGGTCTTTCAATCTTGAATATTTTTTATTGCGAGAAGCAAGAGTCTTTGTGAGTTGACCCTTGTCGGCTTCAAGTTCTCCAATTCTTTCAGAATATCTCTTCTCAGCTCCTGCGAGTATATAACACAAGTTGGAAATTTTGCAAAAACCTAAAGACAAGAAATTAATGAGGAAGAATAGATAACAATCTTCTCTTTCAGAAATCATGTTTCTAATTAAGGCCTCTTGTTCAACATGAAGACTAACATCTACACCTAAGTTAGTTCTGGCATTATCAAGAATCTTCGCAGCCCAGGTAAATTTATCATCATTATTAATAATAAGATGGGAACGAATTTGGTATTCCCTTTCAACAAGAACCTTTTTCTCGCAGATAAGTCCATCTCTTTAAATTTGGACTTCAAGAAGGGTTTTATGAAAATCCGCTAAAGTTTGAGCTCCTTGTCTAGATATACGATCTTTGTCATCTGAGAGATCATTGTTCTTGGCCCTTAAAGTTTTAATCTCTTCCTTAGAATTGTGGTAAAAGCTTTTGAATTTGTTAGCCATGTCTAAACAAGATCTATGGTCAATTTCTAACAGGCGAAGCTTAGACCTAAGTTCATCTATGGAAAGAGAATTAATTCTATCATTGGAGGGATTATTCAAAGAGTTATTGAGAAACTCTAGAAGAGCATCATCATCTATTGGTTCAGGAAAAGAACGAAGGGTTGAAGCCTCATCAGAGAGACCATAAATGTTTGCGATAATGGTAAATCAAATAAGAAGGAGTAATGGAAAGTAGAAATATGAAAGAAAAGAGGAAAATTCTCATACCTAAGAGTTGTTTATTGGCACTTTCAAGATTGGATACTTTGAGCATTTGATGAGAAAGATCCTTCTCTAGTTGTTTATTCTTCTTACCAAGATCAGCAGAGGCAGATTCTAAATTTTTTTTTTTTTTTTTGCGAATACTAACAAGTTCATATTCCATCTTTCCGTCCTTCTCTTAGAGATTAGCAAACTCATATTCTAACTCCTCATTCTTCTTGCGAAGAACAATGTTCTTCTTGTGAAAGGATGCACGCCTTTTCTCCAAATCTGAGGCAACAACAAAATAAGCTCTTCCAGCCTGCGAGGGAAAACAAAAAATTGTCAAGATAAACATAAATTAAAATCCTGTGAAGAAATGAAATTATACAAATATGGCGAAGGAATGAGAACATACCAAAATGCTTAGTGAATTTAAGAGGATGGGAGTCACTGATCTTGAAACTCCTTGAAGAGATTCATTTCCACTAATATGGAAGCATCGCAGACCTTTCCGAGAGCTTGGCATGTGTCTCTAAGAGTATCATTCCCCATACCAAGCATAGTATCAGAAAATATGCTAGATAGCTGAGACATAGAAGACTCAGGTTGGGAGGATTCCCTCGCGGAAGGGATATCAACATCAAAATCACCATCATCATCATTATCAGTATCATCATGAGAACTTTCTTCATTAGATTAAGATGATGAAGGGGAAGTAGATTGGATTCTTCTTTTCTTTGAAAGAGGAACAATGGATTTCTCTTTGAGAAAAACAGTAGATTTATCCTTGCGAGAAGAACCTTTGCTTTTCCCCTTAGTCTTCGCGATCTTCACATGTTCTATTTCTTCAATAACCTTCAAACACAGATAAAGGTAAGAAATATAGGCAACAATATATTGTTAAGAATCGTAAAGGAATATTTCTTACCTCATCTGTGAGTGATTTGAGAGCTAATAAAGTACTAGGTTTCCCTGACTTCTTGTAATTAGCCTTCAATCTGTTAATCTGGAAATATTGGAGTAGTCAGCGAGCGTATACATAAGAATATGAGGAAAATAGAAATAAGTAAAAATTAGGGAATATACCTCCTTATTCTTTTCAGTCTATCAGAACACCCATGGTTGGTAATTTGCGAGACTCACGGCTAAAGTATGAGAACCAGAAATGTATGGACCTTCTAACAATAAGGGAAGAATATACCATTTGTCATCACTGGAATGTCGAGGGGATGTATTGTTGCTCGGATGCCAATCAATGTCCAACATAAGAGCTTTGTCTTCAAAAACATCATCCTTCTTTTGTAAACGGACACCCCAACAAGTGGTATCCCTCTTCATGGGGATTATGTCATAGTTTGCAAAGAAATTCTCTATAGTGTACTTTGAAGGAACAATTGGAACATCTTTGAATTTAGGATTCTTCGCGGTATCAGGGTAGCGAGATTCTTTACAAGTACCGCGAGTAGCATACTCAAGCATTAAGTGAATTCAATCCCCACTCAACTGATATACCGCCCGCGAGAACTTCTCATGAGAGAGTATTTCATAGAATAAAGGAATCTCAGGGTCATAGAGAGGAATAGGAAGATCAACTTCAAGTTGACCTAGCGAGACTATAATTTTCTCGCCATTACATGGATGATCAGAAAATAATTTTACAGAAAGCTCAGCCTTAGGGTTTTGATCAGCAATGGTAGATAAAGTAAAACCTCTGTTCTGAAGTTCTTCTTGAATTTTCTCAAAGGCTTTCAGATATTTACGACCAGCTGGAGGCATTTTCTTAGTATGGGAATGAAAATTGAAAGAGTAAAAGATCGAAATAAAAAATTGCAACAGTAGCAGATCCGGAATTCACGGAAGAATAGTAAAATTGCAGAGAGAAGAAAGAGGAAGTAAAAAGAAGGAAAGAAAAGAATGAAGGAAGGAAGTATTTATAGAAGGCAAAGATTCTCGAGAATATAAAAATGGATTCAATGCGAAGAAAAGACGTGAACGGTTGAAACGTAGCGGTTGAAAAGGACGTGTCAGGAATTGAATGGGATAAAAAATACGTGTAAAAAATCTGGCAAAGGATGCAGAAACGTGTCAGAACAGAAGAATGTGAAAAGATGAATAGCTGCGGCATTTTATTTCTCATGATCTTTTCTCCTTCGAAGAAAAGGCATGAGAAGAGGCAAGATGTAGGACCATAATATCGCCATGATATTATTCTTGCGAGATTTACAACACTTCTGCGAATTCGTCTGCGAGTTCTTCAACAACATACTGCGAGTGTCGCAGAATGACTCAAAGAATGATGTAGAAGATGACGATAGATGAAACATGAGAAGAATATGACAATTCTGCGAGGTTTAAATCATCTGCGAGAATTAGCATTATCACTGCGGCGAGAAGATCGCGAGTCAGATTCGAAATTAAAGGACAACTTAGTTGTCATCCATTATGTAACTACGCTATATAAAGAGACCCAGTAGATTCAGAAGAGAGAGATGAATTTTTGAGCGTTAAGAAAGTTTTGAGGAGAGAGAAAATCCAAGAGAACGGTTGTATTCTTGATTTCTTCCATTTCTTGTAAACATTTCTAAGAATCAAATAATAAAGTGTTGTTTTTAATCTTCAAATATGTGTTGATTATTGTGAATTCTTGTGAAGAGTGTAGTGTAGGTTTTCCTGCAACTACAGTATCATTGTGAAGATTTCAGTTTTTTTTTTTTGCCTGATATTTTGTTTTCTTTTAGGCTTCTTACATATTCCAAACTCAATCATGGGTGTTTGGATATTTTAAGTTCAAAAGCCATGAGTTCTCTATTCTATTAAAAGAGAAAAAAAAAACTGTTAGTATTAGATTGTTTTGCGTACAAAACATATTACTGAAAGCTAGTTTTAGAAAGAGCCAGAGACCAGAAGACTGTACCAAACCTGCAATCATAAGTTAAATGGTTACTTGAAATCCTTTCGGTTTTATGACAAACAACTGTGAGTATCTTCCATGGGTGGATGCTAAGACATCATTTTTCATTTGTTCATTTTCCCCTTCTTCTATAATTGGTTTCATTTGCACATCAGTACATAGTTCAGTTTATCTTGTGGAGAGGACCAAGTCACACAGTTACGAATCAGCAGAATGATATTTCGTCTAGTTAGATTATTGCATTTATCGACAAGGCTTAGAGTTCCTAACATGTCTTTCTTAATTTTTTTTTATGGGTTTACAACTTTATATCTGATCAAGAGTAGACGGTATGACAGACATCTTAGAATTACAGCTTACTGCACCTTACCAGTAACCGTCCGAGTTGAGTCATCATGCAACAGTTTTACAAATTTAAGAAAACTTAATTTTTGAGTTGTGTGCCTTAGATAGTCATAGAGTTCATTGTTAACTAGAACTGAAGGGCTAAGTACAAGTTCCTAAATAAAAACTAGAGAAGTAAGTTGTTAAATAATCATTAGAAATTGACGACTGCTCAGATCCATCTATATGATCAAACTATTTTAGTAGAAATGTTTGGCCTAACATAAGCTTTGAAGTTAAATTTCTTGTATGGTTCTCCATTTGTTGAATATTTTACTGCTCCCATTTAGGATGCTTAGGTACTTGTAATGTATGTCCTTGTTTGCATTGGTACTAAATCAAGTTGTTTGGATGATGCATGGATACATTTGGATTAATTCTTGGTTCAGGATTTTAACATTCTTCTGAAAGCAAATTCTTTTTCTTGGTTTTTATTTTCTAGTATGTTATTTGTTTTTGTTTTTATAGAATGCCATCTCAATAGTTAAACATACCTTTGAAGTTGTTTTTTAGTTTGAGTTTTGATTAAAAGAACATGGATAAGAGCAAGGTGACTCAATTTCTCCAGAGTATGAGAAAGGGAAAATGCATTCCTAGATTATGCCTACTTCCATGGCAAGCTTAATAGGGAATGAAAATTGAAGTGTCCCTATAATGTATGTAAAATTTTTGATAGGCAAGAGCGGGGTGTAATTGTTGATCATTTAGTCTTCGCTGGGATGTTGCAAAGTTATACGAACTGGATTCATCATGGAGAAATAAATGTATCAATAACAATACCGGAAATCTGGGATGAAGATGCTGATTAATCGTTATTAATTTGTTATTGTGTTTTTTTTTATCTATTCATTCTTTGATTATTTATTTTTTGGTAAATGTGTCATTAATCGTTGATGTACTTAATTTTTATTTGATGATTTTTGGTTCTTGCAGGAATATGGATGAAAACCCACAACCTCCAGCAACAAATAAATCAGGAGGCATTAATCAAGAGCTAAGTTGAACTTCCTTACCAAGCTGAAAAAATTCAACAAATTATCACTAGAATATTGTCGGCATGAATTATGAGGATTTTAATCTGAGACTGGTAGGTATCCCGATCTAGGTTTGTTGCATAGGATTCAGTTTTTTATTTTTGTTTGAGTTTTCTTTTTAAAAATGGAATGGAATTAAAATCAATTAATCTTCATTGCTTTGGTGTATTTGAAAATGCAAGCCCATACAAAATGCTAGAACAGGTGTTGGTGGTGCAAATGACTCATCTACCTTTCTCTAGGCTGCTTTGATGAGATTATTGTATACACTCGGTGAATCTGAAAAGTCATAATATGTTGCCTCGGATCAACAGTTCCCTCGGAGAAGATTCATTTCTAAAGAAATGCCTTCCTGTAGATCCTTTGACTAATGATCTCTTCGAAGCTGTAAAGGATGGAGTTCTTTAATATATGGTAATTTTTCTATCTGGCCATTTTCATATGTTAAACTTGGAGATATCTGTATCCATGCAAATGGATTTCATAGTATTTAAGGATCTACTATTTTTGGTGTGGTTAACTTATCAATGTGGCAGTACCTGGGGCTATCGATGAACGGGGAATCAATACTACAAAGTACTCGACCGTTGGGAAAAGAATAAAAATCAATTACTTTGTCTAAATTCTGCCAAATTATTGGATGTAAAGTAAACAATGGCATCCAGGATTCTATTGAAGGAAGTGTAGTACTCTACATCCATTTGAGTTTCTTGTATATTTGGTTTTCTTAAATCTCATGTCGCTTGCTTACTAGTAGTCATCACTGATCTCCCACTGGATTTTCGTTTTTATCTTCATCTGGTGCAGGGTGTGCTTTCTCAAATCATTAAGGTATGCTATGCTGGACTTTGTGCATGCAAAGTGCCTACTACTCATGTATTTATTTTATGGATCCATGATTCCATGTTTATTTCACACTTAACTATTGTCTAATACATCTGAAACACAGATACAAGTATTGGCAGACCTTATCTTAAAGAAAAAAATCTAAGTTGTTGGTGATTTGTTAATGCATAGTTTGAACTTTGAACTGACTTATTTTTAGTGGTAGTTGTGGGATTAAAGTTATGCAATCTCTGTTATAACACAGGAAGAAGTCTACCTAAGAGTTGCAGGATGTGAATTTGATGAAATTGAATAAATGGTATTGGGAGTGAACTCTTTGTCAGGAAGATACTTATTGATTGACATCTGACGTGAAGGAATGTTACATCATCCTCTGGTTTAATCATTTTAATGTTCAAGCTAAATTGTTAGGAGTTATTTTTTGTTGCTAAGTTTTGATGTAATAAAATATGACTTTGTAATATTTGTTTGAATGAATGAATGATGTTTTCTTAGAATTTTGGTAGCGTAAGCAAATATGTTTTTCAGCTCCATTCGAAACTATTAAGTACCAAAAGTCCTAAAAGTGGAATGGCCTTTTGTCGGACCAGTATTGCATCAAATAGTTGAACAATAGCCACGACTGTTGTATTTCCGTGGTTAATTGATACATACATGTGGATCTTATCCCTTGATTAGCCACGGTCAAATCCGTGGCAAATGAACATGAACCAATAGTTACGAGGTAAAAACCGTGGCTAACGTCGTGGCAAAAACTATTAGCCACTGGACTATTTGTTACGGGGAGGCAGCCGTGGCTATTAATCTTTTGCCACAAATTTTTGATTTATAGCCACACGCTTTTGTCGTGGCTAAATCTGATTATTTTTGTAGTGTCTTGTCTTAAAAAAACTGAAAGATCATTCCTCAGTAGAAAGATAGATTGTGCCACAACCCTATAAGATTAACTCGAAATCAGAGGAAAGAGTTGACAATAGCTTCTGGAAGAAGATTCCTCCTCATCCATATCGAAACAATTGTTGTTTTGATGAAGAACGACTCCATAAGGAAGGGAAAGAGAGAATCTCTGTCAAAAGGAATAATGAGGGATGTCCAATAGTTGTTTCAAATAATCACACTGATGTGAATCATAAGGAAGTCCTTAGAATGGGAAAATCGTATGAAAATCTCATTAAAAAAATTAAGAGAGATCTATCAATCTCGGAGAATTCTCACATCGGTACAATTTCTCCACATGATCATATCTCTAGAGTTAGAAAAGATCATCGTCTTGGGAGAAAATATATTGGGCGGAAATTCCCTAAAAGAAACATGAACTATAGTTCTGATATTCAATTTAAGATTGAAAAAACTTATTCCGATGCAACTTAGTTGTATCAAAATTGTGCATTCTCATCCTCATCTATGCTCGTATTTATGGATGGGAATGGCACAATAAATCTAGAGCACATGTGTTTGTGTAATTGATTATCAGAAAAGTTGTAAATTTTATGGATAGCTGTAGATCCAAAAATTGTTCATGTTTATCATGATTTTCTAGATAAGTTTTATTTGGAATTTTTGAATAAAACAAAAAAGTTCGGACAAAAGGAAACGAAATATATTCTTTAATATTTTCGGATTCTTCTGATATCTTTCGGTTCGAAAGATGTCCCTTTGTATAGGAAAACTATCTCTTCCAGTATATTAACACCCTGATCAATCATCTTATATATAACCAAGCACGCCTCCAATAACTCTAAGTGTCTCAAAGACTAATAAGGAGGAGGCTCAAATGGTTAAAGATTATCAAGGAATCAATACTGAGAAGAAGAAAAGAAACAGATCAAAAATCATGTCTGATTATGATTCCGAGAGTTCGGTTGGATCACAAGATGAGTCATGTCTATTGGCCTACAATCTACAAGATCCAACCAAAACCAAGTGGGTTCGTTCTAATAGTATGATTGACTATATCCATGGTTTTAAAGAACTGAGAACCAATCTCATAACAACGATTCGAAATCAAGATTGGCTCAAGGATAAGATTGAGGAAACAAAAGCTTAAGTTGTTGATATGAGAATTCAAGTTGAGAAACTTGAGAAACATGAAGTGGTTGCGGACAAGTCTCTTGAGACATGCTTTAACAGTTTGAACACTGAAGAAACATCGGTGAACAACAAGAGAACTACTAGAGATTAAGCTATAAGTTGTAATACTTAATCTAGAAAAATAGACATCAATTTTTGATTTCTCTCATTGATTGTATAAGTCTACTATGAATAAAAACTATTATGAATAAACTTATTTTTATAATTTTTCTTGTGATAGTTTTTGATTTACATAACCAGTGCTTTAATGCTTTATTTATTTGCTATGTATGTTTATGGGATGTTTGATTTCGGTTTTATTACCTTGATATTCGATCTCATAATATGTTGTGAACCCTTATGGTTTGGGTGACTTTTTGATTTAGCAGGATTAAGTTCTAGACCATGTTGGTAGGATTTATCAAAGGATAATGAGGGGTTCATGTTGAAACAATATGTGAAAAAGTCACAATATGTTGAATCGGTTTTGGTTTAGCATAAAAGCATATGTGTTTCGACGGTTTTCAACTTTTGCTTGCAATTGTTAAAACCGATTTTCAACCTTTTTATGGTAAAGGTTGGTTGTTGTTATTCTTTTGTTTTTGCATAAGGATGACAACATAATGGTATTTTGATATCAATTCTCCCTGGAAGAAGAAGATGCGATCATATTGGAGAAGTTGGATGCAAAATTGAGGTAACAATCTTGTTAGTTAATTGTTTTCATATTTTAAGAAAAGCCTATTTTTATTTGATATATATATATATATATATTGCTTTTTCTTAAATGAAATTGTCGGTACAATTGATGTGTTTATTCCATTATGTATATGTGGATGTTTGTGTGATTCAATTGGTTCCTGTTAAGTAAAACTATTGTTATCTTGCTTTGTTGTGTGATATCAATCGTTTAGGTTTACGAAAGTTTGGTGCAATTGCGTTGCTTTAATGTTTATGTTATTTCAATTGCTTCCAGTTAAGTAAAACAATTGTTATTTTTCTTTATTGTATGGTATCAATTGTTTAAGCTTACAAAATTTCGGTGCAATAGTGGAACTTTAATGATATATTTTGTTTCAATTGCTTCCGGTTGATGTATATAATTATGCAAGTTGATTTATTGGTTTGTATGAATTATTTATGGATTAATGAATGAATATATTGACGGGATGAGTTGTTTAGTCCAATTCGATTCCGGATAAGCTAAACTAAGTTAATTCTGATCTCAGTTAGACTTATCAAAGTGGAGGTTTCGGTTATTCAAGTCTAGCCGAATGCCTAAACAAGGAAATGCTAGTTAACTACCCTAGTATTTGGCTTGTTTAAATTCTAAGGGTCTAAGTTATATGGATAATTAGAACCTGATGAGAAAAATGGAGTTTATCTTTCTTTTTGGTCTTATCGAATGAAGCGGTTGTATTTATACAATCGGTTTAGCAAAGGAACTAAGTTGTGGTAGGCTTATAAAGTTACCTACAATGATACTACAAGTGCACAGTGACAGTTTGTGTGAAGTGCAAGCACAGGTCGCACTACACCAAATTCCTGGATTAGTAACAGGAATTCGTAACGGCTTAAGAGCCGTTACAAAATACCCGTTACAAATCGGCGTTACAAACATTTCGTAACAGGCATAAGCCGTTACTAAATTTTTAAAAATTAGTAACAGGTTCAAGCCGTTACTAATTTTTTTAGGTCGTTACTAATTTTTTATAGGCGTGCCACTCACACGCTTGGTCACACTAGGGTCGTCACACCTTTGAGTTTGTGCGTGTGACACTCACATGCGTACCATTATATTTTCACCCACGATGAGTTATACCAGAGGATATTTCCTCCCATGCGTGATTTTTAGGATATCTCAGCACTTGGCCAAATCGAGATTTCATTTTCAGTTTTTTCTTTTCTCTCTTCTGCTCCTCTCCTCTCATCTCATCTCCACACTCGTTAATGTTCTGAGCTTTGTAGAACTGTGTAAGATTAACGAGTTTAGGTTTCGATTTTAGTTTCGATCTACATAAGTCATCATTAATTTTTCGATTTTAGGGTTTTATCATCTGTTAAATCAGATGTTAGGGTTTTATCTGATACCAATTTTTTTTTCGATTTCATTTTTAGGGTTAAGTCAGTTGCAGCTTTGAAGAACTGATCTTGAATCTCAGGTTAGAAGGTATATGTTTTTTCTTTTTGTCTGTTAGATTTTCTCTTCCTCCTTTTTTTTTTCTTCCATGTAGAATCACATATGTTAATCGAGTTCAGAATTTCAATTTCATCATCTGCTAATCGAGTTTAGGGTCTCTATTTCATCATCTGTATTTTATTTGTGTAAGTATTTCGTCATTTATTTTAGGGTTTGAGTTATTTCAATTTTAAGGTTTCAGTTTGTTAATCAGATTTAAGGGTTTCAAAGATATGTTAATCGGTTTTAAGAGTTTCAGGGTTTCAGTTTGTTAATCAGTTTGAGGGAGTTTCACTTGTAAATAGGGTTTGTTTACAGGTACTGATTGATTTTGAATCACTGAATTTGTTAATGGATCGGAATTGGTTTATTATCTTTTAGATTTTTTGGTTTTCTTTTCAGCTGCATGCGTTATTGATCGATTCCCATTAACATCATCTAATTATGTTTTATTTTTCCTAATTCCTCAATTTTGTGATTTTGAGCTGTAATTCTGAATTTTTCTTTTGATTCAAATCTGGGGATAATACTATTTTAAGAATTTTCCCCAAATTAATTGTAAAGTGTGCTTTTTTTCTTCTAATAAATGGCTAAGGCATTAAGTAGTTGTTTTATCCAAATTTTCTTATCATGTTTGGGTATGACCATTTAGTTTGTTTTTCTTTGAATCTCTTTGTTGTTTTTATATTTATGGAGGTTAGTTGAACTAAATTCATATGTTTTTACTTTTATAGCAACAACTTTAACCTAATTTCACTTCGGTGTGACCGCGCTAGTGGGTATGGTTTCTAAATCTACTGGTTTATCTGCATCAAAGCATGTACCTTTGTGGGAGCTTCTTTGGTTCTCAATTGTTGCGAATATGTCAATCACAGGGATGAATTTGAGTCTTATGTTAAACTCTGTTGGATTTTACCAGGTTTGAATTATTCAAAGGAAAGTATTGCTTCCATTTGAGAATTTGATTCCATGTGCTTTTGATATGTAAATTTTGTGAGTTCACTTACAATTGGATATGTGTTCTGATTTCAAAGTGAGTATGATTCAAGTTATTTTTATTTTGGAGTGGCTCATTCACGGTAAACAATACTCGGGAGGTGAGTATGGCGTTGCTTGTAGTAGTACTAGATGTTGGTGTATGTACCATTACGGATGTTAAAGTTAACAATGGATTCATCTGCTCTTGTGTCGCAGTCATGGCTACATCTTTTCAGCAATTGTGAGTATTTACTCAACTTTTCACTTCCATTCTGATCTTATATTTTTTCCGTTATATCATATGATTTTTTATTTGATGACTTGGGGTATAGTTTAAGAGTTCGTCATGAAGATATTCATCCCATGATGATTACAGTTTGCCATTCGAGAGAGTTATATGTTATGATACCTTTGGTAGGGATCTTTGTTAAATTGCCTTAATTTGAACCAGGTTATGCCGTATTGTGGATGAGAAGAGTTCTAGTGGTTAGGTCATTTATCTGTTATTCTTATTGTTTTGTCGTCTTTTCCATAGTCAACTTTTTATTGTATCTTTCCCATTCCTACATGACTCACTTTTTGTTGATATTCGTAATAGCTGTCAAACAGTTTACAGAGTCCATTTGCTTAGACTCATGTTTTAGTCTCATATAGGAAAGCGCAAAGGCACATGAGGAGAACAAGAGGAATATAATGGAGTGCAAATAATGAAGATTCAAAAGGTTGTTCAGGAGAATTATGTGTTTGTTATTGTGACTTTTGTGGACTTCAAATTATCTTCTTATTTTTGTTTTCCAATTGAAAGTTCAAAGAGCAATTGAGACGCGCTGTGAGCGTAAAAATGCGATGAATTCCGCGAGTTGATGGTGGAACAAGTCATTGAACACATCTGGTTCGACACCAAAGGATTTGTTTTATTCTTAACTTCTCGATGAACTTCTTGTATGCGTGAATTAATTGGTTTCTTTTCTCCTAGATGCTTATGTAAAGCAAGCATAGTGGGATGCTTCTGCAAAGCAAGCAGAGCGGGATGCTTCTAAAGTTGGAGTTACGCTATGATATTGAAGAACTAGCGGTATCTGTTCGTTGTGCAAAGTTATCAGAACTGATTACCAACTTTAAGGTTTATCTACTGCTTCCTTGATCATTTTATTTACTTTCTTTTAGTTTCCTTTAATCCTTTAATCATAACCAAAAGAATAGTTAGATTTAACAGAATTATATTTTTGACTTGCAGTATCAACTTGCGAAAGCACTTGATGAACCGGTAGAATATCTCTGTTAAGCTTATTGTTGTTGAACCAGTTGAAAGTGTTATTTTATCTGGAGGAAATCCTGGTGAGTATATTTGATACCGGTTTCTTTGGGCCATGTATGTATCTTAGCATAATTAGATGATTTAGGTTTCTCCTGCATTTTGTTCTGTTATGGTCATGCATATATACTCTTTGTTTTATTTCGGCTACACGATTCAATTATTGTTAGCCCAATTATGCATAGATACCATTTGATTAAATAAATAGTTGTCATATGATGTGTTTACTATGTTGAGAAGAGAAGTATCTCTTTACACCTTCAACTAAGTAAGTGATAATTAGTGTACTATGTCTTGACAAAGCAGACACCGATGGTGTAGCAGTCATGTGAAACCTTTTCTCATTAATCTATTCTTAAACTAGTGGCATTGATCAAGGTTGTGTTATTTGCATGCTTTTGCAAGTTTATCATGTTAGTTCTGATCCATGAGTGGCTTGGTGCAGGACCAATATCATTCTTTGCCTGGATAACACCAACGTTGCACAATATTTGTTTGGCTTGGATGCTCACAACGGTTACAGTTTAGGTCTTGTTGGATCTCTTCTTCCTGGTAATTATGTTCCTAGTACCCCTTGTTTCTTAGTTTGCTCAAGTTCTTGCAATGAATGTATCATGTTGAGAGCCTGATAAATGAATTTGATACTTAACAATATTTCTTGTCCCAAATTTGATATGTTTCGTTTTGTCTGCTTGTAAATTATATGTGGCCTAGTTCGAAATCACTGTCCTTGTGCAAAATACCATGTTGAGAGCCTGTGACCTGTCTGTATGTTCAGTTTTTTCTGCTTGTAAATTTCATAAATTTGGTAGCCTTACTTATAGATGTCTTTTGTTTGTTTCATGTAGTAAGGATTGGGAATTATGAACTTAAAGCCAGGGATTATGGAGAACTTGATGAAGAATGCTTGGCAACTAGTGCTGGTTCCGCACATGTATGCTTTTCTTTGGTATAAAATTACCACTGTCTCAATGCTTTAGTAATCTTTCATAAAACTAAACACCTACCTTCCACATGTTGTACCTATGGCATTTGCATTATGGGTCTTCAGTGGTAGTTTTTCATTTGATAGCTTGTAGCGGAAAGTAAAACGTGATCATTCCAATTCTTTGCCTTGCAGATCGGACTATAGTGGTTGCTTGCCTTACAGAAGGTGCTAACAACCAAGACCTTGTTCAGGTGCATAAGCACAGTCCAGAACTTAGACCTTGCAAGTGTTGCAGATTTGAGAGACAAACATGATGCAAGAGAAGGCAAAGACTGTTATGTGAGTTTCAAATCTGTTAGTTTACTTATGTTATATCTATTTAGTTTTCTATTCTTAAGTATTAAACTGCTGGAGTGAATGTAAAAGGGTGTTTAGGAATTCCTTTAAGTTCTAAGTCAATGACTTTGTTGAAAGAATTTGGACTGAATGAAAGAATAGAACAAGTTATTGTTGTATCTTGTATGATAGAATTTGGTTAGATTGAATGAAATATTTTTGCAGGTATTGAATTTAGAATTCCGTCTAATTTCCGGCAGATAATGAACTGCCAGTTAGGCTTGACTGGTCAATTTTAACTCGGTCAAGGTTGACTGGCAGTAATTTTTTTGTTGTTACGAAAAAATTCGCAACGGCTACCAGCCGTTTCAATTTTCCACGTAGTAACGGCTCCAGCCTGTTACTAACCTGCCACGTAGTAACGGCTCTAAGATGTTACGACATTCTTGTTACAAAAAATATTGGTAACGGTCCTGAGCTGTTACCACGTGGCGGGTTCGTAACGGCCCTCACCTGTTACTAAGGGTCGTTACAACAAAATTCGTAACGGCTACATTTCCGTTACAAAAAAAAAGTAACGCCCCGTTTTGTAACAGCCATGAGCCGTTACAACCCGTTTTAGTAACGGCTCAGGTATGTTACTAATCCAGGAATTTGGTGTAGTGTCGATCCATGGAGACTTGGAGAGTGCTAGGTTGATTCTTTGGTCTAACTAAACTGATTCAAAGCATAAGTAAGACAAAGGAGTTTGATTGAGTTGTGTCGATACGACAAGATGTTGATGAAGATTATGACAGTAAAATAATAATGCAATAACAAGGAGAATAGCAATAAGAATAAAGGCACTAGGATTATCAAATCCACCACTAATTCTTGTTATGTATTCAACTAGTTTGAATGTTCTTGTCCTTGTAAAAGATAAGGAAGATGTGTCAATTCTACCACTTACCTAAGGAGTTTCACCAGTAGATTGTCCAATTATCAGCTAAAGTATCAACTCAGAGTACTAATTGTCTAATTAAGCACAACTAGTCAAGGAATGGACAATGATCTCTAAAGCATGAGCTGAAGTATACTCAACACAGTTTTATCCTAACTACAATGGATACATGGCATTCATTGTGAGAGAAAAGCATTGAAATACTAAAATTGAAACTATCTTAACAAATTAAGCATTCAAGAATAACACAAACCAAGTATGAATACCACAACAGAGAATTAAGGCTTCATTTAAATCCTAGTAGGTGAATTTAGAACATACTGAACATGATAAAAACATACTAAATTTAACTAACAATTAAACCCTAAAAATTCAGACCCCTTTTTCACACAGTAGATATTAAAATTTATACAAAAACTCTCTTCTCACCTTCAACAAAAAAATTAAATGCGTACCCAACATACCCAATCATCTGAATTGGTTGTCCCCTCTTCCAATTAGCTTCTGCAAGTCATTAATTCCATGTTTTGAGAAACCCTAACTCCATCTATCTCGAGCTCAGTTTCTAGGGTTTTGGGAGAAGCTAAGATAGAGATAGCTAGAGCTAGGGGATGATGAAGGTGGCTGTGCTGGTGATGGTCGGGAGAAGAAGGTGATGTTGGTGTTGTTGGAACTGCATAAAAGGTCAGGTGGAATAAAATGGCAGAGAAGAAAGAAGAGAGGAGAATAAGAAGAACTGAGTTTGTCTTTTGGTCGATGGGTGAAGGGGACAAGTAGCTAG